>JABSTQ010010184.1:0-600000 GCA_013358835.2 Ixodes persulcatus | reverse complement strand
CTCCATCTATGTACCTGAGACGCGTGTAATATTTTAGCTTGCTTCGGGCCTCTCGCGCCTCAAATGAAGACCAGCCTAGGTCGCCTTCCACAAGCTCGTTCGCTACCTCTCCATGGCACCCCAATGTCTGACGTCCGACCGCCTTCTGGCGCCGTTCAAGGCATTCGCGGACCTCGCTGGGAACGCAGATGACAACGTTTCCGAATGTCAGACCTGGCACAGCAACAGCCTTCCAAAGCTCTCGGGCGACAGCATAACGCTCGTAGCTCCAGCTCCATTACTTTTTCGTATTGAAGATGTCTTGAGGCCCTGATGGTATTCGGCCAGATACTCCTCCGTAGTCGACAGCGTCACCCCGAAAAAACCTGTAGTTGGCTTGCACAGGAATTGCTGTACCCTGCAGCTTGAGTGATCCCAGGCTACCTTCTTCACCAGAAAAAAATACTGTGGCTGACTTGTCGGTATTGAAGCGTAGTCGGAGTTGGTTTGCTTCTGTCTCACATACGACCAGCAATCGCCTCATGGCCGCCATCAGCACTAGATCGTCAGCATAGGCAAGTCCGGGTAATCGCCATGACACCAGATCGCCATGTTGACAATGTGGGGAGAAACCAGGGAGAAGCCGATGCCAGTGTCTTGAAGTGCCTTTTCCATGCGAGATGCATACAGCATATAAAGCGTTGGCGACAATGGACAGCCCTGCCTTAATCCCTTTCCAACTTCAACTTCGCTTGATTTCACGCCATTGAAGGATGATGTTACACGATTGCCATCACTAAATCGTTGGATTAGACTCACCCATGCTCCAGGCATGTTCAGATGTCGTAGCCTGTCGAGTAGCATGTAATAAGGGACACGGTCATAGGCTTTGGCAATATTCAAGAAACAGTGTTCGCTTCTCCGCTTGTGCTATCTCTATAGATTGGGTCAGAACAAACAGATTGTCATCCAACCGACGGCCAACTCGAAAGCCGTTCTGCAGCTCTGTAAGCACGCCGGCTGCCCATTGTGCGATGCGCCAGTTGCCGAAGCGCCCCTAGTGGACGCCACCGGCGCCGTACATGCGCGATAGAGTGTGGAAAAAAAAGCTCGCCGTCGTCCATAAACAAACCATTGCAAGGCGATGTTGTCGACGTCGGTTTAAGTCCCCCTGCTTTTTTTTAGGTTGGAATTGTTGATTCCACGCCTTCCTGGCAATGTCTCATTACTTTACGGGCCTCGGGGAAATTAACGAGGTTCGTTACACCGCCAAAACGTCGCGTGAATAATTTGACATGCGGCGATTCATTCCGCGTGGACACCGCAGAATGGACGCTAAAGCCTGACTCGCATGATAAGATTTTGCTCGCTATTTTCAGTCGCAACGCCCCTCGGGCTGCAAAAACGTGGACCGTAGCTGAGATGGTCGACGTCGATACTGGAGATCGCAAGCAGAATTAGACCGAGTGAATCAGGAATAACAAGTCGGTGATGGCCGCTGGTAACAATGATCAACATCTCCTTGTATCTACTGTTTAAACCAAGCCTACTTTCCCCAACCGACCTTCCAACTTAAAAGTCTTTTGAGGCCTGCACTTAGTTTTTATCGCAATTACCGGGTCAACGTTTGGTCTACGGGCCGCTGTCGTTTGAACGAGCAGACGACAACAAGCAGAAACGTTTGAGAAAGCAAACAACAGTTCGAACGATCAGGCAGCCGTTTGAACATGAAGACGCACTGAATGCAGTCCGCAGGTGGTCCGTACAGCTCGGCGGTTTCCTCGCGTTTATGTTGGAACAAAGCAAGTAAATTTTACGACCACAAGTATCCGTGAATTCACCCCAAAGTGATTCCCGCACAAGCAATCGCGTGGTCCAACGGCGACTGGTTTTTATTTCTCGCGGCACCTATCAATGTTCTCGGACGAACCTAGCGGGCAGAAAACACATGAAAATTGACCTTGAAACCTTTCCCGACTCTTTTGGTACACCTCCAGTGGCGGCGTTTTGACGAGAAGGCAGGTTTGTATCCGGTTTATTTGAAAACAACACAAGAATGCACGTCCCGCTTGGGGACTTCCGCCCACAGCCCCAGACCGGAAGTGCGCCCGACGCGCCACCACCGCGCCATGACATAACAGAGTCCTTTCCGGGGCAGTGATACGGCTAATGTGTAGTAGCGCGTTAAGAACTCCTTGTTCCGTGATGTCCGCGTCTAAAGAGTGTTCGTATTTCTCGTCTTCGCTTTCTGGGTACTGGTGATAGTTTGGTCTGGGTCCCGCCGCGATGTATCGTTCAATCAGAGTTTCCCAAAGAAGACTTCTTTTCTTTCGACTTAGTGTGTGGAGAAGCATAGCTAGGACCTTGTTTGTCTCCGTTTTTGCCTTTGTCAGATCCAAGAGGTTGCGGAGTATGTTCGCTGCCTTTTCGTACCTGGCGTGCCCTGGAGTTGATCGCACATTCTGTGCCAGTTGGCTCGAGTGAGATCTTCAGCGTATTGTTCGGCTTCCTCCGTAAGCTCGGCGATGCAATCCCTGGGTGTCCGGTTGTGCTTCTGCTTCTTCCATCTCTTCGTGGGGTCGTGACCAGCATCCCACGGGTGGAGGAGGGGCGGATCTATCTCAGGAGCTTGATCGGCGGTGAACACCACTTTCGAGACCTTTTTCACGTCCGCCTGAACCTGTCCTACCCAGCGTTCTAAGGCTCCGTCGTCCTGCGTGCTGGGAACACAGTCCGCCTTTGCAATGCGTAGCTGACGGAAAGAGTCCGAGTTTGTGAGTGTCAGTGGTTTGCCTCGTTTTTTTTTTTTTGCCGAAGTGGTTGGGAACTCCAATCTCCAGAATGTGATGGTCACAGCCCAAACTTTCTCCGAGGCTGGCCCAAGTAAAGTTCCCGCGCGCTTTGGCTAGAGAGATATCCGGGCACGTATCGCGGGAGACGCTGTTTACCCATGCGTGTGGGCTGCTCCGGTTCGTTAAAGAGGGTTATTCTATGGTTTTCTATGACGACCATCAGCTTCCTACCGTTCGGGGTGTCTCGCGGATAGCCGAGAATTATGTGCGGCGCGTTAAAGTCTCCCACTATGAGAAGCTTGTTCCTTAAGTCTCGGACAAATGGTGCGGCGTGCGTCCCCAAAACGTTCACCAAACACGTCTTGCGTTTTCTTCGGCGAGTTATAGACGTTTAAGAGGAAGAGACTACACCTTCCTCGATCCCTTACCAAGACTTCGAGAAAGATGTGAGGTATCGGCGCTGCGAGTTTATATTCTATTACCGAAACATAATTGGCTACCAGTGTGGCGACTCTCGCGCTCTTCGTCTTCCGTTTTCACGCAGAAAGCTACGTAGCCTGAAAGCAAGGGTTCGTTGCCTGTTTCTTGTAGGGCTATGGCGACAGGAGTGTAGTCTCTCGTCGTTATGAACTGCGTTAGTGCTCTACGTGTACGGCGGTAGCTTCTGCAGTTCCCCTGACACACGAGACCCAAGCCCTCCGCCTCGCGCTCGGTGTTAGTTTCGGTCATATGCATGTGGCCGTCACTACTGCCTCCCCCCGTTTCCATCGTGGGAACAGCAGGCTACTCTTGGGTTTGGTTGTGACCTCAGTCACGTTCGGGTTTGGGTGTTTGGTACGCTACAACTTGCAAGATTATTGGGTTCCCTGTTTGGCTAAGGGAGGAGATTCTGGGCTTGTTGATTACACCCGTCTCTTTGAGAACCAAATAGAATGCTTGCATTAGTTCTGATTTAGCTGTTCAATTATGCGTGGAGAGCTCGTACCTCTCTGTAGAACTCCTCACGCGTTACGAAGTCTAGTTCGTTTTGGGTTTTGCTGCTCTGGTGCACGATTAGGGCTCTTTTGGCCGGAGGCGGTTTGGGGCTTGATTCCCCAGTTGTTACCGATCTCGGGCTCGCGCGGATGTTTTGTGTGTCGTGTGTGTGGGATGGGGTGGAGTGGGGCGATAGAGGATTGGGGCGATTGTTCCGCTCGGCTTACCATGCTCTCCTCGGGCTGGACAGCCTCTTGCTGGTGGCCCTGGACCTCTTCCTGGTTCTCCGGATCTTGTCTCTTCCGCTTGGTTTTCTTCCTAAGTTTTTTTTTTTTTTTTTTTTTTTTTTTTTTCCCCGATGCCGGTCCGTGCTCGCTCGGTACGGGTATTCCCATTGTCGGTCCGTGGTAAAAATGATAGTTCTCAGGGTTCCATTCCGGTGCTTGTGTGAGGGCCGCTGCGTAGCTCTCCGGACCCGCTATGGCCAGAAGAGCGTAAGGGTTCGCTGTAGCGATTCCTCCACTTCTAGCGCCGGCCAGTAAAACTGCGAAGTCCTCGTTTGTGGTGAAAGTTGCCGCTGCCATTGCTGTAGCGGTTGTCTGGCGTTGGTAGTGCTTTGGTTCCCTTGCTCTGTCTCAGTTGCTGTTGCTGTTCCGCCCTCTGCTGGTTCCTGGAGCCGGCCCTTGTTTTACGGTTCACGCTTTCGCGCCGAGCACTTGGGATCGTTGGACGCGTGTTGTCTTTTGCAGTGTATGCAGCATTCGTGCTCCTCCATGTCTCCGTTGAGGAGGCCGCATGTCCAGCATTTGCTCTGCTCGGGGTAGGGGCACACGTCTTTTCTGTGCCCTTGCCCTAGGCAAGACATCGCAAACCTGTTCCGTGAGAAAGTAGGGTTTGCACCGGCATTCCACCGTAACAAAGCATACGAAGCGTGGAACCCTGATTCCTTGGAATGTGATGAGCGCCGCATCAGACTTGCCCATCATGCGTGTGTCGAGAACTCTCGGGCCTTCGGGTCCCATCGGTCTGATTTTCTCGGTGAGATATCCGGTGCTGAACCCGAATCCGATCTTGGTTATGACTCCCCTGCAGGAGTCGTCCGGAACGGCGATGTAGGCTCCGATGTTGTAGTCCTGCCCGAAAAAACTTAGGTGCTTCACTCCGGCCATTCTTTCCGCCGTGCCGACGTCGGGTGTACTATGATCATCAGGTCGGGGTCCTTGCGGATCCGGATTGTCGAATCTTTTCCCTCCTGCTCTTGGAGGCCGCACGCCGTGGCTTGTGCGTTCATCATCTCTTGGGGTGCTTTTTCGGCGAATGTGAGCCCATTTAAGGGCCTAATAAAAAGCTTGTAGTGATCCCTAGGAAGTGATGGGAGCCTTTCAGCCACCGGCATTCGTTTGGTCTGAGCGCCGCCATTTTTTTTGCCGGGTTCATGGCAGGAGCCAACGAAGATTTCCGGCTTTTCCCGCTTTTACCAGGGTCAGCCGCTATGTTGCTCTTCGCGCTCTCGCGCGTTGAAGCTTCGGGAACGTAGTCGAGTTTTTGGAGATTTCGTGCCGATCTCCTCTTGTCCCCCCGTCTTAGAATCTCGGTTCATGGAATGTTGTTTCCCTTTCCCTGGTCAACGGTAGAGCAGTTCTGGAAGTTTCCAGACCCTTCTCCCGGTGTATGGGTTCGGGATCTCTGGAGTTCCGACGTATCTCCTGGGTGCTCGTGATCTCGGACTGGCTTGTCCCTAAGGTCCTGGTCTTTGCTCTCATGGGGTCTTTTGGCCATTTCGCCCTAGAGGCGCCCTGGCCAGGGGCGGATGCCACGGGGAGCCGTCCAGGGGTTCTCGCCTATGTTAGACTCAGCTCCCGCCGCCGCGTGTTCAAGGCAAAGATCCCTATATTTGGGAGGAAGTCGGGCTCACCGGTGAAAATCTTGGTTCCTCTGATGATTCTGATGAGGATGGTCACCGGGGAGGCGGTTGGCCCCCGGTGGGGCCAGTTGAAAAGGTGATTCAGGAGCAGAGAAAACCGGGAGTTCGGAAAAACACGTAAGCACTCTGTCTGCTCCTCTTCTTCCTGTCTGGCCACTTCTTCTGGCTCCGAGTTGAGGGGTGAACGATGCTCATACTTGTCAAAAATTTTTGGCGACTGCCATTGCATAGAAAGAAAAACTAAGGCAAGTTTATTCAGTTATTAGCGTTAGGGAGTGATTCTCAATAGTATTTAGCGAAAGTAGAAAATCGTTTCAGGAGCCCTTTAAAGGTTCCTACTCACAGTTGCGCTTGAGAGCTGCGAGAAACCAGGACATCCCTGGTTCTTATGTCGAGTTCCAAGCTATTCCTTGAATTGGATTCCACGCTTCATACTTAGAGCAGATGCGCCGGTGACTCGCCTTCGTTTTTCGACGCAACGCAATCAAACGCACTCAAGACCTCTCGCAACTGTGCCTAGGGGCCTTTACAGCTCATTCAGTTCATCTGCTCCGAAATAATACCTTAGCGGATCCGAGGTCACACCTCAGCTGTCACAGTGTTTCATATTGCCGCGAGCGCAGCTAACTAAGTAGGCAGCGCGCTCGTGGCCTAACGGTTATCGCGCGTGCCTTCCACTCAGAAAGCCCAGGGTTCGATCCCTGGCAGCGCCGCGTCTTTTATTTATTCTTCCAATTTAGATTTCTGGTAATTTCGAGAACCGTGTTGCTCGTTCTAGGTTAGAATGTTCTGCGCGCCGAATTTTCCAGGCCGAATGTTCCAGAGCCCACGCGTGCACAAAAGGGGCTCCGCGTAACCAACCGGACTCAGTCTCGCCCCAGCGTTCGACTCTGCGCTTACGCCGACTTCGACGCCCGCGACGCTCTATTGTTATCTTCTGTTTCCTTATTTATTTTTGGGCACAAGTTCGCCCCATTAAACGTTTAGTTTCTTCAGTTATTCGCCGCCTCATCACTTGTCCTTCGTGACAATATTACAGGTTGAGTTAGTGCCCTGACTTTTTTCGTCGTCGTACAAGAGCCGTCACCTTGTTTAAATAAGTAATAAATTTTCTATGGTAGTAGGCATTCATGTCTTTCATTTCTTCATGCCAATCATCTTTAGATTTTATCACTTGTAATACTTCCTTTGTCATCCATGGGGAGTTTTTTTTTTTCATGTTAATACCCCTGTTCTGTATTATTTTTCAATTCCGTATTGCACGAGTCTATGGTGTGCACAAAAATAATTCAATAGTATATATGTTTTGCTACGACAAATCGTTTATTAACTCGTCCTTGGCATTGCGGGTTTGGGTGTTCAAATTATGACAGCTAAATGTTCAGCCAGAACATGGTTAAAATCCACGCACAAAGAGACGTGGACAAACGAGGAAGGACTCGCCCAGCTTACTACTCTACTTCAGCCAGAAAAACGTCCAGGGGCCCTAATCTGGACACTTGGCGAAAAAGTCGGCGAGAAATCTGGCGGCTCTGATTGGCCAGCGCCAATGTCAAGTGGGGCGTTGGCCAATCACGGCCGCCAGATTTCTCGCCGTCTCTTTCGCCAAGTGTCCAGATTAGGGCCCCTGAATGACGTATGCAGAAATTTCTACGCTGAAATTGAATAGTGCGTGACCCGATAAGTTTGATTTTGAAAAGCTGAATTATCAGTAAAGAAGTTGTCAAAACCCCGCCGATAGCAAAGTCCTGGCGAGGAGGCGTCGAGGGATATTTGAGAGAAACGCGATAAACGACTGAACGGAAACGATAAGTAAAGTATTAAAAAAAAAACATCACGATAGAAACAACGTAATTTGAAGTCCCGAGTGAATGACAAGAGAAAAAAAAAAAAAAGAACACCTCTTGCCCGGCCTAGAGCCACTAAATGAGCTGCGCTTAGAGTATCGGCACACCGTTCCCCGACATTGTTGTGGGCGCCGTCATTTTGGGGCTCGTGCAGAGCAGACGCAAATGCCGATCGTCATGATTCAAAAGTGCGACTTCCTCAGCATTATATTCGGCGTTGGAAAGCTCATGTATTATTATTTTGCTCTGTCGCGAACTTTTCATACATTCGTGGAGGACAGAAAAGCGTTTCCTGTGATTTCAGATAAAGCTTCAGATAACTGGCAACCATCACTTTAAGCCACAATATGGCCAAGTGTCGTTACTCTGAAGCGTAGCTTATTTAGTGGCACTATAGCCCGGCCTATTCAGTCACGTGAACTGCGATGGAATAAGGTTTGACATTTCGCCTTTTTAGTCTCACAAAGAAAGCAGTATTTTTAGGTAAGAAGCTTTATTGAGACTCCTTATTGACTCTCCCATAGCCTCCTCTATTCTCATAAAGCCTGGCAGTTCGACGATGGAGCTATAGAGTGTCCGGTCGCTGATTTGGAGCGTAAGGATCTGGTAGCACAGAGCTATGGCGGTCAGCCGCACCCCCACAAAATCTACCACTTCTTCGAAAAAGTATTGTTTTGAGGAGAGAAGCAACTAGTGTAATTCGGGCAAACAAGCGCATGCAAGCAAGCCCGATGATGATGGTCTTCCCTTTACTTGTACTCGTAAAAAAAAAAAGGAAATAGCAAAAAGCAATTTGGATTGTGATAAAGCGCTTCCGTTGCTAACGGCTGATAAGCCGACGATTGCGGGGCGGCAACTGGGGAGGTGCCTCTTATCGCCCATGTGAGCATAGTGTGCCAGACGTCTGCGAAAAGCGAGCGAGACACATATCGGAGCCCCGCACCGTTCCAGGATGCCGCCAACCTGTGTGCCACTGTCCACGGAATTCATACCAGGCCTATAGACTGGCGGCCGTTATGTTTCGAGCATCCCCTTCCCCTTGACAAGGTGTGCCAAGTTTGCGCAGTACTGTGCAAGGAAACAGTCGTGCTGCCCTGTTCCCACACACTCTGCAACGTTTGTTTCGAAAGCAGCGTGAACCTGGGTTGCGTGTGTCCGCTTGACACAGCCAAGTTCGACAAGGATGCGGTGGAGAAGTTGAGGTTGCGACCGGGACAGTTGCTGAAACTGAGTGTGTCGTGCTGGAATGCTGAGCATGGCTGCAACTTCGTCGGGCCCGTCTCCGAGCTCTTGGATCACTTCGAAAAAGAATGCATTCACCACAGGGCTTCTTGTCCTAAGTGTCATCAGGACGTGCCACGGATGGGCCTCGTGCAGCACTGCGTCCGTGACTGCAACCCCACACAAGGGGCGGAAGCGCCGCAGCCAAGGGTGACACTGCAGGGAGTACAGTTACGTGAAAGCTAGGAGAAAGCCAGTGCTGAAATCAAGCAGTCAATTACTGAACTTCAGGACAGCTACTATGGGCTGCAGGCCAGTGTCAACACCGTTGTGGATGACGTCAAGCTTGGACATTCACTATCAAATCGAGCAGTTACTGAAGCTGTGTCGGGCGTCCTGCAACAGCTTGACAAGACGCTGCCAGGTCTGACTAAACTGGGAAAACAGTTACTTGAAAACTTTGAGAACGCCAGAGCGGATATCAAGCAGTCCATCGCTGAACTCAAAGATGGCTACTCTGGGTTGCAGGCTAGTGTCAACGCAGTCACGGATGACCTTAAGCATGGGCCTTCATCAAGTAATGATGCCGTGTCGAGCCGTCTCGCACAGCTTCAGAGAATTCAGTCAGATGCGATCCATCGGGAAGGAGAGTTACTTGAAGACTTGAGGAGGTCTTGTGCTTATATCAAACAGACCGTTTCTGATCTCAAGAACGACTTCTCTAGACTGCAGACCAGCAGTGGCGCATTCAAGGATGACGTGGAACTCGGGCACTCGGGAAAGAGGCGAGTACTGGCTGAAGAGGACTGACACGTAGTTTCAGCCTCACAGAATGTGGCTTTGGTCGTTAAAATTACATATTATTTTCATGATCTAAACCCCGAGACACGAAGCAATAAAATAACGGACAAGACTTATCCGTTGTTTTATTTTTCTCCACGCGTTTCAGGGTTTAGACTTTAGATTATGTTGTTTTCTAACCAGCTCGCATGCGTATATTTTAGCTTCTGGCAGAATTTTGACCACGAAAAGTCAACGTTGTCAGGTGCATATAAGCTTGCTACCTATTTTGCGGATCGGGTGTAATCTTTGCGCTTGGTGTGTCCGTTATAGTAAACCAGTGCACTTGACAAAAGTCGGTGCAATCTGAGAAAAAACGGCTCGTAATTCCACACTTTATTGAAAGGAAGTGCACATGGTAATGTCTTGAGGGGAGCCATACGATGTACCATATATAACCCCATTGGGGAGTAATCTGATCGTCCTAAATTGGGGGATAATAGTACTCGCCCTTTATGGAGGGTCATTTAACACCTCATTCGAGTCCCCCTGGGACTCATCTGTCTCCCTCTACCAAGGCTGTTATTCAAATCCCAATGTTACACCCAGGGACCAGTGATTCCCCTAATTTGGAGTTCTTGCTGACTTAATTCACAACTCCCTGGGGCTCCCTTGAGTCCCCTTATAACGGGTGCTGTTTAATGCCATTTTTAACTCCCAAGCCTTTACGTGACTCCCTATATTATAGGCTAAACAAAGTATTCACTACGATGCCCATTGCAAAGACTCCCACGATTCCCATTTTGTGTGCTCTCTAGCACCATGGGAGTCACAGAATTCGGATGAATACACGGTGTGTAACCCCCCCTGGGTACTCAACTATCAGCCTTGTATTAGTGCTTCTTGCCCCCTGTGCGGCACCAGGGGACTCAGACGACTCTTACCATTGAAGGCGTTGCTTGGCACTCTTTTAGGTAGTAGGGACTGATGATCCCACTTTTTATATGCGTTCGCTACAGTTACATAACAAAACAGGCAGTCATTTGTGCTCATGGCATTTGCTTCCCAAGAAAGCTTTCTTTTTCCAGAGGAAGCCCGTTTATGAAGCAAGCGTCCGAAAGCAAGCGCTCACAGTTTGGAAGCCGCACGCTCTGATCTCCCCCTCTCCTTCAATTTCTCTTCGTATGGAAACGCGCGTTCTTACCCAGATTGAGCGCAGATTAAAGCTGTGTGGGCACTCTCTTCCTCCCCTCGAAAATGCCACAGAAGATTGCTCCCGAGTATAGTTTCATTTCGGACATCGCGGCAGACGGTGCATTTTGTTTTTCTTTATTTCGCGAGAATGGCTATCGTATCCTCACTCGATTTTGGCTCGAACACATTTTTAACTGGAGTGGTAACCTTTCACGTCACCCCATCGGAAAAATAAAACCTCAAATGCGAAGCAAAGCTGAAGAAAAAAAAATAGTACTTAATTCTATGTGCCTGAAATTGTGGCCGACACTTGCCACGTTTTTCGCGATATCGGTTCCGACGTCACTGATTGTCAGAGGTGGAATTCTCCTCGCTCCTCTATTGCCAAAAAAAGAGAGAAGACGATTGAAAGGCAGAGAGGTTAGCCTGATCGCATGGCTCCAGCAGACTACTCTATACACGGGTGTGGCAACATGAAATGATGTCAGGAAGGCTAGGTGGCGCAAGCTACCGCCCGTTACAAAGGGTATAGCCATTGACTTCCATCCATCCCGGTACAAGTACCACGACGAGATGATCAGAGTGACATTATCTCCCACCTGTCAGTGCCAGTACCGTGTCTCGCAAAAATGTATAATCCATGCGTGTGTTGCTTTTGTGGAGTATTGAATTGGGTTCCAGCCGCCGAGCACATTCTTGGCGGTAAATGGCCTATCATCCATGCTTGACGTTCTCGGTCGCGTGAAGAGGACATACTGTTGCCAGTTGGCGTCATCCTCCTAGCCTTTGAAGTCATTTGATATCGAACACCTCTTTTAAAGACAGCGCTCTGCTGAAAAATAAATAACATCTGCACCTATACGACCCAGATTCTTTTTACCATACGAAAGACTCATGTGAAAAAAAAAAATTTAATATGAAAATTAAGAAATGTATTTTCCGGTTTGTAAGTCGCACCCTTCTATAAATGGCCATTTTCACGTAAAAGAAGAAGCTGGCGTAAGTCGCACCTTTGTATAAGTCGCGCTTATATACTTGAACAGTTGGAGTGGGAAACTGCATCAATAATAGGCTCGCATTTGTTTGTTGCGATCGCGATGTAGGCTCAAGTAGGAGCCAGTTTCAATATTCTCGACAGCGAATGGAACAAGAGATATAAGCCGCCGCAGCAAATTTTCACACAAGTAAGATAACGTTCATGCTCGTAGAAGAAATCACAAAAAAAGAAAGCACATGGAAGTCCCACCGTTTTATAAGACACACCAAGGGAATTTTTTGGAAGAAAAAACGTGACTTATATAGCGGAAAAAGCGATATTTTCATCAGTGGACTTCGCAATTTTAAGTGAACGCGTAAAATATTGTTGGTTGCAGTGCGTCGCATTACCTAATCAAATAAAATATTGCGTCTTCGCAAATGCATTCAAGCCATGTAGAAGAAAACAATGCCATTTCGCGGCATCTGACAGGCAAAGTATGGTAGACAAACTTGGCTAAACATTCAATTCACCTTCGTGTTCTTCAATGAGAAAAAGATAATATGTACGGTTTTCATATGTTATTATGGAATTTGATTTATATGGGTCATATGGTTTGTTTCAATTTGGGGGGGGGGGGGGGGGGCATCGTACTTCTTAGTTGCGTTGCCACCAGCTCCTTGAAAAGTAAGAAAACAAAACACGTTTCCGGAACAAAACATTTGGGGGCTCCTGCCTTAAAAGGCAGAAACGGCTTGGCTGGGTTATCATAAACTGTGAAGGGCAGAACCATGCACACCGCACGTAGCTAGTTGAGCTAATTAACTACCCAGGAAAGAACCGGATAAACCGTGCTGGCTCTGATGAGATTTCACCAAGATTAGATGGTTGTCATTTAAAGTATCCAGATTAGTGTGTCTTGCAAGCACATAAGATTGATATACCGCGGCAACTCAGAACGTCACATCTGCACCACTCCTAACGCCTGACAGCTGTTCTGAGGGCACAATAAAACATAAATTGAACCGGAATTTCCTAAATGGCAGCGCCGATTAGGTTAATCTCAATGTGATTTCATTATACCGTAAGTGCCAACTATAGGACACGAGAAATAAAAAAAGGAAAATTTGAGCTAAGTTGGAGCGAACAGGGTGCATGCCCTTGTCTGTGTTTGCGGGCTGTATTCATGTTCAGAAAGATGCAGCGGGAGGAGGTGGGGGAGGGGGTTTGTGAGGATTGCCCGGCATCGCTGCAGTGCCAGCAACATGGCTAAAAAGTCGACCATTTAAGGAATGCCGTTAATTTCTGGCTCGTCAAGAAAAATAACCGCTTTTAAACAAAACAGGCACCGGCAGGTTAAAGTATTTTACGCTCCTTTGCTAGGGTGTGCCAGATGCCCTTCAAATATTTGGTACGTAAACTCACAAACATTCGTTTACTTTCGCTGGAGTGCCTCCTAAAAGTAATATTGCTGTAGGAGAGGCACTGAGAAAAAAATTATGGGCTAAACCATACATTCCAATATGAGGAAAGCATGCGCCAACGACGCCAACACGGGCCGCCAAAACTGGAAGCGTCAGAACTATTGAAAATATAACAGAAAGACGATATACGGGTGGCCTTCAGAGATCCGCGGACACTTTCCAAAATTCTCCTCAATACCTTTTTTTTTTTTTTGCCAAAAAGAACCGTAAGTTATTCTTTTAAGCAACCTATCCCCACTTATGACGTACTCTCCCTTAGCGCATCCTCACACTCCCACCAAAAGGGAAGAGCAAAAAGTCGGCCTTTTTTTTTTTTTAATGCGTTAGCATTTATTGCTTATGGTCTTTGGTTTGGATTGGATTGGATTCGTGAGGCCGCGGCGCGGTTCCCACCGTGCTTTTTTGCTCCGTTTGCTCGCTCGCTACGTGAACTTTTTCTCTTACGCAAGAAGGAAGGTCTTCTCGTATGCTTCCAAGGACCGCGACGCTGTTCCGCGCACTCCTCTTACAATGGGCGCGTTAAGTTAGTGAGCTCCAGACTCCCGACATCTGCGCTCGAGCGCGCGGGTTCAGAGCGTAGCTTAACGACCGCACTTTTTTTCGTGCCGAGGCGCCATCTGACGCCTATTTTTATTGTTTCCGGTTCCGGCTTTCCGGCTCCCGTCAGTCGAAACTCGTTTGGTGTTTGTTCGACGACGACTTCGATGAAATAAGTGCGCGGAGACGGCGGCAACAGCAAGAGCTTGTATTTGTGCTGCACGCTGTTGGTGAGGCGATCAAAGGTACGCCGAACGTATTCTGATTTCCTGAAAACCTTAAAGAATGATGGCTGAATGGCCGAATTCATCGGCTCGCCTGATCCTGAAATGGCGTTAGACACATGAGCAACTTCGACAAGCATTTGAAAATTGTATGCATACCTGTCTACACCACCATTTTTTTTTTTTTTATTTCCCAAGATGACGGAACGACCGCACGAGCTGCCAAGTGATCGCCGTCGAAGTGTCCACGTATCCAAGCAGGCGCGAGAATAGAACGCGAGACGCGTGACCACCGCGAGACTGGCCGCGAGAGCGGAAACGCCGTCATCTTACCGGAAACCGACGTATTCGAGCTCTCGCGCACCATCTCCGACGACGGAGCTCGCGGAGCGCGCTCCGCCACCGTGTACCGGAAATGAGACAATATCGTTTAGTTTAGCTGCAGTGCACTCTGACCGCTGGAGCGCGCTCGAGCGCGTTAACTTAACGCGCCCAGTGCAACGGTGCGTATGCACATGGTTTCGTTTCCCCAGTATGCACAACCTACGGGACAACGTAAAACCGAGACGCAGCGACAACGCCGTTTGCGCAAAACCACCAACCCCTGGGAGAAAAGATAGAAACTTTGAAATCAACAGAATGAGGGCCGTAGGTGGCGATCGAGGGAAGCTGTAGTGGCTGCATCCGGAGCCGCCGACGCATGAGGGAACAAACTGGCTCTGCGAAGACACCAGAGGAGAACCGTTACGAGGTGGAAAGCAGAGCCCCCGCGCTACGTGCTAACGAATTTTGTCGAGAATCACCGTAGGAACAGCGGCAATTTCGGCTTTTTTTAGTTCTTCCGCAAAGTACTACAAGGAGAGTGGTTCGCCATACGACATCCGTCTGGCGCTCCCTTCAAGATGCTTTCCTTCTCGCCTGTTGCTCCTCCTCCCACTTTTACCGCAACCTGGCTGTCTATTGTTCTTGTGCCTAAAGCGTAGGCTTTCCCCATACAAAAAAGGCTTTGCCACAAGGCTTTGGATTGAAACACAAGGGAAGGTGCCTTTTTTTATTTAATTGAGATATCTGCTATGTTGCTTGCAGTTTACCGTCGGCAGCTACACACAGGACAGTTGTGCCCAACGACTTGTAGGAGAGGGATCGCTTAGGGCTGACTGTCTGTCTTTCTATGCAGGTCTACAAAGGAGGCAGTGTTCCATATCGTGAAAATGCCGAGGGACATGCAACACGATGCTCTTCGCTTTGCCACCGAGGCCCTGGAGAAGTTCCAAGTCGAAGAGGAGATTGCATCCTACATAGCGGATAAGTTCGACGAGAAGTACCATTCGTCCTGGGCGTGCAACGTGGAGTGCGACGTGCAGTGCGACGTGCCGTCCGACTGGTGGACAAAGTCCGACGGGTTTTGGGAGCATCCACCAATATATTGGATCGACTTCAGGCTGGACCGGATGACAATCAGGCTCTGGAAGTATGAGTTATTTGACTTACCCACGCCCTAAAAAAAAAAAAAAAACAGCCATCGAATGCCGAAAAAATCATGGACGTTTTGCACACGCTCCAAATTACATCCGTATTGCTGACCTCCTCTTGTCTTACCGAGATACCGAGCCACTTAGACGTGCGCTGACGATTCTCCACAAGGGCCGATGCCGGGGAAAGGACGCAGTAGAATCTAAAATGGCAATAACCTGGCCTTCTATGGTAATGATGAGGTAAAGTAAACGAAATAAGTTAAAACAGAAACTGAAGGCACTGCTGCAAACCCTAATGAAAATAAATCTTCAGTCCTGATGTGTTATGAGACCCTTTTAGCGCTTCAAATCCCTTCAGCCCATTAAACCCATCAGCCCTTCAAACCCCTCCAGCCCTTCAAACCCCTCCAGCCCTTCAGACCCCATCAGCCCTTCGACCCTTTAGACACCCAAATGACTGTGAACTCTAGACCAAAAATGCAGTTTAAAACGCTATTGGAAATTTATTTCAGACATTGAGTTTTGCATGCATGATGCAACTGAAAAAGATAACCACCAACGTTTACTCAAACCCGGGCGCAAGCAGCTGTAGACAATAGCGAACAGACCAAATAGAGACAACCGAGTTCTTTGTCGCAAAGAATATCTTTCAAGGTACTCACAATGCCGCTGGGTAAATTCATGAATTGTATGGTAGTCCAACTAATAAATTTTGAGCAGCTGCGCTGGATTAAGGGGGGAAGGGGCTAAAGAGGCTGCAGCCCAGGGCCTCAACCCTAAGAGCAGACGAAGGGGGCCCCCTTGCCTTGGCGCATTTTTTTATTATTATTCCCGGATAACAATTGCGGAGGGGGCAGAGGAAAAGCCGGGAAGCCTGACAGCGTCCTGCCCCCTTCAATTCAACGTAACTCCAGATAATAGAACTTCAAGCATCGGGAGAAGTCGGGGCCCCCGCCTAATGTCACTTCCTGTAGCTTGTTTACTTCGAGTGACCTTGTCAGCACTTACGGAAGCGAGGCCTCCGCCTCTTAGGGGGGTCCCCCGCCCTAGAGGGCCCTCCCCTCCCCTCTCCTCTTCCCACCCCTCCCTCTCTTTATGTCGGCTGGGGAAGGGAGGAAAGATGGGGCGCATTTGGAAAGAGGCCCGGGGTGGTCTCAATTTCACTAAAGTCACTGAATCGGGAGACCCAGTAGGGGACCCATTGGAGTTCCAGCGATGCTGTTAGGGGTGCACGTGTGCCTGTATATACAACGCAGCACTCTTACTATTACTGCTAACCAGAGCCGCGTGAATTCCAGGGCGTCTTCCCCGCGCCCCGAAAACCCCAACGCGTCCGGCCACGACCGGTCTTTCCGGAGCCACTCCGATAGCACCCTCCTGCTTTCCCCTCTCAGTCAAGAGCCTGGGTGCCATCCCCCTCGTCAGAAGATCCCCGGGCGCTTCGCTTCCCCATCCTCATACCACGCTCCGTTCCACCGCACAGTGGACCGTAGCGGATGCTAGAGACCGTCTTCGCCAATCGAGGGCTGAGAAAGAATCACATGACTTTGAACTTCGCGTAGCACACCGCAGAGGGTAAGGTGACATTCTCTCAGAGCTGGATTGGCTGGGATGGCACGTAGCGTCCTCTGCGGTCCATTATAAGGTGACACAGAGATGTTCACTCAAAGCAATAAACACGTACGTTTAAGGGAAACCCGTATCGGTTTTCTGTTCGTTAGTCCAACTTCCCAGAACATCGTGAGGGTGCGACGCCTGAGGGACTTTGGGGGGCCCGCCGGGGGTATGGGGTGTTTCGCGCAGTGAAAAGAGGATGGAAAGAGAATGACGAAGATTAGTTCCGAGCTATGTCTATACCACCGTGGAAGAAACACATTTAGGTGATGACTCTCTGTCCGACGCGGCGGCCACATTATGTTCGGCGCACCAAGCGCGCTTCACTCGCACGAGGATAGATGGCGCCCAAGTACCGGGTCCCTCCCAAACCGACCGCTCCTGTTGTTTCTCCTGGAGTAACTGAATATGCTCCGCTTGCGGAGCAGAGTACCGCAATGGTGCCATTCTGGAGCCAAGCACTGCGGGAAGCCACGGTCGGTTTTTGCAGGGGCACGAAGGCGCAGACGCGAGGCGGCGTGCTGTGGCGTGCTGCGGCGCGCTGCGGAAGGAAAATAGTGCGGCGTGCGACAACGAGCCACGCATGCGCCGTGATCGTTGTCCCGTCGTTTAATGTTTCCCTCTCGATTACAAAAAGCGCACCCGCGGGTCCCGCGGGTCGCGTGCATAGAGATCAGGTCGCGTGTGAAGTAAAGTCGTCAAGTCGCTGTTGCTGGGACGCAGACAGCGTCGTCAGCCCGCTGTCTGCCCAACTTTTGGAGGACCTTTCCCCTCGAGCGATCGCAAGAAGCAAAAGAACGCAGGCCTGCTTATTTTCCTCTTGTGTTTAATCGAAGAGCGAGAGCCGCTGCTCAGCCTGCGATTTTTTTTTTTTTTTTCAGCAGACAGTTTATTTGATATTATGTAGACTGAGCAGTGCTTTACTTTCGTGCGTCCCAATTATATGCGAATCTGAGGAATGTCGAGCACCCGCACTTTCATGCTAAAATAGTGTACAACTTGCTTCTTTTTTTTTGTATCCGAAGTTTTCGCCATTTCACGAATTCGAGACGACAGAATTGAGAGCTCTTAGAGACCGGAATTTTCGCATGTTTTCAAGTTGGGCTAAATTTTGGATTCGCTTGAATCGCGAACATTAGGGGCTCGCGAATAATAAATGTTAGACGGTGCTCCAAATTTTGGGAGATGCCGCAAGGTGCAAACTGCCTAATATAAAAAAACGCCACCGACGTTCCACTTTCAATGCGGATGAGTCTTAGAAGACGCAGTCCAATTCGTTGCAGGAACCGGAATGATGCCGAGATTGAGTGTTTTCCTATTGACCAGTATATTCCGCCCCGAGAATAGGGCGATAGAGCTCGGTCTACTTTCAGTGTGTGACACCAACCTACATCTCGCTTTCACTTCTATTTTGAACATTTTGCTGAACTTATTAAACTATTTGACTACCACCGACATGGTCCCTTGAAGAAATTGCGAACAAACACAGCACTAACAATCTCTGGAACATGTTTATTCACACAACTGCCTGCAGAAATCTTTTGGGGTATTGTAAAAGGCCAGACAATGATAAAAAAAAAAAACATCCACAATACCAAAAATAGTTATTTCAAAACGATGACAACACAGCACTTTGGAAATTTGAAAACAAGATGGGCACAAAAAAAAAAACTCTTTCGCAATGCAGTTTCGAAGAACACAAAATACTGCCAGCATTACCAGATCGATGGAAATGTAGAGCTGTAGTAACTGGAAATTGTCAGCCTTCAAACGAGAGCTCGTCGACTAGCCAAGATGGCCGGATGTGCCGGTCGCGTATCGGTATCGCGTGTCACTCCGCGAGAGCCGCAGACGCGAGCAACGCGATAGTCGTCCGTGTCGTCTGCTTCGCATACCTTGAAAACGGATGTCTCAAAACATCGCTCGCGTTATACAAAACGGGATTGTACTGTACCCAGTTAATACACATAATGTTCAATGACTTAGGAAGCTTTCGGTTCGTTCGCTTTTGATCTAGGATCTATATTTTGCGAACGCAAAGCGGAAAATATGTTCCATCCGAAACGCGGCGCTCTGGAAGGCGGCTTTCCCGCACGAAGGTCCAATCCAGTTCTGCCCACGTGACCACTCCTCCGCCAATACGGAGATGGCGGCGAAAGGAAAAGGAACGCGATACTCTGGATCTGCAAGCAGAGACTATACAGTTACTCTAGTTTGTCCCAGCGGGGGTCCCGCCATTCCCTCGCTCACCGCTTCTTGTTGTACCTCACCGCCCGTCACGCCGCTGCCAAGTCGCTAGAGTCTGTAAATCTGTGTTCTCTTCCTTCTTCTTCGGGTTAAGGCTCGCCTTCGTGCACGATGGTGGCACTTGTGATCGACTCAGCACCAAAGCCAAACACGAGGCCAGCCACTAGCCGCACCCCACCACCACAGCACCACACCGTGAAAAAGGCGAGCACGCTACGCCGCCGACACCGTGGCCACCGAGGAGCGACCTCATACCTCAGCGCCCTCCGCGGCGGCGCGGAACTATACTACTCCTGGTTCGAGGCTAGCTCCGAACACGATCTGGTTTCTCGCTCCCCGCAGGAAGAGCGGTCAGAGTCATCACCTAAATGTGTTCCTTGCACCATTATATATAGTCACAGGGGTTCCGAGCGTCACCGGACCCTGCGGAGGATGCGCAGGGCTGCGGTTAGGCAGCTGGGTCAAGTATGTCTGTAGATACTTTTCTTATTCTCTTACCCCCGATTCCCTCTCACCCAAGTCATGTTTACTGGGGCATGTTTACTGGGGCGAATGACGAAGGCGTTTTACTCGTGCCTTCAGATTTGACTCGTGCCTTCATAATAGATTCAGAGGATTAGGAAGTGCAATCATAAACGCGGCAAGCATAAACAAAAATCTTCGCGGAAAAACACATTTGCAGTAACTTGCACAAGCATCTACAAGGTCTTTTCAAGCGCTATTCGGGCGTCAACAATTTTTTTTTTTTTTTGATACACTGACGAACCGACACAGAAAGATTCGAAGCAATGGAAACGTAAATTTCGTTACTTACACGAAGTCGGCGTAAGCTCGACGAGACTGTTCGCTCAGATTGCTTCGGTTTGTTACAAACAGCTAGGATAACCTGGAAAGCAGGTCGAGAATAACGAATCTTCTCTTACATGACATTACAGACGAACTAAATGAGTCATGGTCACAAATGGAAGATAAAGTGCTTGAACTTTGCAGAAATAAACTTGGCGTGACCGTAGCGGCGAACGACATTCAACGCACGCAAAGACTAGGCTGCCCACAACCAGACAGGCAAAGGCCAAGAATCGTTAAGTTTTTAAGTTTCCATCTTTTATAAGTAAACAAGATGTGTATACTATCCAAAGGATTTAAGCTAAAAGAAAGTGGCTTTTCAGTTGAAGATTTTTTAGGTTATATTAGATATGGACGTAAACAGATTCTAGAATATGAAAAGTCATTTCAAAATTCGTTTAAGTTGCGGTTTAATAAGCTGTACATCAGAAATAAGATTTACTGCTATGATAATGCCGAAGGGTGCGCAAAAAGGAAAACGTCCTTAGCAATCACTGTTTCAAGGTATCATCGCGATTGTTATCTGCCGTAGTGTGAGAAATAAAGCGGATGACTTTGCCAATCTCATTACTTTAACAAAATACAGTGTTGTCATAGGCTCAACTTCGTGGCTAAAAGAGCTTTGGACAACGCTGAAGTATTTTCCTGGGACTAAGTATGTTGCGTAAAGGAAATATTGAAATTTGCATGGTGATGGAGTGTTTGTGCTAGTTCACGACAGTCTGCAACATTTCACAGTCTAGTTTAGTGGTTTGAATTGCGAATGAGCATTGCGCAAGATTTCCTTACAGGTCGGACAATTTATTGCTGTGGGCTCTCTTTGTAGACCACCTTTTTCTAGTAAAATTGCAATGTCTTTTTTTTTTTTTTTACATTTTGCAGAGCATAGTTATTTTTCACCTAGTGCACGGTGGAGACTAATTTTCCGGATGTGAAGTGAACGGATTGCCAACCCGTGACAGAGAAACATATACCATATGCTAAATGTTATTTAATTTTATTTCAAGCTGAGACCTATATTAGTACGTGTTATTCCCGATTAGAATACGCAAAGCGATGGCAAGTACGCTAGACCTTTTCACTAACAGGCGCGACCTGATATCATCAGTCTCTGGCATTCCGGGGATTAGCGACCGCGAGGTTGTAGTTGGATGCGTAAACAACATTATACGAAGCCAGGGACGAATGCACCTAGGAAACCTTTTTTTTTTACAACTGAGTTAAAAATGAAGGCATTTTGAGTAATCTCAAAATGAGTTTGAGATCTCAGCTACCAATGTAATATTGAAACTATCTGGAATCATGTTTTTTTAGAAATAAGATCAACTCTTTGGTTGATGCATTCGATCCTTTCAGGATTGTTGATCCCAAGTTACGTAAAGACAACCCATGGATAAGAATTAACTTACTTTCCTTGCTAAATAAAAAATTGACGTTCAGACCTGAAATATGGTAGACTTAAGAACAAACGCGCTCTTTATAAATTAAAACGTTTAAGCGAGCAATAATAATAAATCTGAAGGATCTGAAACAAAACCTCTCTCGTCTTTGAACGAGGAACTTAAGGGGATCTCTAAAAAAACTCTGGAAATATGTAAAAAAAAAAACGTTTTACTCGGTATTTTTCCCATTATCGACTGCGGTCAACTTGTTGCAAAAGAGGAACAAATTATACAGTTTTTAATAACATCTTTCATTTGGTTTTTTGTTTTTTTTCATCTTCAGTTTCCACTAAACATCTACTTTCTCATGTAGTCTTGCAAGAAAAATTGGAAGAAATTGAATTCTTTTACAACGGCGTACCGAATAGTGCATTTACAAAATGTTCTGGTAATGTAGGGTCCTGTTTAAAGGTTTTGTTTAAAAAAGTTGTTTTCTAGTGGTAGGCGTCCAGCGAGTAATTATAGTACATACTTGAGATACTTTCCCCGCAAAATACCTCGAGTGTACAGAACAATACTTCGAAATGTAATTCAATCACTTGCGACGATACTTCCGCATTACGTAATTTGCGTCGACTTCAGTGACAATAGAATGCTTTGTATGCGAGTAACAAAAATAAAATAGATTCGCAGTGCTATTGTATTCAACCCCGGTACAAGGAGTATACATTCTATGAAAACTTTAAATAATTATGGGGACCAAAATGACTGAGATGTCATCACTCTAGCATCGCACGTGAGTGCGTGTGCATGAAGGCACTCTACCTCCCAACAGATGCCAGCGCCACGCACTGCGTAGCACAGCGCGGAGGCCGGACTCGTCCACCGCGCGTATTATCACTGAAGTCCGATGAGATGCCGACTGAGCTGAATGACCAGAGCCATACCAAACGCGCCCCTTCTCCCGGGATCCCCTTCTCCAGGGATTATTTTCGTCATTCTTGTCCAGCTCGCTTGCACCTTTGCATTTAATTGCATTATAATTATGACAAACTTCCTCCACCCGAAAACAGCCGATAACGCGGGCCTTTTCACACTTCGATACTGGCGCAATCTAGAAGTTGCACGTTCAACCACATAACGAGACACGCGCCATCTGGTGTCTGAAAAAGACAAATAAATAGAGGTACCGCGCTCTTCTAGCGAAGGAGAGTCTGGCAACAGTGGGCAGACGTTGGGACTCCCTCCTGCGTGGTTCCGGCCCAAAGAGGGGGAGAAGACAGGAGGTGGTGTTTTTAATTATTTTTGCCCGATGTCCAAAAAGTGTTCCTGGCGATCACCTCCACGGTGAAGTTTGCGCGTTTTTTATGCTCTTACCTATTCCTGTTCGTAGGACGAGCGATGTCTTCAGCCAGGAGAAGGGGTGATGACTTGGTGACGTCTTCCTGTAAATCAGCTTGGTGGACAGGACCCTTAACGAGTATCACGCAGTAGTGATTCACGACCACACGCCAGTATGATTCTCATTCGGACCCAAACGGGCAGAGGTGAGGATTGAATTTGAGTCCCCGGGGTTCTGCAGCACGAGCTTTCATTTACATTATCGGAGCTACGGTGCATCAACACAATTGACTACCAACCTCCCTCCACCCTTGTAACCGAGCTCAGAACCAGAACATTTCTCGACAAGTTGAAGGCAAGCTGCAAACACAAAAAAGTAGATCTACAACTGACTGGAAAGTAAACATAGACACACCCTTCGGAATAATGTTGTCAGCCACGGTGAGTTTAACGTGATGCCTCTTGTCAAGTTAGGTTTGCTCGCTGTTGGTTCGTCCTCCTTGCAAATATTTCAAGCACCGCTAACCTCTCCCCACATTACAAGCATGGAGTTTACAATGCAGTGACATATATTTTGGAGCTCTGCATCTGTTATATTGCACAGCTCTAACGCGAGCAGGAGATAATATAGATGTCATAACGCACTCGTAAGTACCAAACATATGATGGAGGAATGAGCATTGACGTCGCTGGCCTGCAAATTGGCAGAGACTCCTCCACGGGCGGGGCTTGGGAAGCTTCTTCATCGGAGCAGCAGGCCGCGCCGAGGGAGCGGCGGTCGACGCTTGGAGAGAAACGGTCCCTCGGCCTCTGGCATGCTGCGAGCCCTCAGTGGTTCTAACCAGGCTTGGTGCAAGCTCGAGTCACAAATCACGTTCCATTTTCGCCGAGCGTGCGGTCCGTTTGGCAGCCTAGCTTCCAGACTGTTTCAATTAGCCATAGGCTTCCAAACAGGAAACGGTCAGCAAGCTAGGCAGCCGAGCAGACCGTACTTCGCAAGGTCACACCTCGCTCTAAAAAATGAGATATAACCTCGCCAGAACCTACAAGGGCTCAGAACATGCCAGAAACAGGATCGACCTTTCCCCGCTCGGTGCCGACCGTCGCTCCGTTGAGAGAGCTCCCCAAGCACCGCCTGCAGAGGAAGCTTCGCCTTATTGCAGGCCAGCGACATCAACACCATTACTCTGAGTCTCAGTAATGTTGTTGAGGCTGGCGAAGCTTCCAAAGTGCAAAGTCCATGCTTCAAAAGCACGTGGCTTCCTCTCACATCTCATTTGCATGCGCAACATTTTTGACGGAGTATTGACGGAGTAGACCTTTGACAAAATCGAAGCGATCCTAGAGCGGCGCAGTGCTGCAGAAAGCATCTTGGGATCCCATGTGCAGCAATTTCGGTTTCAATTTTCCAATCCCCCTTTGCGCCATCCCGTCACTACCAAAGACAGTGCTTCCATTTTCGGATATGTGACTTCCCCTCAGTCTTGGGCAGTAACTGGTTAGTAGCAATGCGTTACCGGCAACTAGTTAGTTTTTCGGTAACTTGTAAATGTAACTCGTTACTGCTTAGTCAACATAATTTGTAACTGTAACAGGATTACTATTTTTCAAAAGTAACTACAAAGAGTAACGCCGCTACAGTTACTTCTCAGATTTACGTGCAAAAATATTGCAAACACGACCACCAACCCGTCTTGCAACATCGTGAGAGAGTCCCAAGTCCTGGTACGGGAAGGACACAGCAAAAACTGCTGCAGTAACCGTCTGAAGCACGAAAGGAAAAAATAAAATAAATTTTGGGTTACCCTGATTGGCCAAACTGGTTCCGCCAACAGGGGGGATGGGGACGTTGGTGTCCGTACCCGCAATGTATGGTACATCGCCCACAGCGCACGCAGATGTAACATAGAGCGGCATCTCTAAAACGTTTTTCTTTTCTTCGTCCGGCGGAGGGAGAGAGTGCTTTATGCAAAGGGTAGTTCTTTATGATTGTCGCCGCAAACACCCACAGGCTTACGGCACTACCTATTTTCCAAACCTCGTCTTCTTGCCGCCAAGCATACGTTTCCTTTCCCTCTAATTCAAATTGCCCAACTTCCAGATGCACTCTAAAGGGAACTCAACTTTAGGCCCATTTTCTCTCCTTCCCTTTTTCTTCAAGCCAATACCGGCCTTGCTCCCGTCACCCATTGTTGTCCTTTCTTGGGTCCCATCACTGGAGAAAGAGTATTCGCTCGAAACGTCTGAGTCGTTCTGCTTGTTTGTGTGTTTTCTTGAAATTGAAAGACCGCTTTTAGCCGGGACCAGGGACACTAAAGGCCCTGTCACACTGAGGCAACACGACGGCAACAACACAACACGTTGTCCAACAGTCGGGCAACTTGTTGCTCGCTCCCCGTGTTGTCCCGCAAACCTGTCACATCGAGGCTACAGCAGCACAACATGGACGACAGCTAAAATGTTGCCTCGGTATGACAGCTTTCAGCAACAAAAACAGCAGGAACTTGTGTTGGACGTGTCTTGCCCTGATCGCTGGCTGAGCGGATTTAGGGCCGGCAACACAACAGAAATAGCTTCGATGGCAGAGCTAGTTCCCTGTCAATAACGTCTTACTCAAATAAAGGCTTGGAAAACGTTATTTAACATTACTTAAGGCTGGCATGCAGCTAAAATATTTGTATGAATGTTTTTACTGCGTAATTACGGAAAACGACTGTCGAAATGGTCACAGCTAGGGTCGTGAACGTTCAGACTGGTGTTGAAATTAGAGCCGCCGAGACCAGCTCACATTACTGCTAGTAAAATAAAATGGCATGCCTACTCACCCGCTGATAAAGTATAATAAAAATAATCCAGGAAAGCGAAGATTAAAAATCTAAGCATTAAAACGATCGCTCTGATCATGATTGTTGATGCTTGAAACTTGGACACAGCCGCTACCACACACCTGAATTGATTAAAAAAAATTCAGGTTTAGAGAATGAAGCCATCACATAGCAGGCGGTAGGCAAATAAACAGCGTTGAAAAATATTTATTCCACCGATTCTTATGAAGGCCGATTGTGTCGGTGTCGGAGTTTTTAAGCACTGTCAGTTCAGCTCAACACCACACTACAAAAGACGCTTTGGGGCTGCCGGTGCTTACTCAATTTTACAGTAGAAATAGGAATTGAATAAAAGAAAGAACCGGACAGAAACACTTCATACCGGGTGGCGTAAATCCCGAACATATATCAGCGACCTCACTTTCCTCGGTTAGGGCTATCTGCTTTGTCATCGAATGAAGAACATTTTGATAAAATAAAGGGTGGAAAATATTCCCCATGTCAAGTTTTCTAATAACAGGCACTGGTTGATGAAGTGCCGAGGTAATTTCCGGCCTTTCGAACGCACTAGCACTTTTTGTAGAGTCACAATTCCAGTGACGCCGCGCCGCACACGAACGAAGGTAAACAATGAAGTTGGCGGAGAGTTGCCCGTGTTGTCCCCGCCGTCAGCGCGCTGTGACAGGGTAGTCGGACAACAAATCAGACAACACTGTTGCCGGGTGGCAGCAACATGTTGCCCGACTGTTGTTGTTGCCGCGATGTGACAAGGTAACCGTCAACACGATTTCCTCGTGTTGCCGGATAGAGTTGTCCAACTGTTGAATCAGTGTGGCAGGGCCTTTAGGCATCAGTTGATTCATAGATATTCACGTCGAGGGTTTTTCGGGGTGGTCTCTTCTATTTTGGGTGATGAGGTGGAGGAGCACAAACGTGTTTGATCTGGCTAAGTGTCAGAAAAAATATAGCAATAGCCATTTGGAATTCTACACGCAGTGGTTGTTTGTACCTAGATTAGTGCTTATTTTGCACCGCTGCCGTGTTCAGCAAGTTTGACGGAGGAATGTTGCCGCAACATTGCTCTCCAAATTTTCAAGAGAAGCTTCGTGTTTCATCAAAGATTGTGTGCAATCAGTAAAAAACGATTCGACCGACGTGTGGATTGGAGTGGCATAAGAAACCATCTACAAAGCTGATTGCAAAATATGACCTATATTATTATTGACTTCACATTTACACGTATTCTATTGCTTCCGTCCTACTCCGGCTCACCAAATAAATCTAAAATTAGAATTGACCGATAGTCAACTTGCACCATGATTGGAGATATAGCCAAGATCTAGACGCGCGCGGTTGTCTTCGTGTATACCTTATGGTGGTCGCGCTTATTTTAAATTTCTTCATGGATCATCAGCAGGTATCTGCTGTGCTAAAATTTTGAAACACTAAAGTAGCCTGTAATTTTGCCAAAGAAGAAACCATAAATTCTTTATCATAAAGTGGATTTAATGAGATACTGTATTAAATTATGGTCTTGTTCAAGGAGCTATTCATGGTAACAAATGAAAAAGGAAGAACCAAACATGTTAATATTGATTATTAAAAAGATCTTAGTTTATTAAAGGGGCACTGACACCCCAAAGGTCTTATTTTTTTATTGTGTAAAACAGTGCAAGTCATAGACACAAAAGAAGAGACCGCATCGCGAAAAAGAATTTCCCACGCGCGCGCGCGCCTTTTTATTTTTGGCGTTTTTCTCTCCCGCTCCTCACCTCCTCGCTTTTTTTTTATTTCTGACGTCAAAAATCATGAAATTTAAAACCTTTGCAGGCGACATTTCTATAACATTTAATGACGGCAATCATAACACATGTTGTAACGCAATTGCGAATGCACTACGGCCATTCTTTTTGAAATACCAAAAATCGGAGTCTGTTGTGATGTCGCCTCCTGGATTTTTATCCTCCCTCGGAAAACATGGCGGCCCTCGACGCATGCAGCAGAGGGTGATCGGTGTGCGGGGAATCGGACAAGGTGGTATTTTTTAGGTCCCCGACGACCTCTCAGACTTCGAAAACGAAATCATCAAACGGTCAAGACAACTGGGTTTGGTGTCTGTGTATCGTAGTTTCGGTTGTGACACCGCCGGGGCACCGTCGTCTGCTAGAAGCGATAGGCAGCACGGCACTCACGCAGGAAACCGGTTTCCCGGTACGGTTGTTCCCGCGACGCCGGCGCCCTTCTCTCCCGCTCCTCACCTCCTCGCTTCGGGTCGCGGAGACACGTTTCGGAGCGGAGGCGCGAAAGAAACTCGACTCGCAGGAGCCCTCGAAATTCGACGTCACTCCACTGGCGCGTATAGCGCGAGAACTTCAAATTCGGCTTTTGCAAATTGTTTTTTTACTTCAAAAATACTGAATTCGTAAGTTTCGAATTTTGAGGGTAATGTCCAGGCATCGTTTTCAATCGTTTCAAACAATAAAAAAATGATTTTGATGTGTCAGTGCCCCTTTAAGATAATCAGATTCACTACCGTGAGCAACACAATGTCTTATTAAAAATCTATGCTACTTTAAAGGCATATTAGGGAAGATTCCTTCTGAAGGTTTTCTCATATTGTTTTGTGAAGTAACTATGAAGTAACGGCATTACTTTAGCAAAGTAACTGTAACTGTAACAAGTTACTTTTCAAAGTTTGTAACTGTAACTAGGTTACTTTTTTTGCCCGAGTAACTGTAACTGTAACACTGCTACATACTAACAGTAACATGCCCACGCTTGCTTTCCTTAAATGGAGTTGCCTACCAATACAGATCGAATGCTGGCGCACATTTTGGGGGGCTACCAATGAGCCAAAGTCTGTGCGCAGGTAACTAGGAACTACGATAGCACATGGAAGACGTTACTGGACCGATAATCCCGTTCCATTGTCTCCTCAATGGCCCAAGCTTCTTAAATGGTCCGTCAGCAGGGATGGTCATGCCGCACTCGGGAGTGAAAGCCAGACCGACAGAAAGGTACTCCTCGCCAAGTCTAGGCAGGTCCTTACGGTCGCTGCATGTCCGTGTTTCAACGGGGCCCTCACGAATGCAAATGGGTGCAAAGCAAGTGGGCGCCTACTTTATTTTCATTCATTACTTCATCCATGGGGCAATCGAAACTGAAGCCACGCTATTCCTCTTCTTGACCTAAGAGGTCCCATAATGCAATGCATGCAAGGTTGCGTGCGGGGATATGTGGGAGTACTAGTTAATTCCAAATTGTTTTGCGGCGCTCCTGCTTTTCTTCTATTAGCTGCCTAACATTTATAACATGGAAACAACAGCCAGGAACAAGAACACGAAGCAATAAAATACTGCAAGAACAAAAACAATACAGAGAGTGATGTCTCAAAGCAGGTCTCGTACAAATACTACATGATTCCGAGAGCCAATATCGTGAAGGAAAGGGAATGAGTGCGGGCGTGAAAGTTCCAAGTTCTCTACATCTTTAATCAATGCTGTCCTCAAGATGCATTACACAATATCGAAAACAGGTACAACGTCAACTTGTAGCAAAACCCGGGCCCGTTTGCTCGAAGCTGGTTAAGTTTAACCATCGCAGAAAGTCAACCGCATTTCCCTACGAGGGAGAATTTTGGATCGCGTGACTGACAGAGTAAGGACGACGGCGAAGCATGGCAGTGCCCCCAACCTCAGCGAGCGTCGCTCACTTTGGAACTAATATGCCGTAGTCGCTACACTATGAGTCCAGTTCGTCAGCAATGAATGTTGCTGGAAGCTTTCAGTATGAGCAATGGTCGTGTCCCATTTTTCAGATTCTCTTTCAATTCTGGTCATTCCTAAGCCTAAAGAGACACGGTAATTGTCGACATGGCCATGTTTCGGTATCTAAGTGGATTGTTTCGACTTAATCGACCGGGCATTGATGACACACAGAAGCAGACCGCACACCAATTTCCACTGAAGCCGAAGTACACAATTTGCATTTTATGAAGAACGTTTTATGAACAGTTCTTGGATGCTGGCAAACCCTGCCGGTGTGCCACCCGCCTTTCACTGCTCACTTCTTTCTCATGACTCAGACTTGAGTCGTGTCATAAAGTTTATTCTCTATTTTTCATCGTTTCTTACACTGAACTTCGTTGTCCTCTTTTGGCACAGGAAGGACATTTCAAAGAAGCTTGTCTAGACTTCAGACAGTCAAACATTGAATAATTTGTCACAGATGAGTTGATATGGCTTACCTTACTCATATTTGTACCACGAGCAACAAAAACAGTTTCTAAAGCTCAAACGTGGGCCTGTTACGTCGCGAAAACCCGACAGTGCGCGTATTCGGGTACCCCCTTTTCAAAACGCTTTCCACGAAAGCCACTTATATTCGCTACAGCCAGTAGGTGACACGAGCTACCAACCCACAATATAATACACGAAGCTATCGCACATCAAGCCCTCGTCAAACTTGGCTAGGTACTTGTACGTACCTAGTAAGAATTGGGAGTTCACTTTTTGCCACGGTTAAAGTTAACCGGCTTCAGGCAAACGGGCCCTGCTGGGTAGTGCGGAAATTCAACTAGCGAAGTCCCAATTGGCAGCGGAAAACGCAGCGTGGCAGCACGCACTCGAAAATCGGTCCACCATCAAGAGAAAGGCCACAGAAATGTATTTTCATGGTACAAGGACCACAAAACAAAAATCTTGGATAACGTTCCTTCACACTTACTTGACCACTCACAGCTACAAATGATGGAAGAAACAAGAGTTTCAGAATTGAAACTGCCAGTGTTTTACTTATTTTCGCAGTAAAACTGAATTTTAATTTCTTTCTTTTAGAATTTACTTTCTGCAGGTTTGTTTCTTTCAGATAAACAGGAGCTCTATCAGACAAAAACAATAAAGACATCTGCACAAACATAATGGACCTCTCCTCAAAGCAGTACACCTCGAGAGAGTGCAAAGGAACTTAGAACAAAAGCTAAAGCATGACCCAATATGCATTCAAATGCAGAACGTAAGAGTATACTACTCTAAAACACGTTAAGCAAAGTTACCCATTACACTGCCCAGCCTCTAGATTGCAGCTGGCAAGGAATCATTCCCTACTCCCCAATACAATTGTGTGATGACAAACGGTGGCATTTGGACAAAAGACTCGGCAGAAATACGCCAGACACTCTAGTTCTGTGTGCACAATCTTTGTGAACCGCCACACCGGAATTCAAACTAAACCTTCTCAGATATTGCTGGCATTTGAAAGGGCTATTTGCTGCCAATATTTTTATAAAAATGCCCTTAGGCTTTTACAACATCATCTGTTGGCATGTGCCTGATTAGGGAACACCGTTTAGAAAATGGCGTCGGATGCTGCTGGCCTTAGTGAGGCTTATCACGAAAAGGCGCCTCAGTGTGGCGACCAACCATTAATCTGAGCAATGCCTTGAAATTTATCTTGCACTTGGGTATATGTACATTTAAATAAAAATGCCATACAATTCTGCATCAGTGAAATTATTACACACATTACAAAGCATAGCACGCTCAACTTACAGGTCAACCGCAAAGCATTCAGCATGTGTGCATCTGTAAGGTGTTTGAACAATGTGTCTGATAATGGCGGTTCAGAGTGGAATTATGAAAAAAGGTTTTAAAGCAGTGCTTGCACTTGAATTGTTTTCCACTGTGTGTTCGACTATGGGAGGTCAGATAGGAATTCTGAGAAAAGGCTTGGGGGCAAAGCTTGCACTTAAATGGCTTTTCACCAGTGTGTCTTTGGTTATGCCTTCTCAGATCTGAATTCCGAGCAAAGGCTATTCGGCAAAGCTTGCACCTAAATGGCTTTTCACCAGTGTGTGTTCGGGTATGTATTCTCAGAACTGAATTACAAGCAAAGGCTTTTGGGCAAAGCTTGCACTTAAATGGCTTCTCATCAGTATGTGTTTTATTATGGACTTGCAGGTGTGCATTCCAAGCAAAGGATTTTGGGCAAAGCCTGCACTTAAATGGCTTCTCAGCAGCATGTGTTGACTTATGCCTTGTCAGAGATGAATTCAGAACATATGATTTTGGGCAAAGCTTGCACTGAAATGGCTTTTCACGAGTGTGTGTTTGGTTATGCATTCTCAAATCTGCATTCCAAGCAAAGGCTTTTGGGCAAAGCCTGCACTTAAATGGCTTTTTACCAGTGTGTGTTGCATTATGCCTTCTCAGAGATGAATTCGCAGTAAATGATTTTGGACAAAGCTTGCACTTAAATGGCTTTTCACCAGTGTCCCTATGATTATGGACTTTCAGATCTGCATTCCACGAAAAGGCTTGGGGGCAAAACTTGCACTTAAATGGCTTCTCACCTGTGTGTGTTTGGTTATGGCTTCTTGGATCTGAATTCCAAGCAAAGGCTTCAGGACACAGTTTGCACTTTAAAACCTTATCGCTTTTGTGCTTTTGAGTGTTGCTTGGCACTTTGGACCTCGATCCAGAGGACACGGGAGGATGCTCGCTCTTGAATTGTTCATTGCCATGGGCAACCAGGTGGCTCACGATTCCACGCTGATCTCTGGTGACATAGGTGCAGGAACAACATCTGAATGAGACGACCTCGGTGACTTTCAATGGGCTGATGGTCATCTCCAACTGTACAGCTCCATCACCTACAAGAAAAAGGCTCATGTGTATTAGCACACACAAGAAATGGCCAAGATAGCCACTTAGTTTAGAAAACAGTAGTGACTAATGCAGTTTTGCTGAAGCTATGCAGTATATGTTGCTCCCCTTTTGAATTAGGTCTCCAGAAGCATTCAACTAAACTGACACCATTAATTAAGAAGAGTCCCTAGTGTTTAAAAATTCAAGAAAAATTTGATTTTTAAATTTTATATTTTTCTCTCTAAATCATAGTTTTCATATATTCTATTTACTGCACACAGAATGTGCATAATTATTTAGTTATGTCTATCAAAAGTTTGATGCCCATGGTGCTTGGAAGCTCCTTTTGAAAACTTCTTCCTGTTTTCTTAGAATCGTTCTTTTTTTTCTACCAATATATTTTTTTACTGTATTTTCGCATCTAGAACCTGGATCTGAATACATTTTGGGGGCTGGATACCTCATTAATCAGAGAGCGAAACAAGAACAAGATTTCAGAAGACTGTCAGATAAGAGGTTTTATAATTGGCAATAACTTAATGACTTCCTTCTAGTTATCATTCAAAGAATTTCAGCGTGAGATGCAATCTTGTCCTGCTAACATGGATGCCCCGCTATACAGACAAAATTGGAGGGGGCCGATCACTCCCCGTGCAATTCTGTCTCAATGTAGAAACTCGTGGTGCGGACTACGGACAGCTAGTTTTGGAAACAAACTAGGAAAATGCATGCTGAGAGTTTCACTACTGTCTGCTCTTGGTTGCCCTTCCTTCGAAAAGAGATAAGACCTGGGCACCGAAGAATGGTGTAATTCTTCGGGGCTTTCCAGTCAAATAGGTCACCTGCCCTCCTCCCCCTATGTGTCCCGGCCACAGATGACTAACCTGAAGAAAATTCAAAGGTCATGTGTACAGCATACACCTGGATTACAGGTCATTCCAAATGCTATCCGGTCGTAAAAAATGCCTCATAAATAAGCCAATGAACGCAATGCAGTGAAACTTACCGCAAAGCAGTCTTTAGGCAGTGTATTTGTCATACTCAAATTTCGGTTTCCGGGAAAAATGCCAGAAAATAAATACTTCATATTTGTTATGCACGGGAAAAAAACGGAAGCAAACTGTCTGGTTGACCTTGCTGTTTGCATATGGTGCGACACACTTCTCGCCTAAAACCGATCGACGATGTCAATGTCGCCATATTGGCCATGTTGCAGAGCGGACGACGCGGCATTGTATAGACTGCCGAGGCTCTTGTAGCGGCCACGTTACACCCGTTGCCGAAGCACCTCTGCCAGCCTCCGCCGTGCTGCGTACCCTCTCCCTCTTTCGCTCGCATTGTGAATACGCTCAAATTTTTAAGGTGTCCGTCCACAGAAACATGTAAAATCTTGCTCCGCATATATGCGCCGGATGTTCTGCTTTTTATGTGAACCGAAGCAGGTAAGAGAAATACGAGTCTGCTTGGAACTGCGCTGTAGCACAAGAGCACGAAGCACATCACTAGTGCGCACTGCCCAGATCTCAGCAAAAAGAATAAATGAAAAACAAACAATAAATACAGGAAAAAATGCTCGAGCAAGAGAAAAGAGAACGCAATGAAAAGAAATACAAAAACTGAGGAATGGGCTAGGTAGATGGTCACATAATCTCTTATCATGCGACTGCCCCATGCCGGCGTGCAAAAAAAAGACGACCCGGCGAAGTGTATTTTCTCATCAAAATTTCACCGACTACGAGCGCTGCGCATTGTTTCGGGGAAATTCCGGCGCAAGTTGATCGGAGTACCATCGTGAACAGTATGAGCTGGAGTTGCTGGAGCGTGTGGCCTACGAGACATGCTGCACAACCTAGAGGCAGATAAAACTGAGGAGTGGAGAGAGGGCTGCGAGAATGTGCACTTTCTCCATGTGTGCACACCGGAGCAGCTTCACCTCTCCACTATATACCGTTTCATCAGACTCCAGTTAGTGCAGAATATATTGAAGGCCACGTGCTTTGGCATTCATGCCCATATTCACGATAGTAAAACATAGTGAGAAGTGTAATTAAGAAAAAGAGACATAAATACTCCCAATTAAAACTATTTGCAAGAAACCAGATGACTACCAAAGTATTTTAAATACAGTATCTTGAAAAGAGTATTTGAGAGGGGCACAAGCCCGAGGGAAATTAATTAACCGTACTGATACTGATACTTGCTGATACTAACCATACTCTCTGACATTTGCGCCGTGACCTCAAACTTGCTACACCCTCGGTAAAACGACTAGCGTATACTCTTCTTTTAAGTTCCAAGTTAGAACATGCCTCATCTATATGGTCTCCACGGCAGTCATACCTCACAAATCACATGGAATCCATTCAAAACAAAGCCCTTCGTTTTATTTACAGGGTGAAACAAGGAGACGGCAGGCTCTTTAAATCGAACGGAAAATTCGGTTTCTTAACCTATCGCGCTACGACTTTTTGCAGCGTTGCCCACAGATGGTGCTTTTTTTTTTTTTGTAAAATTTGCAAAGAACGAACATACCTGAGGAAAAAGTAAAGAAAGAAAAAGGCTTAGTTCCTATGGAAACGCAGCGACGCCACCGGTCTGCAAACAACACGGCGCCGTTTCGTACCAGAGACAAGAGATGGCGCAACGAACGCCGCCAACGAACGAGCATACGGGCGCCGACAGCCGGCCTCTTTAGCAGACGAACTTTTCGACTCAAAAGCGGCGCGCGTTCCGCAGGCGGCGAAAGTCGCAGAAAAAAAAAAAAACAGGCGCGGTAACAACAAGGAACTGCAGTTCTTTGTCTGCTAAAAGCGCCGGCTCTCGGCGTCGTCTGCTCGTTCGTTGGCGGCAGTTGGCGTCGCGACCGCTTGCGCCATCTCTTGTCTTCCGTGCGAAACGGCGCCGTGTTGTTTGAAGACCGCTGGCGTCGCTGCGTTTCCATAGGAGCTAAGCCTTTTTCTTTCTTTACTTTTTCCTCAGGTAAGTTCGTTCTTTGCAAATTTTACAAAACAAATGCACCGTCTGTGGGCAACGCTGCACAAAGTCGCAGCGCGATAGGTTAAGAAACCGAATTTCCCGGTCGATTTAAAGAGCCTGCCGTCTCCTTGTTTCACCCTGTATAACTACTCAATATTATATATATCAGCATATCAGGATTACGCCAATCGGCTAACCTTTATTCACTTTCCCTTCGCAACCGAGCGTAAAGCCTGCCTTCCCATCATCGAATTTTCTATCACTATACCCACCTCAATGAAGCATTACTATCACCTCCCCACCGTATTTTCCCTCGTTTAGATCATCAGCTATGTAAATTAGGTTTAATTCGATTATCAACTGTTTCTCACCACACTTCCATACTATCTTTGGCTATCAAGCATTAGAACTCACTACCTCACTCCATTGTGTCTATAAATGATACTACTAAATTTGTTGAATCCATTAACCTCTTTTTATTTAATTTAGCTAACTAGCTTACACTGTTACATTTGTGTTTACTGCACTTTGTTTTATTGCCACTCACTTGTATAATGCCCCACGGGTCCTCAAGGAAGCAAAATGATGATGATGAATTGAACACTGAACGTTGTTTTTATTTGTCACGTAAGTTTACAAAAACACATTAACGAGCCGAGTGAAGCCTCGGGGGCTTGTGTGCCTGGCTCGGCAGTTAGCAAAGTGAACAACAAAAAAAAAAATTTACACTCTAACAGCACAGTATAATCCATAAAGTACCAATATAACTAGACCATAGGTAGATTAACAGTAATAACACGGAGATCTCAAAAATGCAAACAAGTGTAAAAAAAAAATAAAAAATAAAAGCAAAAAAGGCAACAGGAATCTTCATTTCACTGTTCAAGGTTTCTAAGCGATTTTTTTTTTTTTTTGCTTTTGTTTTGACATTAAATTTAATACATTATCAGGCAGGTTGTTAAAAACCTGTGGTACATAATACATCCCTGTTCATTCACCATATTTGGTCCTGATACGGGGTATATTAAATCTAAGTGATGGCCCCATTGAACGCTTTTGAATGCAGGGTGTTTTGAAATCAGAGGTCCAGAAATGTTGGAGGACCACGGCAAATTGAGTTTATGAAATATACTGTCACTCGTGGTATCTTGCCTATCGAAATAAACACTTTTCAAAACACTTTTTAGTAGGAAATTAAGTCTACTACGCCAAGAAAGAGAGCATCCTGAAAAAAAAAGGTTATACGGTATCGTAAAAAAACTGTACGCGAGAGCATGTGTTTTACGAACGGAGAAAGGAAGAAACGTCTTAATATTATAGAGAGAGCATGACACGCTTCTAAATCTTTTGCATAAGTGTGCCATGTGTGTGTTTCAGGCCAAATCACTGTCAAAATATATTCCAAGATACTTGATTGTTTGTACATATTCAAGACGTTCACAATTGCACAATCTGCTAAAAACAATTGTGCAGTGCTATGGGAACAGAAAGTTCGGCTTGCATAAGCGGGTTTCTAAAACAGACTAGTTTGCTCTTTACAGAATTCACTTTGATAGGATTAGATTGAAACCAGTCCATAGAGAAAAAAAGATCCCTTTGGAGTTTTTGAATCGCGACATCATAATCCGCATCACAGGAGACTAAAACCGTATCGTTTACGTATTGAAATACTCTGCAAACTGAGACAACGCTTGGAAGATCGTTTACATATAAATTGAAAAGCAAAAGCGATAACACAGAGCCTTGCGGTATCCCGGCCGTTAAGGTTGTTTTAGAACTCTTTTGAGATTTATGAATGATGATAGCAGGACTGCTAGGAGTTCGAAGCATTGATATTGGTATTCTTTATTTAACCCAGGAGTGTTTACCTTGGAATACATGGTATTCCAAGTCAAACATAAACAAGTAATGGTGGAACTTCCTGTGGTCGAGATAACCTCCGGCTGGCCAGCTTCCTGTGGATGTTTCAATGAGCAAGGAAGAGCAGCGTGTCTTTCAAGTTTTTCTCGGCGGAAAATCAGAAAGGTATGTCGAAAACCAGACGTAAGATAAATCAATGTGTGTTTTTTAACCATACGGCACCAAGGAAAAGCAACGAATCTGGTTTTATTTGGCCTCCGTGGCGAAAGTTATGTGGCCCTACTTGACGTCCCAGTGGAAACATGTGTAGACGAGAGATATTCAACAAAGTTGGACGCCCACAAATGAACCGAGACATGTAACTGTTTCGTGCTTTTCGTGCATGGGAAAGCGTGTGCGAGCAAAACATCGCTTCGTCGTCTGCACGTCGTCGCCGTGAGTGTTAAAGTTGACCAAAGCTAAACTACACTACGCCATTCAGACGTAGCTGAAGGAGGGTGGGAAGGATTATGCCAACCGTGCTTGATTATGCCCCGGAAAAAAAGCGAGCAGTGCGTTTTCGAAAACGTGTAGATATTGTGACTGGGAAAAAGGCGTCTGAGTATGTACAACTCCGCACCTCGTTCTCCGCAAAAAAAAAAAAAAAACAAAAAAAAAAACAAGCAGCATGTTTGCAATGACGAGTGCAGATATTGTGATAAATTCGACCTACCTTGGAGATCCCGTGAATGATATTCACGTGGATATAGTTGCAGTCGCGGACATCAAAAGTCAATTTTAGATTCTAGAATCCTGGTGATAAGGTAAGAAAACTAGTTTCACGTCCGACTTGTTACGATCACGCGAACTCCTCGGGACATATCTTATTTGTTCAAACTGTTCTGTTTTTGCACACACACAGAACGGCTGTCGTGTTTGACAGCGTGGGCGAGTAATAAAATCGAAAGAATGGTACCAATGATTTTATGCTATGTTTCACGTCTTGCTTTAATTTTCTCATGAAAAGACACTTTATTGCATGCTGAAAAGAAAAATCTGGCTCTCGGACATCAAAAGTGACGTTTCTGAAATTGATGCGGAACCGAACCTCAAGTTCAGTTCCACGTGAAAAGATCTAAGATCCACCGCTAACACGCACTCTCATTTTTTTTTTTTTTAGTTGGTTAGTGGGTTCTTGCTGGAATTCGTCCGGACTCTCACATAAACTGCCTATTTACAAGCTCGCAGCACCCGAAAAGTAACGTCAGTAAAGATTCTGTTCCAAGATTAAAATAAAAATGATAAACACTATTATTATAATTATTAAATGTTTTATACAGTGCCACTTCGTCTGTGTCAGTGGTCTGTGTTATGAAAACCTGGTTTCAGGCTAAAATATTAAGTTATATTTGGGCGAATAATATAAATTTTTCAACCAATATTTTATCTGCGTACGAACTCAAGTGTGATTTGTTCAATTAGTTTCTTTGCTGTCTGGAAGAGTCAGATGTGTGCATCTTTGATTTCAAAATTAAGCGATCCTTGTGCCAAGTTTTAAATCGATGCGCGTGACAGGGACTGTCCGCGCTTGAAAGCCGTGGAGTCGCGGCTAGTTGCACCTTTTATTTTGCGAAGATCTGCCACAGCAAAGTTGTCCAGTCAATTACAAAACATTACAGCAGTTCAAGAAGCCAGTGGACGCAGAAAACATAAGGAAAGACTGATTTAATTGCGGAACAAACAAAACATAGCGGTGATGTTGCTTTCTAAAACTATGCCAAAAATACCCGAACCGGAAGTGTTCTCGGCTCCCTGTCATGGCGGCCAGAAGTGGCTCAAATACCATGTATCCAGGTTGTGCGGAGGTAAACAAAAACAAATAATGGCGGAACTTCCGGGGGAATAAGTTACTTTCGGTTGGCTATTGTTTTTGCTTGTTTTTTAGGACACGCAGTGAGTAGCGAGTACTTTAAAAGTCTCACCGTCAAGTGCTAATGGCAGTTGATTGATTGATTAACTGTTTATTGGCGCAAGGGCTGCCTATGGGCCAAAGAGTGCCAGTCTATGGTGAAGGATGCGGTAAATCTCAAAGTTAGTCATTGCTACTATATTGGCTTTACAGTACCGATGTCAGAGCAGATAGAAATAAAGATGTGAAAAATTGACGGTGTGAAACTAACAGAGTATCAGATAAAAGGAATACCAGATGAAAAGGAGTGTGGTCCCGTCTTAGGGAGTTTGACCAGGTGTCTAAGATGTGTGGGTACTTTGGGCACGAGTAGATATGTAGAGTAGAAAGTGTGGTATGGCAGATATCACATTCCGGGGGTCCGGTGCGATTCAACAGATAACCGTGAGTAATGCGTGTATGACCATTACGAAACCGAGTCAAGAAGACATTTTCACGACACGATAGATTATCTGAGGTGGGCCAGGGGCGTGTGTGAGGTTTGATTGTGTAGAGTTTGTTCTGGGTTTGCTGTTTCAATAAAAGATTCCATTGTGTCAGCATATGTTTTTGAGCTAAGTCTTTCAAGTCCGTCCTAGGAATGCTTATCGGGGTAATGTGAAGAGCTTGAACATTTCGTGCAGCGGCATCAACATTTTTATTCCCTGGGATCTGCACATAACCTGGCACCCAGCAAAAAACTATATGTATGTCCCTTGAGTCAAGTGCTAAGAGAAGTCTTTTAATCTCCGTGATGGGTGGGTGGGCTTGAGTTTTAACACTTGGTAATGCCTGTAAAACACTGCGAATCTGAGAATATGATCATATTTTTTATGTGCCCGCCCTGCAGAGACTTTAGCGCTTCAAGGATAGCAAAAGCTTCTGCTGTGAAAATAGAAACAATGTGTGGAAGTCTATACTGACCCGTTTTCAGCGCAGTAGCGAATGCACACCCCACGTTCTCCGTTCTCCTTACTTTTGGACTTGTCCGTGTATATTTCCAAAAATCTTTGTATCCGAGTAGCATTTTGTTAAAAGCCAGTTGATAAACTATAGGTAGGGTTCACGCTTTTCTATATTTTAACAGCCTGAAGTCAAAGTGTGCTTTAGAATTATCCCATGGGGCCCCCTCCTGGACAGAATGGTAAACTGGTTTAAAATTGATGCCTGCTTTCTCATTCATAGCTTGCAGACGTATGCCGAGCGGAGGGACGATATGTGGTTTGTTGTGAAAAAGCTGGAGGGGCTTTGGATCTATGATGTTCTCGTACCCTACATGTTCCGGTAGTGAAGCCACCTTTATCCTGCATGAGAGTGAGAGTTCTTTGCGGCGCATGCTCAGGGGAGGTTCATTAGCCAGATTGTACAAGCTTTCTACTGGTGACATACGGAAGGCACCAATGCAACGACGGATGCATTGGTGAGCAATGGGATCTAGTTTTCGGGAGACAGACTTTCTTGCTGAGTCGTAAACCACTGAGCCATAGTCAAAAATGGAGCGGATAAGGGAGCGGTAAATTCTGAGGAGGGATGTTGGTGATGATCCTTAAATGGTGCCACCAAAAACTTTCATACTATTCATACTTTTTAAACACCTGTTTCGAAGGTCTAAAATGTGGGGTTGAAATGTTAGTTTGCTCTCAAAGATGACACCTTAAAATATTTGTTTTTTCTTAACAGGTAGGGTTTTTCTATAAAGCCATAGTTCTGGTTCCGGGAACAGCCCTCGTCACTGCGTGAAGTGCACTGCCAAGGTCTTTTCCGTTGAAAACTTGAAACCATTTGTGTTGCTCCACTGAGTCAGCTTATTGAGCCCGAGTTGAATTGCCGTGTAACTGTTGATAACTGGGATCCCTGGCAGAAACTTGCAAATCGTCGACATACATACAATAAGAAAGAGAAGCCGGTAGTTGTTTGACTGCGGAATTGACTTTGATTAAAAAAATTACGAACTTAAAACACAGCCCTACGGAACTCCCATTTCTTGTGGAAATGCTTGTGAGAGGTATGCCCCTCTTTTAACTTGAAAAGTACGGCGATCTAAAAAGTTTTTCATAGGAATCAGAAGGTTTCCTTGAATGTCATGGCTGAAGAGGTCCTGTAAAATTCCGTAAAGCCAGGTCGTGTCATACGACTTTTCGAGGTAAAAAAAGATTGAAACCAAATGCTGACGATTGACAAAAGCATTTCGTATCCAAGTTTCCAACTGTACTAAATGATCGGTCGTGCAACGATTTCTTCTAATACCACACTGCGATTAACTAATTAAGGATGTTGTTTTCCAACTACCACATGAGATGGTTCTTGACCATTCTTTCTAAAACTTTGCATAAACAACTTGTTAATGCGATAGGTCGGTAGTTCTTTTTGTGCATGAGGGGTCCTTTCCCTGCTTTAGAGTATGGATAACAATTGCTTTTCTCGATGTTTCAGGGTACTGTCCTTCATGCCGCAAACGGTTGAAGAAGCAAAGGAAGGATTTTTTTTAGATCCTGGATTAAGGTTACATATTGCCACTCGCGTTGCCAAGCAAGAGCGTGCGTCGCCAAATGGTTATCGCGCTTGACTGTCGCGCGGAAGATCTAGGTTCGATTCCAAGTAGCGGAATGTTCTTTTATTCATCCTTTCTACTACCGTAGTCGTTCTCGCAAGTTCGAGAACTTTCTCGTCTCATCGAGTTACGAATTTTTTACGCGCCGAATGTTTCAAAAACCCACGCCGGTACAAAAGGTGCTCCGCGTGGCGAACAGGAGTCAGTCACGCCCCAGCGTTCGATCCTGCTGTTTCGCCAACATCGACGTCTGCGACGCTAGCCTTTCTCTATTTCTGTTTTGGGCACAAGTTCGCCTCATTAAACGTTTAGTTTCTTTAGTTACTTGCCGCCTCATCATTTGTCATTCGCGACAATATCATGGAGTAATGAATATTATCTGGTCCAACGACTGTATCTTTACATCCTTCTAGGGCCCTCTCAAGTTTGATGTAAGTAAAACTCCTGTTATAAGAAGCGGAGTGATCTGGTTTTATATAAAGCATTCGTTTTTCCTGCACACTTCTGTACTTTAGAAACTCGTACAGTCAATGGAGCTCGAAATTTCAGCAAAAACAGCTCCGAACAAGTCAGCCTGGTCTTCCAAGTCTGAAACCTCCTTACCGTTCACTTTAAGGACGTAAAGCTGCTGATTGGTATATTTTCCCGACATTTTCCTAACCCTATTCCATACAACACAGGGTTTCGTTTTAGGGTTGATAGACCCCTTGGATATATTCCAAGAATTCTTCTTCGATTCTCTTGCTATCTTGCGCCGAGTAGCTTTCGCTTACTTAAAAGCAATCAGGTTGGTGGTTGTGGGGTATCTTGAAAAAATTGTCCAGGCCTTATTCTGAGCTGCCCAAACTTTTGCACAGTCTTCATTCCACCATGGTTTAGGAAGAACTGGAAATCTGTCGGAGATTTTAGGGACACATCTATTTGCAGCATCCAGAATCAGAGCAGCAATTGCTTCTGTGGCATCATGAACCGACAGGTCTGAGAATGCCTACTCGGGTATAGTTGCAATCTCGGCGAATTTTCCCCAATCCGCCTTTTCAGTTATCCGTCGGGGAGTACAGGTTCGTATACAGGGTATGGGATTCAGTTTCGAAGTAATGGGAAAATGATCACTTCCTAATGGGCACGTTGGTCTCTGCTTTCCAGGAAAAATCCATGTATATAGTTGAGGAGCAAAGACTGAGGTCGATAGCTGATGATGGTCTATGCACGACCCTTATGTGTGTTGGGGACCCTGTGTTCAGGAGGGTAATAGCATTTGAGAGTAAGATGCTGTGTATCATTTCACCTTGTGCATCATTTAAAAAGCATCCCCAGGGTAGATGGTGTGCGTTAAACCCTACTGAAAAAAATTATATGAACCTATATAAAAACTGATATGAAATATCCAAAAACTGGTATGCGACATATGAATGTGATATGAAATATCCAAAATCTGATATGCGATATATGAAACTGATATGAGATACCCAAAAACTGATATTCTACATATAAGAACTGATATGCAACATTTGCCAACTGATATGAATATGTCCAATAAACATATCAGAAATAAATTCATATAATTTTGTTTTTTTTCGTATACGACTTGCCGCGCGGGAAAACAAACACGTGGCTTGGAACCGCAGAGGAGCGGCTTGATTTACTGGCTTTCAATTACCTACGGCATGAGCGTTTACTTTTTATTAAGAGTTTCATCCCCTGAGCCGTTCAAAATACTCTCAGAGGTATGACATTACTGAAAAAATCCAACATATGTTGAGAATATCATTTATTTCTTAGGTGGTCACCGAAAAACTCCGTACTTACAAAACGACCTGTATAAAAGGCGGAAACGCAGAGTTCGGAAGTAGTTTTGGGTGTGCTGTTGTATTCATGTTTGCTGTGCCATGTATGTGTATGCACTCAAGGTATATGTTCAACTGATGCTAGTGGTATGTGTAATGTATCTACATGGTGGCGTGAGTAAATAAAAATATTTTTGTAGCACATGAATTGGGCGGTACCTAGCGCCACCTAGCCTAGTGTGACTGATATGCAGCGTATGAAACTGATATGAAATAATAAGTTCTGATATGAAAAAGGTGTTCAATAAACATATCAGAAATAAATTCATATAATTTTTTTCAGTAGGGAAGTCCCCTAGGACAACAAAAGGGGGTGGAAGCTCTTCAAGAAGTGCTTCTAGATCTCGTTTCTGTATTGTTAAATTTCGGGGCAAATAAAGGCTGCCTTTAGTAAACGGACATTCCAAGTGTGCACATATCGCCACTGCCTCGAGAGTTGTTTTAAGGCCGACATCCGAGACAGGCTCCGCCCTCCTGGCCATAACTCCGATCTTTTCGGAAGCAGCTGTATGCCCTAAATTTAAACCCCTGGTTGTCATGTCCCTCCGTGTGTAAAAGGGCCTCTTGTAAGGTGAATATGGGGTTTTATGTTTTACACATAATTCTTTCAAGTCCTCTATGTTCGACCTCAGAACTCGGATATTCCACAGGACTATAGTTCCTCTATCAGCCATACACTACAAGCAGCTTAAGGTGGGGTTATTTTTGCTTTATGTTCACCGTTTGGAAGCTGCCATCGGGACTTCTCGGGTTCAGTATCGAAGTGCGTATGTTCTACGTCTGAGCTTGTTGATGGACAGCTATCAATCCCTTCCATTTCCTCCGTTGGTTTTGGGGGCATCATTACCCCGAGTGTCGGTGTCCATTTCCTGAACCTCGGACGAGGTCTCCCCTACTACGGAAGAGCCTTGTCTGCTATTTTCTGTCATGTTTGGTAGGATTTAGTGTCACAGTTGGCGTGGGTTGCGATGCCATCTGGGTCATAGGGACCAAAGCGGCTTCTACCATTGCTTTCTTACAGCAGCGACAGACTTGGTTAGATGTCTGAGCTGAAACGTCAGTCACAGTCTGACTTTCAACCACCGTGGTTTCAACCATCCTCACGACGTTTGGTGCCTTGGCAGCATCAGCATAGCTACGTAGCCTAAAAAAGGGGGAGACCCTGTTTTTTGCTTCGGCATATGAAACATTCTCGTGTGCGCGGAGGTGTTGAATTTCTTTTTCCTGTTTCCAACTCGGGCAGTCTTTCGAGTAGGCGGGGCAGGTCCCTTGGCAGTTGACACACTTTGCATTGCCAGTACAGGCTTCATCGGTCTCGTGGGCATCACCCCCACACTTCGGGCAGGTTGGCCTGCCTCGGCAAGATAGAGTGGTCTGGCCATATATTTGGCACTTGTAGCACATCAGAGGGTTTGGGACGTAGACGCTAACCTTGCAATTAAAGGGTAACTGCAAAGAAAAAAATAGTTTTTTTTTAAACAGCCTAATTGGGACAAGCATGTCAGAAAACAATTTTTCCGCGAGAAAAAAAATGTTTACAGCAATATTTATTGCGTGAGACTGATTTTAGTTTGCGGCTATTTCGCCCGTTTTAAATCGCGCGCCACAAAGTTGGGATTCCGTGACGTTGAATCCCAATCGGCAGCTATACTTCTCATTGGCTAAGAGTTTGATTGACAGCTTAGATCTTAATTGTTAAACCTTTGTTATATGGTGCAATTTCCTTTTGAGCGGCATATTTTTACGTTTAAAGAATAACCCATGTGATGAGAGTTATTATTCTTTACAAAAGGTTTACAAGACGGGCACTTCCGTTTTGATTCATACCATAACAAACAAAAGCTTCGCCATTCTTTCATGGCCAGCCGAAGTCTCCGCTACCGCCTGTCTCGCCTACCTCGACTAATCGTTTCGCCGAAGTGATCAGTGTTTCGTGCTGACCCAGGTGCTTGAGTGAGACTTCTTGAAGTGAAGTAGTGTGTGTTTAGCAGCTGTCGCACGTGTTAGTGATAGGAAGCGATGCGAGGTTTTGGCTTTCCTAGCGCGGTTCTTTCGTTTTCCTCTTTGCTTGCTTAGCGTGTTTTGTTTTGTTTTTTGGTTTTTTTTTTTTGCACTTGCGCGTGCAAATGCTGACTTTTCGGAGATGTCAGATGAGTGATCCCGACAGCGAGCCTTCCAGTAGCCATGTCGCCCCGAAAGGAATGCTATTTGGCTGGAGGCAATCGAGCGTTCGCGTAGCGACAAACGTGTCCAGTTACGTTCTTGTCATATCGCTCCGGAGGCCGTCGAGATTCGCACCGGGTGCCCAGGGTGCATCGAACGTCCACGACCAGACACAGCTGTTACGTAAAAAACCTGTACGTAATAGCTGTCCGCAGAAGCCCTCGGACGTTCGAATTCTGCGTTAGCCGACATATTTTTTTTCTCGGCTTTCGAACCATCTTACGTAAATTGTTTGAATGAATATGTACTGTTATCGTAAATCTTGGCTTGTGATCGCGGCTTTGTAGATTATCGTATTCGTTTTGCTGGAGAGACGCAAACGACGGGCATAACAAAATCGGTTGCATATTCCGCATACCTTGCGAAAAGCGCGAAACACGAAGTCCGCCCCGTCCCGACTTCTCAGTCTTTTACCTGCTTTAGAGCAGTTTGTACCTGATAGTAGGTATGTCTACTGAACCTTGAAACTAGGGGCAGTGCCAGAGAGCAAAGAGACAAAGTTCGGAAAGCTTGCTCGAACTCTCCAATTTCTGAACTTTCAAGTGATTGTACCAGTAATAAATGCATAACGCCTCTTCCCAAAATAACAAAAAGCACTATATTCACTACGTAAAAAATTGTCTCAGTTCATGCATCTGTGGGCAGGTAGGAAATCTTGCCCAAATTTATTCACACCGCACGATGAGCGCAACACGTCAATGCGCAAACGCAGTCCAACACGAAGCATAAAAACGGCAGATGTAGGACAACAATTCGGAGTTTATTGTTCAATTAAAACGACGTAATTTTGTTGAAAACGCCCGCAGCTTTTTACTCACGGTATGCGTCGGGAATCTTCCACATTTTGAAACGGAACGAAGGAAGATTTACTTTTAAAAACGCTCGCTGCGTCCTCCCGGACCAGTTTGACTGGATCAGCTGACGACGACGGGACTGGACCCGTTTAACCTCAACCCCACAACAGCCAATTTGCGCTCCGTGTTGGGTGTCTACTTCCAAGCACTGCACCACACACACCACGAACGTTTCAGTTCTTTGTCGCATCGCCGTGTTGCACCAAACAGAACGAGATCGCCGAAGTCAACGCAGCGCTGTCGTGAACGTTGGCTTGTGGTTGCACACTCGTGGACCCTGTGACTCCCTTCGCTTTCAAAGCACACACGACGATTACGAATGATACTTTCCGTCTTCCGGGAACATCACAGGGGCACTTCTCCGGTCACGTCTTCGCTATGTGCTCGCAAACCCCGCAGCTTTTCGTGTACCGCCAAACCAAAACAATACCGGTGCCATGTTTAGCGTGCGTTGTTGGCGTTGTTGCCAGATCTTACCGGAAGTCGAGACGCTGCGTCGTTCAACTCAGCTGCCAAGTCTACCAAGTCAACAAAAAAGAGCAAATCCAAGAGTGAGGGGCAGGGGCGTAGTTCTCCGCGGGGGTCGAAAGAGTGGGAGTTTCAAATGTGGAGACTGTTCTGACTCCGACTAAATTACGTCCTGTGACGTAAATATTGCCAAAAAAAATTATTTTTTTTTTTTCGCGGAACATTTGTTTTGTGACATGCTTGTCCCAATTAGGCTGTTTAAAAAACACTTTTTTTTCTTTGCAGTTACCCTTTAAGGTATCCAACTTTAACAGAGTCTGGCTGTTTGGGACGGTTGAATGCCAAGACAAAAATGTTTGTTGAAACAAAGTTCCTATTCTTCTTCATGGTTATTCGTCACACTGCAGTTACACCTTGAGCTTTCAAGCCATCCAGTAGTTCGCCATCAGAAATACCTTCTAGGTCCCTACTGCCTATCACACCTCGTGAACTGTTCAGCAACTTGTGTGGTGAGGCTTCGATTTGGACCATTCCTAGAGCGGTGGTTTTGAGTAGTGCTTCAGCTCCTTTGATGTTTTCACTGTGTAGAAGGTCTCCCGAGGGGAGCTTTCGTACAGATTTCGTCGTCAGTCTGTGAGAGAGGCATTTTTCAAAGTAGAAGGGGGAAATTTTTCGCAACAGCATATCTCCTGTAGCATGGAGTACAATAAAGAGAGGTAGATATTTTTTTGGCAATTTGTTTCTCGAGGTAGGTGTTTGATCTTGTCAAGGTCTTTTGTTCAGTTTTCTGTTTCTTGGTGAAAGGTTGAGCAGCACTCATACGGGTTTATGAACTGGTGGGAAATGGCCTGTCGACGATGGCTCAACCACCATACCACCGCGAGGTCCCGGGGTGTAATGATACCCATCGGCCGGGGTTTGACCACGACCCCGACTGCCACTGTTCATGGTTTCTACCCTCCACCTCTCGCCCTCTCGCCACGGTTGGAACACCTTAGGGGTGGGGGCTCGGGGTACGTGGAGAAGTCACTCTCCAAACACCTGCTTTCACGGGTGCCCCCTGCGGAGAGTTAACGGCGGTACCTCCTAAAATCTTATTATACAGGATCGACATGCCTTCTTGGTCCATTAGGTGAAAAGAAATAGCATTGCATGGTTTCTCAAAGAAATGACAATCTGCGGAAGGTATCGGGGGCGCATGTTCAGGAATACCTGTTCGTCTAGCCTGGTCCATATATCTGAGAAAGACATAAAACCTACAAATCCACAAATAAATTCAACTCCTCTATGATGCCTCGACCACTTTATTAAAAGCTGGCAGTTTGTACAAAAATGAAAGGAAAAAATTACAGGACGGCCCTTAAAACTGTTTACATGTAAGAATGTAAAAGTATTCGTATACGTGCCGTACTCCTACAAGCTGCACGCCCCGCTATCCTCTGCAGAGGCCGGCCGGGCAGCCTCTGCGGACACCGTCCGGTCAAGCTCAGGGTAGTGGCGGGTGTGCGCTGCTGCGGCGGCGCGCGGGTGCAGCGCCAGGAGTGTGGGTTGGCGTTCCTTCGAACTATCCGGCGTGCGGGCCGCTTTGAAGCCATTTTAAGAGCCATTATGGCACGGAGGGAATTTCTCTGCCGTTTTTCGCGGTTACGGACAACGCTGGCTCCGCTCAATGGGACAGTTAATACTTTCGCATCAATATTCACTTGGCATCCAGATATTGGTTGCTCTCCATCTTCCTGAATGTTTTCAACGTTATAACATGGTGAAGAACTACCGATTGGACACATCAGGTGGCCAGGAATATATTGTGCGAGTAACAAACAACATCTGGAGGACAAGTAAATGTTTTCTCTAATGCTCGTGTAAAATACAAATCTTCAAAAAATAATTGTGTCACTACAAAGAAAAATAAATTAGGATGCAATGAATAACCTTTTATACTGTTAATTTGTTGCCAACATTAGCCCACAGTTTGGCAGAAAGCCTCTTCCTATAGCTTGTATTCACCATCACATGTATAAAAACCCAAAATTTATATTGCCCAATCCCCACTGCCATGAACTACGAAAATTCAATCGTGCTCCTAGCCTTTCTTCCCTCGAAGCAGCCCGCATCACCGTGCACATCTTCATCTGGCCTCGAATGAGGACGCGTCCCTGGTGGGGAACCAATGAACCTGCACAAACCCCTAGGATTGTGCGGAGGATTGAACAAGAAGCGCTGCTCTAGACTATAACCCCCTATAGTCCAGACACTGCCAATGTCCTCTGTTAATGAAAGAGGTTGAAATAAAATATTACCACATCTTGAGGACTGGATCGGTTCCATTAAAATTGCTGTCTCCGGTCAGGTTCGTAAGTAAGCTCATAAGATCACGAAGGATGCACATGACCATTCGAGATGACTAGGACCGAATGCAAAGAGCAGTTCCATTAATTAAGTAGAAAGTGAGCACACCCTCCAAGCACATCAAGCTAGCCAGAAAACTATGAAGATAAGACAAGCTAGACAACTATGAAGATAAGACAAACGAGACAAACAAAGAACTTTGCTATTTCGAGATAACCATGACAACAGATTGAGAAAATGGAATGCTTGTGTGCCTAGCAATGCGGAGAGCAAGTTTGTCTGCTTCTTGAGCAGGGATTGCGGTGACGTCAGAACGCCGAGCTCTGATTGGCTCCGATTGGAAGGATGGTGAATATACCTTAAAGCAGCTAGCACTGAAGCCTACCCCATCTTTTGATTAGAGCCAATCAGAACTCGGCATTCTTACAACAGCACAACCCCTATGCAAGAAGCAGACAAACTTGCGCTCCACTAAAAGCAGTAGCTTGCGTCGCCTGACATAAAGGTAGAAGGTATGGCATAATCAGTTTTCTTCTTTTTTCCACACTGCCAGTACAGTAAAAGTCCGATCATAAAGAGGTTACGACCCACAAAATATAAGATATGAGATAACTATGCCGCTGGAATACCAGTTTTCCCCCTATTTTTGCCAAATTTGTTTCCGAAACAGCGCTTTAGTTTTGTGGATAAATTCAATTGAACAGGGGGCCCTCAGATCCACCCATTCAGGAAAGAAGCCATGTTCCTCTTTGCACGAAACATTTCAAGTGTTGCTTAATGCTCAACATAACGGACATTCATATACCGGCCGTTTCAGGAGAAACTTTGAAAAATTCCTCCAAAGAGGGTGGTTGAGAAAATACAACTCTTTTTGAGAACCAACTGCCAGCCACGGTGGACGTCAGGAATTACAGACCTACTAATTAGCGAATTATTTCGCTAATTAGTGCATTCCCATGCTTTGCGCCTCATTTGTCTTCTTTAAATTGACTGATTCAGTTTTCAACGACGCTTAGCGAGTTCCTAGTCAGAACCATATCATATGTCTATTTTCACTACTTAAAAAGTTAATTAGAAATCTTCGGTAATTACTTTGCTAAATAATGAGTCCTATGCAATCTCTGATGTACCCCGTGACTGGCAGTTTGTTCCCGAAAAGAATTTTTCATTTTCTCAAGTACCCTATTTGAAGATACTTTTTAAAGTATTCAAAGAAACGGCAGGTGTAGTCTGCAATGGAGCGATATATTTTGGAGGATGCTGAATCCGCACTACTGTCCCAGGTCTTACGCCAGAAGGGGAGAAGAGAGATGATGCAGTGCACTCATAGTAACGATCGTACGGCCTTATATTGCAGCTGGTAATCATGGCATTACACATGGCCCGCACGTGACATCATCACAGAATCTCAACATCTGGCAATCCCCCCTGCTTTAACTTGCAGAGAAAAACAAATTCGGTCGTGTGAAATGAGTACTGCAGAAGGTATGTGCTCAGAGCAATGCCACCACAATGGTGGCTGATGCAACACCAATGCAAGCCATGTACAAGTTGTTTCTGATTGCTATTCGCCCGTAAAAAAAAAAAAAAAAAAAGAATTCAGACAGGGTCATGCCAAATGATCCAGGCCCAAATTCAACCCTCACTGATTCTGTCTCGAAAAGTTGTATATTTACTGGTGATGTAGAAGTATTTTGCAAGATTATTTTGCTACAGCTATTTTTTGCAACATTCTAAATTTCGGGGAAAACAGGCGAAGGTATCATGGGCGAATTCAGAAGACTCAAACATATGAGCGCCCCTGCACAAATTTTGCTTTTTACCCCGAAAAGTAAAAAGCTAAAGTTTTATGTTTGTTTGTTTTTTTTTTTTCAGCAAGGCTTGCAACAACTTTGCAAATTAAACATCATTTCCAGCAGGTCAATATACTTTTCTAAATCATCTAATAGGTTTTGTCACGCATTTCCGAGTGTTTTTAAGGCTGCAGATGCGTAAAAGATGTCCTAAAAGATGGTAATCACCTTTTATTTTCAAAAACACACTACCAGATTAATACTTCAAGCTTATGTATCTTAGTAGTTAGGGAAACAAGGTATAGACCGACACGCTGTTTACAAACAAGCCCTCTTTGCCCACACCATGGTGTGGGCACTGCGCGTGCGCAGAAACCGAATGCGCGCGAAGTGAAGCGTCTGCGCCTGCGCAGTGCCGTCAACAGCGCCACCGCAGCTGCGTGACGTCAGGGCCGCGTGCCGGTCTATATGTAAAACATATTTTGATAAAAACAAACATGGGACGGCCTTTTTTAAAATAAATGGACAATATTGAACACGCAAAAAAATAAAGCTTATAAATGTAATCGGTATAAAAATATTTCTGCAAACGACTTAATTGGTGCGAGGTCCTAATTTTCGACTCAAATTATATCGCGAAAAATAGAACCTGCAAATATGTTTCCCAATGGTAACAAGCACAAAGCCCATCATCCTCATCGCAAACTTTGGTGCCCGCCAAACATTCTTGAAATCCGGTTTGCCGAATTCAAGAAATATTAGCCCACAAGAATGAAGTCCTTTACAGTACTCGAGTTATAAATAGTCTAAAATTCACACAAAAAACATTTTAGAAAAAGTTTCTTAAAAGCAAAACTTTTTAAAAATATATTTTCTATTTATTCCCAGTATTAAAAATATTGCAAAATATATAGCTGTCAAATAAAAATTCAAAAGGTGTTTGGCCTAAATATACATACTTTACGGTTATATGTAATTTATAACAAAGAAACAAAAATTTGAAGAAAAAAAAATATATTTTAAAAGCAAAAAGAAATTTGAATTTTGGTCTATAGCCAGCACTGAAATTGCAAAATGCTCAGATAAATAAAAAAAAATTACACCATCTTCCCGAGGGGAACCATCGGGTGATGCGGAGCATCGTGTTGGTTCCGAGGAAAGAGTCAGTTGCGTGCTGACGTCGAGAGATGGCGCCACCGACTGCCCTAGCGTTACCCCCTACGCGAGCCTTCGTCGCGGCTCGCGGCAGAGAAACTTGGAACGCTCGCCGCTCGCCGTTTATTTTTTTTCACACTTGAAGGAGAGGAGACTAGAGGAGGAGAGTTGCGCGTGCGCGCGCGGTGTGAGGAGAAGCGAACGCACGCGCAGTGCACGCAGCTGGTAGAGAGAGAGAGCGGAGAGAGTAACCCGCAGCTGTTGGAGAGAGGGAAGGAGGAGAGTTGCGCGTGCGTAGTTCGAGTGCCGACTACAACGCCGACGCCGCGGGACATAGACCCGAGCAAGAGATGCTCCGCATCTAAAAGACAAAACAAGTGTTTGGTCTAAAAATTAATATTTTATCCTTAAAAAAAGAAAAGCAAAGAGATGCGGATCATTGCATACGTTAGCAAACAATGCTACAGAATTACAGAGCAGATGATGCCGGCTCTAGTAACTGCCAGAATGATAACAGTAACCATCGAACAGCCGACCTCAAGCACCGGCCCTGCCTTTTGCCGTGCCTTGGCTGCATGTGCGTGCTCTAGACGCCGAAGCAGATCAAAGGTAGAAAACTCAAGCTGGAGGAGGTTAACTGGGTTAGGGGACGTCGTCCTCTAGGCGTCGCTCATAGATGGCGGTAGCTGTCCAGTGATTTGTTTCGACAATTGACGGTCACGAAACTGACTCTAAGAAGAAAAAAAACAAATTTTGAGAGTTCGTGTCAGCGGAAGAAATCACATATTTTCACGTGGAACCAAACCTGGGGTTCGGATCAACGTCAATTTCAGAAATTATACTTTCGAAGTTCAAGAGCCAGATTTCTATTCACAGCATGCAATAAAGCATCTGTTTGTGACACGATTAAAGCAAGACGCAGTGGCGTCACTAGGGTCAGCGGCACCCTGAACGGTGGACCGTCGCGACACGTTACTGCTTAGTGAACACAATTTGTACCTGTAAAAAGGTTACTATCTTTCGAAAGCAACTATAAAGTGTAATGTCGCTACAGTTACTTCTCAGATTTTTGTGCAAAAATATCGCAAACACGATTACCAACTTGTCTCGCAACTCGTGAGAGGGTCCCAAGTCCTGGTACGGGAAGGGCACGGCAAAAACTGCTGCAGTAACCGTCTGGAGCACGAGGGAAAAAAATAAAGAAAAATAAAATAAATGTTGTGTTACCCTGCTTGGCCATGCTGGTTCCATTGGTGTCCGTACCCGCAATGTATGGTACATCGCCCACAGCGCACGCAGATGTAACAGAGAGCGGCACCTCTAAAGCGTTTTTCTTTTCTTCGTCCGGCGGAGGGAGAGAGTGCTTTTTGCAGAGGGTAGTTTTTTTTTTTTTTTTTTTTTGTGATTGTCGCCACAAACACCCAGAGGCTTACGGCACTACCGATTTTCCAAACCTCGTCTTCTTGCAGGCAGGCATACGTCTCCTTCCCCTCTAATTTGAACTGTCCAACTCCCAGATGCACTCGCAAGAGGTCTCGACTTTCGGCCCATTTTCTCTCCTTCCCTTTTTCTGCAAGCCAATTACCGGCCTTGCCTCCCGTCACCCACTTGTGCTTTCTCGGGTCCCATCACTGGAGAAAGAGTATTTGCTCGAAACGTCTGTGTCGTTCTGCTTGTGTGTTTTCTTGAAATTGAAAGACCGCCCTTGGCCGGGACCAGGGACACTTGGCAGCGGCTGATTTATAGATATTCACGTCGAGGGCTTTCCGGGTGGTCTCTTCTATTTCGGGTGGTGAGATGGAGGATCACCAACGTGTTTGATCTGTTTAAAGGGCCCATGAAACGAAGTTTGGGCTGGTATAAATCACTTTAGATTGGGATTTTACTAATAGCACATCGTTCAGTGGGCCAAAAAGAAAAAAGGTAGAACGTCAAAAGTCTGACTTTCAGTGCGAAAATTTGAAAACACGGCGGACTATTTCGTACCTCCTCCCCTTCGTAAGCTCTCTGCCTTTTCACTGTGATACATCCGCAGTTCCCAAAGCGCGTCACCGGGTCCAAACGCACGTCACACGATACCGGACTTCACTTATTCCCTTCACCCCTAAGCTGACATTGTGGTGGAAGCTGCGCGCTTGCCCGATTAATCAGCCGCCTCCCTTTCATCACCTGACCTTATTCTCTCCGCGTGGGTATGCGCGAGAGAGCGTGATCACGTGGCAAAAGTGTAGCTGGCCACACTAGGGAGCCTTCATGTGCGCTTTGCTAGGGTGGTGCCACCCTTTGTAATACCACTCGCCGACAACCCAGCAGCCATTTTGGTTCTCGGCGATAATCCGTGGGGCTTATAACCCTCCCGGAAACAAGCACCTTATCTCACAAGTTCGGAGCAGCGTTGTGGAACCCACGGAGGGAGAATTAGCATTTTCCCGCTCGGATGGGAGGACCGATGGACACAAAGGCCACTTGCCGGCGCACGGGGAAACAATGAGAGGAACAAAATGGCGGTGGAAGAGGGTGTGGGAAAGGGAAACAGGCAGTTGGCATCACCCTATGCGAAGCGCACATGAAGGCACCCTAGGCCCAACGAGCACGTAGCTTCCACAGCACTGCCAGCTTCGGGGTGAACGGGGTGGGGAAAGCAACTTTTGTCTGAATTTTGAGCGACGGGCTAATCTTCTAGGCGGACAATGGTTCTGTCCGGGTATACAAACAAGATTCCGAGCAAGAGGGGACTCCCCTCTTTTCATCTTTTTGAACTGTGTGGTAGAATGCGCGATTTATGAGTTGAGGAGGAAAGGTAAACAGGAAAAAGTTGGAAAAGCGTTTCATGACCCCTTTAAGTGGCAAAAAAAAGATTGCAACAGCCACTTGGAATTCTACACGCAGTGGTCATTTAAACCTAGATTAGTGCTTATTTTGCACCGCTGCCGTGTTCAGCGGGTGTGACGGAGGAATGTTGCCACAACATTGCTCTTCAAGTTTTCAAGAGAAGCTTCATGTTTCATCAAAGATTGTGCACAAGCAGTAGAAAACGATTCGACCGACGTATGGATTAGAGTGGCATAAGAAAACATCTACAAAGCTGATTGCAAGGTATGACTTATATTATCATTGACTTCACATTTGCCCAATTTCTATTGCTTCAGTCCCACTCCGCCTCACCAAATAAATCTCAAATTAGAATTCACAGATAGTAAACTTGCACCATGATTGCACATATAGCCAAGATCTAGACGCGTGCTGTTGTTTTCGTGTATACCTTATGCTGGTCGCGCTTATTATAAATTTCTTCATGGATCATCAGCAGGTATCTGCAATGTTAAAATTTTGAAAAACTAAAGTCGCCTGTAATTTTGCCAAAGAAGAAGCTATAAATTCTTTATAATAAAGTGGATTTACTCAGATATTCTCTTAAATTATGGTTTCGTTAGAGGAGCTATTCATGGTAAAAAATGAAAAACGAAGAGCCTAACATGTTATAATACTGATTATTAATATCTTAGTTTCTGAAGATAATCAGATTCACTACCGTGAACAGCACAATGTCTTATTAAAAAATCTATGCTAATTTAAAAGCATATTAAGAAAGATTCCTTCTGAAGGTTCTCTAATATTTTTTGTAAAGTATCTATGAAGTAACGGCATTACTTTAGCAAAGTAACTGTAACAAGTTACTCTTTCAATTTTGAAACTAACTGAAACAGGGTTACTTTTTTTTGTCCGAGTAACTGTAACTGTAACACTGCTACATTTTAACAGTAACATGTCTGTGACTGCTTTCCTTAAATTTAGAATACTGTTGGAGTTGCCTACCAATACAGATTGAATGCTGGAGCACATTTTTGGGGGCTCCCAATGAGCCGAAGTCTGTGCGCAGGTAAACATGGAACTACGATAGCAGATGGAAGAAGTGTACTGTACCAATCATCCCGCTTCATTGTCTCCTCAATGACCCAAGCTTCTTAAATGAAGCAGGGAGGATCATGCCGCACTCTGGAGTGGTAGCAAGGCTGCTAAAAGGTATGGGACCCAGCCGACCGTATTCCTAATCCCCGCCAAGTCTAGGCAGGTCCTTACGGTTGCTGATGTCCGTGTTTCAACGGGGGCCCCACGGATAAGGATGGGTGCAATGCAAGTGGGCGCCCACTTTATTGTAATGCAGTGCTGAAATTCATTATTTCATGCATGAGGCAATCGAAACTGAAGCCACGCCACTACTCTCCATGACCAAAAATAATGCAATGCATGCAGGGTTCCGTGCGGGGATATTTGGGAGTAGTTAATTACAAATTGTTTTACGGCACTCCCTGCTTTTCTTCTATTAGCTGTCTAACATTTATAACCTGGAAACAACAGCCAGGAACAAGAACGCAAAGCAATAAAATACTGCAAGAACCCAAACAATAGAGAGAGTGATGTCTCAAAGCAGGTCTCGTACAAATACTACATGATTCCGAGAGCCAATATCGTGAAGGAAAGGGAATGAGTGCAGGCGTGAAAGTTCAAAGTCCTCTACATCTTTAATCAATGCTGTCCTCAAGATGCATTACACAATATCGCAAACAGGTACAATGTCAACTCGTAGCAAAACCAGGGCCCGTTTGCTCGAAGCTGGTTAAGTTTAACCGTAGCAGAAAGTCAACCGCATTTCCCTACGTGGGGGAGTTTTGGATCGCGTGACTGGGTAACCGGACAAAAGCTCACCGGACAAAAGCTCACCGGACAGAAGCTCACCAGACAAAAGCTCACCGGACAAAAGCTCACCCGTTTTTTGACAGACCCGGACAAAAGCTCGCCCGTTTTTTGAGAGACCCGGGCAAAAGCTCACCTCGATTTTTTTTTTTTTTTTTGCAACCCGGGCAAAACACGGGCTTGAATTAAGTGCGGACGCGATGGACATTGGACCATTTTTAGGAGAACTTGTACACCATCCACCAATGAGTTCCTAATTTTTAAAAATACTTTGAAAGAATGGGAGTTGGGCCTTTTGGAAAAGTACAAGACAGATGACCAATTTAGAAAACTGTGCGGGATTTTAGATAGGCTCGCGTTCCTTCCACCACAGCTTGTTCCACAAGAACTAATCACCAGGGAAAAGTCTACCGGTGACATCGGCTACCTGCTGGACTATTTTGATTGCACGTATGTCAACGGCCGCTTCCGTTATGCTTCTGTTCCATCTGCGGCGGCCCCCAGAGCGAATTCTTCCCTTCGCCTGACTATACGCCGACGACGACCGGAGTTTCCCCCGGTACGGTGGAATATGTACGACGCCACTCTTCAAGATAAAGACCGGATGAACAACACCTGCATGCGAAGGATGGAGTACCGAGTTCCAGAAGCTCGTCGGCACGCCCATCCAATCGTCTTGAGGCTGATTGAATGCCTACAGCAAAATCAGGCGCTCGTTGCCACGGCACTGACACAAGCCCGGAGAGGTGAGCCCACAGTAAAGCGGGTGCGAAAAACCACTCTGCGCCTGCAGAGTCGTCTTAGAAATATTTGCGAGGGCTTGCATGTACATCGAGATCTACCAAGACTGCTGGAGCTAGTAGGGGACTGCATTCGCTTCTAACCAATCGATAAATAAACTTGTTTCTATTAAAATCAACAAACCATGCGCCTATCAGATTTAATTTATTGCCTTTTTGTGTCGCACGCATGCACCTAAGCTGTCCGCACTCGTGTTAAGACCAACATGAAATTTTCTCGTGGTGAGCTTTTGTCCGGGTCTGTGAAAAAAATGGGTGAGCTTTTGTCCGGGTCTGTGCAAAAATGGGTGAGCTTTTGTCCGGTGAGCTTCTGTCCGGTGAGCTTTTGTCCGGTGAGCTTTTGTCCGGGATTCCGCGACTGACAGAGCAGGGACGACGGGGAAGCATGGCGGTGCCCCCACCCTCAGCGAGCGCCGCTCGCTTTGAAACTAATATGTCGTAGTCGCTACACTATCAGTCACATTCGTAAGCAATGAGTGTTGCTGGAGGCTTTTAGCATGAGCAGTGGTCGTGCCCCATTTTTAAGATTCTTTCGACAGACACGGTAATTGTCAACATGGCAACGTTTTGGTATTTTAGTGGATTGTCTTGACTCAATCGGCCGGGCATTGATGACACGCAGAAGCAGACCGCATACCAATTTCCACGGGAGCGGAAGTACAAAACTTTTCCTTTTATGAAGAAGGTTTTATGAACAGTTCTTAGATGCAGGCCAACCATGCTGCTGGTGTACCACTCGGACTTGAGTCGTGTAATAAAGTTTATTCTCTCTATTTTTCATAGTTTCTAACACTGAACTTTGTTGTCCTCTTTCACACAGGGAGGGAAAACCAACGAAGCTTGTCTAGACTTCAGACAGTCAAACGTTGAATTTGTCACAGATGAGTTGACTTGGCTTACCTTACTCATTATTTGCACCACAAGCAACAAAAACAGTTTCTAAAGCTCAAACGTGGACCTGTTGCGTCGCGAAAACCCGACAGTGCGCGTATTCGGGTACCCCTTTCTTAAAACGCTTTCCACGAAAGCCACTTATATTCGCTACAACCAGCAGGTGACACAAACTACCAACCAGTGTTGGACAAAATACTCGATAAAAGTATTTAAGTTAAGTTACTAAATACCTGCTTCATAAAGTATTTAAAATACTACTCAAGTTACTTTCACAGTAAAGTATCTTGAGTAGAGTACAAATACTTAGAAATGTATTTCAGTTACTTTTGAAGATACTTCCGCATTGCTTAATCTGTATCGACGTCATTGACAACTACAATTATGCAGCTACGCAAATCTGGGTTACCAGAATGGTTTATTAGCACACAACAACACAAAACGGGGGAAAAAAAAAGTATCGTAGGGCTATTTTATGCAGTTCGAAAGAGCAAAATATTGTCACGAATGATAAATGATGAGGCGGCGAATAACTAAAGAAACTAAACGTTTAAGGGAGCGAACTTGTTCCCAAAACAAAATAGAGAAAGGCTAGCGTCGCAGGCGTCGATGTCGGCGAAACAGTAAGATCGACCTCTGGAGCGAGACTGACTCCGGACCGCCACTCGGAGCACCTTTTGTACCCGCGTGGGTTTCTGGAACATTTGGCGTAGAAAGTTCGGCACGTAGAACATTCGTAACTCGATGAGACGACAAAATTCTCGAACTCACCAGAATGTAAAGTGGAAGGAATAAATAAAAGAGAAGTCGGCTTTCCGGTATCGAACCCGGAGCCTCCGCGCGAGAGCGTCCGCGCGAGAGCCAAGCGCGGTAACCATTCGGCCATGCGCTTTTTTTTTTTCTTTATTGCCATTCGGCCATGCGCTCGCTGGGCAACGCGCGTGGCAATATCACTGATAGATGTTACAAAACATTTCTGGGACAACAAGAAAGAGGTCACTTTAGCTATTGGGGAGGAGATCAGACCGTGGCGCCCCAAGCGGTTAGCTTTAGAACTAGATGGATGTGGACAACAAATACAATGGCTCAGCGCTAGCGTTCGGCTGGAGTTCGTGTTCTCCGGTGAGGGGAAAGAGGGGCTCTTTTGTTACAACTCCGGCATGCATGAACAATGCAGCCTGCACAGTGCCCAGCTCAGCACAAAAGCCCAAGTGGGTCAAGTTCGCATCCCCTGACGACTGCTTTCGGGTGAGATCCGGCACTTAACTGCACTTCACTAATTGTTTGCATTTTTTCATTACTGTGCCTTGCGCTCTATTAAACATGATGACACGAACATGCCCACAAGGCCTGTGGGCATGTGCACAGGCCTTGTGTTTGGTAAACACCGAGGTGTGGGGGTGACAAACGGGTCAGAGCGCTTCGCCAATAGTGACATCGGTGAATATCACATTCTGTGGCGCACCTTAGACGCATCGTTTAACTACAATCCATATTGCCTATACGGGGAGTTCACTATAAACGAACTTGGGACACGGATATGAGTGAATGAATAACAAAGAGAACCCACATAATAGCCACGGCAGTGGTCCCACCTTCTTCAAGTAGGTTGCGTTCAGAAAAGCACTCAACGTCGGGGGACACCTTGTTGGCATTTTGAGAGTCATCCAGCTGCTAGTTCGTTTCCTGTACTGTTCTCTGCTTATCAATGTTCGCTTACAGACAGTGTTCGCGAGAGCAATAAGTGCCGGACTGACAACACAAAGAAAAAAAAACAAAAAACCTCGACGTTTTGTCTTAGCAGGGTTAAATATACAAATAGCGAAACAAAAATGTCTACTTTTTTGTGTGTGTCCACTTCTCATTTTCTTCTTTTTGTTATTTTCTTGACACTCAAGTCTGCATTGTTCTCGTTCGTCGTTTCCCGGTCTGTCTGCGCCTCAGGGTCAGGGTGGCATCTTTACTTCCGTAAAACCACACCTTTTGTTTGAGGATTTTTTAGGGGGAAACTTTATAGAAACAAAAGGCGCCTTTGGGAAGGCGAGGGGAGAACCTTCATTGTACGAACTTTGGGCTGAAATATGAGTCACAGTCGGCAAAAAAGCGATATTTTCACGAGCTCAGTTAAAGTCACCGTAGCTAATCGGAGCTAGCAACAGGGTTCGGTTGCTCGAAAGAATGTTCACGTTTGCTCGTGCCACGCCCACGCCACTTCCTACCGAAAAACTCGGAAAATGGCGGAATGTCAAAAATGTATTTAAGATAATGAGTACAAGATACTCGGAATTGTAATTAAAATAGAGTATTAAATACTTTCCATCAAAGGTATTTGCAAGATACCAAGATACTCCAAAAAGTATTTAAGATACAGTATCTTGAGTAGAGTATTTGAGATAGGCACAAGTCTGCTACCAACCCACAATGCATATTACTTGAAGCTACCGCACATCCAGCCCTCGTCAAACTTGGCTAGGTACTTGTACGTACCTAGTAAGAATGGGGAGTTCACTTTTTGCCACTGTTAAAGTTAACCGGCTTCGAATTCAACTAGCGATGTCCCAATTGGCAGCGGAAAGTGCAGCGGGGAATCACGCACTCGGAAATCGGTCCGCCATCAAGATAAATGCCACAAAAAGGTCTTCGCATGGTACAGAACCCCAAAACAAAAAATCTCGAAAAAAAGTTCCTTCACACTTACATGAGTACCCAAAGCTACAAATGATGGAAGACGCAAGGGTTTCAGAATTGAAAATGCCAATGTTTTATTTATTTTACAGTAAAACTGAATTTTAATTTCTTTCTTATAGAATCTACTTTCTGCAGGTTTGTTCTTTCAGATAAACAGGAGCTCTATCAAACAAAAATAATAAAGACATTTTAACAAACATAATGGACCTCACCTCAAAGCAGTACACCTCGAGAGGGTGCACAGGAACTTGGAACAAGAGCTAAAGCATGACCAAATGTGCATTCAAATGCAGAAGAGTATACTGCTCTAAAAAACGTTAAGCAAAGTTTCCCATTACATTGCCCAGCCTCTAGATTAAAGCTGGCAAGGGATCATTTCCTACTCCCAAATACATTTGTGTGATAACAAACGGTGACATTTGGACGAAAAACTTGGCAGCAATATCCCAGACAGGCTAGTTCTGTGTGCACAATCTCTGTGACCCGCCACACTGGAATTCAAACTGAACCTTCCCTGATATTGCTGGCATTTGAAAGGGCTATTTGCTGCCAGTGTTTTTATGAAAATACCAGGGTGTCGAACCGGTCATTATTTCGGTTCGGTTCGGGTTCGGGTTCAGTAGCATTGTGTTTAGTTCCGGTTCGGTTCCGGTTTAGGGTAGCGCACATAATGTCACTCCGGTTACCGGTTTTGATAAGCGCGAACCGGTTCGAACCGGTTCCTAACTCGACCTTTAATATAGACCGAGCACTCTCTGCAGCCTTTTCTGAGCACGAAATACTTGCAATAGGCCCCATCCCAATACTACTCCCTCTTCAGGTAGATATGAAAACACTGCACAGTGACGTGCGCAAGACACCATTTATATGGCCAGGCTATTACTTGTATATTACTGTTCTTAAGTGAACTATATATAAGTGATCGGCTTTCCATTTTTATGATGTCTTTTGCACACGCAGCTGTGCAGTACTTGAAACTCTGCCAGAAGAGTGCGTATTTTCGGAATGGGTCTATAGACCTTTCCAAAACAGAGCTTGTGGCCGCGGTGCCATCTTTGGTTTTCGTGAGTATAGCGCGTGCTTCGCTCGCTTTCCGAAGCGACAAACACGAACGTGCTGGGCTGTGAAGATCACACGCTGGGCTGTGATTTTGTAAACAGTAAAAGGTCTTTAGCTAGATTGCATGTCCTCCATATGTTTTGGTTTGTATTGCTTGTTTTGCACACACGTGTTTTTTTATACATGCTACCTGTTTCTGGCACCCAGTAAGATGTCACAGCTATGCACCAGAGTGGCTGACAGGGGCACGAGAGAAAACAAATCTGCCGTAAAACACAGAAACAGGTACGTCGATTGCGCAGTTGGGGGAGTTTAGCTAATCACGTTTAGCTGTGGTCGTGTATACGTCGGCCAGACTGGCCGATCTGTCAATGACCGGGCACGTGAACACGCACGTATATATAATGTTACTACATCTTCACAGCGCTTCGGGTTCCGGCGGAAAAAACGCTCTTCTAAAGATCTCGTGGTGATGCTTTGTCTAGTCACTTTGACGTTTTATTGCAAACAACGCTCTATGCAAATGACCCGGTCTGAGGGACTCAGACCGGCTCATTTGTACCTGTCAGCCACCGAACGAAGTTCCGGTAATACAACCACAGCGAACGACGTTTCTCGAATACTCAGTTGAAGACGATGAAAGAAGACTTCAAACAAAAATGAGAAAATGGTTGAACAGGCGACATGCTGGCCTTGCTAGTCTGACAAACCTACAAAAAAAATAAAGACGCAATTTCTTCTTGAAGAAATTGTGTCTGTTAAGTTGAAGAAAATATTGTTTTTCATTGAAATGGACCACAGGCGACCCTATAAAATATACTGCCGAAGCAGCGCGGTACTTGTCCCCCCCTCCTTCAGGGTGTCGCTGATCTCAAGCGGAGGCTCACGTGGTGCGCTGTCGGTGCTCGATTGGCTAAATGGCTCATCGAATGCAACTACGGTCCATCTTGAGGCCAAACATTCGCGGACTCGTTGGCCTCCGTGCCTACAGTGGCGCAATCCGCTCCGACACTTGGACATTACGTAGCCAAGCGGCCAAGCGGTGCTTGGAAATAGCCGCCGCCGCTACCGTGCCGCAAGGGTCAATCCAAGAAACAAAGCAAAGTTGAAGCTCTCCAGACGATGATGTATTTTTGATTACGTATGCAATAAAAACGAAATGTAAAAATATTTCACATTGTGTAGGATTAGTTTTGGCAACCTAAGAAAAATACACTCCTGCAACTTTTCCAATTTAGACCAATTATTGACACAATTGGCCCTGAACCGTTTTCGTTGAACCGGTAACCGCCACATCAAATTATGGTTTCGTTCCGGTTCGGGTTCAACATGAAGAGTTCGATTTCGGTTTCGGTTTTGTTCCGGTTCGGTCAAAAATAACGGTTTTGATCCGGTTTTCGGTTCGGGTTCGGGTTCGGTTCGACACCCTGGAAAATACCCTTAGGCTTTTACAACATCATCTGTTGGCATGTGCCTGATGAGGGAACACAGTTTAGAAAATGACGTCAAATGCTTCTGGCCTTAGTGAGGCTTATTGTGCACAAGCGCCTCAGAGTGGCAACCTCAACTATTAATCTGAGCAATGCCTCGAGATTTATCTTTTACTCAGGTATATGTAAATTTAAAAGAAAATGGCACACAATTCTGCATGAGTGAAATTATTACACACATTATAAAGCATGGCAGGCTCAACTTACAGGTTAACCGGAAAACATTTAGCATGTGTGCATCTGTCAGGTTTTTGAACACTGTGTCCAATAATGGTGGTTCACACTGGAATTACGAAAAAAGGCTGAAAAGCAGTGCTTGCACTTGAATGGTTTTCCACTGTGTGTGTTCGATTATGGCAGGTCAGAGAGAAATTTTTAGAAAAGGCTTGGGGACAAAGCTTGGACTGAAGTGGCTTTTCACCAGTGAGTGTTTATGGCTTCTCAAATGTGCATTCTGAGCCAAGGTTTGGGGTGCAAAGCTTGCACTTAAATGGCTTTTCTCCAGTGTGTTTTGTTATGCCTTCTCAGATCAGAATACCGAGCAAAAGCTTTTAGGCAAAGCTTGCACTTAAATGGCTTTTCACCAGTGTGTGTTTGGTTATGCCTTCTCAGCTCTGAATCCCAAAGAAAGGCTTTCGGACAAAGCTTGCACTGAAATGGCCTTTCAGCAGTGTGTGTTCGTTTATGAATTCTCAGATCTGAACTCTGAGCAAAGGCTTGGGGGCAAAGCTGGCATTTAAATTTCTTTCTATCAGTGTGTGTATGGTTATGGTTTTGCAGAGCTGAGTACAGAGCAAAGGCTTGTGGGCAAAGTTTGCACTCAAATGGCTTTTCACCAGTGTGTACTTTGTTATGCCTTCTCAGATCTGAATTCCGATGAAAGGCTTGTGGGCAAAACTCACACTTAAATGGCTTTTCACCAGTGTGTGTTCGAGTATGTATTCGCAGATGTGAATTCCAAGCAAAGGCTTTTGGGCAAAGCCTGCACTTAAATGGCTTCTCACCAGTGTGTGTTGAGCTATGCCCTCTCAGAGATGAATTCAGAGCAAATGATTTTGGGCAAAGCTTGCACTTATATGGCTTTTCACCAGTGTGTGTTCGGGTATGTATTTTCAGAACTGAATTCCAAGCAAAGGCTTTTGGGCAAAGCTTGCACTTAAATGGCTTTTCACCAGTGTGTGTTCGGGTATGTATTCTTAGATGTGAATTCTGAGCAAAAGCTCGGGAGCAAAGCTGGCACTTAAATGGCTTTTCACCAGCGTGTGTTCGGGCATGTATCGTCAGAGCTGAATTACAAGCAAAGGCTTGGAGGCACTGCTTGCACATAAATGGCTCTTCACCAGTGTGTGTTTGATTATGGACTTCCAGATCTGCATTTTGAGCAAAGGCTTGGTGGCACAGCTTGCACTTAAATGGCTTCTCACCAGTGTGTGTTTGGTTATGCCTTCTCAGATCTGAATACCGAGCAAAGGCTTGAGGACACAGTTTGCACTTGAAGAGTGCACTTGAAGAGAAGAGAAGAGAAGAGAGAAGAAGAGAAGAGGACGGAGGATGCTGGCTCTTGAATTGTTCATCGCCGTGGGCAACCAGGTGGCTCACGATTCCACGCTGATCTTTCGTGACATAGGTGCAGGAACAGCATCTGAACGAGATGACCTTGGTTACTTTCAATGGGCTGCTGGTTTTCCCTAACGGGGCAGCTCCATCACCTACAAGAAAAAAAATCATGTGTATTTGCACACACAAGAAATGTCCAACCAAGATAGCCACCTAGCTTAGAAAATAGTAGTGGCTAATGCAGTCTTGCTGAAGCTATGCAGTATATGTTGCTAACCTTTTGAATAAGTTCCTGGAAGCACTCAAACACAATGGACACCATTATTTAACAGGGGTCCCTAGTCTTTAAAAAAGAAAATCCAAGGGAAAATTAATTTTTAAACCTTCTTATATTTTTATCTCAATCCCAGTTTACATATATTCTAATTACTGCACACAGAATGTGCATAATTATTTAGTTATGTTTATCAAAAGTTTGATACCCATGGTGCTTAGAAGCTCGTTTTGAAAACTTCCTGTTTTCTTAGAATTATTCTTTTTTCCTGACATATATTTTTTTACTCTATTTTTGGATCTTGAACCTGGATCTGAATACATCTTGGGGGCTGGATACCTCATTAATCAGAAAGCGAAACAAGAACAAGATTTCAGAAGACTGTTATTAAAGAGGTTTTATAATTGGCAATAACTTAATGACTTCCTTCTAGTTATCATTGAAAGAATTTCAACATGATACGCAATTGTGTCTTGCTAACATGGACGCCCCACTATACAGACAAAATCGGAGGGGACCGATCTCTCCCCGTGCAATTTTGTCTCATTAATGTAGAAACTCGTGGTCCGGACTACAGACAGCTAGTTTTGGGAACAGACTGGGTAAATACATGCTGAGTTTCACTACTGTCTGCTGTTGGTTGCAGTTCCTTCGAAAATAGAAAAGACCTGGGCACCGAACAATGGTGTAATTTTTTGGGGCTTTCCAGCCAAATAGGTCACCTGCCCTTCCCCCCTATGTGTCTCAAATCCCAGACAAAAGCTCACCAGACGAAAGCTCACCAGACAGAAGATCACTGGACAAAAGCTCACCGGACAAAAGCTCACCAATTTTTTCACAAACCTGGAAAAAAGCTCACCAGGAGAAACTTTCATGTTGGTCTTAACACGAGTGCAGACAACTCAGGTGTATGCGTGCGACACTAAAATGCAACGATAAATTAAATCTGATATGCACTTAGTTTGTTGATTAGAGTAGAAACAAATTTATTTACCGATTGGATAGAAGCAAATGCAGGCCACTTCTAGCTCCAGCAGTCGTGGTAGATCTCTGTGTACCGGGAACACAGCGCAAATATTTTTCAGACCATTCTGCAGGAGCAGAGTGGTTTTTTGCATTCGCTTCACTGGGGGTTCATCTCTCCGGGCTTGTGTCAATGCCGTGGCAACGAGCGCCTCATTTTGCTGTAGGTATTTCATCAACCTCCAGACGCTTGGATGGGCGTGGCCGACAAGCTTCTGAAAACCGGTATTCCATCCTTCGCAGTTGCAGCTGTTCGTCCGGTCTTTATCTTGAAGAGTGGCGTCGTACATAATCCGCCATTCCGGGGGAAACTCCGGTCGTCATCGGCGCACAGTCAGGCAAAGGCAATAATCCGCTCTGGGTGCCGCCACAGAAGCAGAAGCATAACAGAAGGGGCCGTTGACATACGTGCAATCAAAGTAGTCCAGCAGGCGCCAACGTCACCGGTAGACTTTTCCTGATGTAGGTTAGTCCTTCCGGCACAAGCTGTTGTGAAAGGACCGCCAGCATACCCAAAATCCCACACAGCTTTCTAAATTGGTCAACTGTCTTGTACTAGTCCAAAAGGCACAACTTCCGTTCCTTCAAAATATTTTTAAAAAATTCGCAACTCAATGGTTTGTATATTATAGTTTTGCTCCAGTTTCCCTTTCACATCACCCTGAAATAATCCCTTATTTTCAAATACATTTACAATGCACAATGACGGAAAGAATTTAATTTTCTTAGCCATTCACTCCAAATATTACCCTGAACCCCAAGAAAACCCATGCATTAGTAATGAAGAGACTTTGTGCCTAATCTTCATGTGCGCATTTAGCGTGACATAAGCACAATGAAAAAGCGAGGTCACCGAAGGGTGACTTCGCTTCTTTGGTCACTTTTCGGGTTCAAAAACTTTGGTTCACGAAGCTTCTTGGGAGTGGCACAAGGGTGCTCCAGCATACCTTGAGTCAAGCAAGCTTGATCTTATCAGCTCCACTCAGTTTCAGTGACCTAAATTTTGGCCATACATCATTGCTTCTCTGCCTGTTATGGCTTATCTGTCAACACCTTTGCAGGGGATGGGGTACCAGTTCTCCTAAAAATGGTGGAACGTCCATCGCGTCCGCACTTTATCCCAGCCCGTATTTCGCCCAGGTAACAAAAAAATGAGTGAGCTGTCCGGGTCGGTGAAAAAACAGGTGAGCTTTTGTCCGGTGAGCTTTTGTTTGGTTACCATGTGTCACGGCCACAAATGACTAACCTGAAGAACATTCATAGGTCATGTGTACACCATACACCTTGATTACAGGGCGTTCCCAAATGCTATCCGGTCGTAAAAAATGCCTCATAAATAAGCCAATGAATGCAATGCAGTGAAGCTTACCACAAAGGAGTCTTTAGACAGTGCATTTTGTCATACTCAAATTTGGGTTTCCAAGAAAAAGGCCAGAAAAGAAATACTTCATATTTGTTATGCACGGGAAGAAAACGGAAGCAAACTGTCTGGTTGACGTTGCTGTTTGCATATGGGGCGACACACTTCTCGCCTAAAATCAATCGACGATACCGATGTCGTCATGTTGGCCATGTTGCAGAGCGGACAATGCGATATTGTTTAGACAGCCGAGGCACTTGTAGCAGGCGTATTACGCCCAATGCCGAAGCACCTCTGCCAGCCTCTGCCGTGCTGCGTACCCTCTCCCCTTATGCTCGTATTGTGAATATGCTCAAGTTTTTAAGGTGGCCATCCAAACAAACACATGAAATCTTGCTCCGCATATATGTGCCGGAAGTTCTGCTTTTTATGTGAACCGAAGCAGGTAAGAGAAATACGAGTCTGCTTGGACTGTGCTGTAGCACAAGAGCACGAAGCACACCATTAGCGCGCACTGCCCAGATCTCAGCAAAAAGAATAATTGAAAAACAAACAATAAATACAGAAAAAAATGCTCGAGCAAGAGAAAAGAGAACACAATGAAAAGAAACACAAAAACTGAGGAATGGGCTAGGTAGATGGTCACATAATCTCTTATCATGCAACTGCCCCATACCGGCGTGCTAAAGAGACATGCTGCACAACCTAGAGGCAGATAAAACTGAGGAGTGAAGAGGGGGCTGCGAGAATGTGCACTTTCTCTGGTGTGCACACCCTCGCAGCTTCCCCTCTCCACTATACTGTTTTATCAGCCTCCAGTTAGTGCAGAATATATTGAAGGCCACGTGCTTTGGCATTCATGCCCATATTCACGATAGTAAAACATAGTGAGAAGTGTAATTAAGAAAAAGAGACATAAATACTCTCAATTAAAACTATTTGCAAGAAACCAGACGACTACCAAAGTATTTTAAATACAGTATCTTGAAAAGAGTATTTGAGAGGGGCACAAGCCCGAGGGAAATGAATTAACCGTACCCTGATACTGATACTTGCTGATACTAACCATACTCTGACATTTGCGCCGTGACCTCAAACTTGCTACACCCTCGGTAAAACGACTAGCGTATACTCTTCTTTTAAGTTCCAAGTTAGAACATGCCTCATCTATATGGTCTCCACGGCAGTCATACCTCACAAATCACATGGAATCCATTCAAAACAAAGCCCTTTGTTTTATTTATAACTACTCAACATATATCAGCATATCAGGATTAGGCCGACCTGCTAAACATTATTCACTTTCCCTTCGCACCTGAGTGTAAAGCCTGCCTCCCCATCATCGAATTTTCTATCACTATACCCACCTCAATGAAGCATTACTATCACCTCCCCACCGTATTTTCCCTCGTTTAGATCATCAGCTATGGAAATTACGTTCAATTCGTTCATCAACTGTTTCAACCACACTTCCACACAACCTTTGGCTATCGAGCATTGGAACTCACTACCTCACATCGTTTCCATAAATGATACTACTAAATTTGTTGAATCCATTAACCTCTTTCTATCTAACTTAGCTAACTAGCTTACAGTGTTACATTTGTGTTTACTGCACTTTTTGTTTTATTGCTCCTCGCTTGTATAATGCCCCACGGGCCCTCAAGCAAACAACATGATGATGATGTATGATGATAGATGAACTGCTAGGAGTTTTGAAGTATTGATATTGATATTCTTTATTTAACTGAGGAGTGTTTAGCCTGGAATACATGGTATTCCAAGGTAAACATAAACAAAAAATGGTGGAACTTTCTGTGGTCAAGATAACTTCCGGCCGACAAGCTTCCTGTGGATGTTTCAATGAGCAAGGAAGAGCAGCGTGTCTTTCAAGTTTTTCTCGGCGGAAAATCGGAAAGGTATGTCGAAAACCAGACGTAAGATTAATCAATGTGTGTTTTTGGACCACACGGCACCAACAAAAAGCAACTAATCTCGTTATATTTGGCCTCCGTGGCGAAAGTGGAAACTAGTGCACACTTGAGATATTCAACGAAGTTAGACGCCCACAAATCAACCGAGACATGCAACTGTTTCATGCTTTTCGTGCATGGGAAAGCGTGTGCGAGCAAAAGATTGCTTCGTCATCTGCACGTCGTTGCCGTGAGTGTTCGAGCTGACCAAAGCTAAACTACACTACGCCTGTCAGACGTAGATGAAGGAGGGTGGGAAGGATCCTGCCTCCCGTGCTTGATTGTGCTCCGAAAAAAGCGAACGGTGTGGTTTCGACCATGTGTAGAGATATTGTGACAGGTACAAAGCCACCACAGTATGTACAATTCTGCCACTCGTCCTCCACAAAAACAAAAAAACAAGCAGCGTGTTTGCAATGACGAGTGCAGATATTGTGATTGTGACAACTTCCACCTACCATCGCAATCCCGTGAATGATATTCACGTGGATACAGTTGCAGTCGCAGACATCAAAAGGCCATTTTAGATTCTAGAACCCTGGTGATAAGGTAAGAAAAATAGTTTCACGTCCGACTTGTTACGATCACGCAAACTCCTGGGGGCATATCCCATTTGTTCAAACAGTTCTGTTTGGGCGCACACACAGAACCGCTGTTGTGTTTGACGGCGTGGGCGAGCAATAAAATCGAAAGAATGGTACCAGTGGTTTCATGCTGTTTCACATCTTTCCTTAATCGAACAGACGCCTTATTGCATGCTGAAAAGAAAATTCTGGCTCTCGGACATCGAAAGTGACGTTTCTGAAATTGATGTGGAACCGAACCTCAGGTTCGGTTCCACGTGAAAAGATCTAGTCCTCCGCTGACACACAGTCTCAAAATGTATAGTTTTTTCTTTTCTTTTTTAGTTTGTCAATGGGTTTTTGCTGGAATTTGTTCAGGACTCTCACATAAACTGCCTGTTTACAAGCTCGCATGCACCCGAAAATTAACGTTAGTAAGGATTCTGTTCCAAGATTAAAATAGAAATAATAAACACTATTATTATAATTATTAAATATTTATGTAGTACCCAGTTGTGTGTGTCAGTGGTCTGTGTTATGAAAACCTGATTTCAGGCTAAAATATTAAGTTATATTTGGGCGAATCATATTAATATTTCAACCAATATTTTATCTGCATACGAACTTAAGTGTGATTTGTTCGACAAGTTTCTTCGCAGTGAGGAAGAGTCAGATGTGTGCATCTTTGATTTCGAAATTAAGCGATCCTAATGCCAAGTTTTAAATCGACGCGCGCATGACAGGGACTGTCTGCGCTCGAAGGCTGCAGAGTCGCGGCTCATTGCACCTTTCATTTTGCGGAGATCTGCTATTGGCGAGGAGATTGAACTATAGGGGGCGCTGCGTTCACCAAAACAAATACCGCCTGCGTGAAAAACAACTCCGGCGTTCCAGTGTGCCGCCGTTGGCTGCCGTGTTGTTGCCGCGTTCCCTGCAGGTTTGTTAGAATATAGTACGCTCTTGTTGCGCACCGCAGTGCTCAGCGCATGCTTTAGAGCCTGGAATCAGTTTTCATCACTTTCCTGCCGAAAAAAAATCTCAAATCGCAGTGGATAAGTAAGAGTAGGGAAGAAGTTGACAGCGCACGATGTGGTGTGTGGTCGTCACTTTTCAAGCGATGCCTTCCAAGCAAACTACGCTAATGGATGAGGCATGTACGCGCGTAAATCACGCTTGCATCGACATCCGTTCAAACCGTACATTGTATTTTATAGGTAGTAGATATTCTGCCGGCAACCGGCAGTGTAAACCGGCACAATTAACTGAGCAAAAAAAAAAAATGCCGGTAGTTGTTCTTATTGGGTTTCGTATAAAATGAATAGTTAAAACAGGAACTTCTAGTTGTGTCAGTAGCTCAGTGGAAAGGTGTCCGTTTCACGTGCGTGAGTCCCAGGTTCAAATCAGAGTAGGCGGTTTCTTTTTTTTTTTTTTTCTTGAAACATTTGGCGATTTATATATATATATATATATTTTTTTTTTAGTATAATCATTGTCGTCCGAAACTCCCGGCAATCTTACTTTTTTCCCCCGAGTGGTTGAGCCGGCTGCCGGCAAAATATCCCCACCCTATTTCATAACAGTGCACAAGAGGAGGTTCTTGATACGCAACGCCGTTCCGTCGGAGAATCTTCCGAAGGGATCACACGACCGGGTCGTGAGGCTTCGGAAGACACCGAGAGGTACTGCTATCATTTGATTTTTGATCACTATTTTATTCTAGGCCAGGCTAGCTTTTACACTGGAACATATTAGGTAGCAGTATCAGTTCGATATTGTGATATTTACGCAACTGCGTGAATCATTTTGCGATTCCTATAATTTCGATTGACCAATGCAAATGTGTGTATGACTAAGTCCTCGTCGTGCAGAACTCATTGATATTTCGTCGTGCACCTTTCAATAACCGATAAATTAAACTGAAAAAGACAACTTGTGACGTTTAATGCCAATATGCAGTCTAATTAGCCCCATTCTACATTTTAATGTTCACCAGTGTGTTCTGTATTTTGGCATTTCAAGAAAAACGTAATGTAATGACTATTTTGGTATGTCTTGGTGAAAATTTTCTCCGGGGCCACGCTGCACTGGACTACACGATTACATTTCAGCACGTTCTCGCCTTCAACGAGGCACCTCTTGCTTTCGCCGATGTGGCTGATGATCGTTGCAAGGGACAGGGACACTGAAAAGCAGTGCGCGTGTTTCGTGAATACGGTTTCTCCAACCTAGGAAGCGCACAAACATCGCCACACCGCGTCAGTCACGCACGACTTGGCGCGCGCAGCCGGAGCGACGCGGCCGATCGCAAGCGCCTACACGTAGGTTGGTTTTTGCTTCCAACGAGAATGCGGCGACATTTAAAGCAAGGTGATACAAGCAGGGACTATGCTACCCTTACGCAGATGCTTTTGGAGCAGATAAATATTATCCACATACCTTTCATGAGCCTCAAGTCCTTGTCCTCTATGGCTGAACGAATACTATCGGCAGGATTGTTATTCCCGCAGAATAGTTCCGACGGTGGCCGCTAGCAAGCGCCACCGTTCGATCTCCTCCCCAATAGCAAAGTTGCCCAGTCAATTACAAAACATTACAGCACTTCAAGAAGCCAGTGGACGCAGAAAACATAAGGAAAGACTGATTTAATTGCGGAACAAACGAAACATAGCGGTGATGTTGCTTTCTAAAAGCATGCCAACAATACCCGAACCGGAAGTGTTCTCGGCTCCCTGTCATGGCGGCCGGACATGGCCCGAATAGCATGTATCCAGGTTGTGCGGAGGTAAACAAAACCAAATAATGGCGGAACTTCCAGGGGGAATATGTTACTTTCGTTTGGCTATTGTTGTTGCTTGTTTTTTAGGACACGCAGTGACTAGCGAGTACTTTAAGAGTCTCACCGTCAAGTGCTAACGGCTGTACCTCCTAAAGTCTTATTATACAGGATTGACATGCCTTTTTGATCTTTGGGCAAAAAGAAAGAGCACTTGTTTCTCAAAGAAATGACAATCTGCCGAAGGTATTGAGGGCGCATGTTCAGGACTACCTGTTCATCTAGCCTGGTCCATATATCTGAGAACGACTTAAAACCTACAAATCCCCAAATGCATCCAACCTCCTCTATGATGCCTCAAACACTTTACTGAAAGCTGGCAGTTTGTACGAAAATGAAAAGAAAAACTTACAGGAGGCACTTAAGACTGCTTACATGTATGAATGCGAAAGTATTTGCATATGAAGCGTACTCCTACAAGCTGCGCGCCCTACTATACTCCCCAGATGCCGGCCGGGCAGCCTTTGCGGACGCCCTCCAGCCGGACTCCGGGTAGCAGCGGGTGTGCGCTGCTACCCGCTGCTACCCAGAGATGTGGATAGGCAAGACAGTGAGAATAAAGCTTTTACAGCATGTTATTGATGTTGCCTAGTACAGCCATGGTTCCGTATTCATTTGCTTCAGTCCAGTAACACTGAAAAGTAAGTGGGTTGGTATACACACATTGCAGAATATTTTCTCACGTCTCTCTTAGTTTCTGTTTGATGAGCAGTTTCTTTGTGCCATGCTCCAGCCGTGTTGCTACATGTAAAAGGAAGGATTGTGGCTAGCCGATCTTTTAGAGGTACCAAAACAAAAGTATGTCAAGGTTTATCTTTCTGCCCGAGCATCGATGCTCGTGTCGTCTCCGAGACTTGGCCTAGGCTAAGCCTAGTGCTCCAAAGCTAGGTTCGCGACTGTCTAGCTCCTTAAACTTTCGTTCGCTCGGCATGCGTTCGCACGAATAAAGTTGACTACCCTTTCATTTTGCGCATTTTACGTCCTTTTGCTGCGAAACACTCGATTGCCCCCGCCAGACAGTACCATACTATGGGCATTTCTCGCAAGTCAAAATGCGCATCAAACGGTACATGCGATCTAGCAATTGTGCCAAACTCCGATTTCGCGATACCAATGCGCATAAACTAAAGAATTCATCGCATGAACCGTCCAAAGAGGTGCGACTTATATACCAACTTTTCCACGAAAACGGCTCAATATATGGATGTGCGACCTATACAAAGATGTGACCTACAGTCCGGAAAATACGGTACGCACCAGAATAGCAGTTTTTCGGGGCAAGGTGACGCGTTTTTGGTCACTTGTGCTTGGATAAACAATATAAAAAATACAAATTGCCAATTCTTTCAACACTAAAATCGTTGCACTACCCCTTTAAACCTGATAAGTCTCCCGGTCCTGATGGTATTCCCAAAAAGGTTTTTAGAGGACTAAAACTTGTGTTTGGGCGAGGACAATAAACACAAAGACAACAAGACGGGCACTAACTCACAGCTGAACGGAGTAAATTTTCAGTTAGCACCCGTCCTGTCGTCTTTGTGTCTTTATTGTCCCTGTTTCGTTTGCGCTTTTTAACCTTTTAAAAAAAGTTTTTTAGAGAATGTGCTGGTGTACTCGCTATAATACTTAGGTAGTAATTGAATTACTCTAATTAAATTATTGTAATTTAATTACTTTTCTTTGTAACTTGTAATTGTAATTAATTACTTTTGGCTAAAAGAAATTGTAATTTCATTACTTTTTAGCGTCAGTAACTGTAAAATTTCAGATACAACTACAATTACTTTTGTAAATCTTTGTGGCGCCGACGGAACCTCTATGAAAACCTCAGCGCTCGCACAAGCGGCCTAGCTCTCAGTGAAACACTCACACACACGCACAACATAAGTAGCGTCACATTGTTTGTTATTTTGTTGCTCACACTGCGCTGAGAGACAATCCTCTTTGGAGCCTACCACCACTGCGCCGTGTAGCGCCGTCTGAAGCTGAAAGCTGAAGCTCAAAAAATTGAGCTTCAGCTTTCAGCCGAGGTTGCGAATTTTAATTGTCTATGAAGTGTTTTTTCTTTCTTTTTTGCCAGTTGTTTTACATTCCTCTTCCAGTACTGTCGCATATGTGTATCTTTGTATTATTCCCAAGTTTCTTTCAGGTTGGTTTTACTTCAGATATTATTTGCATAAGCACTTTGGAGACTGACCTCGCACCTGTAAATATTATCACCAATGATTCGGGAGCCCCAATTCGGTACTTATATATTTCTGAGCCATTATAATTTACAATACCATGATGTGTGTATGTGAATGTCGTATTAGCGCATGTGGATTGTATGTTTATATTAACACTTGTAAAATATTCCTATATGACTAAAATTGTCACATTTTTATTTGCTGGCTAACTAAAGTCTGTCAACACAATTCTTCTTTAGCGATCTGGCGTCTCGCAGCCTATCAACTAATTTATTATCATTTATTAAAATATAAGAACGTAGTACTTCATTTCCCCATACTGTCAAGTTCTATCATGAATTCAACAAAATTCCTAAAAAGGAAGTACAATGAGTGAACATTGGAGTAACGAATAAACAAATATGTTGCATTCTATACAACTAAAGTCATATGGCCCAAGTCGGGTAGCTCTCAGAAATAAACAATTGTAATGTAATTTGTAATTCTATTCATTAATTTTCACGTAGTAATTGTAATTTTAGTTAAACTACTTTTGAAGCAAAGTAATTGGAATTGTAATTAAATTACATTTTGGAAGTAACTTACCCATGTACGCTCGCTATGTATTTCTGCGTCCTATCTACCAAATTTCTATCAGATGGTCGTTTGCCTTTTGACAGGAAGAAAGCTCACACAGTCCCCTGTGCAACAAAGCGGCCCCAAAAAACAAAACTTACAGGCCCACATCGCTGCTAAGCATGTCTTCTAAACTCATGGAACACGTGATCTACACCAGTATTGCTCAACATTTACAGTCAAATAATTTTTTTACTCCATCCCAACATGGGCTAAACCCAGGCTTGTCATGCACAACCCAGCTAGGGAAATTTTATCATGATGTAGCACACGCATACGATAAAGGCCTTCAAACAGACTGTATCTTTCTTGATTTCTGGAAAGCTTTTGATCTCATACCACATGAATTTATTCTGCATAAAATGAAGTCCCTAAAAATAGATGCTAAAGTTCTTGGATGGCTAACAGACTATCTAAGAGGCAGGACTCAAGCAGTCTTAATTAATGGTAAATCATATAATTTTACATCTGTCACGTCTAGGCCCCAGGGCTCTGTGTTGGGACTGCTTTTTTTATATATTTATGAATGACATTACTCTAGACATATTTTCTAGTATAGGCCTGTACGCTGACGATTGCATAATCTATCGAGCAGTAAGTGCTTTGAACGATTGTATCATTTTGCAGGCCGACCTCGACCGCATAGCTAACTGGTGTAGCACTTGGGGGATGGCGTTACAGTGGTGGAACTGACAAATGGTGATTTGGACGAGCTCTTGTAGCAGAAAACAATGGGTTTTGGAGCAGAGATTCCCACTTTTCGAGCAGACAATTTTCAACTTTCATGTCAAAAAATCTTGTACAATCTTTTTAAAAGTTAGCCTGTTAAACGTTAGCCCAACACTCCAACAACTTCAGTTGTTGGAGTGTTCGGAGACTACTTAAAGGACACACGCAAAGAAAAAAACATTTTTTTTAAACAGCTTAGATGGAAAAAGGATATCATAAAACGATTTTACAACGAAGAAAAAAAATTTTAGAGCTATATTTACGGCGCTATACGAATTTGTAGTTGGCGCCCGCCGGAGCCGCCGCTGGTCACGTGGTAGGCCCGCGCGCCGGCGCCCTGCGTCGCCGGCGCCGTAAAGCCACGCCGCAGCCGCACGCTGAGCGTTGTGCGAACGCCGCTTCAACGCGTTTCTCCACAACGCCGTCGCCGCCGCCGCACAAGTTTGTCTGGTTCGGGGCGTCTATCACGTCTGCTTGCGCTTTTTCAGGAGTTTCCTTTGGGCTCTAAAAGTTACTTATTAATCTTAGTTTTTTGTTATACTTCAAACAAAGATGAATAAGTTACTTTTAGAGGCCATAGGAAGCTTCCGAAAGAGCGCAAGCACCACGTGACAAATATGGGCCCGTCACGTGATAAATAAGGGCCACTTTTCTGCGGCGCCCGCCGGCGCCAACTACAAATTCGTATAGCGCCGTAAATATAGCTCTAAAAATTTTTCTTCTTCGGTGTAAAATCGTTTTATGATATCCTTTTTCCATCTAAGCTGTTTAAAAAAAATGTTTTTTCTTTGCATGTGTCCTTTAAGGTATCATACCTACAGGGGACCTGGCCACTACAAATATTTATTTATTTATTGAACGATCATACGCCAGTAATTTTCTAAATGTGTCGATTAAACTATTAGGAGTACCGATGGCGTCTTCGGTTTGTGTTTGACGTAAAAAATGTTTTTGGCTACTTTGTAGGGTTTGCATCACAGTGAGATAATTGTCGCGAGTTCGACATCAAACGGACACTTTTGTGTTGAATATGTGTCACGCTGCCCTCGCTTGTATTCAACCTCCTACTGTTCTTAGAGCAGCTAAGTGGAGCACATAGCTACTCTAACTGATCCACGTGGTCGATGTGAGCACCATTCGCACAAAAACCGATAACTCTTTGTTAGGCATGTGGAAATAATAGATCTTGTGTTCGAAGCAAATTCAAAGTGAATACCGTAAAATCCCGAGAGATTGCCCACCTAAAATCAAAAAAAGATTGGGTGAAAATAAAGATAATAATTGGGGTAGTGTGGATATTTATACAGCGAGTCGTTGGTCAGGCATTTTTAATGTTGCGACGAGTCACTCGCTGTAGATGAGCAATTTAGCCAGTGCAATCAAGAAAAGTTGAAAAATATTCTACTTTTAGATCATGTGTCTCTGTCAAACTTGTTACCACGGCGAGGGGCAATGAAGCAAAGACGACTGTACTTCCCAATCAGCAATGTTCGCTTATATCCTGCCATAGCTAACTAGACGCATTTACGCCAAGGTCACCATTGATCCGAACACTGCAATTACTACCCTAGCAGCACAATTCCCCGGCTCATACTTGGGCCAGTTCGGCGCAAGCTTTTGCCAGGCTTAAGCCAAGTTGGCTCTAGCTCCAGCAGTCTGGCCCAAGCCTGGGTCGAGGGAGTGTGCTACCTGGGTAGGAGTGGGCTATATTTCTGTGTTTAAAAGAAAATAGCAAATCAAGCCAAAAATAGGGGTGGGCTACCTTTCGGAAGTGGGACATCTCTCGAGATTTTAAGGGTAGTGGTTTTGGCCGAATATTTTTTAATCGAATATTGAATAGTTGCTGTGCCTTTCTCCACGCCTTCCCCAACTGTTACACCATGCTTAAATAAAAATTCGGCTGAACTCGCACAGGTTGTTCTTAAGCTTCTAATTGCCCACTTATTAGCTCCGTTAAATGTAACCTAGCTATATTTATAGACTGTGGACTCAAACAGTTCAATGACTACATTAGGATGGCACGTAAATGACAGATTCAAGATAAAATTAAATCTATAAATGAGCCCCGCGATACCTAATTGAGAGGATTTATAAATCTTCTTGCTACATGAAAATATTTTCTTCAATTCTGAATTAAAACAAAACAAACACAAATAATGAACACAGGTTGTTAAAACATCACTGCCTAACATACACCCTTGCAAAAAGCCACAGTTAAATTTTGAAGGTTTTACTGCAACATAAATATCATCAATCACGTTTCCTTTTTTTTCCTTTTTTATACAAGGCGTGCGCGTGCGTTATACCAATATGAAGGTGTGTTTTTCGCCTAAATGCGCGGGTGCGCTGCGGCGAAGCAAGATGCGATATTGCGGTGTCAGCTCCGCGGGTATTGCTTCTCCGCAGCGCATCGGTGCTTGAGGAGAAGCGCACTCAATGGGGCTAACCCGCCATGATCAACGCTTTGAAAAGTATGAATATTGCAGTTAATTCTGAAGCGAATATCAAATAGCGTATAATTTGAAACTAGTATTTGATAATTCGAATATTCGTGCAGCCCTACTCTTTGCACATAGAATTTAGGCGTCCGAAAAAACAATAACTGTACTTTCTTAATTTTCAGTGGCATCGCCAACAATGACACGTGTCAGACACTTTCAGATTCCTCTTCGAGAACAGCTCCCTTTCGGCGCAGTTCGGCGCAAATGGCGCAGCAGTTCCACCAGTGACGTTACCAAATGGCACTTTGTTCGTGTAACTAAAAAGCGAAACTCTAGCACAAACATGTACCATATTTTTTACATTCCCATCAATATGTCACTACAAGTAAAATATTTAAGTGTCTACTTTTCTCACGACTTGTCCTGGCACTTTCACATAGAGTATTTGACTGCTAAAGCTAATTGGATGCTAGACTTCATCAAACGTAATTTCAGAAATTGTCCTCAGGAAATCAAAAATACTCTCATCTCACAAACATTTGGCCTATTTTAAAGTATGCTTCAGAAGTTTGGGACCCCCACCAGCAAAATCTGATAAAAAATATAGAACCAATACAAAACAGAGCCGCCAGATCTGTCCTTAAAGTATACTCGCGGGGTCAAAGTGTAACTGCCTTGAAACGCGAGCTCAAGTGGCAGCCTCTACAGAATCGTTGTCAATGCTTCCGCCTCACCCTTCCACAGCATATATTACGATCAGTGACGAATCGACAAAATAAAATATTGAATTCCACCTTACCTCATCTCTCGGTGACTGGATGATAGCAAAAAAATTTGGCCTTTTACGAGCAAAACAGACATTTACAAGTACTAATTTTTTCCTTGCACTATCCTCAACTGGAATAAGCTACCTGAAGAGATAGTCTCAACAAATGTAAACTCTCAATATTTTCCTGCATATTCAAATTCTTCATACTTATTCTTTCTATGTACAAACTTCCATTTTATCTGTATATGTTTACGAGTGTGTATAGCTTTACGCTGGTTTGGGTCCTTGTTTATGTTTTTTTGTTTCTATTTGCATGTTATTAGCTGTAAGTAAGGCACCTTTTTGAGTTATGATTGCCTCAGCCATTAAGTGTTTTTTGGTGTCAAGTTCTTTTTGCATTTGCCCCTCCCCCACTAAAATGCCCTCACGGACGCTGCGGGGTTATTCAAATATATAAATAAATAAAATAAGGCATGCGCAGCAGTTTACTGCAATATAAAGCAAATCCACCCTTTTCCTTACACCTATTGGAAGACACTGGAAGCTGATTGTGACCGAGTTCGAAGGTTTCTTAGGAGGAAAATAAAGGCGCCATTAGGCTTGATGTCTGCACGTTGCTAGATTTGTTTACAGGTTTTCCAGTATGTCGGCTTTCTGTCTATACTCTGTCTCACTAAAACCGTCCAGTGCAGTCAACGCTACAGGGGAGAGAGCGTATGCCAACCTGTTCAAGGGGAGGGAAAAGAGGAATGGGAGAAAAGAGCTGGTATTCCACCGTTCCCTCCTCTTGCACAGGTCGGGATACACTCTCTCCCCTAGTAGCTTTCGCTGTACTGCACAGTTTGAGTGAGACGAAGTATAGTTTTTGTGGCTCCCCTACTTTTCGGTGACAACTGAAGATAGCCAAGGACCTCCCGTTCCCGTTTCAGCCTGACGGCTGGGTTGAGAAGCCAACGTGGTTTGCGGAACTATTGCAAGACAAAATGTGTCGATACCTGTCCTGCACCAGAGGATGGACTCGCTGTGACTGGCACACCGAGAATGGGCTTTAAAGGAAGAGGGTTATGTCCACAGCATTACGCGAAACACCTCAGATGGCTCTGGGATATGCCTCGTTCTGCGTGTCTGCCTTCCGACAATCAAGGCACCGTACACGGTATCGGCAGGGTTCTCGAGAAGCACGGGGAGCCTCAGGAGCGTCATTCCTAGCCTGTCCTTTCCTACCTTTGGTTGAATGCGGGATGTTTCCATCGCTCTTGGCGATCGAGAGTGTCGTGCTTTCGTGTCGGCGAACATTCGGCACAAAGGCTGGGTGATGTTTGTACAGCTCTGATTTTCCTGTCTAATAAAGCGGCAATGTAACAATCGCTCAACTTTCTAGCGTGCTTTTCAGAGTTGCGATTGAAGCTTGAAGCAACCGACCTGTGATGAAATGAGCTCCGCATATTCTAAACATTATTTTTGCGGGCTCGATATTTTGAAAATTTTGAGAATATTTCACGTGCAGAAATCTTTGCAACTAAGAGAGGTTAGATGTGTATTCCATACTATAGAGTAATATATTCGAGGCAATATTTAAGTCGAAAAATTCACGAACATCAGGATCTCCTAAAAATTGAACTGTTTGCAGTAGTCAGGTATGCTCAGTAGCCTCCCAAGCCTTCGTAGGCATAGAGTTAATATAATAATCTAGAGAAAAAGGTCCCATGCTTTGGGGTCGCTTGGGAACGTCGGGGCATAGACGCGGACGTCGACAGTCCCAACGGGCCACTATCGCTGGCAACGCCTTAATATGTACAAAGAAGCGTCGAAACATCGCCTTTAATGGTGATGTTTCGACGCTTCTTAATACTTATTATTATTATTATCTTGAAATTCCCTGACTTTTCCAGATTTTTCTTAAACATTTCAGGTGAAACTCCCTGACCACTGTAGAGGCGGTTAAGTATTTAAAACAATTACAACACAAGGCATTGAGCATTGAGCACTGTGAGGATCCTTTTGCACGGGCTTCATCCAACTTGCATATTCCGAAATATTCGGGTTCGTCCAGTTTGGATTAAACCAGCATTTCCTTGCCGCCGACATCGTCAGTGAAGAGGCCACTTCCGGAAGCACGATGAAAACACGACGCTCAACCACACACGTCAATAACTCAATGGCAGCATCGGCGCCGGATGCACGCTTTCGTATACTTTCGGCTTAAGGCTTGAATTGGATTGGGGTCTGCAGCTTTCCCATTTGTTACTGAATCTAGTAGCTCTAACTGGATCTAGCCTAGTGTCGCGCCCTCAATCGAATCCAAGGCTTGGACTGGATTTGTCGGCTGTTCCCTTTCCTTTGGGTAGCACACACTACATCGGGTGAGCAGAGCCCGCGCTCCGCTCTAAGCAGAATTTATTGCCTATTTTTCTGCCTCCAAGTCTTCAAGTCTTTGCTCAGGGCACTCAATGGCGTTTCCGGTTCATTTTCCCTGACTGGGCTCGCTTTTTGACAATTTCCTTGACAATTCCTTGATTTTTCCCGGTAATTAAAATTTCCCTGACAATTCCCAGTTTTCCTGGTTGCCAGATACCCTAGGTCTGTGCCTTGTTCTTTGCTAGCTTACTTTGCAGGAAAACACCGGAACTAAACACTAATGCTAAGTAAAGTCGATAAGTACTCGAGCAACTTCAAGTCGTGATGGCAAAACGAATGCGCGCAATTTTTTGTCCGTTTTCTTTCAGCACTCTTGTTGCTCTCTTTCTCGTTCTTTCTCGGGACCGCCGGTATCAGCGCCAAGGATTTGACGCATTCTGCTACCTTCTTTTTCCCCCTTTTTGTAGAGCCTGACGAGTCAACCGCCTTTACCGCGCGAACTCACACCGCTCTCCCATCAAGGTCACGTTTCTAAAGGAGAAATCCGCAAAAAACTCGTCCCCTCCCCCGGCCTGTGCCAATCCCGACATCCAAGCGCAACACAGTGCTTTGGCATCTTCCAAGCAGACGGGGAATCACACGGTGCCACTCGCCTCAAGCAAAATGGCAGCCTTCTTTTCCACAAAGCCTAATCCGGCCTGGCAACACGCACATTTTGTACTCTCGAACCGGAAAAGGTTGGACTTCTAGGCAACGTTTAGCAATACTCCGAGTTTCCATACGCCAGACGCCTACGTTAACGGTGCTCTTCATTAGATAATTTCCCGCGTAGCATGTGTACACTCGATAGTTGTTCCTAGAATGAGGCGATACTACCGCTGATCGGGCTGACAACCCTGCCGATCTTCCAGAGCCTCCCATACTCTCGAGCTCCTCTCTCTCAGTGCGCACAGGTAACCGAGCTCCTCACCTACCCCTCTGGTCACACGACCTCCCCGTTAACCAATCAGTGTTGAGCAGCACACTCGTCTCCCACCCGATAACAATGATAATCAGTGTCGAGCTTCGCAGCCACGCTTTTATTCAGTATTAATTTTTATCTGGGCTTCACGAAATGCCGGACACCTAGCCAAAGAATGTCTCACATTAAAACGTGCAACAGAGTGTCGAGTTGCAATCTGCCAGACGCGGAGCGGATGCCCCGCGAAGCTTTCTCACCAAATGGCACCTCGACTTGCGGCAATGCATCGTGACATCATTCTACTTCTGGCTTTCGAGCACTACGGTTGCAGAATCATGGTCTCCTCAGGAGCGTCAACAACGGCTCTCGCCAGCCGTGGCTTCTCTGGTTTTTTGGTCAACTCGGATTATTGCATCCTTCTGCCTCCCCTCCCATCCGGAACCATTGTGCGCAATTCTGCGGTGCTGCAAGGCGATGCGAGTGTCCGTCCATACAAGATAGGCGCTTCGGACACAAGCGGAACAACCGTGCTCGGACCTACGCGTTTCATAAACTTCCTTCTGGAAGTTTATGAAACATTGCGGAAATGACCAGATGGGAATACCTGACTTATTAGTAAATAACAAACTAATTACAGATGCCCGTCAAAAAGCTTGCATCTTTAATGAATATTTTCAATCGATCTTTTTGCCTGCGAACAATATAACGCCAGTAACGCTTACAAACAGATACAATGATATACCTCCAGTTGAGGGTGGTGTCGAGGGAGTCCTAAAGCTACTAAAAAGTTTAGACGAAACTAAAGCGATTGGCCCTGATCAAATTTCGCCTAGGGTTCTGAAGCGCTGTGCTCAAGCAATTGCCCCATATCTTTTTATAATCTTCAACCAGTCTTTGCTTGAGGGGTCATTACCGAATGATTGGAAAGTAGCTCATGTAATACCAATACACAAGAAGGGACCCAAAAAAGATGTTACAAATTACAGGCCAATTTCTTTAACATCAATGTGTTGCAAACTACTTGAGCCCATTTTGTATAGCCAGATAATGCAGCATCTTAGTTACCATAAGTTTTTCATGGATTCTCAACATGGGTTTAGGAGAGGTTATTTTTGTGTCACACAACTAACCGAGCTCTATCATGATCTTGTCATGTCCGTAGATAAGGGTGAACAGACTGATTGTGTTTTTCTTGATTATAGGAAAGCGTTTGACACAGTGTCGTACTCGTTCTTACTTCACAAATTGAATTGTTGAAACATAGATATTACCACACTAAAATGGATTCAGTCATATTTGATTTCGTGTCAGCAATCTGTAATTTTAAACGGCAAGGCGTCTCATTTTGTTGAAGTTACGTCTGGTGTACCACAGGGGTCGGTTCTGGGGCCATTGTTATTCTTAATATTTATCAACGATATTCATGTCAATGTAACTTCCCAGTTGAGATTATTTGCAGATGACTGCACTGTGTATACGCGTATAAAGAACAGGGAGGGTTCCGGACAACTACAGGCTGACCTAAATTGAATAGAACATTGGTGCGGTGAATGGGGGATGCAACTTAACGTAAAAGAATGTGTTCATGATGATGTCAGTTTCACACGTAAAAGAAATAAATTTGACACACAGTATTATTAAGCAATGAGCTAGTAACGAATGAGAATAAAGTAAAATTCCTCGGAGTCATTTTGTCATCCGACTGCACGTGGGATTCGCAGATTGATGATGTCATTATGAGGGCGGGTCGCGCACTCGGCTTTGTCCAAAGAAACCTAAAAAACGCTACACAAAAAATAAAAGAACTGGCATATCTTGCCTATGTAAGGCCACTTTCAGATTACACATGCACTGTGTGGGACCCTTCCAAAAAAAATTGCATTGATGGCTTGGAAAAAATACAAAATCGTGCCGCACGCTTCGTCCTGGGCCAGTACGACCGTTTTTCTAGTGTAACTAACATGAAACAATCACTAGGATGGGCGTCATTGGATCTTCGGCAAAAAACTTACGGTTGAAATTTTTATACAACATTTATCATGAAGCTACTGGTATTAATAGCTCATCGTACCTCTTAAAACCAAATTATTTTTCCAAACGTAATGATCATGTGCACAAGATACGCGAATACAGAACTAGGACGGAGCTCTGCAAAAATTCATTTTTTTGTGAGGACGGTCAAGGACTGGAACGCTTTACAGGAATGCATATTTTGTGCTGCAAATGCTGATACATTCTTTTCGTTATTATTCGCCCCCTGCAATAATGCCTTCTAGGCGCTGCAGGAGTTCTCTGAATAAAGAATAAAGTGACGCGGGAAGTGGTGGCAGATGGCGACGGTGTCCTCAGCATGGACGACGAAGAGGCAGAGGAGGCCGCACGGGACGTCCAGACTGAGGTTTCCGCTACAGCCAGTGCAAAACAGACCCTGGTCGCTGTACCAGAAAGAGTGCCCCCTCCACAGTTGCAGCCCGAAGAGAACGCCGCAATACCTGGCCCTTCGCAAGCGTCGGGCAGCAATCCTGTCGTCTCGAGCGACGTCCAAGTGTATTTTAAAAGACGTTGAGACAGGCCAAGCTCCGGAGCCAAAAGACAGGAGCCAGGCCAGCTTGAGCGACGACCACTCAGAAATGAACGACGAGAGTGAATCCCTCGAGCGGCCAGGGGATGCATTGGCACGCTCCGAGTTCAAGTGGCACAAGAACAGAGCAGTGAAGGAACGCTTCAACCCGAACTTGCGCATCCCGACAAAAGAGTGACGCCGTACATTCCCTCCGCAGGTCGGTTCTTTTTCGTTTGTCTCCTCAGCTCCCTGCTCAACTCTCGACATTGTTTTATAGCGTGACTTTGCCCGCACCCCCTTTTTCACGAAATGTGACTGCTCAAGTGTGCAATTCTCAATTGTGTCAGTCTTGTGGCTAGAAGAAAGCAATGGGTGCTAGAGACTCTTCCACAACTGCGGCTTGATGTCGCTTGTTTTGCGAGAGACCAAGATTGCCACAGACGGCTAAGCGGAGGAGATGATGCACTCTTTTGATCGTCACTTTGTCGTCTTCCTGTCGAGGGCAATTGGGCAGAGCGGGGGACCAACGGTAATGTTCCACAAGAGAGGCATAGCACTCTGCCCCGATTGGGAAGGGGACAGGGACGAGGGGGGGGGGGGGGGGGGGGGGGCGTGGAAGTGTTGCACTGTGGACAGCTTTACAAACTTGTGTATCTGTGTACGCACCTAAAGACGCGACTGGTGGGGTCGCCGCGATCCCACCGAGCTGCGGAGGCAGACAGAAACTTTCACATTGTAAAAACCGTAAGAAAGCGTGCATCTTTATTCTACCGCGGCCGTGGACCAGACTAGCGGCCCAGAACTCAAGCTGACTGCAAAGCATCCTCTCAAGTGCGCGCCCGCAGCGCTACCGTGCCACGCGCTGAAACGAAACTCGCATGGAGCAGCGCGTGCAGTTGCGCGTGCTGCCTCCTTTCGTGATGATTTAAGGGCAACCGAATGCAGGGTGGCAACATAAATCCCGCGTTTACCTTCGTGTCTCTCCACGCAGCGGTCTTGCGACTGCACTGCGGTCTCCTCTGGAGCTCTTGCGTCGTTGAACACGGTGGGCACGAAATCAGGGCGGTCCTTGAAGTTCGATGGCCGCCCTAGAAATTAGAGCCACGTTATAATCGAGCAGGGCTCGCCAGAAGCTTACGAAATGCGCACCTGTGATGAAATGCGCGCTGCAGATCTGGCAATCCTTGCTTGGCTCCCATCGCGAACCGTCCGGGTGCACTTTCCTCACTGCAGCTACCCAAGCGTCTCTCTTCTCTGGATACAAGAGTTTCGACGGGAATCTAAACAAACTCTCGGTGACTTTGCGGTAAAGATGATTGGTACAACTACAGACGACACAAGCAGCTGACATTATCAGTTGTCACTGTCGCAAACTTCCGTCGAACGTCGTGGAGGCGGCCATTAGAAAACCGCTTACGTTGCCAGCATCAGTTTTGTAGCAAAGAAGTTGTCGCCATATACGGCGGACTGAGTGTTACTTTTCTTTCGTTAAGGAAACAGAATGTATTGTTGTGTTACATCAGTCCTCCTGCTCACAAACAACGAAGCTTAATTATATTTGTCTTGTTCGCTAGGTTAGAACTCCTAAAAACTGGCTTTTTACAACTTATTGCTTCCCTCATTTCGGAGTACGCAAGGCAGTTATCTCGCTGATCTGGTTCCGGTTTCGGAGACCGTGAGGGCACCATGCACCATACCGACCATACCGTGAGCCCAGCACAAACCGTGAACGCTCCAGCTCTTGTTGCAGAGAGCAGGGTAACATACAACCACACGGCCCACCTAGGGTGCCTTCATGTGCGCTTTGCTTGGGGTGATGACATCTGGCCATTTTGTTTCGAACAGTTATTTTATTTTTTTGTTCTGAAGCGCGTGAAAGAGCGTGTCCCTGCACGCGCTCGTGGCGCTGACTGTGCTACGGCGACATTTTGTTTCCCGCGATTTCTTTGTATTTTCCCTGTGAGCGCGTGCTGTCGGCATCGGGTACTACAAAGGGTGGCATAGGAACAGCGCACCCGGAAAACAGTCACTCGATTCAACATACACACAAAAGAAAAAGACACTTACGCAGCGCTGAGGGCTCATTCACACTGGAAGCGGATCCGCGTTCGCAAAGCGGTTGCGAACGCGGTTGTATAAGGATTCAGTACATTTGCACGCGCATTTGATGACATCAAATGCGCGTGCAATTGTACTAGATCTTTATACAACCGCGTTCGCAACCGCTTCGCGAACGCGGATCCGCTTCCAGTGTGAATGGGGGTGACTGACAACTCTCGGTATATTTACACTTTCTCCTCTTCTTCTATTTGTACTATAGGCTAAGGCCAGGGCAACGTTACTAAAACACTCAGTTGGGAAACTCAACCTCGAAACTTGGGCCGCTGACGTCCACCGAGACCGAGCTAAATACGATAACAGCGCCACCCTTTAGCGACGAGTTCAAACATGAAAGTTGCTTTACATAGCTACTGCGAGATGGACCTGCGAGATGGCGCCACCGGCCTTGCCCGACACGACCTGAACCAATACGTGCAGCCGTGCAGTTCCCGGAGTGGACACTGCAGGAGAAATGGCGGCGTTGCGATCGCCATTAGCTCGGTTCTCGAGTACGGATCGGAGCCACTTTTTTCAAGCAGCTAAGGCCAGGGAGAATAACTGGTCTTTTTTCTTCTTTTCTTTCGATATGAAGCTAAATTTAAAGCGAACTAAATTGAAATTAATGTAAGGCTAGGTAGTCTAATTGTTTTTGTGACAAGGTTAAAGACGGAGTACTAACACATCTGCCGTTATGTTTTGCAATGTTCTCTGCCTCAATAATTTCTTGTGAGCTGGTTGTGGTGCTTGCCAAGCACGGCGCAGTTACTCAGCAGCACTGCAGCACTGAGCAGCCACAGTCTCGACAGTGAATGCCTAAATGACCGGAGTTTTTGTTGGTGAATGTGTTCTTATGCTCACGAAGGCGATCGTTAAGACACCTTCCGGTCTGACCTTGGTAGAGTTCTCCACAAGAGAGGGGAAAGGAGTACACCACCTTCTCTGTACAAGGGACAAAGGTGTTCTTATGCTTCTTTTTGCAGCCGACAGTTGTAATTGGTGGAGTATTCACTTTCTTGCACAAGCTGTGACGTTTGTTATAGAGCTGAGAAGATGACTTCCAAGTTCACTCGGTTAGCTATTTTCTTCAGTACGGGAGAAAAATTATGAATATATGGCACAATGATGGGTTTCTTTGTTTTGTCTCTTGCTTTTGTTGATACATACGTCTTGCCTGCTTTCGTTGATGAGCTTTTCGGCCACTGATGTTAATAACGAGATTGGGTATCCTGCGTGCTTTAGTCTTGAGACTTGCCCATCAAAGCTCGTTGGAATGGAATGCGAGCAGGATTTTATGAGTGAGTTTTTGAGGCATAACCGCACGATGCTTCTTTTAACAAGGTTTGAATGGGCCGAGTTGAATGGTAATAGCGTTTTTTTTTTTTTTTCCCTGGACTCATACGACCAGCATAAATGGTAGGGTACCATGAAGAGTCGAAGATCCAGGAATCTTAAGGAGCGCTCGTTCGGAAGTTCATGAGTGATTTCCAAAAGACTCGTGCAGACTTTAAAACTGTCGAGGACGTCGGCAACCATGCTGGTGAAGTTGTGATTGTCGGAAGCTAGAACAATTAAATAATCGTCGACGTACCGGAACACTCTTATAACTTTGGAGGTGTCTAATGATTCTTTTAACTTCCTGTCGTGGTGCGCTAGATAGAGATCGCCGAGGACAGGGGCAATGCAGGACCCGATGCAGACACCTCTCTTCTGTAGGTAGGGTTGGCAATCCCAAGCAGCGAAGGTCGACTTGAGGTAGATGTTAATCAAAGACAAAAACTTACTTTGGGATAAGCGCGACGCATTTTGAATGGCAATAGCACCGAAGGTGTCTATGCAGTCCTCTATGTACCTTAGGAGACGGTCGTGGGGCAAGGAATAGTACAGATCCTTAATGTCGATGGAGAACACCTTTAGGTCTTGGTCACGATGCTCTTCTAAAAAGTTGAAAACTTCATAGGAGCTGCGGATCAGGTATGGATCATCAATAAAAAGTAGGTTTAGCCGTGTTTGCAGAAATAAGGCAACAGACTTTTGCCATGTTCCCTTTTCCGGAACGATAACCCGTCGAAACGATAACTGTTTTCCTAAATCTTGGCTTGTGATTGCGCCTTTGTAGATCATCTTATTCGTTTTGCCGGATAGACGCAATCGACGGGCATAACAAAGTCTGCATATTCCGCATACCTCGCAAAAGCACTTCCCCACTCACCTTGCGAAAAGCGCGAAAGACGGAATCCGCACCGTCCTGACTTCCCAGTCTTTCACCTGCTCTAGAGCAGTTTGTACCTGCTAGTAACTATGACTACTGAAACTTGAAACTAGGGGCAGTGCCAGAGAGAAAAGAGACTGTTATGATGTCATGAGGCTCTCTGATCTTAGAAGAAGAGGACATCCAGTGAGCACGCTCGCAGGAGGTGGCACGCGGTGTTGCGTTTGGAACTGACGAGCAATCGCCATAGCTGCTGCTTGGATCCAGTATCTTACTTATTAAACAGTTTGCTTAAACCATCCTCCTGAGCTTAACTAGCAACATAACATGGTGTCAGAAGTGGGGTGAGCAGCTCAACGTCCCTATTTTTCATTTAAGCAACATCAACATTTAAGCAACAGCAACATTTAAGCAACAGCAACATTTAAGCAACAAGCAACAGCAGCAACAATATGGCATCTGCTTCCTTACAACCACCGGCTCCGTTCCAGCCTAGTGACGACCCAGCAGGAGCATGGGAGGAGTGGAAATCATCATACCTTATCTTCGAGGCAGCCTGTGAATATGCATCCAAGCCTATCGCAACTAGGAAAGCTTTTCTGCTCCACTGCCTTGGACCTCAGGCAAGACGAATTACGCAAACCTTTCCTCTGCAACCAACGGGAGATGGTCAAAGCGGGCAAAGAGAGAATGCAGTAGATTACATACTGCACGAATTTGATAAACTGTATGCACCTTACAAAAGCGTCACACAAGCGACAGCCATTTTTAACACAATGAGCCAAAAGCCAGAACAAACCATTGACGAATTTGTAACAGAGATAAAACTGCAGGCTCAAAAATGCGACTACGGAGCTCAAGAAAACAGGCTCATTGGTGATCGTATTATCATTGGGATACGAGACGTGGCTTTGTGCGAACGATTGTTTCGTGAACCGAGTCTAACCCTAGACAAAATCATTTCAATCTGTAAAGCAGCTGAAATCTCAAAGAAACACGTGAATGATATTCAGAAAACTGAAGACGAAGTTAGAGTTGATGGACTCTATCGTCAGCCATTTAGCTTCACAGCAACGCAACGAAGGTATCAACCATCCGAACCACAAAAAGACCAATCCAGCAACCGACAGCAAAGTTCATGTTCGAGGTGTGGTACTTCCCATCAACCCCAAAACTGCCCAGCTTACGGAAAGCACTGCCTTTCCTGTGGAAAATTTGGACATTTTTCCCGAATGTGCAACCAGACACAGCAGAAAACCTACGGATATCGGCGTGTTTCTGCACTGGAAGGAACTTCCAGCTCGTTCATAGACAATGAACCTAACGAAACAATCCATTTGGGAGGCATAACATTTGGGCCTCTTCCATCAACCAAAGCAACAGCACGGTCCGAAAGCGTATACATTAATGATATTTCGAAGACCCAGGCGGAAGAGCTACGAAGCAAAGAGGCAGTGGTATCCGTGGAGGACTTCGAACTGCTCAAATCCAAGCTTGCGCAAACTGGGACAAAGCTAGAGAGGCGGTCAAAGAAAAAAAAAAAAAGGGCATGGTGGCATCTCGCCCCGAAGAGGAACAAGGCCTGTTTTCAGAGTTGGTGTTGGCAAAGGCACAAATGTTGCGAATGTCTTTGGAGCACAAGAGAAATATCGAAGCGAGCTTTGGCCGTGAGCAGGCCCTTCAAAACGAGTGCAGGGCAGCTTCGGTTCTCTTGGGGGAGATGCAAGCGCAGCAAGCAGAATTTCTCATGCCAAGTATCAGGAGTCCGAAGCATTGAAAGGCCAGTTAGTTTCTCTAAGTGGGGATTTGGCAAAGCAGCTGGAGCTTGTAGATGCCAAGGTGGAGGAAGCGGACACCCTGAAGGAGAAGTTTGAAGCATCTCAGCTTGAGCTCGAAAGGTTTTCTGCCGAGTACTGCATCTTGCAGGATGTCCTTCTTCAAGACTGTGGCGAGGACCTGCCGGCAGTTGAGAATGATTTCGAACAACGAGAGTTCGGTGCCTTTCAGTACCTCAAGAAGCTACTGGACAGCGCAAAACGCAAAAGAGAGGCCCTGGAAAACCAGCTTGCTAAAAAAGAGGAGCAGTTCAATCTACTTCAGAAAAACTATCAGTCCGTTAAAGGACCGGCACCAGTGGCCGTTACAAGATCTCGGAGCATTTGTACGGAGCATCATCGAGCACACCAACCAGTCGTCAGAAGCTGCAGTGTCTCTTGAAGCAAGTCAGCTGGAAGATTTGAACTGTCTGCTGACAGTCCTTCAGGAACGGGTCACATCCTTGACAGTTAGGAACGAGCTCCTCGCTCACGCAAGTCAGCAGTGGAAATCATCTTGTGAAGATGCGAGTGAAAAAATTAGATGCGTGTCTGATGAAAGTCACTTCTGGCAGAAGAGACATGAAAAGGTAGCGGAGACTTTGAGAGAGAGAGAGAGTGTTGTTAAGTGTCACAATTCGTCGCAAACGGAAGCAGACGAAAGCTCCATTGCCGCGAAGGCAGAAACAGAGTGCGACAGATTGGACGAGAAAGTCAGCAGCCTCCTAAAACGCAACGGAAAGCTAGAAATCGAAGCCGACGTTTTGCGGTCAGAACTTTCCAGCCTAGAGGAGCAAGCTGAGATGCTCGTCAGCGACAAAAAACATTTTCAACAGCTAGCAGAGAACCTAAAACAGGCACGACATTGCCTCTGAGGAGGAGCTGAAGACTCAGCGCGAGCAGCACGTCAAGGCCACCAAGGAGCTGGAGAACGAGCACTGCACTGCGCTGGACGAAGCGGCCAAGTGCGAGGTAGCGCTGTCAGCGCTGAAGACAGACTACTCCCAGCAGTTGGACAAGTATAACCACATTGTATACAGACACAGGAGCCTGCAGGAAGAGTTTCACGCGGCAGCCCAAGAGAAACGCAGTTTGGAGGACAGGTGCGCACAGCTCACAGAAGAGTGGGCAACAGCCAGACGAGCTCTCGCAGTCTTCGAGGAGCAGCAGGGCGCAGTGGGACAAAAGACCACGCAGGAGCTGCAAGAGCTGCGGCAAGCAAACCAGCAGTTGCAAGAGCGCTTTCGCCTCCTCAAGGACAAGCATCTCAAGGCTGAAGAACGGTTGGTACAGGCGCCAAACCAAAAAGTGGGAGCCTCGATGGAACATGTCACCGAGGGCACTGGAGACACAGCGAGAACTTCGGAGGCACCAGTAAGCCGAGTCGAGATAGAGGAACTCTCCCGGCGGTATGAGTCACTGGTGGAGCAGTCTCGAGCCGATGAGAGCAAGTGGAACCAGGAGAAGAAGCAGCTGATACACATGGAGGAATACCTAAGGAAGCAGCCGAGACCTTGTCAGTGCCGAGACCTTGTCAGCCGAGCAGCAGCTGTTGAAAATTCTGCCACTACAGTCAAAACAGGAAATTTGGTTTGAAGCAGCCGAGACCTTGTCAGAGCCGAGACCTTGTCAGCCGAGCAGCAGCTGTTGAAAACCCAGCCACTATAGCCAAAACAGGAAATTTGGTTTAAAAGACGGGGACACTGGAACAGAGGTGTGGTTAAGACAGAGGCCCGAGTGAGAGGTCGTACACGGTGCAAGGACAAGAAGGACACACCTACAGGCGCAACCGGTACCACATCAAAGAAGCACATGGAACAGCAGAAACGAATACAGCTGCTGAAAACTATTTCCCTACAGTCTCAAACGACGAATCACTTGAAAACATTTCCACGTCTACAAGGTCTCAGGTCTAGCTGCGTCAACAGGATAACCCAAAAAAAAAAAAAAGAAGTGCACGCGTTGTGGTGAAGCCGCTACTATACAGAGACTGACAGGTGCCGCACTCGCACTGCCTTATCCTCAAAAAAAAAAAAAAAAAAAAAGAAGGGGGGGGCATGTTATGATGTCATGAGGCTCTCTGATCTTAGAAGAAGAGGACATCCAGTGAGCACGCTCGCAGGAGGTGGCACGCGGTGTTGCGTTTGGAACTGACGAGCAATCGCCATAGCTGCTGCTTGGATCCAGTTTCTTACTTATTAAACAGTTTGCTAAAACCATTCTCCTGAGCTTAACTAGCAACATAACAGAGACAAAGTTGCGAAAGCTTGCTCGCTCTCCCCAATTTCTCAACTCTCAAGTGATTGTACCATAATGTACCTTGATTAACATTGTAAAAGTGTAATTGCTTTAATTAGCGCATTTTTATTCATGTGATCAATGTTTAACTTCGTTACATTTCAGTCCCATACATGTGTTCCGCAGCAGGTGTGTAAAAACAAGCGACGATTCAAATCATACGGGAGCTCCGGAACCGGGGGGGGGGGGGGGGGGAGGACTTTTCCATGTAAAACTTTTCGGTGCACGGACATTTCGTTGTACGGACATTTCGGTGCACGGACTTTTCAGCGTAGAACGTTTCGGCGTGTGGACATCGTTTCGGTGCACGGACATTTCAGTGCGTATAGTCATAGCCTCCTTTATACTGAAAATGCCTGCCCAATGGTTTCTTTGTCGTCGTCGCGCCTACTTCACATATTGGCTACTAGGGGCGCCAAAACCCCATACAGAAAAGTAGACGACGCTTGTCCGCTGTCTGCTACTACAGTTCACTGTAGCTAGTGTAAGCTACGTTATCACGTTAAGCTATGTGATAACGTAAGTTTTCCATGTTAGGTTACGCGGTAACGTGACCGTACGTGTTTAAATAGGTCACGTGATCACGTAATGTTTTTGTGACACGAGTAACTTCTTTCGGTTGTCGTTCGATTTTCAGAGCTCTAGAGTGCTTAGCCATAGCCGGCATAGCTCAATAGCACGAGGCTGTCTGCAGCTCCCGGCACGCACACCGTGACGCCACACGGTGTGCGTGTGGCGTCACGTAGTAGAAGGTGGATATTTGGCACGGGTGGTGAATGAACATGTCAACTGCAGTGACTGCTGCAGTTCCTACTGGTTATTAAGCAGGCTTCTACGGCTCACAGTGATTCCATCATCAGGCATCAGGACAGGGCAGGACTATACTATCCATCGGAGAAGCTAGTGAGGGTGCTGTATGCGCTGAAGAACTTCGTAGAGGTTTTACTGAAACAAACGAAATATGCTGAAAACGCCTTTGTATGTAGCTGATGAGACTTGCGTAGATACACTTATGCACCATGGCGTTCTGAAATGCGCAAAGGCAGACAAAGATGTAAAGTTGTAAACCATTACAAAGATTTCCTGCAAATTCTGTCTACAAAGTATTTCAGGCCAATTTCCACTAACTACTCTGCATCCGTGTCTGACAAGCGTGACCTCAAGAAGATCTTCTTCAACAAGCCACTATCTAGGAAATCGTTAAAGCTCTAGAACTGCATCCGTGAAAAACAGTGCAGACCAGAAGAAACCGGTCAAAACATAAGAAAACTGTGAGCTTAAAAAATATTTTTAAAATTGAAAATGTATTTTAAGATCCCCGGTCAGTGCGTTGCCGACGGGTGCGCAGGTTTTCGGTCAGCGAAGGCTCGTTCGCGGTCCTGAGAAAAATCCCTTGACTGCCGCATGTGGTCCGCGGGTCGTATGTTGTCCGGCTCTGGTCCAGAAGCAATAAAAACGCCAAGTGGCTGCTGTTGCAACGTCGTGAACGTCCGCCAGCCTCTCTGTCTCCTTTTTAATTTGGTTTGACTATTACTGTTGTCACTGTGACAAGCACCAGAGGTCTGGTAACATTTCAGCATAGAAACAAAACCAAGAAGTGAAGCTAAAAGAAAGGTTAAGACTTCTTTTATATATGAAAACTATACTGACGGTGCCCTGCGCTAGTTATGTAGCATGGGTTACAAATGTATTCAATTCACAAAAGGCGTCACAGTGGACTGTAGCAGCGGGCAGCGGAGAAGCGTCGTCTGCATTTTTGTATGGGGTTTTGGCGCCTCTAGTGGCAAATTTGGGAAGCAGGCGCAACGACGACGAAGCATGGGGAAGCTAACCATTGGGCAGGCATTATCAGTATAAAGGAGGCTATGGTATAGTACAATCAAAATACGATTTTTTTTTTTCCAACGTCTTGCGGACCGCTAAAAAAGTGACATCACAAAAAAAATTTGGAAAATTAGCCAGAAATAATCGATTAATTTTAATGTTACTTTTAGGCCTCATTCACACAACCGTTTTTTCCCCCGGCCCGGCGAAAGCGGCGGGCAGCGTATAAAGGTGCATTCACACTGAGCAAAAGACGCGCGTTGCGGTCGACGTCGACGCCGGCGTCGTAAAATACGAAGCAGTCACACAGGGCACTGGACGGCGGCGTCTTCTCGTGGAATCTCGCGTTTGCCGAGAGAACACGGCATTTTTTTATTCGTCTGCTTCGCACGATTGTTGTTGCCTAAGTGCCTTGCCTTCGCGATTGATTGTCTTATATACACGTTTACACTCCGGTTATATGCAGCATTGGCGAAAGGCACGGACTCGAACGGGAGGGCTTCAGTAGGTGCTCTTTTGCCGCGTTTTTCTGCAAACAAAGCACGGTGCTACGCCGGCGCGTCCCAGAGCCTTCGCGTCCGTACCTTTAACACTGCACGCACCTTGTGCGAGAGTGTTTTCGATGGAGAACTGTTGTATTCCGTAGTGGTGGGTGCACACAAAGACTACACAACAAATTGGGAGTGATCGCTCCGGCACAGTCGGAGGTAGAAACACACCGCGAACTTCGGTGGCAGCTTTCGCGCAAACGATGAAGATTAGTTTCACGGCGTCGTACACGCACAACACTGCTCACAGTCAGATGTTCCCGATGTTCCCATCGGCTTGCTTCTTTCCACGCTGAAATGCTTCCAGCCACGTTTGGCGAGTGCACGAATCCCCCGACCTCTCTGCCTTTTCGCGTGGGTCGAAAATAAAAACAGCTAAAACATTTCCTAACCGGAAAAGGGCGACACGTCACGTCCGGACGCTCGCTGATTGGCTCAAGCGCGCGCGTCGAGGGAAAAATTGGGTTCCGAGGCGTCGTCTCCCTGCGTCGACCTCCTCGGCGCGCGACTTTTTTCAATACAAAAATAAGCAAAAAAAAATTACACCATCTTCCCGAGGGGAACCATGAGGTGATGCGGATCATCGTGTTGGTTCCGAGGAAAGAGTCAGTTGCGTGCTGACGTCGAGAGATGGCGCCACCGACTGCCCTAGCGTTACCCCCTACGCGAGCCTTCGTCGCGGCTCGCGGCAGAGAAACTTGGAACGCTCGCCGCTCGCCGTTTATTTTTTTTCACACTTGAAGGAGAGGAGACTAGAGGAGGAGAGTTGCGCGTGCGCGCGCGGTGTGAGGAGAAGCGAACGCACGCGCAGTGCACGCAGCTGGTAGAGAATTTCGTGAATTTCTAAGTGAGAGCAAAAATAAATAAAAATAAAATTTGTCTCTCTACCTGCACCACCAAACGGTATAACAGGTTTAAACCAATTAAAAATAAATAAATAAGGTCTGATAAGGGGCATTCACACGAGGGAGAGACCCCAGGGACACCCAACCGGCACGCGCACCCCGCGACGAAAACGCCAGGCTCCGCGATGTGCAAAAGCCCCGCGCCCCCACCCCGCGACGCGCGCGCGCCGGAAAGAAACCCCCGGGGACCCCCCCGGCGTGAACACCCCTATATGACCAAAAACGAAATTTTTATTAAAAAGCCAATCAGCAAAGAAAAACAGGGAGGCAGCGAAACTACTAGTTCGGGAACGGGCTTATGCTTTGTCAGCAGGCTTTGATCGGGTAAAAGATTAGGGTAATAATTATGTAGCTTAAAATAATGTCCATTTAATTTTGTGCCTCTTGATAATGCTTCTTAGTTCAGACAACGACGAGGTTCCTTTACTGGCTTCTGCTTGTTTTTTCTTCTTCTTTTAACTGTAACATATAAGAGAACAAATATATAATGTTGGGTTTCTTATAAAACGAATGTTCCTTTATTTTAGTACTTTAGGCTTAATCAAAATTACTGATCCAAAATGTTTTTTTTTTTATTTTTCTCCTCTTTTTTTTTTCCCTTTTTCCTCTCTCTCTCTCCCTCCCTCCCCCCCCCCCCTTTTTTCTTTTTTTTTTTCTTAAATAGACGGGCCTAGGAAGGATCATAATTTTAGTGCTATCTATTTTCCGCTATGCACCCAGCACCCCGTGCCACCGACGCGGCTGCCGCGAGTTGCCCAGCATAGCCCCACCCCCCGTTCGCACGCTCTATTGCGTAAACCAGGAGCGAGGCAAGGCAGCTGGTAGAGAGAGAGAGCGGAGAGAGTAACGCGCAGGTGTTGGAGAGAGGGAAGGAGGAGAGTTGCGCGTGCGTAGTTCGAGTGCCGACTACAACGCCGACGCCGCGGGACATAGACCCGAGCAAGAGATGCTCCGCATCTAAAATTCCCCCCACGACGCGCGTCTTTCGGCTGTGTGAATGCGCCTTAAGCAAACCATATCCCGTACAGCACCTGGCCACGCCCCCTTGTCACGTGACATGACGTCACTTCCGCCAAAGCAATTTGTCATGTCACGTGACATGACGTCACTTCCGCTTCAAAACGAAACCAGTTGCTTCATTGGTTTGTGAATTGTCACGTGACATGACGTCACTCGCGCCGCTGCGGTACGGTAAACATGGCACCCGCCGCCGCCTGAAGCACAAAGCCTACGCGGTCCATCATCGATGCAGTCGCGGCTGAAGCCAAAAACGCTTGAAACGGGAAACCTACGCAGTTGCGACTGAGACGCTGTAAACGCGGTGACTCAACACTTGGCGACACAACTACGCGACGCCCGCAGTAAGCAAAGTCTCGCATTGTGCTTCTGCAGTGCGTAAAGGCGTTCCCAACTCGTCGCTTGATAAGAGCGAAGCAGGGATACTCCCAACGCCTACCGCTGGTTTCCGAAGTCGAGCCTTCTCTCGATGTCTCCGCTGGTGGACTTTATTCTTGCTGAGCAGCTGAGCAGGTTCGTCGCCAACGCGGCGGATGTGAAGCATGTCATGCATGAACGCTTGCCTTCTTCGATGCGAAAATATTCTCGGTCGTCACGAACGCTTACGCTGACCCACAAGCTCAATTTGAAGTATTGCCAGCATTTTGATTTCGCCTGTACGTTGTCATCGCATCACCGTCACTCGTGGCGACGCAGATCTTCGTTCTTGCCTCCTAGCGGTGCCGCGGCTCTCCCGATTCAAAATAAACGCGGCTATATCTACCGCTGCTCAACGCTCGAACCGCAAATTGGGGAAGTGGTAAAGGGATTAGCTTAGTAGCATCAGAAACACTCGTATGACGATAGGCATGCCCAGTGGAACTATGAAGAGAAGAAACGAGAGTGCATACTTTGAACTCGAGAAGTTAAAATAAATCTGAAAGGAGACACAGATATTCCTTATAAACACACTACACACAAACTTTATTGCAGCATAATAAACACAGATCTAGACGGGCTTACTCGAAAAATGAAATGATTCCGACGCCATGCCTGAAAAAGTGAGCAAAAGAAAACACTACCAAAACAACCACGCAAAAGCATCCATGCCCAAACGTTGGCATGGCTTTATAACATAGTCGTTGAATCGAAAGTCTTGCTTTATTGGCTCTGAGCAGCTGGCCATTAACCCGGCCCTTGTTGCCTATTTATGTACAATCATATTTCGTCTTAAAAGCTCAATGTAGCATTACAAAAGGCACTCCTCAAGCACATGGCTTATCGCACGAGAACTCGTTTAAGAAATGCACCATATCTACATTTCCGCATCTCTTGCGTTGACTGAATTGCACAAAGTTTGCGACATCAAATATTATTTTCAGTGAACCTCAGCTTTCTAGGAGCCACGGAATGACGTATTCATTTCACAACCGTTAGCGACCACAGTAGGGGCAATACTGTCTTTGATGTGTTCCATAATTATTCGGACTTCGATAACGTCCGAAATCATCCACCACTTGTCCGTAAGCGTTTTTCTTGACAGTGCGGTTTTCTGTACTTTTGCAAATGAGTTCTGGCAACTTCTCGGAGCCGGGTTTAATGATGTTGCTGAGAACAGCCAGGGTTTCGCTCTTGGTCATTATGTTCCAGGAAGATGGACCCTCCACAAACTCCAGGGAAGTCAATGCGAGGAACCGAAGTTCTGGTAAGAAAGGCCTCATGGTCTGTTGCAGTCTGGCAATGGTAGGGTTGTCAGTTTCCTGCCTGCAGTGAGCAAGTGCCCATGCGTAGACTCGCTTAATAATATCATGTTCTCTTATTTTCAGACGGGGGTTCTTCAATATTCTCATGACGGATTCTCTCGATGCAGTGATGAACGCCTCAGACTTTAAGACTTCGCCAGCGTTTTCTTCCACGTGCTTGTCGATGAAATCGTCCAAGTTTGTGGTGCTTCCATACTTTACCGAGTAATCTAAGACGCTGCAGACATTGGTTGGCTGGATTTCCTTTTGAATGAATGTGTCGCAGTCTTCCACAAGCATAGACTCCATGTACTTCTGGGCAGCTGTTCGTGTGTGCAGTGCTTGCTGGATGTTGACGAAGCTGGCTTTTCGGCTGTAGAGGTACCTTGAATGAAAGCAAATTATAATTTTAGTAGATCGTTCCAATGACTGATTTATACCCAATACTCCGCTGCCGCCTTTGCACATGCATCGTGTCATTATTGGGGGTATCAGAACAATCTACTAAAACTCTCTATGGACTGTCACTGTCAAAGCAAATAGGGTAAATCTTTAATATTGCAATATTTCATTTCAGAAGTCTAGAAGCATTGGCTTCTGCTAACAAACAAAACCATTGACAGAGGCAACATATATGTTGATGCTTAAGTCTGTTGCTACCCCTACAAATTCAAAGCATGCTTTTCCCAAGTAGCACAAAGTGGGCTCTGAAAGAGGGAGGCCCCGTGGGACCTACGAGGGGCTTACTGGGGCAGCCCAGATGGGCCACTGTCATAGGACTAACACGGGGCCACTTGAGCAGACGACCTGGGACTCCACATGAGACTCACCTGCGGCCTACTTGGGCAACCATTGTAAGGTTAAAGGGAGGCCTACATGGGTAGCCCATATGGGCCACCCTCATAACACCCACAGGGGCCAGTTGGGCAGCCGATCTGGGTTACTCTCGTGGTACCCACAGTGAAATTACTTGGGCAGCTGACATGAACCCCCTTGTGGATGTAAAGCCAAATCTACAAGTGCAAGCATGCTGCCCTTAACTGCTCCTACACTCCACAAGTGCACATGCTTGGCAGGTCAGTTTAAAATGTGGAGCTTGCTATAGCTTCTGCTGTGCTCAAATAGAGGACACAGGCCCGTGCCACACAATTTGTGCAGGAAACTTTGAAAAAGCACTGCTGCCATGATGGGACATCAATGATACGAGTTCATGCATAGCCTCAGGTTAATTATGAAAGCCACATGAGTTTGGATATAGCAACATGATGCATAAACATCATGAATTATCCTGAAATCAGCATCTTAAACGCAATTAACTCAATGACGAGAAAAGCCAGGGGAACACGAAAGCTGATCAGCTGGGGCTAAGCTGGTCATTATAATGAAAATTAAGCAATTCTCATGCCTCACAGGTACAGAAAAAATATGCAGTCAATGCAAAATCTCGCTGAAACAGTTAACCACCCAAAAAAGGCACTTGGGAACACAAAACACCTCTGTGGGCAGCAGCTTGAGCTAGAACACAAGTATCTGTGCATTGCTTAGTCCGCCTTTTTAATCAGACGTGGCACTCCCTTGCGCTATGCCCGAGAAGTGGTTGAAAACAAACCCCATGTGAGTGTAGTGAGTGAGTGATGCCTTCACGTGCTTTGTTTATTTATTTTTTTCTGGAGTGTGTGAAAAAGCATATCCTGACAAGAGCTTTAAGCACTGACATTGGTACGGCAATATTTTGTTTCTAGTTATTTATTTGTATTTCTCCAGTAGGTGCGTGCTGCCAGCATCACCCCAGCCCATAGCTGCCCGCAGGCTTTGTTCTCTTTCTGCGTCTTTATGTAGGGGATTGTTTGCAAGTTGCTCACTCTTTTTTTTTTTTTTTGCGTGAGTTCGGTAAATTGCATTGCGGAGAACTGATATGGCAGCCTGGTTTGCCCTTCGCGTTTACTAGGGCAAGCTGGATATGGAATGCTGATGTCAAATCACAGGTTGAAAATGGGTGAAAATACCTGCCAAAGTTGCCGTGCTGCGTTTGAAAAGAGTGGGCTCTACACTCTGTTGACATACTCGTAGTTGGAGCACCCAAACACTGCACATTAGGCAGGCATTACATCGCCACCTCCGACGCTTTGACTCGAGCGAAACTACATTTGTTTTCAACCCGGATAGGAGACGCACATCTCGAGTGCAGTCTGATGAAAATGGCGGATTCATTTTTTTTTTATCATTTAGATACATCTGTTTGCGAACTAAAGTAACATTGTTAGCAATATACTATTATTACTATAGTTCTTACTTGAGGAAAGTAGAAAATCCATCGGGATGCAAGTCTGTGATGCGAACTTGGTCTTTCTCAGGTAAATTTCCGTAGAACATGGCTTCAAAGACCTCATTTCGTATGGCAAGCATCATCTTGTGGGCCCTGAAGACCTTGGGTGCATCAGAGCCATCTTCCACCAGGAACTCAACGTCAGTGAGCCTTCCCTCAACGAAGAAAGAGAGGTCGTCCCTTTGAGTCTTTTTGGCATGTCGAGACAGAGGTTTCGCCATCTGAAATGAGTGAGTCTCATGAGACCTTTATTTATAAGAAACCCTGGTAAAAAATTATGTCCATCTCTTTGGTATATTGTAAAAACACTTCAAATCAGGGTGTCGAACCAGTCACTATTTTGGTTCGGTTAGGGTTCGGGTTCAGTAGCATTGTATTTTGTTCCGGTTCGGTTCCGGTTTAAAGGGGCCCACCAACAATTTTTTGACTGGTTTGAAGTTCGCGCTGAAACGGAGCTCCATGAAAGCAGGCACACCGAGGAAAAAAATATTACAGAAATTCGCAATATTTTGTGAGTTATTAGCAAATTAAATATTGCAGAAAACAACTTTAAATAAGCAAAACATTGCGCTTCATGACGTAAAATGAAACAGTTTAGCGATTGGAGCAAAGCGGTTGGCCAATTGGACGCGAGTTTGGTTGATAGCCCGTCGGCCGCCGTCGGCCGCCGTCGGCCCGGTCGGCCATTAGGCCTCGCTGCAACCATCGTAGCTTTGGAATCGGGTTGCCATCATCGATGAATTTACCGGGCTTATCGGATTTTGAGCGCCGAATTCTTGAAAAGGAGTGCGGAGCTGGGCGTCGCGCCGTACGAGGACACACCACGCAAGCGCCGCAGTCCGCTTCGACAGCCGCGGAAGGCTCGTCTCCCGCAACTCCGCCAACTCCGCCACCGGAGCCACCTCGGCGAGTAGGAGGTACTCCGCCGCTGGGAGGCGCGCATGAGCGACGAGCGACGAGGCGTTGTTTTCGCCCTTTTTGAACTTTAATTTGCAACTTTATTAGCTCTATAAAAACGACTTTTTAGAGAAATAATGGCGGTTAACGTGTGATATACTTTATTCCGCTTCAAAATTTCTGGGACGGCTCTCGCCAATCACGAAACCCAGTGAATGTGACGTATAGTGAAAGGGAGCGCCGTTGTGCGCGCGCATTCGGCACCTCGCGGCGCCACCGTCGGAGGAGGTGTTTCCGACTTGTCAAATTAAAATATGATGCGCTAATATTTTTAAACTCTTTCGTTGTCCACTGGGTTTCCGGGACCACTAGCGTGGAGAAACCGCAAAAAAAAAGTAGACGCTCAAATACTGTTGGAGGGCCCCTTTAAGGTAGAGCACATAATATCACTCCGGTTACCGGTTTTAATAAGTGCGAACCGGCTCGAACTGGTTCTTAAATTAAACTTTGAAAATTGACTGAGCACTTCCTGTAGCCTTTTCTGCGCACGAGATACTTGCAATAGACACATCCCGAAACTACTCCCTCTTCAGGCAGATCTTAAAACCCTGCACAGTGACGTGTGCAAAAGACACCATTACTGTGGCAAGACTATTACGTGTAGAATAGTGTTCTTCAGTGAACCATATATAAGCGATCGACTTTCCTTTTTTTTGGTGTCTTTTGCACACGCAGCTGTGCAGTATTTCAAACTCTGCCAGAACAGGGCGTAAAAAAGAGCTTGTGGCTAAAGCCCCTTCATGTTTCAAAAGTAGCGCAAGGTTCGTCGATGCACGAGGCACGTGCGACGTGCAGCCCTTGGGAAGACCATGGCGGCACAGCGCAGCACTGAGCTAGATTTCACATGCCATGAATTTCCCAGAAGTGGTGTGCGGCAGGTGCCTTGATCATTTCTACAACAATGAATGGCGCCACTTTTCCCAGGATAGAGGGGCTTCACTTGTGGCCGGTGCCACCTTGGTGTTCGTGCGTATAGTGCGTGCTTTGCTCGCTTTCCGAATCAACGAACATGCTCGTGCTGGGCTGTGAAGAATGCACGCTAGGCTGTGATTTTGTAAACAGTAAAAAGGTATCTAGCTGGATTGCTTGCCCTCTATACGTTTTTGTTTGTTTCGCTTTTCACACATGTGTTTTTGAGACATTCTACGTGTTTTCGGCGCCCAGTAAGATGTCGCAGCTATGCCCCAGAGTGGCTGACAGGGGAACGAGAGGAAACAAATGTGCCGTAAAACACAGAAACAGGTACATCAAGTGCGCAGTTGGGGTAGTTTATCCAATCCCATTAGTCTGTGATCGTGCATACATCGGCCACACTGGCCGTCGTGTCGATGACCGGGAACACGTGAGCGCGCACTGTCGCTGCGGTTAACCTCGGGAGGCCACCTTCCTCTACACTGCGTCACTTGCTAGTATGTGCCGAAATTTGAGAGCATCACGGTTTGGGGGGGGGGCTGACAAGAATGCACGCGAACTGCTGGAAGCCTACGAGATAAAAAAGGAAGGAGTCCAACAGGGGCGTACCAACTTGTTTTTGAGTAAGGGGGGGGGGGGGCAAACCAGACCCCCCCCCCCTCAGAGCTGGAGGTGTGCCCTTGGTATCCCTTTGGCGCCGCCAGCCAGTGTTTGCCCTGCCCAGTGGCGGCAGTTTCAAGGGGGGGGGGGGGCAAAATACATGCCTTGCCCTCCCACTCTGAGAACTGGGGGGGGGGGGGGGGGGGGGGGGGGGCGTGAAGTCCAGCGTCCTGTCCCTTCCTTTCCTGCGTCAGTTTGTTTGCGCGCTGCTACCAGTTTGTTAACTGTTTTCATTGTAACCCATCTCCTATGAAATGCCGCCCGGGGTGCTTAAAGTGTGTAAATAAATGAATAAATAGACAAAGTACACAAAAAGCGGGGGCGTATGGAAATCATTATATTTATTCGGAATTATTTTATCCGACAGCGAAACAGGAATATTTTTGATCAAACCCCACTAGAGCGTTTGCATGTTATGACGTTTCATAGAGTTATATATACTTATGGAGCCTTTCTGTTCGCGCGGATTAACATGATGTCTATCGTCGACTCGTTCAAGTTGGCTCGAAGCGGTGAAAGCACTAACTTGACCTGAGAAGGTTCGCTTTACGCTGACTTACATAGCTGGCGCTGCCCGAGCAACCTTGGTTAGCTGATAGAGTTTTGGTCGTTCAAGCTTCTGGCTCTCAGTAACCTGTAACGTAACAACTAAAGTAATCCGTTACTTTTCAGCGGAAGTAATTTGTAACGATAATCTATTACATTTGAGGCTCGGTAATTTGTAACTGTAATCCATTACATTTTTCAAGTAACAAGCACAAGTCTGCTTCCAACGCGCGGCGCGTCGGTGAATCATCACCGAGTAACGCTGTCTCCGAAGACCCATGTTTTTTTTTTCAATTTTTTTTTGTAAGGTAACATTTTGAACATGTTGAAGAAAATATTGTTTTTCATTGAAATGGACTACAGGTGACCCTACAAACTATACGCCGATGCAACGCGGTTCTTGTCCCAGCTTCCTTCAGCGTCTCGCTGCACTCAAGCGGAAGGTCACGTGGTGCGCTCTCGGTGCTCGATTGGCTAAATGGCTCTTCGACTGCAACTGCGGTCCATTCTGAGGTCAAACATTCACAGACGCATAGGCCTCTGTGCCTATAGTGGCGCAATCCGCTCTGACACTTGGACATTATGTAGCCAAGCGGGCAAACGGTGCTTTGAAATCGCCGCTGCCGCTCCCGCGCCGCCAGGGTCAATCCAAGAAACAAAGTAAAGTTGAAGCTCTTCAGATGCCTACGTAGAGGCGGGAACTGAGTGGGCTCGCTGACCACGCGGTCTCTTTGTGGCTCCGTTTTTGATGATTTTTTTTTTTTATTACGTACGCATAAAAAAGAAATTTAAAAATATCTCACAGTATGTAGGATTAGTCTTGGCAATATCAGAAAGAAATACACCCGCAACTTTTCCCATTAAGACCAATTATTGATACAATTGGCCCTGAACCGCTTTCGTTGAACCGGTAACCGCCACATCATATTATGGTTTTGTTCCGGTTCGTGTTCAATAGGAAGCGTTCGATTTCGGTTTCGGTTTTGTACTGGTTCAGTCAAAAATTACGGTTTTGATCCGGTTTTCGGTTCAGATTCAGTTCGACACCCTGCTTCAAATGCATAGCATTTGTAGATCCTCTGTGATGTCATGGTGTCACGTGACCACCACGAAAGCATGTGGCTACGCAATCTTATGTTTTCCGAAAAAAAAAATCTGTTTGGACTCACTTTTAAGTTTGGTTTTCTATCAGAACAGATCTCTGTGCCAGTGCAAGTAACCACGGCCAAAGCACGCAACCACCTCACCTCCATTGTAAGGGAGAAGAAAGTTAGGCGCAAGCCGGCGAAATAAAATGCACTGTTCACGCGACGTTGCAAAAATAAGCTCTAGAGATTGGAACTTTTTCAATCATGTGGGCAAACTGTCTAGCCAGAATTTTGGCTTGATCTTGCAGCGAGGAGGAAGCTTCCCAATCCTCAGACAACAAAAGAGGAATAGAAAATGGTCGGTAATCCCCCTTCAGTTCGTTTTACCCTATCCCATACAACCTTGGCTGGCGTAAAGCTATTAATAGATGAGGCTTATGAACAAAAGGATTTTTTTTTTTGCTTGTTTTCGGATGTCGAGAGTTTTTGCATGCAAACGCTTAAATTCAAGTAGGTTGCTGGGAGTAGGATATGTGCGGAATTTACCTGAAGAACAGTTTTGGCAATTACTCGACTTTCGACACTCCTGATACCACCATAGCTTTGGATGCGTGGGAAGATTGCCAGCAGTCTGTGGAATGGAGCGTTCGGTTGACTCAATAATTGCTGTTGTAATCAGCCTGTTCGCTTCATCAATCAAGGCTTCTTGAGAAACGTTTACAGGTTGGTTGAGATTGGTTTGGAAAAGCTCCCAATCTGCGGCCGAGAGCTTCCGTCGAGGAGGGCCACAGAGGAGCCTAGGGAGGGCTTCCAGCGGAGCTAGGCACACAGGGAAGTGATCGCTTCCATAGGGGGTTATCTATAACCGACCGGGTAAAACGCGTGAAAAGGGACGGGGAACAAATAGAAAGGTCGAGGCAACAAAAGGAGTGGTTGGGTGAAATAAATATGTGGTTCAGCCGTATTAAGAACGCTCACCGTTCTGAATGATAAAAACTGCTCTATGACAGTACCGTGAGCGTCAGTGCCCTCACTGCCCGAATGGATTGTGGACATTCAAGTCACCCATTAAAACTAACGGCCCTGGCAGTTGATCGGCCAAGTTTTTAAGAAAGGAGGGAGGAATATAGATATAGCAAACAGTAACGAGCCGATCTGAAAGCAGCCGTAATGCAACCACTTCAAGGGTAGTGTCTAGAAAGACTTAGCAGGCAGGTACACTACAGTCTACCAGGATAGCAACTCCTCCTGAAGCACTAAAGGCTCTTAAATGGTCCCTCCTATAGCCCTTATAAGGTCTAAGAAATCTTGTGTTAGAAGGCTTTGGACACGTTTCTTGCAGACAAAATGCCAATGGTTTGTGCTTCTGCAAAAGGAACTTCACATCATCTAAGTTACAGAAGGGCCCTTTGCAATTCCATTGCATAAGGCCCAACAGCTATGCAATAAAATAAAATTTAAATCACACTGACAAACTTTAAGAAAGAAAGTAAAAAACGAAAGATGTTTACAATTCTCTGTAATGCCAAATTAAAGCGCAGCTCTTGAAAAGGAGGAGGGTATGCCCGGGCCCTCTACCTTCCCCGCTAAATTTAGCGGGAATATTGGCAACGTTAGATGCAGAGGACGTCACGTGTTTCCTACAATGACGTCACTAGTGACGTCGCCCTCGTGAGGGTAACCTTTGTAACCCTCATGAGGGTAAACCTCGTGACATCACACGTGATGTCATTATAGGAAACGCCCCATAATGCAATGCGCGGTTATGCTGACGGCGACGCCGTTCAAACCAGAAACAGGCCCCTAAGGGCTGCGCTCTTAAACAAAAAAGCAGCTGAACTCACCAGGCTTTACACTTTAAAAAACACACTGCTCTACATTTGAGGAAAACACACCGGGCTCTAAATTTTCAAATCTATCTGTTTGCGAGGGGCATTTGCTTTCTGTACTGGGTCTTTCCGCCACTCAGTGATATTGCTGAGGGCAGGGAGCGAGGACTTCAATCCCGAGGGAGGTTCATCCTCATCTGATTTGGGCACACTCTCGTCCATCGATTCCTTCGTAGCAGCCGTCACCGCTGCTTTAAAGGCGGTCCAAAGCAACCTGCAAAACGGGCGAAAACAGCTCCCGGAGAAATCCGAGGGGTGAGGAGTGACGTCTACGGTCACGTGAACGTGACGTTTTGCGGGTCCAAAGTTGAATATATATTGAACTTTCTACAGCCCCGGGGGTGCAACAGACCCGCAAACCTTGAGCGGGGTGTGTGGGTGGTTGGAGTCGGGTGGGGTGACAGGGGGGTGGGGATGGGGGGGGGGGGGGGGGGGGGGGGTGCTAATTGCTTCCTGGAAACCCATCAAAAGGACAACAACGCTCAATTCCGAAGGTTTTGTGATAATAAGTGAGATTGCATCAAAAAGCCCACGTAAAAGGCACTACGTCATTTGCTTCGCAAAAAATGGGATATAAATTTTTATATCTAATTTTAAGCGGGAGCAGAAATCGAAACCGAAACTTCAGCTCCGTCCGGCAACATTGCCCTCAGGCCGCAAAGAACATGGCTATTATGTGGTATGAGATATCACTTGATCCTTTACGCGACGACGGGCGGGATTGGGGCGGGCGTGTAACAGGCGCAAGTGTTGTCTGCACCGCACTCTTTCAGGGTGTCTAGCAAATTCTTATTTTGAAATTCCCTGACTTTTCCAGGTTTTCCCTGACAATTTCAGTTGAAATTCCCTGACCACTGTAGAGGTGGTTAAATATATACGACAATTGCAACACAAGGCATTGAGCATTGAACACAGTGAGGATCAGTTTGCACAAGCTTAATCCAACTGGCATATTACGAAATATTCGGGTTCGTCCAGTTCGGATTAAATGAGCGCTTTCTTGCCGCCGACATCGTCAGTGAAGAGGCCACTTCCGGAAACACAATGAAAACACGACGCTCAACTACACACGTCAATAACCGAAAGGCAACATGGCCAAGTCATGGCCACCAGATGCATACTTTCGGCTTAAGGCTTGGATCAGATTGGGGTCTGCGGCTTTCCCATTTGTTACTAAATCTAATAGCTCTAACGAGATCTAGCGTAGTGTAGCGCCCTCAATCCAATCCAAGGGTTGGACTCGATTTGTCGGCTGTTCCCTTTGCATCGGGTAGCACACTCTACATCGGGTGAGCAGAGCCCGCACTTTGCTCTAAGCAGACTTTATTGCCTATTTTTCTGCCCCCAAATTCTCAAGCTTTTGCTCAGGGCACTCAATGGCGTTTCCGGCTCATTTCCCCTGACTGGGCTCGCTTTTTGACGATTTCCCTGATTTTTCTCGGTAATTAAAATTTCCCCGACAATTCCCGGTTTTCCCGGTCGCTGGACACCCTGTCTTTACCACATTTTGGTGTGTACAACATTCAACGTCTGCACAACTGCGGTATAGGTATGCACACATAGCGTCCATAGTGTGGACGAAACTCCGAGACAATAATCACAAACGGTGAGTCGATGACGGCAGTTGTGACGTGGTAGATGGCGGTAATGGCGGGACCACAGCGGGACGGTGGCCGGACGGCTTCAAAAAAGCGCGCTGTGCAGGAGCGTTACACCAATCACGTGGACACCGCTGAGCGCCAAGAGGAAATGTTGCTGATGTGAACCGTTACGCTTGCAATGGTATGGTGTACTAGAACTGGGCAGTGTATCGTCCACGCCGAGAAGCAACGGAGGGAAGAGGTCGGCGCAGCGATGACGACGCGCAAGGACGGCAGGGGGCGCTGCGGGTAACAGGCGTGCTCCTTCCCGCTCGGATTGCCGTGTTGTTGTACCGCTTGTGATCGCGTGGTCCGCGTCGTCGCTTTATTTTGCTGCAGTGTTTTTTTTTTTAATGATTGAGTGAAATGGACTGCGATCGGTGCCGTTCAGTGGCATGTAGACAACGCGTGCAATGACGGAAAAACGGCGGGACAAGAGAGACGGGACGTGTTTTGTGCTGGAGCAGTGATTTCCCTACACCCCCCTACGGGGGTGTACTTCCTCCCTTGTTTTTCTAAAGGCACCCCCTTAATTCGCAACGACTCTTATATTCTCAACGCCCCCTGAACCCCCCCCCCTTTAATTTCAATTCCTCAAGTCCGTGCCGGGTTGCAACAGTGGCAACCGGTCCTGCAAAGCAGCCCGTTCCCTTTTTCGTGCCCCTCTCGAGTTCGATCGGTGTGAGTCGTGGTCCCGCAGCATTAAAAGGAGTGACAGGGAGACTCTGCTTCATGTAATGCAGGCAGTATAGACAATGTAGAGGACAGTCGTCCTCTACATTTTTTTTTAACTTTTCACGCTCTGTAAAGTATCTGCTAGATCGGTTTTATAGACACTGGTTTCGACAGACCGAAGGGTCCTGTGCACGCTGACTGCATTAGAAAGGCTTGGAGAGGTGACTGTGAAAATGTGACATTGAAGGTTATGGCCTCACATCAGCAAATTATTTTTTTTCCTAACGGCTTTGAAAAGATGAGGGTTGGCCCAGCACTTCGTCTCTTCAATGAGGAGGTGCGAAGAGGCCTCTTTTTTTACCGCAAGAAAATTGAAAGGTCTTGTGGCCCAGCGCAAGATACTGAGTCATTTATCCTGAAGATGTCGAAGCTCATCAAGAACATGACCTCACGTTGGAGAATGTAGAGGTACAAAACGCCATAGGCGCCGACTACGGGGGAGCTCGGGAGCCCCCCTCTCCCGAGCTCTTGGGAAAAGCAAGTACCATCGCCTCCGGAATCTTTGGGTGGACCTCATTAATCTCATCTGTGCGCTGGCGCCCCGTGTATAATTAAAAATTTATCTGCGCGTCCTGGTGCCCACACATATCGTTTATCCACTCTGGTTACTACCAGAGCTGGTGAGTGGACACATTTTTCTAACTATTCGCACAGTCCTGTTCGAAGACCCTACGTAGAAACAGCAAATGTGATAAAGGCTAGTGCTGGAAATTCCTTCGAAAGCCCGTGGAAGTAGTTGAAAAAGACGACAGTGACACCTCTATAGCGTACCATGCAGCCTACGGAAGTAGACGATATAATCCGTTTTGTAAGCCCCATTTTGTTTTCCCAAACGAAGAAACAATTCATTACGGTAGTGCGTTTCAACCACGGAATTCATTGATCACAACTACAGTGACAGCGAAATTATAGGGTCACAAAAGCAGACATTTGTTTAGGTATCATGCCATCAGCACGCTTATCCTACGTTATCCAGGGGATTACACACGTTTGGGACGTCCCTTTCAAGAGACTTAACGAACGTTTCCCGAGGGGGGGGGGGGATGAAGTTTCCGCCTATTCAGAACGCAACACTGTTAGCGCGAACAAGCGATCGCCGGTTTTTCTATGAGAAACCAAAGGATCTCAGCAAAGTTCTAATTGATGGTGAAAAAGCTCATTCGGGTCTATAATGCAGGTGATAAAATTTCGTCCTCGCTAATACTCTTTCGAAGTAAATGAGGGAAAAGCGCCAATGTCGTGTTAGCAGTGTCGCGATGTGTACTGTGGCGTCCTGCCCGAAGATGCACGTCTCGGGCAAAGCATTTGGCAACGAATTAGTGCGATAAATATTATGTGAAACAGCAGAAATAAAGAGTTCCGTAAAGAGTTAGCCAAACAATACAAAACAATCGAACCCATGCGGAACGCCAAGCCAGCCAAGCGCCTACTACACGTTGCGCCCTCTCGCGGCCACTGATCCGGTCATCACTGAAAGAGCACCCCCTCCGCCCGCGCTCGCTACACTGCCTAGTATTCTAGTACACCGTAGCAATGGCGATGACATTTAGCTCAATGTTGGCTACGCCCACGCCGTAGCCTTGACTGCGCTGTTGGTTGCGCTTCAATTCGCCCGCTCAAGTAAGCCAATTTCGGCTACTTGGTGAGTTGCAAAGTTTGCCAGACCGTTTAAGGAACATTTAGGCAGATTTACGTCGTAATATTTGATTGTGGTCTTCCTAGGTGATATTGAAGAGGACTGCATTGTCTTTTCAAAAACAAAAATGAAACAGAGTTGCCCTTTAAAGGGGTTATGACACGAAAATTAAACGGATAGATTATTCTTGAAATGGAAAGCTCATTGGCTACTTAGCATATACACCAAGTTACGCGATTTTTAGAGCTCTGGCAATTGCAATAATCAATTTACGAATTTTTGTCGTTGTCATCTGGCGACCTGCCTGCCAACACTGCCCAAGTTAGTCACACCATGTTGTCCATAAACCACGTGATCATGAACGCCCTCTCATTCTAGGCTCCCCATAATCGCCCAAGCTCTCCTCACCGCGGTACTATCAGAACCGCTCACACAACTCGGTAACCCGAACGCTATTCTCGCTCTTGCCCCCGGCCCGTTGACCTTCCACCCTGCATGCGCCTGCGAGATATTCCTGGACAACGGTGACAACGGCGAGTTCGTCCGTGACTCGCCGTCACTGGAGCTGGTCGCCAGAGGGTCGCAGTCAAAATGAACAGCTTCCAACATCTCGCGATAGCAATCACTCTCATCGCTGCTGCGATCAATGTCAAACACTTTGACAAGGTGAGCGATGCCGTAGACATAATCGTCACGAACCGCATGCTCAAAACGCGGAAGGTAAACGAGGAAGCTGAAGCTCGTGATGCCAAGCGAGCCAAGTCTGTGAGGGTGTGCCCCCAGCTCCACCCGGCCAGCCTCCAGCTCCACCGGCCAGCCTCCAGCTCCACCCGGATCCACACCTCGGAGGGACTTGCATATAAATCGATTTATCCACAAAACTATTGCGCCATTTTCAAAACAAATTTAGCAGGATTATAGTAACATACTATCAGTCCAAACAGTATTGTTATATGATATTTTATTTTTGGCGTGTCATAACCCCTTTAAGAAGCAGTTGCTTTTGTTGCATTCTCCCCCTCTACCTTTTCTCCCTCTCTACCTTTTCTCCCTCTACCGCCCGTGATGCGTGTTTTTCCCTCTTACCCTCAACCTTTCCGTCTCCGGCGCCATGCACGCTGTCACTTCCCGTCCATACACTCCTGCATGCTTCTGGGCTAAAACAACAAACAAAAATTATATATAAAAAAAAAGAGTTGCGCTTTTTTTTTTTTTTGGGGGGGGGGGGGGGGGGGGGGGCCGTTTTACAGCTTAGTTTAGACCCCCCTATAGCTTTAGGCGGCCGAGACAGTTCACCAGGTTTTCGAGGGTCCTTTGGGGTTGGGTTGGGTTGGGTTGGGTTGGGTTGGGTTGGGTTGGGTTGGGTTGGGTTGGGTCGGGTCGGGTCGGGTCGGGTCGGGTCGGGTGGGTCGGGTCGCTCAGCGAGTTAACTGCGCTGAGCGGGAAGGGAATAACAAAAAGAAGGTGGCTTCCATCCCTTATGTTCACCGCGTTTCACATGGGGTTGAAGGGGATCGCAGCAAGGTATACGGTGCGAGTGTCGTTTTTTCGACCAAAAACAAGCTGAGCCAGATTCGCCCCGCCAAAAAAAGGAGTGTTAGTAAGCGGAAAAATCCGAGTAGTCATGGTTGAACTGTAAAGCATGGCACACAGTTCGTATCATGCACCGTTGGAGCGCTGTATAGGATACCTTTCTCATGTGGGCAGGCGTATATTGGCCAAACGGGGCGCTATTTGAACATCCATTTAAGAGAGCACCAGACTTCATTGAAGGGGTGTGCATACTCTTATCTTGCAATGCATTGTCGCGACTGTAAGTGTGAGCCAAGATTGTTTTGTTCAAGCACAGGGACCAAGTGTCTAGAGAGATAGTAGAGGCACACCAAATAAAAGGGCGGGAACCTCTTGTGTCAGCCAACCGTCTTTGGCACTGCTGGACAGTGAGGTGGAGTTTTTGGATTTGGGATAGCATCATGTCACTTTTTATCGCGTTTAACACGTGCTATCACGCTGCTATGAATTGTCTCGTGATACGCAGACCCGGGGGGGGGGGGTGTACTGCCAAAGATGAATGGTCGTTTTCATGTGTTTTCCTACTAAAATATTTCAGTTGATAGTCAGCGCTCGTCTCGTGTTTCTTCTTCGTCCTCGTCTGTTTTTTGCGCTGTTTCCTACGATGAATTCCCACCAACTCGCCCAACTAACCATTCTTCCAAGAGGACTTCGTTTTGGGGCACGTTTTGGGGAGACCTTCCTTTTTTCACAACAGCACCACGGCAAAGAAACGAATGCGACTCACCCGTTTCCCACCCCAACCCGGACAACTCTTTTTGGAGATGATTGACAGAGGATTCTACCAACACCTCCTAGAGAAGAAGGTTGTAGCGGTCTTCTCGTGACGTCGTAAAGGAAGGCCATTGGGGGCGCGCGTCGAAGCGAAGGCAACGTGCGTGGATCGACTATCGTAACGCGTTTGTAGTCACATACGCATGTCATATTAGCTAAAATGAAAGCTGCAGATAGCAACGGGTCTAGAAAACATTTTATTACACGAGCAAAATATTACACCGCTAAATAATCTGCACGAAATGTCACGAGGTATGCGTATAAGACGTCTATAGAAAAATGTGATTGTCTTAAGTCGAAAACATTGAGTCGCAATTATCGCTGTAGGAATGCATATTTTATACAGAAATACTTCGACAAAATGGCGAGACACGCAGTGATTGGAAACAGCAAAACAGGTCAGTTAAAAATCAGGTAGACGTAGTCAACGCGGACAAGGCAAGCCAAGTGTCACTTACGATCATGTTAGCGACGTTATCGCGTGCAGTCACTGAATTCTTGCATCATGCCCCGGCCACATGGCAAAATTAATGTAATTTCGATCAAATGACATTATGGGGTCGACAAACCCGCTGGCGTCGCTCGTATAATCACTGCCGCGAGCTGATTAAATCCTATATTTTATGAATGAAAATATATTAACTTTTCCGTGTGGCACGGGTACTAAACTTACTACTTAGTGAACTAATTTACTTCTCCCTATGGGCTCGAGCTGCCTTAGAACAAAATATAACTTATTTTGTATATAATAATACTATTACCTTAATACAGTTAATATTCTAGTATAAACGCGGTAAAGGCAATAAAATAACATTAGTATAAATAAACACAGTACCACAAACAACGCACTTTCAATAATCACACAAACTTGTTTTTCACCTTCCAGTGAAAACTAGATTACCGCGCATATTTACAAATGTCGACGCAACTGCACACGAATAACGGCAAAGAACTAAATTCCAACCTATCACGCGATTAAAAAAAAATGATTGCAGCATTTTATTCGCGTCCTACATGACCAAGAAAGCCCGTAAATAAGTTGTTTCTCACCTGTCGATCTTACCCATACGTCCCACAATATCCGTGACGAAAACATTTGAACACAAACTCCAAAGAGCCTCTCTCTGTCGAGAGAGAGGTCTATCGATTAATTGACCAGAGTCATCGTTGGCTAGTTGTCACACGTGTCACTCAAACCGTAGCAGGACTTGTTTCACGAATCCACGTAAATGCCGTAGTATCAAGCGAACACAAAAAACTACCCAAGACTACGATGATGACAGAAATACGACGTGAAACATGTCTCAAAAGTACCACACGAGAGCAGCAGCGACGAAAGGCTTAACGTTGCCGACCCACCTCTTGATTGTGTGTGCTCCCTGCAACAATGAATGGACTTTTTTTCGGTTTCCTTCTCTTCTGAAATGTCTCAGCGTTCCTTTTCAGACAGTCAGCAGCTCACACACAACGTAAATTTACCAGAATCGGAGCCTGTATGAGGGAAGATGTGGCATCGGAGCCGGTTCTTTCGAAAAGTGTGGGGAGCTGCGGGACTGCACATAGTCCCGCGGTTACGGGGATACTCATATATATAAATTTGGTACTCCCAACCTTGGTAACGCGTAGTATATTACGTTTATATTATATAATATATAAGTAAAACTATACGCACTCCGGAGTTCACTTCGAACGGAAATGGCTATACGCACTCCGCTAAACTCGTATAAAACGAATGGTCACAGCGAGTTTTCGGAGCGGTGGCATAGTGTAGGATTCCAATTTCGAACGCGGTAGCGTGCGCACGTGGAATGGATCGCTCCGCTGTGAGCTCGATGACAGCGGCTCCGAGCCGCGGTGATGCCGTACGCGGCGATGTTCCAAATGACTACGCAGTGATACTGCCTACTCTGCCGACAGGAGAAGCAATGAAATGCAGCCTTGTGCTGCACGCTGATACCCGGGGGCGGCCGTACCGTGCTGAAGACTTCGTAGGGCCTCTGAACCAGGTGGGAGTTCGAGAAGACGTAGCAGGACTTGGCGCGTTTCAAATGGGGCACGTCTGGCTGCTGAAGCTGCACACCACATCCGCCAAAGAAAAGCTTCTTCGAGAGGGGACCATGCTGGTGAAGGGACGACCATGCCTGGTCATTGATCCAGAAAAACGAGAGCTGAAAGTAAAAGTCCACTGGGTGGCATTCGACGTATCTGCAGACGCTCTTCGACGGGCCTTTGAGCCATATGGGGAGGTCAAGGATGTCACCCGCGAGAAGTGGAGAATCGAGGGCCTGGCAGACGTGGATTCCACTACTGTCATTGTACGCATTTCGCTCCGTGAAGACTTAACCCCGGAGTGCCTGCCGCATCAGCTCCGCCTTTACGGAGGCACGCTTCTGGTTGTTGTCCCCGCACGTGCACCGGTATGCCTCCGCTGTCGACGCACGGAACACATACGGCGCGACAGTAGAGTGCCGAGGTGCAAGGAGTGTCGAGCCTTCGGGCATGAATCCTCGGATTGCGTACGGCCGTACGCTCGAGCTGCTGCCAGCAAGGCCATCGACAGCCAGGACAGAAACCTCGTAATGGATGAGGAAGAGGCCGAGGCAGCGGCGACTCCAACCGTGAGGATTTCTTCGCAAGACCATCAGGCGTCCGGTGAGCAGCAACGCGGCGATGCCAGAAGGCCAGGTCTCCGTCGTAGCATTGACGGCAGAAAGCACTGTTGGTGAAAATGAGCCTAATGCGAAGACCGCCAGTGAGAGGACACCGACTGCAAAGGACGCGACTGACGCACTGGACGCCGGAGATGAAACAGCAATGAACTTCGCGGCTGAAGCGGTCAAGCGGCGGCTCAGCGACACGGAGGAGGGAACCGACCAGTCGCTCCAGCAGACTGAGAGTCCCTGGTTGGTAGTGACGAGCAAGAGGGGACGACGCGCTGGCCGCAGCCGTTCTTAGTCTCTTCCCAGGTAGAGCGAGAGCGGAACACTTCCGGTTAAAATATGGTTGGACGAAAAGTGCAGATTTGTTCCCTGGACTGTGGACTGTATCTTGCGCAAAAGGCGGTATGCTGATGTAGATGCTCGGCCAGTGTGTCACTATTTTAGTCGGGGCATTATTGAGATTAGAGAAGTGTATAAGGTTTTGGGAGATGGGCCTGATTGGTTGCCAATCCTATAGACAGACTGGTCGCATTAAGTTCATGTTAATCAGTCTGCGTCAGTCGTAATTCAGCTTGCCCTCTTTTTATAAGTGTTTCTGAAAGTATATGTTTTGTGAATGAATAATGCCTGGCAATAAAGAAAAAAAAAAGTGGCATAGCATAGGGGTTAAGACGTCCGCTTTGTACGCTAGTGGATGCGGGTTCGATCCGCGGTGGGCCTACTTTTTTTTTTTTTTCCTTTTTTTTTTTATGGAACATTTTGTTTTGTCAAGGCATTTGGCGATATTTACGACATTTATTTTTGCGATGAACACTAATTAAACCGAATGTTGTCGCCGAAACTTCGCAGAACTAAATGGTAGGGGACTCCCTTTCCGGAGGTGCGATCGGGGACAGCGGGGCTTGTGTTGCCGGCTGGACGCCACGAAGCGGCGTGTACTGGTTAAGTTTAGTAATTAGCAGCCAATACTGTCGCCGCTAAGCGGCGCAGGCAGGGGGCTGTGTTAACGAGCTCCCCAGTGATACACGCGCCGTTCGAAAAGAGTGACCCAAATGGCACGAGTTCTCCGCGGTGTGCGTATAGCCATTTCCGACCTATGTGCACTCCGGAGTGCGCATAGCTTTACTCATAATATATATAATAAATTGTACAAGACTGCGCCTTTAAAACATATATTAATGTCGGATAAACGCGCACGAACACCCCAACGCCGCTTGAAAAGCATCACTTTTTTCCACGTCAATAGCATCGATAGCAGATATTTTCTCACGTAGTTGCGCCATGGCCTTCCTTTCTCCAACATTATGACGTAACCTCTCAGAGCGCCATGGCCTTCTCTAGGTGTTGATTCTACGCGGATTATCTGTGGGAGAGGGGAGAACATTTGTCATCGTTCGCAAAATCGCGTCAAGGGCCGTTCGAATTCCTTCCCCTCCTACGTTCCCTGTGAATGTCAAGCAGAAAAGCTTGCATGGCAGGCATTAGTGCAGTAAAACCTCTATCCTGGGGTCTTTAACGTGCATCACGCAGCAGGGATACACGACCGCACGCCGGTACAATGCTCATCCAGATCGAAACGGGCATGGGTGGGGATTGAGCCCAGGACCGTGGGTTCTGCAGCGCGAACTGTCGCTGCACGTGCTCAGAGCTGGTGCGCGCTAGTCCACTACTCGGCCATCGATCCCCTTTCCTGTCTCAGATGAAAACAAGACTGGGGCAAAAACAAACACTTACCTCGACGCTGTCACCAGCAGTTCGGATTGGTTCGGATAAAGTTGGGTCGGTTCAGCCCAGTGGCCCAGCTCTAGACCAACGCCACCAACGCGACGAAAGGATCAAAGATCTGAATTCGAAACTATACGAATACCACCTACCGTGACCGCCGCAACGTTCAAACTTCGAACAAGCAGCGAAAACTTTGACATCTGTGACGTCACTTTCGTAAAACGCGGTAAAACGTGAAGCTTTCTTACGTCTCCGCTCAAAATATCGTTATGATAATACCTGATCTTTAAAACTAGAACATCGATACCTTATTAAAAAAACATGTAGTAAAAAGTAATTAAGTAGACACTGCCCACCATTCGTTAGCAACCATAAAAAAAGTAACGCTTTTCAAACCGAAACTTATAGCATCCTCGATCACCCGCACCAGTGCGCACCGGGGCAGCGAGGTTCGCCCCATCGTCTTCGATCAAGTGCGCCGGTGCGCACCGGATATCCTCGATCAACAGAGCGCACCCTCCCGGTGCAGCTTTTCGTTGCCCCAACGCGCACCAAGAAAATCGACGGTGCGCCGGGGTGCAGTCCCATCAGGCATTGCGGCCAGGAGCGGGAATCGACGAGATGGCGGTAATAGCAGACGCGCAGTCTATCGAGGTGGCGACCTTGCGAAGACGAACACGCCTCGCAGCTGCACTCGATTAATTCCTCAGCTCTTCCGAGGGCGAGACGACAATCTTTTTACCATCGCCGCGATTACCGTCGATTGCTGCGGTGGCAAGGAGCTTCCGAAAGGTATGAACTTCGTGGAAAGCGTAGCGAGGTGTTTCGAGGTTTCAGGGCGATTCCGGTGCGAGTTGATCGAAGATGCTATCACATTTCACACTAGATTTCGCATTGTACTCTGGGACCGGAGCTCCTGTGACAAACAAAACACTGAGACTTCCTACGTTTGGTTGTACCGTTTATAAGGATATTCAAAGATATTACCCCAGTTTTAAAATTTATTTCGAAAACTTGTACTCTTACGACGACACAAGATGACGCTAGCAGACGCGAGCGCCGGAACAAAATGGCGAAACGCGAAACTGCGAAGGTCACTTCCGACCACTCCACCCGCGAAGGCCACAGCGCGCGCCTTGGCGACGTTCTATTTCGCGCACCCGCCGAGAGATGGCGACCCGTCTCAGCTGTCCTGGGAGCGCCTCGGAGCATTGCTCGGAGCCTCGGGAAGCAGTCATGGGCACGTTACTGCTAAAATGTAACAGTGCTACTGTTACAGTTAAAGTTACAAAATTGAAAGGGTAACTTGTTACAGTTACTTTACTAAAGTAACGCCGTTACTTCGTCGTTACGAATGTTCCTCTATATGCGTTTAAATTAGTACAGATTTCTTATAAGACATTGTGTTGTTCACGGTCGTGAATGTGATTATTTTGAGAAGCTAAGGTTTTCTTAATAATCAATATTAACACATTTGGTTCTTCCTATTTCAATTTTTACCATGAATAGCTCAGATCACAATTTAAGGCAGTATCTGATAAAGAATTTAGTCTCTTCTCTGGCAAAATTACAGGCGACTTTAGTTTTTCAAAATTTTAGCATAGCAGATAGCTGGTCTACGAAGAACTTTAAAATAAGAGCGACCACCATAAGGTATACACGAACACAACGGCACGCGTCCAGATCTCGTGTATATCCAATCATAATGCCAGTTTACAATCGGTCAATTCTAATTTCCGATTTTTTTATGAGGCAAAATTGTGCGATAACAAAACTTCTATGAAAAAAAAAAAAAAAAGAAGAATGCAGTTTGCGGCCGCAGCGTCCCATATAAGCATTCCTTTCAGCTTTATTATTTGCACTGCTTTTTTTCATAGCCTCTGTGAACACGTATATGTCCTTTACGTGATAGCGAAGCCAAAGCTACTTGCAAAAGCCCCCGAACGATGCTCGCACTGCACGAGCACGCGTCCTTGGCAGGGACGCTGAAAGCTCGGAGCTCGCTCTTGTAGCATCTGCTACGCTAGCACTTATAATGGAACGGAGTATAAAAAAGCTGTAGTGGGGAAGCGTAATGACGCAAACGCGAGCCACAAATATTCTAGCTATTTTGCTCGCCGGGAGCGCTGCTCAAATCTTGAGAACTACGGAACAGCCCAGAAGTCAACTGATGCCAAGTGCCCCTGGTCCCGGCTAAACAATCTTTCAATTAAAAAAAAAAAAAAAAAGGACACAAACAAGCAGAATTACGCAGATGTTTCGAGCAAATACTCTTTCTCAAGTGACGGGACCCGAGAAGGGACAAGTGGGTGGGGTGACGGGAGGCAAGGCCAATAATTAAGTTGTAAAAAAAAAAAAAAAATTAGGAAGGGAGAGAAAATGGGCCCGAAGTCGAGACCCGCAGAGTGCATCTCGGAGTTGGACGATTCAAATTAGAGGAAAAGGGAACGTATGCAAGAAGACGCCCGTAAGCCTGCGGGCGTTTGGGGCGACAATCACCGAAAATTGTCCTCGGCAAAAAGCACTCGCTCCCTCCGTGGGACGAAGAAAGGAAAAACGCTTTAAAGATGCCGCGCTTTGTTACATCTCCGTGCGCTGTGGGCATACATGGCTGGTACGGACACAAACATCCCCATCCTCCCAGTTGGCTTGGCCATGCAGAGACCACCCAAAATTTAGTTTCTTTATATTTTTATTTTTTTTTCCCTCCTGCTCCAGATGTTTTCTGCAGCAGTTTTTGCTGGGCCCTTCCCGCGCCAGGGCTTGGGACTCTCTCACGAGTTGCGAGGCGATTTGGTGGTCGTGTTTACATAAATCTGAGAAGTAACTGTAACGACATTACTTTTTACAGTTACTTTCGAAATTTGTTACACGTGGTTTGTCTCGTCCTTGCTTTTGGGCAAAGTTATTTTCTACGCTTGCGGCCGTTGAAATCGCGTCTCGGTGGTCATTGAAGAATGTAAGACGGGCTCACAGGAGAAGAGACTGTTAAGAATGGAACCTTCGGCAACCTTTTCCGAGTTTCAACGCTGCGGAAACGAGTCCCGAAACGAGTCCCGTCGTGTCAGGACTGCCGGCCACCTGTCGAAGCCTGCCCAAAACGTGTCTCAACGCGTCCGTGACGTCAACGGGACGTGTGTGTGTGTGCGTGTGGGTTCGTGCGCTCCGGAAGGGGAGAGAGGCCTGGCCTAACTGCGGAGAACCTTGGCTATGACTCATTTCTAGCTACGACGCGGCGGACCCAGCTGCAAAGCACGTGGCGGTCGCACCTGCTGCCCTGGCGGAGAGAGAGGGAGAAAACGGACCCCTATATAAGGCGGGGCGTGAGGGCTCCATTTGTTCTCTTGGATTTGACGACTGTATCGCTACCATGTAATTAAACCGTTCGTTACGTTACCAATTCTCCCACCTCCACTGGACCCCTGGGGGGGGGGGGGGGGGGGGGGGGGCGAGGGGTCATAAAACACCTATCTTCCAATCAAGTTCACATAAAAACACGCTTAGAACTAAGCTTGCTTCACAAAACTTATGCTAAAAATTGATCAACCCAACAGTACCATAAACCCTGGAGTTTTTAGGAAATTTCAAGTGAACTCTAATACTAGATCTGCGGCTATATTTTTTTTTTGCCCAGGCTGAACAGATTTATGTTTGTCCTTTGTCCCCCTTGTTCCACTTCTCCAGGGATTATTTTCATCATTCTTGTCCAGCTCGCTTACACCTTTGCATTTAATTACATTATAATTATAAAAATGTACATTAATTTGCATGTTGTCTGTTTTATGGGTCTCTGATAGAAACACACTCAGTTCAGAAATTTTTATCAGAAGAATGAGGCGAAAGTAAGTCGTTCATCAACAATTTGCGGCCGCGCGAAGAGCTCAGCCTTTGCTCTGCTCCAGAACGCCACAGCTGAGCTGTGGCGCCATCTAGTAGAAAGGCGCCAAACTAGGTAGGCCGCATCCGGGGACAGCGCTCCCCGTAGGCGCGCTCCGGGTGAAGTGGTCGGAAGTAATAGAGTTGGTCGTGAGGGTGTGGAAGGCGGAGCAGACACGAAATTCAACTTGTCTTCACTTACCAAGGGCGCACCTCTAGATCCGCAGAGGCAGCATTACGGAATAACCTCAAAATCCATTCCAGCACCAAAGAAAAACATCAGACAAGAGCGGTTTATTTCAAGAACACCTAAAATGACTCCGAGATGACCTAAGGATGCCCAAGGACCGACCTCCAGCCACGCAACGCCTGCTGATCAACAGTATCGGTATGCACGCCAAAACGTTGACCAAGCTATTAGCCGACCGGTGCGCCATGATGCGCCTCTGTCGCTTCAGCCAGCCGCCTTCGCGGCGTTCCGGAGAGTCCGACGACTCGTCGACGGATAACGAGAAACCCCCGACGCCGCCGGGCGACGAAGACTGTTGCAAGAGCGGCTGCACCAACTGCGTTTGGCTCAAGTACGCCGAAGCCCTCGTCGACTACTACAAGGACGGCGGGGTCAAGGCGCAAGAGGCCGTCGCCAAGATACCCGACGACATGGTGCGCGAGTTCGTCAAGATGGAAATAGCCTACTGGCTTCGCAACAAGTAGGACCGTCTCTGTCAACCGATCGCTCGCAGAGCTCGCAGACGACGACGCTCCTCCTTGTGTAGGTCACGGAATGGCCGCTAGGATCGGATGTCGCCACCGGTCAGCCGACCTATCAGATCTGGAAAGGCGAGAACATGGACATTTGTGGTGAAAGCTTTTAACGCGACCATGTATAGTGTGCGTGAGTACTAATTTATTATAGGTTACCATACTTTTATAACGCCAACAAATCTGTTTCGTGTGTAACCTGCATTGCAGCCTACGAGAGTCGCCAAGACAAGAGCTCGTTAGAGGTATCAGTCTGCCAATGAGCCGTGCACACATTGAAGAGCCATACTTCGTTTCGCCTCGTGGTGCATTGCAGCAGGCATTACGAGCTATCCCAGCCAATCCACTGCTGCGTAAGTATTGCACGATCATGTGCCCTGCACACTGTCTCACCCTTTCCGAAGGTCATGTGATGCTTGCACGACACTGGATTGGCTCTAATAGCCGACGGCATCCACTGCAGTCCATCGTCAGGTGAGATAGAGTCAACGTTACTAAAACACTCAGTTGGGAAACTCACCCTCGAAACTTGGGCCGCTGGCGTCCACCGAGACCGAGCTAAATACGATAACAGCGCCACCCTTTAGCGGCGAGTTGAAACACGAAAGTTGCTTTACGTAGCTACTGCGTGATGGCCCTGCGAGATGGCGCCACCGGCCCTTGCCCGACTTGACCTAACCAATACGTGCAGCCGTGCAGTTCCCGGAGTAGACGCTGCGGGAGAAATGGCGGCGTTGCGATCGCCATTAGCTCGGTTCTCGAGTACGGATCGGAGCCACTTTTTTAAGGCAGGCTCTATGGCAGTTTCCCAACTGAGTGGTTCTAGTAACGTTGGATAGAGTATAGCTTGTCCAGAGCGCTATGGCAATAAATTTGATGGTCTCAAGTCATACTAAGTACAAGATCAAAAATGATGTGATCTTCATATTAGTTATTGGACAATGAACTAGCGAGCGAAGCTCCACCGGCGACGCTCAATTAAAAGACGGGCCGACGAGCGACGACGTCCATTTTAGTGCATGAATTTTCCCTGCGCCAAGACATGGTTCAGGTCGGGGAGAGACTGTTGAAAATGGCATGCCGATCGGCACAGTTCTAGGGACTTGGACGTGCAAAGATCTTGACCATCTTTCTAGGCATGATCAATAGACTATCGTGGATTATAAAAATATTGGTTCATGTATCGAAAATTTATCGACATTTGCACTGCTACTTCTTGAGAAAATCGGCAGCAGTCTGGGAGTGAGAGAAGCTCTATGCGGAGCGCAAGTTTGTCTGCTTCTAGCAGAGGGGTTGCAATGATGTCAGAACACTGAGCTCTTAGGGCCGAGTGAAAACATTAGAGCGTAGACCTCAAGGCATCTAGCATTCAGGTCTACCCACTACCCTTTCAATCAAAGCCAATCGGAGCTCGGCGTCGTTCTGGCATCATCGCCAAGCCTGTGCAAGAAGCAGATGACTTGCTCTCCGCATTGTCATGTTTGCTACCCACCAAAATGATTGGAACCACTACTGGTTCAGTCTAGGAATAGTATTATGTTTCCAGCCAGCAGATCACGAGAGCAGGAAGATGGGCTGCCATACTGCCACAGATAGGTGAATCTCTCCAGAAGAACTTTAATCTGGAGCCAAGACCGCGTGGTTAGCTTCTTTCTGTATTATAAGATTAAAGGGTACACTGAGCTCATTTGGTTTGCCCGCACCAGTCTGCACCGGCGCAGAAACGTGTGGGGCAATGTAATTCTGGTTGTGTTTTGATACGAGTTGCACTCGTAAATCGAAAATTATGGCGGTATGCACCTACCGTAAAATGCCACTGAAGCACTCACTATTAACATTTCCCAAACTCGGAAATTCTCCAAATTATACGTTAAGCTCCCGACTTGACCGGACAAGCGGCCATGTCTAGATTAACCCAGTTTTCAGTGAAAGTGGGGTGGGCGGTTCCCCCGGTATTTTACGCCAGTGTGGTCGATACGGGAGGCGCAGAGCAATTGAACATAACGACTATTGTCAACGCACTCGGCGAAAAGTTGTAGGTACATTAACATGTCAAGCAGAGTCGGGTTGGTTACGTTTGCCAAGAAATTATTGAATCGTTAAACTTCGAACTCATCTTTTGGTTTCATATTTCTTCCGAACATCTTCATACCCATGTACAGACAATTCATTGAGCCCTTTCAATCTTAGAATTTCATACGAAGGCGCTCATTAGCATTCGCGTTTATTGCAAGTTTCTTCCTCCGCTAACCTGGCTATTGGCCGGGAGATTGAATTACGGGTGGCGCTTTGTCCGGCTCGGTCGCCACGCAGCTCTGTGTTTACCCACAACAAGGCCTGTGCGACGGATTCTTTACGCCGCAGAACTTCGTGGAGCACGGTGTACAGATTGAGCATGAGTTCTGCATCTGCCTTCGGTGTTCCACCGATTGCTGCGTCGGGAAGGAACAAGTTTGTCGCCCACACGGCCGAAGGAAAGCACTAGGGGTCGTAACTGTTCAACCTCCTGCCCAATGCGGCCCCAGGTTACAAGTCGCACTGCACTGGCCACACTGTCCCACCAAGTTAGAGACACCAGATGCCCACCTCCCCGTCTAGACAGGCGCGCACCCCAATTACTTCGGATGACAGCGGCCTTACTCTGGACGACCTGGGTGCAGGCACGGGCAGCGGGAGCCTCCGGGAACTGGCGGAGGAAGGGCACTCCCTCGTCGCACGCTTTGGCTGCAAGTTGTTCCAGCAGCATTGATCACGGGTTCCCTAGACTAACCCCAGGGGTTCCCCAGAGTTTCCTCGGGGGTTCTCCCACTGATCTCTATTGCAGTGGGCTGGATTCTGGATCGGGAGCCCGTCAGTGGCACCTCCGGTGGCCAATAATTGACACCAGGCAATACACGCGAGTCTATGGGAGAACCACGCGAGAGTAGAAATATTGAAGTGTCTACGCGGTGCTCGTAGGCAAGTATTTTATAGTGTGCTGCTTAGAGATTAAATCGGTATTTGTCCAGCGTTCGAATGCCGATTAAAAAAGTCAAACGAGCCGGAACACCCACGGCCGAGCTGGCAAGCTTGCTCTTGTAGTGGAGTAAACGAAGGAACTTGCAGTCAATAAGACTGTCCTCCCGGAAGCCGAAAAGTTGATGAATGTCGAAAAAGTTCCATCTTGACAGCGGCTTTCCGGGAACGAGCGAATTCCACGTAGCAAAGCCTTTGAGCTTGTCATCTGCTAAATCAAGCTCGTTGAAACCGCCACCGACTCCGCAGTAACTCTAGGCAACTCTTGCCTCAATGAGCTGCATTACATTTTTCGCCGAGCGGAGTCACTCTCGACCACAGAACATTTATCTATCAGAACTGCGAGGGCTGTCAGTTTTAATGTTTGTGCACGAGCTACTTGGCAGGCTTCCTGAAAAGCAGCCAAAAAGTTTCGGTGCCGACAACAGCTTAGAAATGGGGGAAACGGCACATTTCCTCGCTTTTCCCATAAAGTCCACAAGCCTCACGCATTAGCTGGTGTCCAGTGATGGCTGCCGGTGGTGCCACTTGACCCCAGCAAGACGAGCCTTGATCCGCGATCCAGCCTACTACAATAGATATCAGTGAGTTCCCCAAACTAGCGCCACTGTATATGGCTCCCATAGGGAGCCAGAGTAGCGCCATTGATTGATGTTCGAGTTTACCGACAATCCGCGCTCCCTATTGGCTCACGGCGATCACGTAGGCAAACTTTTCCCGCGGTTTCGCAAAAGGTTCCAGTCTTCGCGGCGGGAGCATTGTTTGTGTATAGGCAGTCGTTTTTTTTTTTTTTGCAGCATTTTGAGCGGCTGAAAGAGACCCAGATGCCTGGGTGCTGCGGTTTTGGGTGCAGTAACTGGTATGAGGCTGGCAAACAGCTGTCTCGTATCCCAGATGGCGAGAGAAATTGCAAACGGCGACTTTTGCGGCTGACGCGGATCAGCAGAAAGGGATTCACTCCCACTTCTTGTACTCGGCTGTGCGAGGTAAGTTATATTATTGTGATAATTCATGCAACAGTTCGAAGAACTGAATGAACACAAACTGCAATGTTCGTAGGATCATTTTGCCGAAGATCAGTTTTTTGGGCGCCGGAATGACGGCAAACGTAAGCTAGCACGAGATGCCGTGCCTTCGATTTTTGCCCACAAGCCGAATAAGCCGCCGCAAAGAGCTCTTGGAATTAAATTATAAAATAATTTCGAACTCGTAGAGCTGACTGATATCGGACCTGAAAAGACTGGAAAAGTAGGCATAGCCACTCAGCAAGCAGAACTCAATAGTGCTAAGAAGTTTTGTACAATCCCTACCATCGAAATTCGGCGAGGACACAATCGTAATTACGTTATGACCAATGTCGCCAATGTTACGACATTATTTTTGCCAGCTTCTCACTTTGGATTGCAAGTAAAATAGAATTATAGTCTACCGTAGGAACACCTAAAAATACTGGTAGCGGTAGCAAGGTACTTTGACAATTTGTGCTATCAACACGACCTGCACTTCAACATTAAATAACCAAATCCGCTCGACAGCACCTAACGATTCTATTAGAAATGAAGAGTAAAAAAACGCGCTAATAAACAGGATTGTCGACATTCCGAATAAACCCGCCTTTGTATTGACACGGTTTCCTTTGGAAACTGGGGAAACTCCTCGAAAAGTTGGCAGTAGAACCGCAGAACTGCCGCCTACTCTCCGCAGAGCCCGCTGCGTCGTCTGCTACCGTAAGGTGATTTGGGCTCAAAACAGGACTTCTTCGCTCGCTCAGACCATAGCAAGTGCTGCAAATGCTTTTAGAGTGCTTACCTATGGTATTAAAAATAGTTTTCACACGATGAAAGGCCCAGATATTACAAAACACCCACTTTCTTTCATACCCGATACGTCCACCGTGCAAGAGTTGGAACCTTTTTGGCATTCGCCGCTAGTCGCCGAGTGGGGGCGCTACGGTTGGCGTTACTCTGCTCCCTACGGGAGCATATACAGTGGCGCTACCCCAAACTACCCTCAGGGGTTCCCCGGACTGACCCCAGGGGTTCACTGCATGGGCATTACATCTCCCCTCACGCCCAGGTAAGCGGGGCAACCGTAGCTTTGCTAAGAAGCAAAGAAACAACCCTACCCAATTCAAAAAGAATCGACACTTTCTCCTAAAAATGTCCTTAAAAAGGTTTAACAGAAGACAAATATTGTGCGACCTTCGTACATTAAGCTTGGTGCCAACTATTTTTCGCTACATTGCTGAGGCTGGCATAGCTTCCACGGTGCTCTAACGTCTGCGAATGAAACGCAAGGCAAAGCCAGGAGCTCTCGCAGCGGTGCGAGGCTGCAGACCCCATGAATACTGTGCTAGCCTCGACAGTGTACTAGTACAATATAGTTTATGCCAGGTATGGTGAGTAACTAAAAAGCATTAGAAACGCTAGATGTTGTGCATTGTGTTCCCCAGAAGGAACATGCAAAAAGAAATGAGCAATCAAACCCCACACTTGCCTCTGCGACTCCCCAAATCTAGGGCAGAAGCTCTTCTGAGGAAGGGATTGCATTCGCCTGTAAAGAACACTCCTGTGCAATGAATCCCAGACTCCAGCCCCAACTGGAAAGTTAGAAAAACTGCCCGAAAAACAAGCTTTCAGTTTTCCCCCCAAGACAGCTCCGAATGTCGCTCGATACTGTCTCCTCTTGACAAACCCGATATCCCGCCCTTTCGTTTTTGTGTATTCTAAGATCTGCTTCTCCAACGAGGCTCCAGAATGTCTACCTACAACAAACGTCCAGGGGCTCCAAGTTGGACACTTGGCAATAAGGTCAAAGAGGTCGCCGTCCGCTGCGATTGGGCAACACCAAGCTCAAGCGTGGTGCTGCCCAATCGCAGCAATCGGCAATTTCGTCGACTTTCTTGTTGAGTGTCCAATCTTGGAGCCCCAGGTTGACCCCTCCATCTTTCTGTCATCAATGTCAACAACAGCCGACACCGTAGAAACAACGGCGCGCGGTTTGGTCTGCCTACCAAGCGTCGGGTCCAGCGGCAGGGATCCCAGAAACGGCAGTCCCAGCTCCTGGCAGAGAGCAGCAGCACCTCCCGTGTTGGCAGGGAACAACTCGCTCGTCACCTGGTGAAAAAAGTCACGTGACAGCACGCCCCCGCGCAGCCCAACACTCCCAGTTTCGAGACCGAGACCGCGAGACAGCATCTATAGCAAGGGTGACCAAACCGTGGCTCGAGAGCCGCGGATTTTCGCGGGTCCAAGTGCGGCTCGCGACTTCCTTGTGAGTGTACCCCTTCCCCAAACCTGCCACTTGCAAGATTGGAAGAAAAGAGCTACGGAATAAAAAAACGATGCCGAAATCGCTGCTGTCGGTGCGCCGATTCTCAACGAAATGCATTGGCATTTAGCGCGGGGGTTCCAACTTGGCGAGGGATGGGAATTCCAACGTTGCAACGGTCCGCACATTGTTGCGTTCGGAGAGTCGGTCGGTTCCCCCAGGCGTTGGCGGTTTCGGACGCAGCCACCACAGCTTTTCTCAATTGCCACCCGCGGTCCGCATACTGTTGTCTTTGAAGAGCCAATCTTTCCTCCCGGGCGTCAGCGGTTCCACACAAACGGCGTCGCCGCCACGCCTCGGTTTTATGTCGTCGCATACGTTGTGCCACTGCCATGGCCGCTCGATCCCCTCCTCTCGCGCGGCACATCACTGAAAATGTGCCAGAAGGCTCCCTCTTGTAAGAGGGAAAGTGAACATAATGAGCAAACAAACAAAGTGAAAGAGCACAGCACGAATCGCACTGCAGCCTCATCCAAACAGCCCAGACCGGTCCAATCCAAACCACGTCTGTTCAAACTACAGACGGCTGCACGCACCGGAACAATAAACGCTAACGCATTCAAGGACAGCTTGTGTTTGGACTGCCTTGTGCCATCACATACATACTAATATAAGGCACTCTTCTTAACCCTGAAGGCGGTAAAATTGAAGCGGCGTGCCACCCTCACGAACAGACGCCCATCCAAGCTCCTCATGACTGCGACGATGTGGTTCAAGCCGAATATCAAGGTGCTCGTTTCACGAACGGGGATGCACAACGGAGGAACATAAACTGGGCGATCGCTTTACGAGTGAAATTTGGTGTAGATACCAACTGAAACTAAAGAAATAAAAACAAAAGTGCCCCGCCCTTGCTTTATTACAGCTTTTCGCTCACAGTGACAGACTGCAGAGGATCCCACTTCATTCAAGTGCCCACTATTAACATTTCCAAAACTTGGGAATTCCGGAAATTATACGCTAAGCGCCCGACTTAACCGGACAAGCGTCCGCGTCTAGATTAACCCAGTTTTTAGTGAAAGTCGGATAAGCATTCACCCGGTATTCTACTGGTAAAATGGTTCTTGTTTATGGCTCTTAGCTTACGTCCGTCTTGCCACACCTGATCTAGAGTCTCTCGCAGGTTAAAACTAGCAGGACAGGCTCCTCTCTTTCCACTTTAGCAGAGTAAACACTGGAGAGAAGGTGAGTGGAGAGGGGGAAACTGCCAATAATGGTGAGAAGAGGGCTTTCCAAGAGGGGCCTGTCCAGCTGTTCTCAACCTGCAACAGACTGTAAACGCATGGTTCACATAATCCGAGATAGTCCAAAACCGCCACAGCCTGTGTTTGAGTACAGTAAAGCTTTAGCTTGGCATGGTGTAGACTTGTGCTGCTGTTGTGCTGCCATACTTTTAACCGTCGTCATCCGCTCTTTTCGAGTGGAACTCCCGAGGGACTGAGCATAGCTGTCTCACTTACGAGAGCACAAGACCATCTTGAAGACGTGGAAAATCAGAAAAACATTCCACGAAACTGCTCTCATCCTCACTTATAAGAGTTCCATTCAAAAATATGTTATGGTATCGACCAACACTAAGGAGTGCAAGAAACGTAAAACAGGTGTACTCAGAAACAGCACTGGGTATTGTCTACTTCTGTGTCTCTGTGCTTGTCATCTCATCACCTATTTTGCACAGTTCTTAAAATCTGTTAGTACTTCGCAGGCAAGCAACTCAAGTTCATGCCATGCGACCTTCATTTTCCTTTTCTCACTAAACGACCGGTGTGTGAGTGAGGGGTCCCCACCTTGCACTTGGGGCACGTGAATCCCCGCATGTTCTCCAGAATGCCGAGGATTGGAATTCCCGCCTGACGGCAGAACCCCACCTGTTTCCGCACGTCTTGCAGCGAAATTTCCTGAAAGACGCACAAAAGAAAATATTGTTTCAGTTTTGTGCCAGTTTTACGACCGTCGTCTTTCGATCTGTCAATCAAACTGCCGTATGCAGAATTGCGTTTTGTTAAGAACATGGCAGACACTACCTACAGTCTGAACCTCCCAAGCGTGCGACGCCATGCATAGAGTAGAGACGTCCTTTTTTTTGTACCATTTCTTTTTTTGCTCTTCTCATGGCTGTTTTCGAAGTATTGGCAACTGTCCGAGCTTTCTCGAAGCATCTCAGAGTCCTCCCTCTTGCTTCCATTTCCTTTGTTGTTGTATTCTTTTGTTGCGTGGCCCGGCGCGCAAAGCCCATGGCACAGGTGTATGGCAGCCGACCACGTTTCACTCACATTTTTTCAAGGCCAAGTTGACGTTAGCTTCAGTAAGAATGCAATTCCACATTAAAAGCTCCAGTGGGGAACTATGGTGAAGAAGCTGACGAGAGCTTGGGTTAACGAAAATTAAGCTTCCAGGGTTTTGGAGTTTATTTTTTTTTTTTTTTTTAGAAACAAATACTTGTAAGGCGCGGGGAAAAAAAAACAGTGGTCTCTATTTCTTAGAAATGCAATGCAGGATCCATGTACTACAATATGCTATTACTAGTGATGGACCGAATCTGCCGAACTTGAGATTCGGCAAAGTTCGGCAAATGCCGAACTTTTGAAGGAAAGTTCGGCAAAGATTCGGCAAAAATTCGGCAAATGTCTGCGCACGCGCGAGAACGTGACGGGGCCATGGATTGCAAATGGACGCCGTGCAGCCGTGCGGTTACCGTCGTTACAACCAGCGGTTACGGCGAGGTATGGAGTAGGCAACGCGGTAACTGTGCGCTTGTGAGCCTGTGTGGTTCTCTTCAATATTCCCTGCCTCAAGAACAGAAGGTCGACCGGTAATTTACGCAGTGCACTGCGCAAGTGACAAACGATGCGGTGCATTCTGGATAACGTGATTTTCTTTTGACATTTCCAGTGATGCAACGAGGGAGTTGAAACATTGGCCGACAATTACTTTAAAGCCCTCCTCGCAATTATAGCAATTCTGTTTTCGGCTCAGAAGTAGTGTGTGTCAAAACAAAATAATATTGCTCTTTCAATTAGCGTTATTTCGCGATTTTCATGTATCTGCATAAAACTAAACGCAGAACTATAATGCTCGACGTTGCACATCCGACATTCCTAACTCTCCCTATCTTCCTAAACGTTCCTGTGTGTGTCCTAACACCAGAAACCGGTATTTTAAAGGTTCAAAACGAGACGTTGTGAATATGGGACGCACACTTTCATGCAAACGTCAAGTGAATCAAATAAAAAAACATGCATATTTACGATAATATTATTATCTCTTCTGATGAAGGCTCAGCAACCGTTGCATTCGTTTTTGCGCGCGCACAAACCATTGACTGTCAGAGAAAGCAAGAACGCAGCGTTATTGCCTTCATTTTCACAATGTACACACACATGCAGGCTTGCGCTGGAAATGCCTCAAAACCGAAACACTCGTAGCGTGATTCGTGACTGCGCCACTGCACGACACTCGCTTCTACCCAACCTCGTTTTCACGCCACTTCTGCAAGGAGTCATTAAAATTGCCAGTAAATACACGAAAACGACACCGATACAATTATCTTGTAGAATATCACCTTATTTAGCAATAACTGTGTCAATACGCATTACATGCTGCATTTAAGTCAAGGAAAAAACAAACATAAAACCCTTTTTCGCCAGGAAAAACTAAATATCAACGTTAAGTCTGGTAACAATGTATTTTTGCCGAATCTTTGCCGAATCTTTAGAAATGTTCGGCAAAAGTTTGGCTTTGCCGAATCTCAAGATTCGGCACCGAGCTTTCAATTCGGCAAAAGTTCGGCCCATCCCTAGTTATTACACACTACTCAGGTGATAAATCTTTTTTTTTTTTTTTTATAAAAAGGCCAATAAACGGAGCGCAATGAAACTTTCCACACAGCAGTCGTTAAGTGGTGCATTCATGAAACTCACTTCATGAGTGTAAATTTCTGGGAAAAAACTTTAATAAAAAAATATCCCGTTATTTTTATGCACAGGGAGGAAGACAGAAGCAAGCAGTCTGGTTGTCGCCACTACTCAAAGACTAAACCACATGGAACTAAAAATTGAAAGCTTTTTCGAGACGAACACCCGAATGCTGATTCAGCAGATGCGAGCATGTGGGGTACTACTATCTGCGAGTGGCAGCGTCAACCAGATTGTTTTGTTTTTTTTCCTCACTGTGCATAGGAATAGCAGAACTTTTTAATTGTCTTGCATCTGTTTCTTGGAACCAAGACCTGAGTATAAATGCACCACCTAGAGACACCCTTGCCAAGAGTTCCACTGCACTCCTTTCGTTGCCTTATTTATACTAATTTTTTGTAAGCCTGAATAGCGCTTGAGAACTCCCTGTAGACAGACACGAGCAGTTCTCCTCCATGCTCTGACGTCGTACAGGATGTCACCGGCCGTCTCGGTGGCTCCGAGGCAAAGCGCCAGCCCCGCGGATCCCCAGGCAGCGGGTTCGAGTCCCGGCCAAAGTGCCCGTGTAACCGAGATAACTGTTGCAGTTCGTTGGTGTGGCACGTAAAAGCCAAAATTTGAATTTCAGCATGTCATTACACCCCCCCCCCCCCCCCCCCCGCCAAAATTAGAAATTTTTTAAATTTACATCGTATTTTTTTTTTGCAAAATTAAACTATGCACCTCCAAATGCTCAGTCTCTGCCAAAATGCACCACCAGCAGTCCGGACAAGAAGCCAAACTTTCAAAGCTCCCCACCACCGAGTACGGAAGTTGGAAACAATTTTCGGAAATTTTAGATGGGAAAATAACAGGCAACGTAAATCTCACGAATACGTGGAGATGAATGGTGTCGGCTACTGAGAACAGGCTCCATTTTATTCGTTGAAATTTTATAAAAAAATTGCCCAAATCTTTTCAACAAGATAACGGTTAGTTCAGAAAACCTCGTCATAGAGGTCTGTACCGCTAGCGATTTTATCGGGCGGAGATGGAGTGTTTGGCAACAAATAATTCATTTTCACAATAAAAATAGGACATTAATTGTTCCCGAATTTTTAATTCTTTTTTTTTTTGCTCGTTAGTTGCACATATTTTTTATGTTTGCACTTATGCACCCTCTTGCATAATGCCGAACGGTGCAGTGGGTGTAGACGGAAATAAAGAATGAACACGCGAGTCTCGCACTGCGCCACCCAGGGTAACCACCTGCGGTGTTGTGACCAGCAGGGCCCCGTCCAGGTTGCAGTCCTTGAGGTACTGTGCCAGGCTCAGATGCTCGTCAGAAGTTCCGGGAGGGGTGTCCACCAGCAGAAAGTCCACCTCGCCCCAGTCCACGTCCCGCAGAAACTGCTTGATCATGCCTGCACGGTCCACGTGTTTGCATTGTCGACGTTAAACACTCTTTTACGCCGTAAAGGCTGGGTCACACACTTGTGACCGCTTACGACCAAGTGCTTTTGGGATGGATTTATGAATTTAGATTGGGATTCTACTAATAGCATATTGTTTAGTGGACCAAAAGAAAGAAGGTAGAAAGTCAAAAGCCTGATTTTTGGTACAAAACTTTGAGAACACAGCGGACTTGTTCCTACCTCCTTGCCTTCGAAAGCTCTCTGCCTCTTCACTGCGGTACATCCGCGGTACCCAAAGCGCATCACCCTGGCCCAAACGCACGTCACACAACACACTACATCACTTGTTCCCTTCACCCCTAAGTAGACAGTGCGGTGGAAGCTATGCACTTGCCGGACCAATCAGCCGCCTCCCTTTCATCAACTGAACTCATTCTCTGCGCGTGGGTATGCGCGGGGGAGCGTGACCATGTGGGAAAAGCGTGGCTGGCCCAACGAGCACGTAGTTTCCACAGCACTGTCAGCTTAAGGGTGAACGGGGTGGAGAAAGCAATTTTTGTCCGAGTTTTGAGCGACAGGCTAATATCCCAAGGGGAATGGAGATGTCCGGGTACACAAACGAGGGTCCGAGCAGGGGCCCTGCAAGGACTCTTTTACTGGTTTTTAGTTTGCACCGAACCTGAGCGCACTGAACATAGTAACTTAATCAAACTTTTCTTTTCTCAAATTTCGCTTTAGTTTAAAAGTTATAGGCAAATTAAAATTACAAATACAAGCAAAAAATAACCTTCTTTGTGACGTCCTTGTTTGCTTGAGTGGCCGTAAACTAGAGGAGGGGTAGTGAGCTCAGCGAGCACTCACGGCTGCCGCACTTCGTATCGACGGCTTGAGAGGGTGCGACTAAAGCATGTTCTGGATAGGCTGTATGAAGCGGGCAGCCAGGGCAGCTCGCATTGCATTTGCTGCGCGATTAAACACTAATTCGGCATGGCACTTCATTGGCCACAAACGACAGCAAATACGGGGTGAAGAGTTCAGAACGGGAGCCACTTCTCGCTGCCATACCGCCAAATGGCCAAACCGCAAGCTAAACCTACTCACCGAAGGCCTCCGGGACGCTCGGAACCGGTCGGATCCTCGAGCACGTATACGACCGCAGCACTGCCGCATACATCTGGGACCTTTTCATGCTCGGCGCTCGTCGGTACCTGATCCCACTACACCTTTCTAGTATGTGCCGTTTTTTCCACCGCTTGGTGCCGGGCATGTCGACGGGTCATTTCTTGTTTCCGTACTTTATAAACTGCATTTGTTTCTTTTCTGATCTAAAATAGTGAACAAAAGCTACTTTCATAAATAATTAAAACGGTTCGCGCCACTTACATTTTGTATTTTGACTAAAAAGAAGCTTTTAGCAGCTCTGACCAGCAGTAAGTCCAGGACCAAAGACTTCACATATTGCGTGCTTTCGGCACCGGGGATCGCCCCGTAGGTGGAGGAGGTTTCCACGTCGTCCGGTTAAAATATGACGCACTGATATTTAGTTACTCTCTCCGTGCCCACTGGCTTGCCCGAACCCCAAGAAACGTGGAAACCGCAAAAAAGGTAGATGCTTAAATATGATTGCAGGGCCCCTTTAGGGGTGAACGGGGTGGGGAAAGCAACTTTTGTCCGAGCTTTGAGCGACAGAATAATCTCCTAGGGGAAGAATGAAGGTGTCCGGGTACACAAACGAATGTCCGAGCAAGAGGGGCGGCTGTCTTTTTGTCTTTTGTAACTGTTTGGAACAATGCGTGATTTCTGAGTTGAGGAGAAAAGACACGAAGGGAAAAGTTGAAAAATTGTTTCATCACCCCTTTAACACCCAAAACATAAGAACAAAAATAAAACGACTGCCACTGTCGCTACGCCAATTCTCTACGAAATGCTTTAACATTTAGCACGGGGGTTCAGACTCCAAAGGACGGGAATTCCAATCTCGAAACGGTTTGCAGACGGTTGTCTCCGGAGAGCCGTTCTTTCCTTCCAGGTGTCGGCGGTCTTGCGCACACAGCGTCGTTGCTGCGCCTCGGTTTTACGTTGTCGCTTATGTTCTGCATACCGGGGAAACGAAATCGCATGCCTACACACCAATGCCATCGTGAGGGGAGCGCGTGTCGACGGCGGCGCGTCCTTGGAAGCATGCGAGAAGGCTCTTTCCATCTTACACAAGAGAAAAAGTGGCCATAACGAGCAAACAAACAGAGCGAAAGCGCACGGCGGGAACCGTGCCGCAACCTCCCGAGACCAGACCAGCCCACAGTCCAGTCGAAACCAGGGACGGCTGCATGCGCCAAAGCAATAAATGCTAACGCATTGAAAAAGCGGTCAACACACATACAGGCGTGCGTGTTCACTTTCTCGTTCCAGAGTCTCGGACATGCAGGACGTTGAAAGTTCACCAGCTTGACCTGCACGTTCTCCGTTATTTCTATCGTTTGTCAACGGCACGAAGTTGTCACAATGTGCAGAACATTGATGCCCATTGGTCCGCTGGAACTTAAGCGACAGTGTAAAAGCTGCAGTTTCAGCGTCGAATTTCATTTAGGTGCCAACTTCAAAGCGGCGGCACGCCGAACAACTCACCGTTCTTTCGCGGACCTCTCCAGATGACGGCATCGTCGGGCCCCGTCAGGAATCCCACCGAGAGCACGGCCACATTGTCCTCCGTAAACTTTGCAACAAAGGGTGGGGCGTCAGGGAAGCGTGTGAATGACGAAGACGATTAAGAGTTCAATGTCGCAAAATTCAGCATAAGCCACGCTGCACCCGAGGAAATTTAAAAAGGTCTATCGTAAAAACAAATTTACAATGCAAAAGGACCTACAACTGGTGTAGAAATCTAGTTTTTTTTTGTTTTCAAGAAAACCTAACAGGGAAGCACGAGACAGACCCTGAGGCATAGCCAGGGTGCCTAGAATGCGTCTTTGACTGGGGAACTTAGCATCCCCCCGTGCTTTGAAAGCGTTCCCGAAGTGGCAACAAATTGTCTTCCAAAAGCCGGCGTGTCGTGCTGTCGGACGTTGCGACCTGGTGGTTTTTCGTAGACATTCCAGCAAAAAAAAATGGACGGTATGCGAACGTCGCTATCATCGCAGCATTCCAACTAATGGCTGCCGAAGCTTCCGCAAACTGTCAAGCTGGAGATCGACCTACAGCAGAACGGGTGTCTGCCACATCTACGGTTTTCACCGCCGCGACACCGCCAGGATGGCTGCAAGCAACAGCACGACACTTCTGCGATGTCGTCGGGCGGAAATCGAGGAACCACCAACGAGGACGCGATTGATACACCGGCCGGAGGTGCACTCGAGGCGCTATGATACAGCAACTAGCATCGCCTTATAGCAAATTCCACCGGTCGTTCTGGAGCGAACCAGGGGTGCTTTTTGGGGGCAAGTGCCTTCTTTGGGGTCACTGGGATCAGCAGTGTTGAGTGTTGTCCGCCGTCGGACTGTCGGGGGGCAGTGCCGCTTTGTGGGGCAAGCTGGCGTGAAATTCGCTCCCCAAAAATAGCCGGTTAGCCAAAAAAAGGATATTGCTTGATGCCCATTGGTGGTTAAGCAGAGTTGATTTTGCCCCATGTGGCTCACTTAGTACTCTGCTGCAAATTTAGGTCAGTGGTTGAAAACGACAAATGAGATACAACGGATGCGCAGCGGGATGCAAAACCCCAAATGAGATGTAAAACACCCAAAGAGCTTGCAGGGTTCATTTAACCACAAAAATAAATGATGCATCACCAAACAGTCATTTTCGGCCCAAATGTAGCGCAAACAGTCCAAACCAAATGCCAAAGTTTCGGACCTAACTACAATCTGAAAATTTCAGTGGGAAGATGGGACCCGCTATCGGCAACAGGTGCGATTCAGCTCCAAGTATTCAAGGACTTCATCGTCCGCCATTTTCCCACTGAAATTTTCAGAAAATCACCAAACTTTTTAATAACGTGGCGGCTAGTTCTGAAAGTTCGGCATCTGGTGCAAACCACAAACACTACATTTGGGCAAAGAATGAGCGTTCAGTGATGCATACTTTATTTTTTTCGACGAAAAAGCCCCACAAATTTCTTTTGGGGACGCCTCTTACATAACGAGTCCGAGACGTAAAACCTCAAGCATGGCCATGGGCGCGCAATTGGAAAACTCACCACAGGAGACCAACCGGAGCCACTCTGATGCACCTGAAACACAAAAGAAATCGCGTTCCAAACATGTTCGCGAAAATGGCCGGCCCATTGACAACCGTCCCTATACAATATGCAAGTCTCAATGCTAGGCCCACATTGCTTTATTCGGACAACTGCTCGTCGACAGTACCTCTGGATCAATGTTACCCCGACGAATTTGGTGACACCATAATAGCCAAAGGCTTCCGTGTTTTTGGTATATACAGATAGACCTCGAAATGTAACCCCCATGGCCGGGTTTCTCAAAATCGGGGAAAACCGAGGAGCTCCGACTAAGAAAAGTCCTTCAACGAGAAAAAAATCCAAGCTACACGGGAAGAAGACGGAAGTTGGGACGACGAAGCGACGAGCATGTCCGTGTCAGACGTTTGCCGAGAAAATGGCTGCCAGGGAATGATGTAACGATCAACATTACTAGATCAAAGTCAGCAGACAAGCTTCCTAGACAGCCTGGAGCCTTTTTGTGGCACGTCCGCTTGGTGGTGCTCGCCATGCTGTCTGCCCGTGCTACGGACAGAAGTGACGGAACCGGTGGCGAGTCGGTTGCACAATGCCTGCGGTGCAAGGCGATTCTATTGCAGTTACACTGAACACAAAGTTTGCGCAAACGTGTCCACAAAGACAGCGTCGTTCGAAAACAGACCCTCTCCATTGCCCGTGGAAGTGGAGGCGCCGAGATCGCCATCCATCCGCATTTTCTCACGTGCGGAGAACCGAGGAGGACCGTTTTCGAACGATCCTCTTCCGTGAAGCCTGTTGACTACAATGGAATCTCGTTAATTCAAGCTCTCTTAACTAAAACTCGCGGATAATTCAAGCTAACACGCAGGCACCGTCCTATATATTTCTAGGAAGGAAACTCCCGGTAATTCAAACTTTGGATTATTCAAACTAAGTTCTGGTCCCTGTCGAGTTCAGAGATTCCACTGTATCCAGGAGCGTTCGTAATAATGGCGAAGTGGCGGTCGTCACTTGGAAGGACCTACCTGCTCTCCTTGGAGACCCAAGATGGTCGGCTGGGAGGGCCCGCATACGTCTACGTCCAGCACAGCAACCTGTGTGCGCCCAGGTTGGAAACATGCTGAAAGCGATTCCCAACTTTTCCCCTAAAACTGGGGGTTTTCGCTTCTGAGGGCACCCGTGCATGCACCCAACTACACCCATGCAGTGGAAATGTTGAAAGCGGGTGCTGTTTAACTCTCTTTCAGCGGGCATTTCGACGTCTCTAGTTTTTCCGAGCTGTTCCCGAGCGCTCGGGGTCGAAATTCTTTTTCTGTCGTAGTTTTGTAGTGAGATGCAATACCAACTGCTGTGTGACGAGCCATCTGCGGGTGAGCGACTCTCCTGCTCCCTAGAAAATGAGGAGTGGAGCTTGCTCCACACAATACAAATTCTTACCTGGATTCTCCTGATTCTGCTCCAAGTTCACAGAAAGTACAAATGACATAGGAGACTATGGTTTGATCCGAGGGTTACCCAACTGGGTTCCCAAGAGTACCCTCGAGGGTTTTCAGAGCCCCTGAATTTTCTCCAATGCCCCCGTTCCTAAGTACAGTGCTCTTCCAGTCCAAACACCGCTTTATGACCTGAACTATTTACTGATGCATAACTAGGTGCCACACACTCCTTGGTATATTGTTTACAAGGTCTGTAGACTTGTGCGCTGCTCTACTGCATCAATGCCGGGACCAGAAGGGGCTTCTCGGATGTCATTTGAGAGAGATGGGCATTTCTCGAGATTGAAAAGTTTAGGAATAATTTAAATGTACCTTAATCCTGCGGACTGCGTCGTGAGACACGGATGGGCAGCGTATTTCGAGCTACGCTGGGTGTTTATTTATGCGCTTTCTCAACCTTGTTGTATGTGGAGTACATATTGTCGCGGATGGAAAAGGCTCGACGAGCGTAAACTGAAAATAAGGGTATTAATCGGCAGACTTGTGCCAGAAAGGGAAAGAATGAGTGTCAAAATGGCAGCAGCGAACGTCGAAGCAGCCGGCTGGGTTGACAGTGCAAGAGCGAATGGATCAGCAAGGCCACCCTCGGCTCCTCGTCGACTACGCTCGGTATCTCGAATATTCGACCTATAATGTCTGGGGTGAGCTAGGGCGAGACTCGCTCGGCAAGGTTACATTGGCCCCCCCATCTTTTACACTCCGGGTAAGAGAAACTAGAATCTTCTAGAAGTATGGAGAAGTGTTCCTTCTCGGTCATGCAAGCGGCAACATAACGGTCACATAGTAAGTGCCGCTATAAGTCACGTGACGTCATAGTTTCATATAGTGGTATCACGTGACGTCCCTTTTTGCGATATATTGTCACGAGTGACACCCCGATGTCACGTGACACTGTGACTTTACGTATTGTGTCGCGTGATGTGGTATGTGTCACATGAGACCGTGACTTCACTGTGTTATGCAACACGGCACAGTCCCACAATATATGACATCTCTAATGCCCCAATGTGACACCACGTCACGCCACGTGACACAGCATCCATCAATGATGCCACATTGTAGCTGTGACATCACGTGACGTCGCCGTGTCACATTGCAACATCGGTGACTGTTTTTTGTGGCATCATATGTTACACTTTCCTCTATGACTGCAGCCCTTAAAGGGCTACTGGCATTTTTTTTTGTGATCTCAGATTTGTACGAACATTGTTGAACTAGAAACCCAAATATTAGGCTAAATTAACTTAACAAATTAACAAACAACAAGGGGACCTCACTGTTTTTTGTTTTTTCCGAAATGAAAATCTCTACTGCCACCAACAAAAAAATTAACAAAGGGGGTCACACTTTGGGCTGTAGAATTATTTTGCAATTGACTACAAGAAGTTTGATGGTGTCAAAGAGAGCTTTCGAAGTTTGCTGCTGGCTTTGTGCAGCAGCACGACACAAATGTGCGGAATACTGCGTCTTCTAGGCTGGCGGCTTGACCCGCAAGCCTGCCTGCCAGTGACATCGCAGCACCGAAAAGCGCGGGTATGTATGAATCTCGGTTTTGGCATCACTCCCTTTCACTGATTTCAAAGCGACTATTCCGAATTAAGAGATACTAAATAACAATCCGCACAAAGTAAAGGCAGGGTATTAAAAAAATATGGTTAGTTTGGATGGCTCGAAAAATCACTGCGGTACTTTCTTCAACACATTCTGCGTCGAGAACTCTCCCACCGATCTCACGCGATACAATGGACAAACGAGAAAGAAGCCCTCACATTGGGTTCCCCGGCGCCAGCTGCCAGGCCACTGGCGAGCAGTGCCGTCACGCTGCTCTTGCCCACTCCGCCCTTGCCAGAGAGGACGAGCAGCACATGCTTCACGGAGGAGAGGCGCTGCGTTATGGCCACCACATCTGCAGATAAAGGAGGGGCCACACAGCGCCGAGTGCACCACATCAGAGCTGGTCGCAACGGTGTGCGAAAAAAATGAGGAAATATGCGGAAATGCCGAGTGTTCCGGCTGCCCAGTAGATGGCACCGGTGCATTCTTTCGTCGTAAGAGATCCTGAGCAGTTTTAAGGCGCTCGGTCATAAGCAGTAGCGAGCATGTGAACCAGCCTTGGGCTTCGCTCCAGAGCTGCGCCCAGAGTATCGACATGGTGCCTCGAACGCACCTCCGACCGGTGCGCTTACTGCATCTTCGTTTTCGGTGTCTCGATTTATGCCCGACAACGTCATGTTAGCGTCGCACCGTTGCTTGCTGCGACCCTCGCGGCAGCGGAGGTGCGTGCGGCAGACGCGTGCACTGCCATAGGTCCGATCTCCGGTCCGACGGGTCCCAGAAGTTTCAGAAGCTGGAAGCCAAGACGCCGCGACGATGGCAACACTCACGCTCGCTCGTTTGTTTTGCCGGAACCTCTATGCTACCGCCGGGATCGCGACGTTCGACGGCGTAACGCGCCAGCTTCTACGACGTATTTCGTTGTCATTTCGGGACTGATTTTGATGCTTGGGCAAAATGGGACGATGGACGTGCGGGTCGAATGTGCGCTCCAGACACCGGCGTATCGGCATTCCTTACCTTGTTGCCCGATGACAATTTATCCGTTTGCACTACGCCGGCAACATTTTTTTTACATACGACTTTACGAGTTTTAGGCACGATGTCAGGACTTGCTCGTTTTGCTCTGCCGCGGGTCACTGTAACGAGCGGGACAAAAAGCACTTTGCGCGTTTTCCATTTAGCAGGCCGCCAAAGCTGGCAACAACCGGCAATGTCGATTCTACGCAACAAAAAGACAAGCGGCGTGACTCTGAAACGCACCTTGCTCAGTTGTTTTAGTAAATGCGAGCAAGTAGAATCTGGAGGCACAGTGTCCTCCTGTCCCCAGACCCCCGTAATATCCTTATTCAATGCCCAACCCCCAGCAGGGGGTAAGTTAAACACAAAAAAAAATACAAAGGAAGTGGGCAATGTTTTGATACTAGAGCATGGAGAACACGAAGAACTGGAATCCCACCGACGGGAAGGTGGCCGAAAGAAACTAAACAAAGAGACGAAGCTGCACAGATAAAAATATTCCTTGTCCCACACATTTCTCTGCTCAAATTTTAGACGTCTTCCCACTCGCAAGAGAGGGAACAAAAAAATAAAAAGTCGCCTCTTTGCCATATTGGCGTCGCAAAACAAAGGCAGTGGTAACACAGACTGTGATGTGTTAGTGTGGGACTTTCTCAGAGCCTGTTGGAGTGTGAGCATGCTGAAAACAGAACAATGGGCGTGCAGCAGCGTCGAGCAGAACCCTGACACCTGCTCATGGCAAAAGAGAACCAAACGCTTAAAGGGACACCGACAGAGTATTTGTGCTCGTCGAGGTTTTTAGCTGTATGTGACATATGAGAGCCCAACTACCCAGAAAAGAATTTGCGGCTCGAAATTCAGTTTCTTTCCGCCCGAAAACGGCCAATCAAGAATTGGCGGGCTTGAGTCGTGCTCACTCTCTTTTCTTTTGTCACGGGCTGTTTTCTAAGGTTTAGACACAACCACCAATTTAATCGAAGTTGTGGGTCATTGAAGGCACACTCAATATTAAAAATAGAAAAAAATATGAAACCCATTTTTTGTGGCTTCTAACAAGCTGCAAATTCGTTAATTGAAAAAAAAAGTTGCACAGAGAACCAGAAGCATTCTGTGCATTCGCTGCATAATTCTCAACATGGCGTTGTTTCGCGTATCGTGGGAATCGCGGGGACAGCGATGGCAGCGGACGATGGGCACGGAACCTCCACTTCAGAGCTGTCGTTCGCGGTACCGGCGATTTCTGTCTTACTTTGAAAGAGAAATTTTGGACCGATCAGAAGAATTGGTATTCATCCCGTACGACACGCCCGACCACCAAGCCGATTTGCACGAAGACATCGCCGAGCCGTCGCCCCCTTCTCGTGGCTAAAGACATTGCTCTATCAACATCAAGCATGAAGTGCGTACTTCAAGTTGAATATGCATGCATACAATTTCTTTACCAGGTGCGAATGTGGCCAATGCATGGTGCTGCTTGACTTTGACCCGGGAGTGCTTTTGCTGGAGGAAAATTGGCAGCAAACTTTTCAACCTCCAGTTGACCGGCTACATTATTACTAACAAGAGTTTCCCCAGTAGCACAGTGAAAAGATGTCCACTTCACATGCAGCGGGCCCAGGTTCAATCCCTAGTGTAAGCGTAGCTTCTTTTTGTTTTTTAGTCACTTTGCGATATTTACATTTCTTTTTTTACAATTATCACTGCAAAAAAAAACAAATGTTGTGGACGAAACGTCGCTTGAACTAAATGGTACGAGATTTTCCTTTTTTGACACCTGCGAACTCAATGTAATCACTTTGCACAAAATGCAAGGAGCATATAAATCGGGTAGTGTCCGCTTTCCGAGGTGCTCGTAAATGTTCTAGAGGAATTGCAGTCAGCCATTGGTCCCGATCCCGTTGATCTTTCGGAAACTTGTGCAGACTCTGCCGCTCAATGCCTCTTTCGGATGCAGGAACATCTTGGGGGTATTCTTTTCAGAGCCAATCACGGAAATTCACCACGGGCACTCACTACTAATCTCCAACACTTCAATGTATAAAGAACTCATCTTGAAGTACAGAACAGCGAGCGGAACAAACATAGCTGCATAGGAATCGCACGGCAAACTTTTCCCGCCACGCATGTCGTCTGCTGCGTGCAGAAAAAAAAAAAAGAAAAAGCGCACGGTTATGTGTAGTTATGTGACTTCCGCCACTCACTCTCTCCTCTCCACTTCTCCGACCTCCGTGAGCGGGTTTCGTTTTTGAGCAGTTGCGTTTTTTGGTTTTATTAAAAATATATGTGACTCTCTTGCAAAATATTAATTGGGTAGTCTTCCGACACCATATTGAATTGCCTGGCAAAAAATTTAAAAAGGTTTTTGGGGGGTGTCAGTGTCCCTTTAAACTACCTCAACCCGTTGTGACAAAATGAGCATAACTAACGTAGCCACCGCTTTTTATCCTCCGCTTTTGTGCCGCGCTCTCTCGCACTCTTTCTTTGTGGAAATGAGCATGCCGGATCATGATCATTTCATGTACCAGAGACACACTGTATGCTTGAGCACAAGATGGTTCCCTCCCTCCCCAACTGCAAGTAACACGGATGCACTTGAGGGAGACGTTCAGCTGGCACTTGTCCGATCAATAAGAAGACGAGCACTGCGCCAGCGCTCGTCTGCCAGTTGGATTATCGACTTCTGTCCCTGGTGGTTTGGAAACGGATATGGTTAAGTGCCAGCGATATAACACAATCTGTGCTAAAGTGTGGGGGCAAAGATAGAAAGGTGTACTTCACAGGTGCCCCACAGCTTGCCTCAGTCCTCTGCCTTCCCGCCTGCCATTGACCCTGGCAAATTTTTTGGCCCTATTTTTTACAGAAAGGAAGCTCCGCTGTGTAATTTCACAAGAAAAAACGCGCCTGTGAAATATAACTTTCACGAAAAGTATAGATAGCTTCGTGAAGGTGTCTAATTTTACAGTCCGCTTGAGATCGAGCCTTTTGACTTCAGACACCCTATATATCGCCTCTATGATTGCAGAGAGCCTGTAAGTGTATTAGAATGTATAGGTATAGGTCTTGTCATTTGAAGAAGAGGGTTAGAATGTGACCTGTCTTATAGGCTACTCTCTGACCATAATTTTTATTTTTATTTTAGTTAGGGTATATTGCTGTTTAAACATATAACATCGCAATTTCTGCAGTAGAATACGCACTCGCGGGTAATTTCAGCCTGCTACGCTCGATCGCCGATTTTTGCGACACGATCGCGAGATATTGTTGGCGCCGAAATACAACAAAATTGTACATTTCAGTCGGTCCACTTTAATATTTTTCAGCAGATTACCTAACATTATTAATACCTAGGCTGTTAAAACTTACAATTCGTCCGGAGTTTCTCCGTTCAGCGTCACATGCAACAACGCTAGCAGAGCGACATAGAGCGAAGAATCTAAATTTCACGCTATCAAGTTGGCTATAGGGGCTTGCCTCTTATGAAGATTCTAGCACGTAAAACTTCTAAGGCATAATTATGCATAACATTAAAAAAAAAAGAAAAAAACAACTATGTTAAATACAACCAGACAATCCTGTTCTGTTTGTTCAGACGCGCCTCGAGTATGTATAGGGTGTCACAAAAGAAAATTTACACGGTCTTTTTTACCGCAAAAATAAACTAGGCATCCCCGAACGCTCATTCTCCGCCCAAAGGTAGAGCTAGAGGTCACAACCAGATGCCAAAGTTTCAGCCCGATCCGATAACTTAATCAAAAGTTATAAGTGATTTTGTGAAAATTTCAATGGGAAAATGGAGCCCATTTTTGCCCGTTTTCGGTTTCTGGTGCCATAGAGTCCCATCTGTTGGAAAACTCAGTCGGCCGCCATTTTCCCATTGAAATTTTCAGAAAATCAGTTATAACTTTTGATTAAGTTATCGGACCGGGCTGAAACTTTGGCATCTGGTTGTGACCTCTAGCGCTACCTTTGGGCGGTGAATGAGTGTTCGGCGATGCCTAGTTTATTTTTGCGGTAAAAAAGACAGTGTGAATTGACTTCTTCCAAAATCGAAGCGACTCATTGCGGCGAAATACCACGCAGTGCACTCTGGGAACTAGTTGGCCACTCAGTTTCGGTTTCGATTTAGCAGCTTCATTTCATGCTATCACGCCGTGAACGAATGCGCTGCTTGCGTTTTCGATTATCTGACTTTTCACGAATGTACAATACACTCATTCTCGAGCGATACAAAACGAAGACCAGGGCACTTTCCTTGGTTCCCGAAGCACCGGATATTGTGCGTGCGTATGCAAACGCAATAAGACGTGGCTTAGTCACCTCACCCCACGAGTGCATCTTTGAGCTCAACTTCAATAATCCCGTCTAGTATCAGCTACAACTAAAATTTTGTCGCCTTGAGCTTTACACATATTTTGTTTGCCAAACGTCCACTTATTGTTACTTCATTGGGCGAAAAGCAAGCCGCATCCTCACAGGAGTCTCAAAGTTGAGCCCAGCGTTGGCGCATGAACTTTTAAAGGGATGCTGAACCGATATCTGAAGTTGCCGAAATAAGCCCCGGACAAGCTTCCCGGGACCGCACTATACCTAAAAATGCTATTCATGTAAAGGGATGGAGATCGGATTATTATATTTCTTGGAATGACGACCGCTGATTGAGCCAGAAGCGCCAGAAGCCTCCGATGCGCGCGAGGCCCTCTGGGATTACTCGCAACGGAACTGACGTCAACAAACTGCAACGGAACTGACGTGAACAAGTCGAGCTGCCGACGCGCCACAGCGTGGAAGAAAGTTGCGCTTTGAATAATAGTAGACGGATGCCCGTCGCGTTGGAAGTTTGCCAACTAATCCAGCCAAGTTAGCTGCGCACTACCTGCCAGCCACCCTGCACCCTGCCACCCCCAGTCCACTTCTGCACCTGCGTCGTAGCGACGGCGGCGACTTTGGTCTGTGGGTTTTTCGGAGTTCGGCGATTTCTTTCCCGTCCTGATAATTTGGTCATGACGACGGCGACCACGGAGACTTCGACAGCGCTGATGTTTGATGTCGCCAAGATGCCGCTTGCTCGCGACGCTCGCTAGGCCGTTCGGCGCCGCATAGGTGTCGTGTCAAAAACGACATGATGAACACTGTTCGACAAATTTATCAGATAAAATTGCATTTCTTTTAAAAATATATCTCATCGTTTCGAGACGGGGTTCGCACGTCGCATTTCCGTTTCGTCGCGCCACCACGCGGCGTGAGCGCACGCAGGAGCCAACGAGGTAGGTCGGAGCCAACCGAGCCAACTTTGATGGCTCACCATAGCCGCGTTCTGCGTACTACAAGTTTGTTGTCGTCACGAAACGAGCTTTAAAAAAACTCACCAGGTGCACCTTAGAATATTTATTTACATAAATCATATAATTTAGACTACTTTATTGTTTCAAGTACCGTCATTTAAGAGCCATTCGTGTGCTGTAAATATCAAAACGACAAAGAATTTAGATTCTGTTTTTCGGTCCTCACCACTGCACAAAAATTACTATGATGTCTTCCTCGTGTCATCACATATCTCACTCAAATATTATGCTGATAGAAGATTAAGTTTTCGCAAACGCTGAGATCGGCTAGCTACGACGGAGGCCCTAACAAGCGTCCCCTACTCCTCGCCAAGCCTTTTTGGACGAGCTTTTACTAACGCCCAGATCTGTGCCTGAATGGTGTGTCTGAAATTATATCAGCATACTCAGTCAGGAAGAAAGCAAACACATAACAAATATTATGGCCTTTAGCAACCGTCAAATGAGCTTTGAATAATTTCGTTCGTTTGGCGCACCACATAGGAGTTCATGCCCGTCCGGCGCACTTCAGGTGAACGGTGCGACATTTTTCACACAAGTGCTCGACTTTTGCTTTCTTAAAACGGTTTGTGTGTGCGAATGTGCCTATATGACTGCAGGATAACTTTATGGGCATACGCGATGTTGAATATTCGTGGAATGCAAGCGGGTGGGGACTTCACTTCGTGCAGTGCTGCGGGTCAGTACAGATAAGAGATAAGAAGTGTGTTCAATTTGAGCTTTTCAATGGCGCCTCTGAGTTTTACCTCTCGTGCTCAGGCGTATTAAAGAAAGACAGCAATTGCAAAAAGTTTTATTTTGTCTATAAACGCACAAAACAAACAAACTTCCTGACCAGCGACACTAGTGTTAAGGTGCGAGCTCGATGTATGCATACTTATTGGTTGTTACAGCATGTTGACTCGTACACAAGCAAGATCCCCGAGCTTCGCAGCGTCGAGATTCCCAGCACTGGCCCGTTCACATACCTCGAAACGCTAACAGAAAGGCTCAAGTACAAAAATACAACAAGCATGGGTTAAGACAAGCTATTCGCAACTCCAGCGCGCCGCTCGCCCTCCTGCGGACGAACGGAGAACCAGAGGAGCGGGGACGGCAGCGGCGGCGGCGGCGCGGAAACGGTGGCAGGGACTGTCGGCCTTAATGCGTGAAGCCGTTTTAACGAAAAAAGTGAGCGCGTTAAAAACGGAATTTTTGTGCTCCGCCTTGCAACAGCGTTGCACAAAGGACCGGGATGTCTAATTTGATTAGGGACTTTTAGTGTATCGCATACGCTGCGGATTTCTGGTCTTGTGCATGGCCGCCAGCTCAATCTGTGCTCAACGTGACGGAAAACGCTCCCGCTAATAATGAAGAACTCTATAGTACGGCCTACGAAAAGTCTATTCTTTGCCATAAGTAGGAGAAAACGCGTCGCGCAACGGTATGTCGAGCAATACAAATCAGGAATGGGTTTGTGTTTTAAGGCCGTTACAAGGAACATGACCATTTATTCCAAGCACTTTAAAAAAAACAGAATACCCGTACTTGCTTTCAGGTAATTACAAAGCAAATAAAGAAATGCTCGAAGCATTTTAAGCGCGTCTGTGTCAGCCAGCCGTTCGTGACGAGAGCTTAGAACGCACAGTTTTGGCCAGAGGGACGGCAATGTCGCAAATAACACGATACAAAAAATGTATGGTATATTAAAATATTTATTTTTGATAGAGCAATAAATAAAACCCCTAAACATGCCGATTATGTTAATAGGCAGTTTTTGCATAGCGTACGACACCCCTAAACTTCAGTTGGACGTACAGCGCACTGACGTTCAACCGGCGTCAACTTTCACGATCGGCTTGATAGCCGAGTTATGCAACTTATTAAAGTAGCTTAAATAAGTGTAAATGACCAAAAAAAAAAAAAAAAAGTAATCGTTTTTTTTTTGGCTTTACTCCAAAACCTCTGTGTTGTTTTTTTTTGTTTGTTTTTTGAGGGGGTACTCTTTGATGGGTACTTTAGCTGTTTAATATCTTATATTGCGCCGTCATCAAGCCTCTCGTAAAAGTTGGGGCCGTCAGTTTGACATCAGAGGGCTGCGCGGCGAACTGAAGTTTTGGGGTGTCGTATATGTAACAAGGGAAATAAGGACTACAACATTTTTTTTTTTTTTTTGAAGTGATGAGCCCGGCAACGCTCCTGGCGCGAACTGAAAATTGTGTTTTAAAGGCGCAGCGCGAGCGTGCGGTTGTAATGCTACACCGCACGGTAGCCTGTGGTGACAAACATCCTGTCAATAACCATAGAGCAGTTTGATCACGTGTTGCAGTACACTAAAACCGAGACGGTGAGCAGCGAGTTGTGAGCCTGTGACGCAAAGACACCAATACTGTGAACGCTGCTCTTCCGAAGCTTGACGGTCACCGTTCGCGGCTCTTTTTATGGCACCAATGGCCAGGCAAAGCGCAAACATATCTTCATCACTCTCAAAAATATTCTGCCACAAACAGTAATGTGGCCGGTGCCTAAAACGCGCTCGCTCACCACAAAGCTTCGCAATTTGAGGTTTCTGCAACTTTTAAATAACAGCATGCTCGTTTTCCTAACGTGCATCGACATCTCCATCACCTGTAATATGATCCCTCCCTAACCGCTTCGCATTTGTAGACAAATAAGTCATTTTTAGCGCGCTGAACAGCGTCAGCGATCAGGTGCACGGGATATCCTGGAAAATCTATCCCAGTCTCTTCCGCCATCTTGGAACTACTGCCCCGCCACCTATAGGGCGTTGGAGTTGCGAATAAGTCTCGGACTTCTGCTAAAGCTTCGAGGTCTGGTCATTGAGGTTAGTTTAGAGACAAAAAATGACGCTTTCGGGACCAGAAAACAAAGATTATGGCCGTTAATAGTCCACGGTCTGTGTATAATCCCTTGTCGATCGAAACCATGCCACTCTCCTCCCTGGCCAACTAGTTCCCAGAGTGCAACGCGCGCAGTGTTGCATGCTGGGGTTTATGGAAGTAGTCAATTTTCTTTTGTGACACCCTGTATATCGTGTCATCTGCTTCCGATCGCGTCTAGTGATGAAAGTGATGGTGCTTATGATCATTATGGTGATCACATCATCATTAGATGCAGCGCCGTTGACCTTCGTGGTATGGGCATGCAGCTTGCATTTCTGTCGCGAATCTCTTGAACCAAAACGAATATTACGATTATTCCTCACCGGGATCCGGTCCTCTTGCAGCTCCGGATGCGCAGATGGACTGGTTGGGGCAGCCCTGGCACGGAGATGCCTTGCCGGCAAGCTCGCTGGCCGTACCGGGGCAACCTGAACATCAGGCGACAGTGCTTTCACGACATACCGCGCAGCTTCGAATCTGTGAGAAAACCTTGAAGCGGGATGACACGTCCGAAAGCATCGCCCTCGGAATGCCTCTTCCGAATCTCGCACTTTGAACGTTTCAACATTTGAAGATTTTTGTGTCATCATCTGTTATGTGTCCTTCGATCCTCCCTCAACAGCTTCTATTCACGGACAGGATGACATCGAAACAAAACTTACTCTCCGGGGCGTCTGCAGGCACGTCCGCCATGTGTTGTTGTTCAATGGAAAATCACGTGTGGTGCACCTTCGCTTTTGCGACATCGTGCGACATACAAAAGCGGAGTAACTCTTTATGGCCGAATTATAACACGTGACATTATATTTTGACTTGATGTTTGCTGCCACTGACGCACATCTTGTTTTACATTTTTTACCTTTATCAATAATTTAAATGCGTTATTTTTAACTATATTTAGAGTAGAAAGTTGTTTTGAGGGCTTCAGTCATTTTCCTGTGCATTAATAGCCCCTTCCCCTGGCAAGTGCCGAGCGCTCCGCCCTAGCGCTCGTCGAGCGGTCGGCCTCCGTAAGCATCGTCACCAAGTCGTTTGTAATATTTATTAGACAAAATTCTCAAGGACAATATCTCTATATATATATGTTTTTGTTAATTTATGTCTTTATTGTTTAAAGGCAATGCAAAAAAAGAAAAGGTTGGCAGGAGAGCCTCAGCTACTCTGCAACGCAGCTGATTCCGTAGGCTTGAAGTGGTGGTAGTAGGCTTTGGTGAAGTCTATCATCAAGTCTTGGGTGCACTCGGGAAGTTCGCCGCTGAACAGGCCTGCAGGAAAGAGCACACTCACTTTCTGTCTGCACCTACAGTTCAGCGAGTGAACCAAAACTGCAAATGAACCACGTGTAAAAATATCAATAAGGCCTCTTTTGAAGCCCACATGCACGCCTATGGACCAACGCGCAGTGCTGATGCCACGCCGCTGCGGTGGCGCTGTTATGCGGTGACGTCAGAACGACACCGAGCTACGATTGACACTGACTGAAAGGATAGCGGGTAGACCTTAATGCTAGACGCCTTGAGGTCTACCCACTATTTTTTTCAACCAGCCATTAACAACTCAGCATTCTGACATCACCACAACCCTTGTGCAAGAAGCAGACAAACTTGCGCTCCGCATTGGCAGGGCGCACGGGCAGACACTCCACTTGACGCAAATCTGGTTCTTGCGCACGCGCAGTGCCCACACCTCCATGTGGAAACTGCGTGTTTGCCTACATCTCGTGAGGCCTTGTTTGTAAACAGTGCGTTGGCCTATATTTTCTTGCAGATTAGGAAAAGCAAGTGAAGCCCCTTCCATAAAGCTCACTGCTTGCCACAATTGCTGGTTTCCTCCTCTACAGCATTTTCTTTGCTGAAGTGAAAAGAGTGGAGGGCTTTGTGGGAGGAGCTCGTCGTGCTTTAACCTGCAAGATCATAGGCTTTTACAGAAACAGTCCGTAAAGGTCCAGCAACCGAGAAAAATTAAATCTATCTTAATCCTACGGGTAAAATTGGGGGGGAAACAAAAATTTTCAGAGTGTATTCAGCTGTGCTGGGCTGGTTGTCCCTATGGTTATGGGACTGCTTAAAGGAGCGGTGCAACGATATTCAATTGGAATGTTTTTCACTTTACACCAGCTTACTGGCACTAGTGGGGCTCAAGGATACTCGCACGCAACGCCACTAGCCAAGAAACTCCTTTGTTGCGGTGTAATTTCAAGCCCAAAAGCGAGCATTTTCATTCAATCACTCCTTTGAAAAATTTGATGACGTAACGTGGGGATCGCAGTACACCCATATGACGATATTTGAATGCGGTTCATAGATTGGACCCGAGAATTGCGTGGGCACTCGATTTGGGCTCGTGATAATTACTAGCTCGAGAAGCATTCGGGTAGTGGCCCGTGTCCAATCGCTGAAACGACGACAATAGCCGAGCCATAACAATGTCTGGAACTCAGCGCGTGCCCTGTGCTTTGCCAACCCCAGCACGTGGCTATGATCAACATTGGCGGCATATGATCGGCTCCAGATCGCGTGGCCGCTTGTCCTGGCTGCGAGTTGAGGGGGTGACGCTGCTTGTTTTTCTTTAATTTTTTTCTGGGACTTCTACTGCGTGGGGTGAATAACGAACGCGTGTTTTATAGATCATTAACGTCAGGGATCCGTTCTAAGCAGTGTTTGCGCAAAGTACAAAAATTGTTGCATCGCTCCTTTAAGGGAGCAAGGCACCACTACTTCATTCCCACAGGCTGGCGTCACATTCATCTTAATACCATGAATGCATCGTGGTCTCGTGACAATGGGATGGTCATGGCACATGATGCCATCCGATTGGGTGAAGTCACGTTTCCCTCAGTTTAGTGCGATGACGACAAGTAGCTCAGCATACATGAGAAGTATTAAGCTATCTGAGGCACTTGATTAAAAAAATATATATAGGGTGGTTCAAGTCACCAGGCTCGATCTAAAATGGACCGTAAAAATCGACGCCTGCACGTAGCCATCTAAACTTTTCGTCAAAGGTCTAATTCACAAGTCGGTTTTTTCTTGTAAAATTACAAACCGTAGCTCTTTTTCGGTAAAAAAATAAGGCCAAGGAACTTGCCAGGGTCTTTGGCGGGCAGCAACGCAGACGACAGGGGTCCAGTAGCGGGGTGTGTTTGGCGTTCGTATTGATAGATGGTGCTACCTCCTTATCGCGACGGCTCGAGACCACCGTGGTTTATTAAAATGAATATAATCCATTTGAAATGTACCTTCGGTTAAAAAATAAATGCGAACGATAAAAGCAAAACTTAAAGTAAAAAAAAGCGTCTGCATAACGGCCGCGCTTTTGCTGCCAACGAATTTCGTCTGCATGTCGTCTGCTATCTTTCGCTGGTCGGCTGCACCTTCAGACGCTCCTCCCGGCACCATCTATCAATACGAACGCCAAACACACCCTGCTACTGGACTCGGTCGTCTGGGTCGCCGCCCACCGTAGACCCTGGCAAGTTTCTTGGCCCTATTTTTTACTAAAAGAGAACTACGCTTTGTAATTTTACAAGAAAAAACCGACCTGTGAAGTTTAGACGGTTATGTGCAGGCGTCGATTTTTACGGTCCAATTTAGATCGAGCCTGGTGACTTGAACCACCCTATATTCGAATCAATAAATGTCACTTTTACAGCCTCCGAAACATCGAGCACACCTTAATTCATACAAACTTTCAGGGCGTAGGTGCAGAAAGTGAAACGACCAAACTGAATTCCAATGTCTTTGACGTCACATTTTCCACGCTGCTTTTTGGTTTTGGTCTAACTTGGTTCCTTTCCGTCAGCAAACATGTCTCTGCAGCAAAACATTAACCGAGTGGTGTGTCAAGACCATAACCTAACACTTGATGTGAACAACACATTTTATTTTTGTGCTCAAGATTTTTTATATCCAAAAACATTCGTAGCTAACTTGAAACAATTCTATACAAACAATGCAACATTCAACAGCTCGAGTGACTGTGCAAGTGTCGAATGCTGCCCCCAACTTTGCTTTAGTTATATACTACTTATATTCCTGGCTGTGTATGCTGTGGAAAGGTAAAGCGGTCTGGTAACATTCAATGCAGGGCTCAAGTTCGTCCGCTTCTTTTGCAGGGGTTGCGGTGACGTCAGGACGCCGAACTCCAATTGGCTCCGACTGAAGGATAGTGGGTAGACCTCAAAGCAAGCCGCCTCGAGGTCTACCCATTATCTTTCAATATAAGTCAATCGGAGCTCGGTGTTCTGACGGCACCACAAGCCCTGCAAATACCGACCAGATCACGGCCGGCAAAGGCATGACACTTTTACGACGTCGTTGGGCAGAAGTAGAGGGACCACACTCGAGGACGTGGTAAAAGACTTGCCCGGGCAGCCGGAGAAGACGGCGAATGCAGGAACCACGGTCTCGGGAGCCAGCACTGTGTTGTCGGCAACCATGCAGCAGTCCTTGAGGACGCAGCGGCGACCCTGAGTCGGAGCGGAAGAAGAGCAGACGTAATCGGCACCGGGCAAGTTTACAGACGTGTCGGCAATGGTGAGGGTACTGCGGAAAAGCTAACAAACGGGACGACGCTCACGCGCCTTTCGATTGAGTAAAAAGGTATGATTTGTACAATTCCACGATAAGTAGATCGGATGAGAATAAGGGTTCCCCCGGCAACAATCTCGTAGACGTCGCCCTGAAAGAAAGAAGAGACAAAGTGCCCGAAATTGACCGGCGCAATAATTCATGCTCGGATGTTTCATACTTGCGGTTAATTTGAACAAATCTCAAAATTTTGGTGGCCCTCCCGCCATGATTTTTGACATATTTATGAGCCGCATAGTTGTAACGGCGTTTTCGTGTACCGTAAAATTCCGAGCGAACGCCCACGTTTGAAGGATCGCCCACCCACCCCTTTTTGTCCAACATCTGTGGGGAACGGTATTCCGATACATCGCCCTTCCCCCGATTCCCGCCGGACGTCACGCGATGTCCGACGGGAATCGCGCGCCGACGGCGCGATCTGCGGTCCCGCGTTTTTGTCTGCGATCTGCGCGCGTGAAATGCGTGAAATGCAAATCTGCTGCGTTTGCGATCTGCGCTATCCGTTCCCGAGTTTTAGCGGATTCCCGTGTTTTTGCCCACGATCTGCGCGCGCGATATCGATTCCTAGCTATAACACGCGCGAGTTGTTCCCGCGTGTATTATTGCATCGTGAAATGCGATTCTGCTGCGGCCGCGCTCTGCTTGATTTGTTTCCGTGACATGCGGGTTTGCAGCGGATTCCCGCGTTTACGTCCGCGATCTGCGCACGCGATATCGGTTTCTGCAGTATCCGTTCCCGTGAGATGCGAGTTCTCGGCGGGTTTCCGCGGGTCCTTCGCGCTGTCAAACGCGAATCTGCTGTGTCTGCAACCTGCGGTATCCTTTCCCGTGACACAGGAGTTCGTAGTGAATTCCGGCGTGTTTATCGCATCGTGAAACGCGAATTCGCCGTGTCCGCGACCTGCATTATCAGTTCCCGCGTCACGCGGTTTGTAGCGGGTGCCCCGGTTCTTATCATTATTTCTGATAAAATTTTGCTGTGGCATCCCCAAAGATAGCCCACCCCATGTTTTTCACCATTTATCTCTTCATTTTGGGTGGGCGTTCGCTCGGAATTTTACGGTAATCCATACTTTTTGTTCACGCGGCCCCGTTGAGCGCACTTCTTACCGAGCACCGGTGCACTGCGGAGAAGCCATGGAGCTCACTTACGCGGGTGTTGCTTCTCTGAATTGCACCGGTGCTCGGTGAGAAACGTGCTAAACGGGGCTGATAGTCCATGATAGACAACCTTTTTTGCTGAATGAACAAACTTAATTTTGTTTTTGAGGTGTCATGTGCCGTCTAAACAGTCCACGATAGACACACTTTTTCAGGGACGAATAAACTTATATCGTACATTCCACCAATGTTTCATGCGCGGAATACCTGCTTATGATTAGCAGGCCTATGTAGAAAAAATCACCCTATATCTGCTTTGTACGTGTAACCATCCATATAACGAATCCTCATGTGATCTTGCATCATATCTAGATGTTTCCGATAATTCAAAGTCCCGATAATTCGAACAAAATTCATGGCTTCCTGGAGTTTGAATTAACGAGTCTACCGTAGAGGAAAGCTCGCGACAAACTGGTGGTATCGGCTCATTTCGTGCACAGCGTACAAGTAAGTAGAAATGAAATAAACGTAAGGACAAAGACAGGCCAAAACAAAACAAAAACACACGGACGAAGATAGATTGAAAAAAGGTATGCCACATCCTGCTTCGGTCTACCTTCATCTTTGCATTTATTTCGTACACGAGCTCGCCCTCCCGGCCGCTTCCCCGACTCACAATGACGCAATTCTTTCCGATGAAAACGAAGGAGCCCACGTGCGCCGCGTTCACGACGCTGCCCTCGTCTATGAAGACGTGGTCCCCGATCTGCAGGGGGAAGAAGGCCACCCTGCGAGAGAAGGGACACCCAATTGCGGCGCTGGCTTCCAATTGGGGATATTCATGCTAGAGTCGCCCATAGGCTTACGCTTCGAGCGCAGCCTCTAGAACCTTTAAGTCTCGAGAAACCCCTATCTACCCTGAATCACAGCGCCGGGAACGCATCTCAGCACTAGTACTGGTCGGAGACCCATTCCAGGCACTGTACCTATGTGGCACTTAAAGGGACACTGACACCCCCCAAAACATTTTTTTTTATTTTTTGCCAGGCGCTTCATTATAGTGTCGGAGGACTACCCAATTAATATTTTGTAACAAAGTAGCGTATATTTTTAATAAAGCCAAAATACGCAACTGCTCGAAACCGAAACCCACGCACGGAGGGCGGAGAAGTGGAGAGGGGAGAGTGAGTGCGGAAGTCACGTAGCTACACCCGACCGTTGCTTTTTTTTTTTTTTTTTTTCCCCTCTGCGTAGCAGGATTCTTTTGCAGTTATGTTTGTTCCGCTCGCTGTTCTGTACTTCAAGGTGAGTTGTTTTGTACATTGAGGAGTTGGAGATGAGTAGTGAGTGCCCGTGGTAAATTTCCGTGATCGGCTCCAAAAAGAATACACCCAAGATGTTACGTGAAGGGCTGGCTCAGATGTCCTGCGTCCGAAAAAAAGTGGCATTGTGCGACAGAGTTTCCGAAAGATCAACAGGATCGGAACCAATGGCTGGCTGCAATTCCTGTACAGTAAAACCTCGGTACCACGTACCCCCATAAGCCGTAGTTCCGCTTTAAAAGTAGCTTAGTCAGATCCCCGACATGTCTCCCGTTAAACCTAATGCATTCAATGCCCGCTTAATGCGTAGTCGCTTATCGTGTACTTGCCGGAAAACGCGCAATGTTTTCACTTCCCGGTACGTACTAAGTTAGAAGTTGCTGCCAGCGTGCAGCCGGGAGCGAACACGCGAAGCCGACCCAGCGTGAGGGCGAGGGCAGCGGGGGCGCGAGTTTGGCGTGTTGGTTTGGCTGGCTCGGCGCCGTGCAACTCGCCGCCGTTGAGCAGGCGAACCAACGAACATCGGCAACGTCGCTGGCGGGGGACCAGTGCAGTGGCGGTAGTTGACGCGGTTTACACAGTTTACGGGCCTGGCTAGTGGGAGAGGAGGAACGGAGCTCCTCCGAACAGCGTTGTTGACGTCTCGGTCGCAGGCTTGGCTGGCTTGCCGGGCTGCGCAGGAGGTTCCGAACTTGCGATCGGTTGCGCATAATTGCGGTTTTCTGAACGGGATTTCTCTTGCTGCCCTGCCTAAGGCCCCCGTATACAGGGGCCTTAGCCCTGCCCCCCCCCTCCCCCCGTGGCCGCCGCTCACGCGCATACGCAACACGCATACGTCGGGTTTCGCGCCTCCGCTGTCGCGCAGCTCTTGGCAGCTCCCGCATGCCCTTGCTACGGAAGGGGGGAAAGGGAGGGAGAAGGACGCGATGCACCATGCCAGCCATGCCCCTTGCTACTTGCCCCCTCCCTTCTCTCCTTCGCGGATTCGCGCACACACGCACAAAAAAAAAAAAGTTTACTTTTGTTTGTTGCTTACGGCGACTCGCGGCGTTGCTCGCGTCTCTGTTTGAAGACGCGAACATAAACCGCTAACACCCCCGTCGGCTTCGTGGCGGATCTAGTATTGTATATCAGAAATAAATGCCGTTCTGTGTTTAATTTTTGGTGTTTTACGGTTCCTTTCTGGTCAACCTAGAATCGAGGATTTTTTTTTTTTTTTTTTGGCTTTGCCGTTTTGGAGGGTCGGCCTAGAATCGATGCCGGCTTAGAGAATCGAGTAAATACAGTAGGTGGTGTGTATTTGTCATTTTCTCTTAAGCCGTACTACCGCTTTGCGCATACTTTATCCGCGTTCCTATCGAACTACGTCTTATCGAGGTTTTACTGTAGAACATTTATGGGCACCTCGGAAAGCGGACACTACCTGATTTATATGCTCCTTGTATTTTGTGGAAAGTGATTACATTGAGTTTGCAGGTGTCAAAAAGGAAATCCCATACCATTTAGTTCAGCGACGTTTTGTCCACAACATTTGTTTGTTATTTTTTTGTTTGTTTCTTCAGTGATAATTGTAAAAAAAAAGGAAATGTAAACATTGCAAAATGTTTGAAAAAAAAAAGTATGTTTTCACTGGGGATTCAACCCGGTCTTGCCGCATGTGAAGCGGACGTCTTTGCACTGAGCTACTAAAGAAACAATCTCGTCACTAATAATACAGCCGGTAAACTAAGTTGGAAAGTTTGCTGCCGATTTTCCTCGAGCAGAAGCACTCCCGGGTCGAAGTCGGGAAGCACCACACATTGGTGACATTCACACCTAGTAAAGAAATCGTACGCGTGCATATTCAACTCGAAGCACACACTTCGTGCTTGACGTTTGCGCAAGCGATGTCTTCAGCCACGAGAAGAGAGCGACGGCTCGGCGACGTCTTCGTTCAAATCGGCTTGGTAGTCGGGCGTGTCGTACGGGATGAATACCAATTCTTTTGATCAGTCCCTAATTTCTCTTTTAAAGGCAGACAGAATTCGCCGGTACCGCGAGCGACAGTTCTGAAGTAGAAGTCCCACGCCCGTCGACCGCTGTCATCGCCATCCCCTCGAGTCCCGCGATACGCGAAGCGACGCACGCACAGAATGCTTCCGGTTCTCTGTGGAACTTTTTTTTTCAATCAACGTATTTGCAGCTTTTTAGAAGCCACAAAAAATGGGTTTCATATTTTTTTCTATTTTTAATAGTGAGTGTGTGCCTTCAGTGACCAACGACTTTGATTAAATTTGGTGGTTGCGTCGAAACCTTAGAAAACGGCCTGTGACCACGGAGAAGAGAGTGAGCGAGACTCGAACCGGCCAGTTCTTGATCGGCGGTGTTCGGGCGGAAAGAAACCGAATTTCGAGCCGCAAATTGTGTTCTGGGTAGTTGGGCTCTCATATGTCATGTACAACTAAAATCTCGGCGAGCATAATTACCCTGTCAGTGTCCCTTTAAGGGGGGACACTGGCTAGAGGTCAAACTTTTAAACTACTCAAGTGATCGGAATGAAATTTGCAGGGGAGATTTAACTTCAGATGTAGGTGTACTGTGCAAACTTGCAGCTCTCTAGGACAACTTTACATACCTGCATAAGATGATGTGTCACTCTTCGTTAAGAAATCTATGATATGCAAATGAAGCTATGAAGCACCATTTTGGCTGCTTGAATATAGAGTGGGGGATATGGGACTTTGGGCTATCTAGTTTTAATAACTCAAATGTAAATATTTCAGGAAGAGTTATTACTTCAAAATATGAGATGCATATCTGTCCTCTGTCACTTTTTGAAAACAGTTCCTTATCACTGAGGACTTCAACTTAAAACAAAATAAAGCAGATAGCCCGATTCCCCAGTGAAATTCAATTCAGAAACGTGCTGATTGTGGTATCAGAATACTTTCACCGTCGAACAAAAAATTCCTTCGTATTAAATTTGGAGCAAAAAGTGGAACTGAGAAAAAAGCATTCAAACATTGAACTCCTTTACTTCGTTACTGCCTGACAATGCGTTGAAAATATTTTATATCAACGTAACTATTTGGCGTATGGTTACCAAATTTAGTGTAAGGGTGTATAATTAGTTTCTAAAACCAAAATCCTCAAAATTAAAAAAAACTAATTTAAAAAAAAAAAAAATTAAATTTAGGCTATTAAGAAACTCCTCCTGGTCTTGGCACTGATGCAGCGCAACATTGCAGAAGCCTACGGACTTTGTAAAGAAACATTCCGCATAGTAAGGAATGTTCAACGCAGAGTTGCGCGTCGATGGGTGGGTCGGATGCTGAGAGAACACTTCACTCGGGTGTGGGGGCGGTCGGGGAAACTTTGGGAGTTCGGGGAACCTGCCGGGGTTCTCGCGCAAGCCCCCGGATTCCTGGGAACCCAGTTAGAGATCCCGCGGCTCGGGTTATTGATGCCTCATTCCTCATCCGTCTCGTGGGCGCCTCAATTTCGTTGCCCAGTGCAGGGTGGACGAAATTGGCGATAGTTACGATTTGAAAACATGGTTTACCGATCTTCGGATACCGTGTCGGGAAGCTCCGACAACATTGTCGCGGACGAAAAGGGATCAACAAACGTAAAACTGAAATTAAAGGTTTAATTGGGAACTTGAGCCAGAAGCAAAGGAGAGAATGTGCACCGAAAAAGTAGAAGCGAGCGTCGAGGTGTGATTCGGCAAGGTCACGGTGGGTTCCTCATCTTATCAACTACACCCTGCATCTCGAACGTTCAGCCTAGAATGTTCGAGTGTCAAACATTCAGGGTAAGGGTAAACACAAATTTTCTAGAAGTACGGAGAAGAATGAATTAATTAAAGTAATGCCCCGCGCCGGGCGTCAAACCCTGGAAGCCCGCGAGAGAGCCACGTGCATTGTCTCTCGGGTCTTCGGTCAACTGGCAACAATGATTTTAAGTTACGCGATGGCCAAAGTGTTGCCACTCTAAAATGTACCTAGCAATTATTTAGTAGCTCTAACTCGCACTGACCAGGGACCTTTGGGGTACTCCCATTCAACCAAAGTACCCCTTTCATCCACCATCTTTGTAGGTTGAAAAGCAGGCACCGAATCATAAATCACAGCTGTTCTGGGCTGTGCAGTATTTGCGGCAGATTCAGATTGCGATACGGGTTGCGATGACGTAATAATGCAAGCAGCGAAAATATTGATAAGACAAATTTGACAATGAACACGGCACCGTAGCTGAACACTGTATTGTCAACTACCACCGTATTGACTTCGAGAATGTGTCCAGCCTCAGTTTTGAGATTAACTTTCCGCAGAGACTTCCAGCAGCATCGTGGCACATTCAGAATACATATAGAAACATCAACAGGTGCCTTGACAACTTACCTTCTGTATACGTCGGCAGACTGCACCACCAAACAAAGGCACGGAGAAATGTAAAACCGCAACCTTTAAAGAAACTGGTGTGGCTTTTTAGAGAAAAAAATCCCCGGAGGCCCGCTGAATAGCAGAGACACCATTTATGTGCAAAGAAGGACTTGGGCTACTGCTATAGTGAACAGCTCAGTTCTGCTCCCGAGCTCACCCCTTGCTAAACTTCTTGAAGGGTGGCCGGATGACGGAGCTGCTGCTGATGACGCAGTGGCGACCGATCCTGACGTTGGCCAGGTCCCCGCGTATGATTGACTTGGACTGGATGATGGTCTGCGAGGGAACGACAAGGTTAGCCCCTAAAGCATTGGGTCTCAAAACTAAAACTCAAAACAATCAAAGAAATTTTCACCCGTTTCGCTCGAAAGTGAGGTTAAAGGCAGTGGTAACAGCAGAATGTAATGTGTGGTGCTTCGCAGGGACGCTACACAGAAGAATGTGGTACGCACTGTGTGCCTCGATGGCACGAACATTGTCGTGCGTAGCATATCTCTGAAAGCCCTGCCAAAGCTAGTGTTCCGGCGGTAGAGTCGAGGCTGGGGGTGCGCACACCCCCAGCCTCGCCTCTACCGCCGTAAAATCCCGAAAGATAGCCCACCCACTATTTTTGGCACGATTTGCTATTTCTTTAAAAACACCGAAAGATAGCCTACTTATAGTAATTGCAGGGCCCTGGCCAATGGTGACCTCTGCAGAAATGGAATGGTGCTACTTGGCCATGGCAGGAAATGAGCGAACATTGCTGACTGAAGAGGACGGTCGTCTTTAGTTGATACTTCGATTTCCACCCGACGACGTCATAAAGGCTGTGGCCGGCCGTGAACCTGACGGTGTCGTGACACCGGTCGCAGATTTTGCAGACGCCCGTTTTGCTGCAGGTCGCTCTCCAGCTTGACAGCCCGTGGGAGCTTCGACAGCCACGAGTTGAAACCCCCCTACGTGCGCATTCTTCCATGCTTTTTTCCAGAACTGCACCCAACCCCTGGGATTGCGACAATCGACAGCACGACGCTCGGGCTTTTTTTTACGTTACTCATTGCCGCATCGGTGCCACTTTCGACGCGTGGGCGGAACGGACGCTAAACACATTCGTCAAAGATGTGATACAGGCATTGTGGCCATTAAACACTGACGCAGCAGTCGTGCGACGCGTCTTCGGTTACAGCAGTGCGTTTACTGGTTTCGCCCTAAAACAATCTTTATTTTGTTTCTTTCGGTTTTGTTTGTTAGGCCGACTTCAGACGGGGTCGATTTTTCGTAAAACGGCGCAATTGCTGGTCGTTTGCGACGCAACTGCCTGGGACTGTAAGAGCCGACGACTCTGCTGCTGCGGCCAATCGCGGTTGCTATGGTTTCGTGTGAACATGTGCGGTGGAGGGGCTAAAGGCGGGATCCGAAGAGATTCCGGTTCACTACAGGTCATTTTCGCGAGCTAGCGGCCTTGGGTGGGGTCAGTTAGTACTAATTCACGGTACTATTTAAAGGTATAAAGAACTTTCCGAATAGTTTGAATCAAGGATCATCTTTTGAATCAAGGATCATCTTTTGCCCCAAAGTTGATAAAAAAAGCGTTCTTCCCACCTTGTTTGGCCAGCACAGAGAGAGAGATAGGGGTCTCCAAATCTACATACTCTCAAATGCAGTTTTCCTTTTTTTTTTAAGAATTTAGTAAAGGTTTTGTACAGAAGTTTCTACGAACCAGCCTGCCGAAGTTTGGTTTAAGTCATGGGAGTGTGGCGGAAGCTGCAGAAAATCAGTGCTTGGGATTGCATACCTTGCCATTGAGGACGATGTTGTGGCTGCCGCAGAGCACCGAGTTTCTGCTGACTTTGTTTCCGGACGCCTGGACGAAAAGAAAAAAAAAAAGGACAGCATCGCATCATCAATCAAGGTGTACTTCGTTTCACCTCAAATTGGGACACAGCCAAAGCTACGAACTGATGGCGCCAATCAGAGGGCATCAAAAGCGCACCACGACGGTGTTCGTCGTGTTTTTGTAAGCGTCCTATTGTCGCCAAACCAATCATAAACAGAAAAGGCATAGCGACCCGTGCTTTTGACGCTGCTTGATCGGTCCAGTTACCTCGTAGCGGGACCGATCGACTTCCATGACCGACCGGCGGGATCGCGACATCCGACGGCGAGACACCCCGACCCCTGTGACACGATTTGCTGCTGCTTCGGGACCACTTTCAATGCGTACGTGAAACAGGACGGTAAATGTTCCAGCTGAAGATGGTTTCCGGGCGCAGTAGTCGCAGACCCCGTAGAATCAATTTAGGACAAAAGGTCCGCCGTTTTCCTCCCGCATAGTTCGGCCACCTCGAAACGGCGGGGCGTGGAGGCCGACGTCGGTAGTCTCGGCGGGCCCAAACTTCTGGCGAGCCCTTCGACGAACGCGAGGAAGCGGCAAACTGTCGCTCGCGAGATTGTGGTTGGTTTTTTCCGGCTTCATTTTTGAGGGAAAACACTCGCGTCGTGCATCCCATTAAGAAAAACCGAGGTTGACGAAAAATCTAATGAGCTGAACACACCCAACTTTTCGTCCGCTTTCTTGTTCCTGGTTTTTAGTCGCCCTCTTTCTCGTCGGTTCTCTGTTTACAAGACCTCCAAGTTTTGTCCTGCCCTCAGGGGCCCGGTTTCTTTGAGTTTATTTATCCCATTAGTGACACTTAAAGGCCGAGTGCCACCAATTGTCTTTCTTCAAGAACTCCAAATAGTAGCTGCTTCTGCCGGCATGGCAGGTGTAGACGGCACAACCGACTCGTTGTCTTCGTCAATCGTAACGGGTGTTGCTTTCCGTTCTCTGTAAATTATTCGAGCATAATCATCCATTCACATTGTGCAGTTTATAGAAAATTATTACTATCGTAATAAGTTATAAAAATAATCGAGATGCGCACGTCCGACGTCTTAATTTCGGAGGCGCATTTTCGTACCGTACCAAGCAACACCTGCCGATTGCTGGGCAAAAAAAAAATAAGTCACTTAACTAGTATGGTTCATCTAGACATCAAGTGAATGTTTCGTTTAAGAGCTAAGCTGAACTTTGCTCGCAGTTCGGTCTCAGCTTGAGTGTCATCCCAAGATCCCTGGCCATTCACCAGCAGGCACGGCTGCTTTTTAATCCCGAGAAGTCTTTTCGGTCCAAATTCAGTCCAATCAATCGGTCCAAGAGCACACAAGCTGCATTCGCATTCATTCTGTTTGGCAGCGTGGTATTTAACTTATGCTCTTTCCTGATTGGTACAACCAATGATGGCAGAATGCTGCCCACTCGATTCCTTTCTCGAATATAACGTGGAAGCGAAAAATCCCATTAGGTTAGCAAAATGACGCGTGAAGTTGCCTAAACAGATTGAGTTCCTACATTGCGCACGTGCTAATCCAGTCATTTCTCACAATCCATTCAGTCGAGCAGACGTCTCGAGGGAAAGGACAATTGTTGCGCTCCGATCCGGGAGGTGCTTCCTCTCTCTGCTCCCACCTAACTAGAAAGGTGTCTCAATTACGCCATGCACACACCCCAAGGGGAGTGAATAAACGAGACTTGTGGTTCACATCTCTGGCAACTTGAATATTTTGTCACGCTGACAGGAAACAACTATTTTTCACGTTACACCAACTTTACAGATGTGATAAAGGTGAGAATGGAATGCCTAGGGTTCCAAAATAAATTTTGCTGTGCACCATGTTAAGAAAGCAAAAAAAAAAAGTGTTTTTTACCGTTTTATTTGTGGTTGCACTGGAGAGAACCTTACAAAGAAAATGACAGCGCAATAGTAGTTATTTACAAGGTAGTTAACAGGCTCAGTCATTATGGTCCGTTCTCCCCAAGGAAAACTTGAGTAATAGCATCTTCGATCAACTCGCACCGGAATCGCCCTGAAACCTGGACAGTGCACAGCGCTCCTCGGTCGTGCAGCACGAAGTCGGTGCGACATCGAAGACAAACTGCGCCGCGGCGGTGCACCGCGGCGAGCTCCACCATGCGTCAACTCGCATTTTGTTTGTTTTTTCTTGCGTAGGTCCGCGCGGTGCCCGTCTGCTGTCAATTTCTCCTGGTTTTTTACTCGCGGATTTGGCGGTCCCACACGAATGAACATCGTGGACGTGATTGTCGATGGGGTCACGAAGCGGGTGACAATTTCACACATCATTGTTGGTTCGAGAAAGAGAACCACCACGTAATGGCCGTACCTCGGTGTCATCGAAACACCTCGCAACGCTTTCCACGAAGTTCATACCTTTCGGGCGCTCCTTGCCACCGCAGCAATCGCCGGTAACCGCGGTGATGATAAGAAGCTCGTCGTCTCGCTCTCAGAAAAGCTGAGGAATTCATCGAGCGCAGATGCGAGGCATGTTCGTTTTCGCAAGGTCGCCATCTCGACAGACTGCGCGTCTGCTATTCCCGCCATCTCCTCGATTCCCGCTCCTGGCCGCAATGCCTGATGGGACTGCACCCCGGCGCACCGTCGAGTTTTTCGGTGCGCGTTGGGGCAACGAAAAGCTGCACCGGGAGGGTGCGCTCCGTTGATCGAGGACGTTCGGTGCGCACCGGTGCACTTGATCGAAGACGACGGGGCGCACCTCCGTGCACCGGTGCGGATGATCGAGGATGCTATAAGATCTTCAAAAATAATAATAATAATATTTATTTGCAAGAGAAAAACGTAATCCTGGGTGGCGTCCAAGGCTGTGCAGGAAGGTTAGAATCAACATTACTAAAACACTCAGTTGGGAAACTCGCCGTCGAAACCTGGGCCGCTGGCGTCCACCGAGACCGAGCTAAATGCGACAACAGCGCCACTCTTTATCATTTGTCTGTACTTTGGTCACCTTGAGCTTTTAGAAAGCATGTTTTTGCGTAAAAACAAACGGAAAAGACTCTTTTTGTATGCAATTTATTGGAGTTTAGTACAACATGAAGGCCGCGATGATGTTTTTAAAATCTTTAGTTTGCAAGGTTTTGCGGCACTATTAACATTGTTTTTATACAACCATGCCTCAGCGGTGCTTTCAGGTAGCGCGTCCCGACCTAGGTGCATTTTAACTTCGGTAGTGTGCGTGGCGCGTCCGATGGGGAGATGGGGGTGACGCCCCTGTAGCCTCTTCCACTGTATGTGTTTCGGCGCCTAAATGGCCGATTAAAGCCAAAATAGAAGTAACGTGCGGTTCCTCAAACGGCAGCTGCGGGAGAAATGATGGCGTTGTGTTCGTCATTAGCTCGGTGCTCGAGGACAAATCGGGGACACTTTTTTCAGAGCAGTCTCTATGGCAGTTTCCCAACTGAGTGGTTTAGTAACGTTGGTTAGAATGTAGTTAGAACCCATACGCGAGTGCGCTTGACAGCCCGCCATTCAGAAACGGCAGCGAACAAGCAGCAGCTCAACGTCACCAGAAGGTGGGATTGTAGCAGAACGTCAACTGGCGTTAAGGCGAAGGAATGTAGGAAACTATTTAAGTATAGGGGTAAATAACTCGCCACTACAACCGATTCACTTATAGACGAATTTCGCTATGGAGTAGTGGTTGCAGGCTGTTGCTTCGCCTCTGCAAGGCGTTCGCTGAAAGCGAACGGTGCCCGGTAACCGTCTGTTGCTCCCTAGGATCACTCACCGTTTCTATGTAATCCTGCTTGTTGTACCACACGTCTACGACATCCATTTCTAGAGCTGCCAAACCAACAGCAAAACCGAGCAAAACTGCAGACGCCCGAGCCACTGTACCCGGTCAAGCCTAGGCTGCAGCCAAGCCACAAGCCAGCCGAGTCAAGAGTCGACACTAGCCTAGCCTAGCCCAAGCTGACGTTCATTCAACGCTTTGTCGAGCAATATTTTCGACATAAAGTGAAAATATGACCGAACAAACAAATACAATTCGCCCTCTGTTTAATTACTAATTTACCATAAAACCATCTGCCGACAGGAGACGTGTTACAAAGCGAAATTTGACCAGGCTCGTGGAGCTGTCATCGACCATATTTGCGGCATTTATAGTTTTGATTTCGCTTATTTCTTTTCTGTGCAGATATCTTGTATTTTCTTTCAACAAAGAATGTCTAGTCATACAAAACAATAAGAGCAGCAAAATCTATAAAATCATATCGAATTCATGTCGGGTTAAAAAAAAAAAAAAAGAGAGAGAGAAAGCGGTGGTGTGTCACGTGGGTAAATATTTATCTTTTTGAGCTCGCCGCGTATCATCACAAAAGCACATTCCGCGTCCGCATTTGTTTCTCCCTATTTCGCATCGCGCATATCCAATCTGTAGAAACCCGTGCAGTTCAAAGCTGATCTGAACGATCCCCTGACGAGCATTATATTTCACACGCATATTTTCGAGACCACAATTGCATGTGGACTGCTCAAGCAAACCTCAGTAACCTCAGTGACCAACATTACTTAAGTTTTGTAACTTACTCTTAATTCCTACTGAAACAAGCACCGTCAAAGACAATGGGAGCCCCAACTGTTTGATCAGCCTCGCGAAACGAGAACGTTGACGCCGTCTGTGACAGCGCGCACATCCTTTTTATTTTTTTTCTCGTGCATTTTATATTTCGTCTTCGGACGGGCAGCGTTTCGCGTCGCCGCTTCTTTTCCTCTTGCCGAAAAGGCGACCCCAAAAAAAGCGGCACACCAGTTTGGACCAGTGAGGCAGCAGAGAGCGGCGTCGCCGAAGCACCTGCTTTGGTTTGTTTACAAACACAGCCCATTTCCTACCCCCCCCACCCCGCCTCGCACTGTTTGGGAGCTTGCGGAGACGGAAGCGGAAATCAGTCCCCGCGCCCTCCAGCCAATCGCGGCGCGGAAGCCCACTCCCGCGGACCAATCGCGTTGCTCGCCGCGCTGATGACGTCACGAACGGGAGATCCTCGTCGGTCCGGTGCCTGGAAAAAACAGAGGTGGTGGTTTTCGCGGCTGGCCACGGGCAGGGGGAACACAAACCGGACGGTTATGGATTCGTTGCGGGAACAGGTGATGATTAATCAGTTTGTCCTGGCCGCCGGATGTGCCAGGGATCAGGCGAAGCAGCTTCTGCAGGCGGCTCACTGGCAGTTCGAGGTAAGGGCATCCCCTATCCTAACATCAACCCCCCCTTCCTTCGCGACTAGCCAACATGGCTACAGCAGCGCTAGCGATGTGCTTCGGAGCGTTTGGAGGGGTCTAGCTCGCTGACGCTCGCTCCGCTTTGCCGTTTCAGACTGCCCTGAGCATATTTTTCCAAGAAGCAACCGTGCCGAGCTGCCATCCTCACGCGGGTCACTTCAGCGCGGTGAGTGGGGTTCAATGGGAACCTGCGACCACTACGCCGTAGACGTGCATTTGATGCCCGCTCTGCGCCCGCGCTCAGCGGGGGGGAACCCCCCCCCCCCCCCCCCCCCCCCCCCTTTTTTTCCCCCTTCCCTCGGGGAACTCTTTAAATGCGACCACGTGCATTTGTTGTTGGACTTTTGGGAGGGTGGGTGTTGTTGGTAGCTGGTGGGTTGTACCGATTGCACCGACAAAAAGCGTTCGTGTGGGGGTGACGGCAGTGACGGTGCGTGCAATCGGCAAGGCGAGAACGTGAGCCACTTCCGGCGGCCGATAAGCGTTGTTGTGCGACCACTTATCGTGTCTAGCGTTGCCCCAACTTTCCGTAGTCTTCCTTTTTTTTTTCTTTTTAACACTCGGTTGTGACACAAATGAGGTAGAGAGAACGAAAAGGAAAACAAGGGAACGAGTCATTCGTCGTTCATTGGAAGTTTGTTGATAGTATACATTGTTGCGCCTGTATAACCAACATTGCTCCCAAACTTCTCTCTCTCTGGTGATATCGTACGCTCCTCTTTATTGTGTAGTTCGTTTCCTTACCCCGATAACGATTTGCACCGTAATTCTCCTTTTGTCGCAGTGTATGTTTGGCTGGTTTCGTGCCATTGTTTGATAAAGACATAAAAAAATGCTAATTCAGTAGGGGTTTTTTTTTTTTTTTTGTCCCCTCCGCCCCCTTGGGGTGTTTAGTCATGTCACGTGAACACTTTCACGCGTTTTGTATTTGTTTTCTTTTGTCTTTTTTTTTTATCTGCCCCACAACTGGTTTTGATTTCACAAACGGAAATTGTGCTATGTATTTTTTTTTTTTTTTCTGCTCGTAACGTTGTGGTTGCAGGGGATTTCGTCACCGCAGCATTAAAACGTGCGGAGATTTTCTTTTTTCATTGCCCAAGACAACTTTGCAATCTCAGTTACTCTTTTTCAGTGTAATTTTATTTTGTGCTTCTTATATGTTTTGTATTACTCATTACTCATAAAGCAGTGTTGACTCAGCTAGACTTACTCAATTGGTTCTTTGGGTGTCTTAAGCAAAACTCGCAAAACTGGACCAAGCACTAATATGATTGGTATGATAATGCACCGCTGTTGCCGACGGTGCTGTCATCAACCTGTTTGTGTTGTCTGCTAGATTCCGTCTGCCGCTTTGCTTGGGATACATGTTCATTAAAGCAATCTAGCGTAGTTATGAATCTATTTCTTCATAATAAGTAACGTGTACGTAATGTACTGTACATTAGTGCACAATAAATGATAGCGTGCAAAAGAAAAGAAAAAAAAAACAAGAAAGGACATAAATTGCTTAGAATTTAGTATGTTGGTTACAAGGTCTGCCGCCGTAGCAGACGACGCGTCCTGCGCTCTCTGCTACAGCCGGAAGGGTGTTTCGCTTGGGACTTCGTCCGTTTCGTCCTCTTCTGTTTATCTTTCGCAACGCCGAGTTTCAACATCACCAAATCGATCTCCGCGCAGCAACCCGAGTTCCCTCCGCCCTCGCCGAAAATTTCCGGTACGGCGCACGGTAAAACTATGGTGTTAAATGGTGCGTTTACACCCTTTTACGCGCGAGATAACTGTGAGTTGCGAGTATAATTTCCGGTACGTCGCACACCCTAAACAAGGGTGTAAACTGCTGCGTCTACACCCTTTCACGCTTGAGATACGGCGAGAGGCGACGAGAATTTCCGGTACGGCGTCGCACACCCTAAACAAGGGTGTACCAAAGGTGTTAAATACTGCGTCTACACCTTTTCACGCTTTAGTGTGCCCTGTGACCTTTCAAAAAGGCGTTCACGCTAGTCATGCTAAAGCCACCAGCCCACCACAAAGTCGCCATGCACAACGGGCTTTCGAGAAGCATCTATTGGGCGGTGTTTGACGGTGTGATGCAACTCGCCGAAAGTCTCGCGTCGTCTGCTGCGTCGTCCTGCCGCGGCGCGTTTCCGTTACTTGTGTATTTGTGTCTGATTTGTAGCTGTTTCACGGGAACACGGCGTGAGAGCGGTTCGTGACAGGCATAAGCAAGCCGTCGGCGGTTGCCAAAGGAGAGGCGGCGCGGAGGAGGGAACGGGAGACCGCTGCCAGACTGCGTGAGACGGGAACAATCGAGAGCACGAGGCGGCAATCATTAGGCCGGCTGGCAGCGAAAATGATCGTGCCGCAAAATGCCGCCGCCGGCGTCATCCGAGCTCTGCGTCAGCGTCTGCTGTGCGATCGTCTGCTCTCCACGCTATGTTTTCGGTCGCTATCTTGTCTGCTTTGTCCGATCGTCTGCTACCGAAGCTGCTGCGTCCGCTGCGTCCAAGCTTTCTTCCGTACTCCATTTTCGTCTGCTATCCGAGTTGTCCCGTCGTCTGTTATCGGGTTATCCTGTCGCCTGCTCTGATCCGAACCGCTCTCAAAGCTGCGGACGGGAAGCGGGTATACTGTTTGTTTTTATTTTGTGGCGCGACAACGGTTTAAAAACCGGTGCGCGGTTGCGTCATCGGCTGGGAGGGGCCCCCGCGTCCCAATCCTCCTCTGTGTCGACCTTGAGAATGCATCGCGTGAAAAGCTGGTCCGCGCCACGAGGTCAAGGTTGGCCACACTGGGCAGCGGCGCGCGTGTGACGCAACCGGGCTTTCGATCGCCGCTTTCGCCGCCTCTCCGGCTGAAATAGGGCGGTCGAGATGTGGCGTGGGGACTGTCCGGCGAAACCCGGTCATGTCCGTCTTCCTCGCGCGTCGGCAAACAAAGGCCTCAGATACCTTTGGGTTTCCTTCCGTGTCTCTCTCCCCGAATAACGTCACACCGTCGTCTGCTCTCTACTTGAAGGGAAAATCCCCCCCCCCCCTTACCCCTTTTGAAGCAGAAAAAGAAAGACGGTCTTTTACAAATAATTTTTATAAAAGCATGGGCCAGTGGTCATGAGAAGAGGCCGCTTGAGTTTCCTTTGACATCTCAAACTAGTGACAAAAGGAGGTCTACCTTTAGTCTTAGTCAAGGTTCGTTCAGGACAGTGGGTTAAGGTACCTCTGGGTCACGGCCAAAGCCATTGTTTAGGTTTCTAGTCTGGATCATACTATTTGTGTGCTTAGAGGAAAGAGGGGTATTGTTTTTAGAACATGCTCCCCAACGACCATGTTTAGGAGTTTAGTTATTTCCAAGCATTGACTGTTATTGAGGTAACACTTCACAAGATTTGTTGTGGGATAGTTCCTATTGCCTATGGCAAAGTGCCAATGCCAAATGCAGCCGCAGAAATATTATTCGTTACATGTGAGTTCAGATGAATTTAGTCTATGTTTATGTCCAGACTCTATTTTTAATTTTTATTTTGAATAATTGGGAATAGAGTAGAATTAAACTCTGAATTTCAGAGAATTTGGGAATCTAACAAAAATAAACTCCGATCAACCCCAATCTTTCATCCTCCAAATTTCACAAAAACTAAACTCCAAAAACATGGAATACTAATTATAATTAGGGTTGGGCGTCGATTAAAAATTTTCACCCAATTAATTGCCACCCTTTACTAAAATTAATTGATGGGCTAGTTGGTTAAACATAGTAAACAAAAAATAGCGCAAGAACACGGTGGGAGGAAGACAGGGACAACACAGAGTGCTACTAACAACTCACTTTTTAATGTCTAGGAAAGGAGGACGAAGTGTACATTAGTAGATAGAAAAGAAAACGAGAAAATAATAAACAACAAAATAGGAAAATAAATATTTGTAAGCTCTTTGTAAAAGAACGAGCTAAGCACATAAATAAGTATCTTGCTTTGACTAAGCATTAAAAAAACACAAATTGGAAAAGAATAAAAAGACAAAGAAAGGGCAAAGACTCCGGTGTAAGTTGGCACTCTTATTCACAAGTCTCAGGCTCAAATACTGTAGTTTCTTCGCTGACAGGACTACAGAAGGTGCACTAACATGATTTTCGCCTTTGGATAGTATGACCTGCGCTTTAAGAAGTTCTCTCGCCCACTTGTCATGAAACCACTTGGGGATTTGTGTTTGGGTAAATAAAGGCTTGCATCGGCAGTCACAAACGCGTATTGAAAGATGTCCAAAAGGTGATGATCGCAGGGACAGTGCGTGTTCTCAGAGTCTTGTGTTCACACACCGGCCATATTGTCCTGCATAGACATTGCTACAGTAAAATGGTATTTGGTTCACTATTTCGCGGAGGCAGTTAACATACCGGTGTGAATAATGAATTTTAGTGATTAGCAGAGTCAAGTGTACTGAATTTTAGTGATCAGCAGTCAACTTTACTGAATTTAAGTGATTAGCAGAATCAACTGCAGAGATTTTAAGTGATTCAACTGGACTGAATTTTACTAATCAGAAGTCAACTGTACTGAGTTTTAGTCATCAGCTGTCCACCATACTGAGTTTGAGTGATTAGCCACAGCACCACTGTTTCTATATACTGCGTGTAGATTTGGGTAGGGATACCAGTGACATCTGCGGACATGGCAGCCTTGCAGTTTCTGAAAATTGATATCCGAGCGGACCTTGTAACTGTCTGAACCCGCTGCTCACTGCTGACTGTTGGCGCGACTTGATTTGTTTTGGAGCCATAGCCTGCAAACTCTGCCAACAGAATAATGTTGCTTCAATCCCACTGTACCAAGATAATTTAATCATTGCCCACCTCGCTAAGTTTGTATTTTAAAATTTTATTAGGAATTGATGTCGTGCCAGGATACTTTGCTGCATGTTTTCAATTCTGTCGGTGTCATAGTGGCTATCTACACTGCGGGATGCTGCCGGTCATTTCTTTTTCCAAGACCGCAAGACACGAAATTCATCCCTTAAAAAATAAAGGGAACTATAAGTATAGTCAAGAGTTGCCAGCACTCTACTATACAGAGAGCTCGTTCTGTGTTGCGTCTTGTACACTAGTTAAACTTAAAAGAACATTAAACTCACAAACTACATTATTTTTTAAGTTCCGGGGCAAGACATGTATGTCACCACATAGTCTCTCTCCTCCAAAAAAAAAAAAGAAAAGTATTGCTGAACTCATTTTGTGTTGCAACACGATTCTATTTTGGGGTCGTCTCAAAGTGACGGGATGTTTCATAATTGCTCCTAACTGAAAACATCTCGCAAAGTAAATGAAAAAATTGTTGTCGTTGAAGGGGGGGGGGGGGGGGGGGGTTGATGGACGTGCCTGTCAAGACATGTAAAAACTATTTTTCTGGGAATGGTGTTTGATGTTTTTAAGTGTCCCATTGATGTTGTGAAATGTTGTTATTCACACAAAAGCTCCCATAGTCATCAACCCTCAATGGCATCAGGTGACGAATACTGTTTTTACATTGTGCCAATGGAAGCTTGCTGCCTTGATTGGCTTCTCAGCATTGCAGAAGTTTATTGTGCATGAGCAGCCAGAACGCAGTCAGAAGCCAGCCGACTAGTCACGGTAGACCTGTCAGCACTGACAGTGAAAACAGCAGGGAGTGTTATACGAACGCCCGGACTCCAGCACGTGCCCCACGCCTTCCGCCGTGTATTGGCTGTGCGCATGCGCTCGGGGTGCACAAGACGTTGAAGTATTGTGAAAGGTAGGGAGCTTGCACTGGAGGCGGGACAACTGCAGCGCCCCCTGCCGTTCTTACCGTCAGTGACTATAGCAAACGTTGACCCCTGAATGCTCCAATGCAGAACACCGTAAGTGACCCGAGCTTTCCCGCCCGCAGATGTGCACGCCGGCCAACACTCCGGCAACCCCGCCCAACTTCCCAGACACGCTGCTGTCCTTCTCCAAGATGACGGCTGGTAGCGGTTCCATGGCCACCCCTCCCCCGGTGGGCGGGTCCCCGATGGGGGTCACACCCCCCTGCATGGGAGCCCCACCCCCGCACCCCTCCCACCGCAGCCACGTGTACAGCACCAACATATCGTCGATGGGCGGCGGCAGCCACCAGTCTTCCCTGGGAAGCGGTCAGCGCTACCCCGGTGCCGTGTCGCCCTCTACGTCGCCCCATGCCAGCATGGAGGTAGAGGCACAGCGATAGGTCTCCCAGCATGCAGCCGGTGTGGTGCCAGCATGGTGCCGGCATAACACCAACCTGGTGCCAGCGTGGCTCTGACATGATGCCAGCGTGGAGGCAACACAGCACCAACATGTCAACATTCTGCCGTTACAACACCATCATGATGCCAGCACAGCACCGATGCGATGCCGACGTGGTGCCCGACCATCGCAGACATGACGCCGGCATTTTGAAACAGTACCAGATGGTGCCATGGTTGTCCCGACACAGCACCGACACCAGTGAGGTGCTAACACAGCCCAACATGATGCTGGCACAGCCCCAACATGACGCCGGCGTGGTGCCGGCACGAACAGTGTGCGAAGGCCACCGCCCGGGCACAGTGCAAAAGAACCAATGCGCGCAGAACAAAGAGCGCTTCGGCGGACTCCATTATTGTGTGCTCCGACTATGTTAGATGAAATCGCCACATGCTTTAGAAGTACCCCGTGATGGCAACAACAAAAAAACAACCAGTGTCTGTCCCCTTCCGTCGTTTCCTGCGGCCGTGTGGCTCGGTGTCGTTTGTGCTGGAACACAACAGTGGCTATGTGTTGAGTGGTTCTTTTTTTTTGTTTTCGTCTGTAGCGACTTAGCACGTAGAAGAGTGTGGGCCGATCGGCGAAGCCAGCGTCGGGAGGGAAGGGGGGGGTGGGAGCACAATCTTGCCAAAAATGCCCCTTGTTTTTAGCTCTAGAGCGAGGTCACCAGATTTTAAAGGCAGCACAGTGGCTACCAGAGGCATGGCAATGCAAGCTCAAGCTGTATCTGTGGGCAGTCCTGTTCCCCAAAGTATTAAAAAGAATTTATTTGAAAAAAAGAATAATAATGGGTTCTTTTCTGTCACCTTTAAATGAACTGCAGCAGCAGCCAAAGTGCACCACACACAGACTGCACACAATCACACTGCACACTAACCATAATGTCACGTGATATGAAACTGTGATGAGGCATTATGTGACAGATATCACACTTCGCAGAGAAATGTTCCAGCCATGACTACAGGAAACAACTGAGAACCCGCTGCAGAACCTTGTCATTAACGGCTGTCGCCGTGAGATGGATTTTTTCTCTGCATGTCATCTGGAGCCTGCCACGTCTTAATGCAGCACCATCATTTTGGCGCTGCAAATGCTCCCGACTCGTGCGCGGGTGCAGATACACTACATGTTTTCCGATGGGGGCAGGGATGAATAACGAAGCAAAATTGTAAGTAATGCAAGTGATGACCAGCACTTGACACTGGCTCTATGTGGCTCGCACGTGACGTGATTGCTTCATGCTGGTGGTCGTTCATGCTTGTTTTTGCCAAGAAAAACAAATTCAAAGGTCTGCAAATGTAGGCAGTGAAAGGTATGTGCTCGGCAGAAAGGCTGCCCAGTGGCTGCCAATGTTACGGGTATGTGCAAGCCATGAATATATCTCTGAACTGCTCTGGCAATTTTCTTCTCTGTTTGTAGCAAGTCATTGTGGCTGTGAAGCAGATGTTGCAACTAGCTAAAGGGTCGGCAGGATGTTCAAAATTCCATGTGAGCGACTCCCATAGCTTCAGTCCCACAGTACAAGACCTGGCCTTGTTTCATTCTTATTACGATGAAACCAGCTTTCTTTCTGAAGCTTTATGTGCCTGGTGTGACATCCCAAAAGATGCCCTACCCCTACTTCTGGTATAATTTTTTTGTTTTCAGAAACACAGACAGTTTATTTTTAGTATATAATTACAGTGCCTGGGCCAATGGTGACATCGGCCAATAAGAGGTTAGTTAGCTACGGCAGGAGATAAGCAAGCATTTCCGACTGAGGAGAAAAGTCATGCGTGCTTCATTGCCCCCCATGTGAGAACAAGTTTAGCAGGTGGCAAAATACTAAAATAGCTTTTTTTCTTCTTTTTTCTTTCCATTGCACATTCAAAGCTAATTCGCTCTCAATTTTAGGCAAGCCATCTGTTGGGATATTACGGCGAGCTCGGGAGGACGTGGGCTGCAGCCAAAGCCATAATTCGCTCCACTTTGCAGACGAGTCTCGAGGTCCCGTCTGGAGCACTCGCAGGACGGACGGCAGTTTCGGGTCCTGCCACAGTACACACACGATTTGCAGTTGGGCACATGTACTGCCATGAACACTTTTCACAGGCCCGTCGAGCAGCGTTGGCGGTCACCATTTCTTGGGCCACGTGATGCGCGCAATCAGATCCGAGTCCCCGCCGACGCAGCACTCGTTTTCGAAGCGAGCCGAGCCAAACCGACTTCGCGCCGAACGCCGATGCAAGCTCTGCATCCAAAACGTGCTCAGAGTGTGTGCCCAAACAATGGTGGACTCCGATAATCGATGCAACAACCACTAGGTGGTGGGCACTCTTGAAAAGGGTCTATTGACGGACTAGAGCAGGGGTGGCCAAGTTGCGGCTCTTTGCCTGTTTAAGTGCGGCTCGCGGTTCACCCCCCCCCCCCCCCCCCCCGTACCTCGCCTCCCTCCCAGTCACACGAGCACTTCCCCAAAAAGAGAAATGGAACATGTTTTAAATCAAAATACAGGCTGCGGTTTGGTAGTCTTGTGCTACTGCTACCTTACGTACAGTTAGACTGCTGTTGACTCGGATAGATTGAAAGTAGTTCGAGTTCGTTTATTGCTCTTGACAAAAGTTTGCCCCACCCCCTGCCGTTTCCGCGGCTCTTGGAAGTTTCGTGGTTTTGTTTGAGGCTCTTAGGCCGGGTCAGTCTGGCCACCCCTGGACTAGAGGCACACAAACAGGCTTGGACAAATGCCCGGCATTTGGCCACGAGTAGACAGGCATTTCGAAAGGGACCTCTCGGAAGCCTCGGAGTAAAGGCCCATTCACGCGGGACCGTTTGTTGAAGATTTCTTACGTTACAATACGAGCGGGGTTCTGTGTTTTCAGATAAATCCGAAAGGCTCTCGCCGGTGAAATTTTCGTAAATTGGGATTTATCTGGAAAACTCCGAATATTGAAGGTACGCTGGCAAAATAAAAGGCTCGAGGTGCACCTAAGCACTTCTTACGAGTTGTGAATGCGAAAGCATGCAAACCGCTCGTCCGCTCCCGTGTTTCGTTTGCTGCATACTTTTCGTCGCTGGTCAGCGCGCGCTGACCTTGGACGCTCCGTGTTAACGGCGCGCTGACGGGCACGCAGCGCCATGAGGTGAGCGGTTGCTGAAACTGATGCGCAGTGGCCAATGGGAGCCTCGCCGACGCGCGCCAGCCAATGGGATTGAAGCCGAAAATCCATCAGCTTTACTCCCCTCCCCTGGGATCGGGGAAACTAGGTGCCGTCGGCTAACTTTTCACATGGTATCATAGCTGGGAGCTGGCTTCACTTAAGGCCCGTTCACACTCTTGCGACCGAGTACGACTGAGAGAGACGAGATCTCTTAAAACGTCTTGAATTTTTTTAGAACGAGGGAACACACTGGCATTGTGGCGCCATGTATGCGGTGACCCTGGAACTGCATTTCACAAGAACGAAGGTTTTGCGGGATTTCCGAGGTCAAATGTGCGTAATACCCATAGAAAGGCTCGTTTATAACATTGCCAAAAGTTTTTCGAGCCAAGAAAGAAAGGATAATGTGCGAGAGAAATAAAAAAAATATGCCGGACCGTCGAGTTTACACTGCTACCCAATAGATGGTGCCAGTGTGTCCTCTGGTTTAAGAAGTTTTAAGGAACCCAGGATTAAGAGGTCGCAAGAGTGTGAACGAGCCTTTAGAGAAAGGATCTAAGGTACCGTTTGGCACGGCTCGTACCATGAGACAGTTAATGCTTTTGCATAAAAAAGCAGGAAAAAGGGTATATCACCAATAAATTGTGCGAGAGAGCAGGATCGGTGGTACTGAGGAGAGGCCACTTCGGTTTCTTTTGAAATAACACTGATGACAAAAGAAAGGTTACCGTTCATCTCGTCGAGGTTCGTTCAGATAAGTGGGACGTTATACTTCTGGGTAACAACCAAAAGGGCTCTCTCCCAGTCTCCAGCTTGGAGCATACCGGAGAGTTCTAGTAGATCGTTTTGGCACGCCCACTACGCTATACGCCAAAGCGATGACACTGCTGCGCATGTGCGACACTAGCGGAGAATTATCGGAGCTGCCGAACCTAGCGGAAGAGCGCTATTTTACGAAAGTTGCGAGAAACTTGGCACGCGTAGCGCGGTGCCCTAGCGTGGGTCTCGCGAGAACGGGTCTTGGCGAGATAGGGGACAGCCAGCAAGGGAAGCAATTCGAGATGGCCGCCACATCGTGCCTGTCTGCCTCGGGATCGCGGTTCAGGGGGGCGGATTATATCTCGCCGCTGCGAGAAATAGCTGCGACAAAGCCGTTCCAGGACTGCAACAGGTAGCGATTTATGGCGGACATGCTAAATACGGCCACGGGGGAAAAAGAGAAGCTTCACAATCCGTGGTGCTGTGAGCGAAGGGTGCGGGCTCCTACTCGGCCGCTTTTGTCGGATCCGCATGCGAGCAAGCATGCGGATCCGAGGGATTTCCTTGGCGTTTCATTTTCGGTGAACAGTGAGAAAGGGGAAAGAAAACGATTGCAGCGACACAACAAGAGCTACGGTTCTTGTCGTTTATTCTTGAAGATTTCTCTCGATGGCTTTGGCACTTGAGCCATATTGGATCGGCCTGGTCAGCTTTTCCATCGGTTGTATTCAATTACAAACATAATAATCATTTACTTAAAAAGGAATCACAAAGATTAGCACTTTATTCGATAAAGAGAGAATATTCTATTTAGATGGCAACAATAATAAAAAAATTTCAAAGAATTGCTTTACAAACCTTTGTTTTACGCGAGCCTTAGTGTCTGAAGGTGCCGCTAGTGGCGCTGCGTTAGCTCCCGTAACGCTGTAACCTGTAGTGGGTTGCCAATTACTAAAACTTGAAATGGCGGTTCCGTCACGCTACATATAGCGGAGGTCGTGGCAGATTGCGGATAGCGTAGCAGGGGTGACTGCATGATCTACTAAACTCTACTATTCGTGCTTCTTGCAGGAAGGAAGGGACGTGTGCTTTTATAACAGAAAAGGCTGTGAACCTGCAGATTTCATTGTTCAACAGGTTCAATAGCAGGTTATTGCGCTCCAAGCATGCAACAAAAAAAAAAAGAATTGGAGGGGGGCGGGCCATTTGGAGCTTCCCAGCGACTACTGTCCCAAGTGTTTAGTTATTTCAAAGTGCTAACAATAACTGAAGCAATGCTTTGCAAGGTTTTCTCGTGGGACAGTTAGTATTGCCAATGGCAACGGTACCAATGCCACGTGTAGCTGCAGACATGGTGAGTTCTTACGAATTTAGGGTACTTTTGTGTCCGGATAATAATCATTTTTATTTTTAATTCTAAAAAATTTAAAACGGTAAAATCAAACTCCGAATTTCGGCAACTTGGAAATCTATATAAAAAAACTTTCAGCCTTTCCACTCTGGTGAAGAAGGAAGACCAGCGAAGCTGTACTATGATGGGATGACCTCAAGGACGACGGCCTGGACCTCAAGGACGACGCCTAGAGGACGACGTCTAGGACGACCTCAAGGACAACTCCTAGGACGACCTCGAGGACAACCTCAGGGATGACGTCTAGGACAACCTCAAGGACCATGCCTAGGATGACCTCAGGGACGACGTCTAGGACGACCTCAAGGACGTCTTCTAGGACGACCTTGAGGACAACGTCTAGGACGACCTCCAGAACGACTTCTAGGACGACCTCTAGGATGACCTCGAGGACAACCTCAAGGACGACCTCAAGAGTGACTTTTAGGACGACATCTAGGACGACACCTAGAGAAATTCAGCCTTTCCACTCTGTGAAAACCAGAGTGGAAAGGCTGGAAAGGTTGCTGCCATCTATGAGCGAGGCCTGCAAGCCGGTTGTCTGGTTGCCGCTGTTGCTCATAGATGGCGGTAGCTGTTCAGAGTTTTGTGTCGACATTTGTTTGGTACCGGACACGATCCTCGGGAATGTAGCCCTAACAGCTCCACTGTAAAAAAATAAACTCCGGCAAACCCCGAAGTTTCGGCAAAAAATACACCCTGAAAAACACACACCTAATTTAACGAAAAATGAACTCCGAAAACAGAAAAACCTAATTATGAGTTTCCAGGACATGTGTGCTTCTTATGCCGCAAGCAGAGCTAGCTCTTGAATCGGTTGCCACGCTTTGTACAAACCAAGGACGTCTCAATGACTCCCAATAGTGATTCTCCGCGAGCTCCCTTAACATACCACAACATAAGCAAAGAGTGCTGTGTGACCAGGCCTTAAAGGGATACTGAAGCGAAACTTGGAATACACCTAATATGGTCAGAAATAGGTTTAATATGATCAATGATATCCGTAATTCATAATTGCGCGTTTGTATTTTGAAAGGATGGCTATATTTTTCACCCTGAGGGGCCCGATTGGGCGCGCACTCGAAAATCAGCCATCCGAGAGCCCGATGCGTCTTGGGATATTCGGCGCATTCGTGACGTCACTTGTGCCAGACGGGAAAGGCTACGGCATGAATGTTGTGGTTACGAGCGTTGCCACTTGGTGGCGCTTCGACGATTTACAACGTGTGACAACGTGGCCGTTTGAGATGTGCAAGGGCTGCACGCACTCTGCACCACGGCAAGTCGGCAACCACGGCACCACTGACAAAACCAGCTCGGAGGCCAGATTCTCAAAGCGAACTTACGACGAAAAAAGTGTGTACGACAAATTTGAAAGAAAACTCGTATTCTCGAAACGAAATTGTCGTAACTTTTGCGCAGGTTACGACAGAGTCCTACGACAGCTCCGAAGCTGTCTTACGCATTTTTTACGATCAAAGCCGCATGGCCGACAGCGTCGCTCAGTTACATGGTCGCGACGACCAATAGACATTGTTTTCTACGTGCTCTTCTCGCGCGTCCCGACTTCAACCAGCAAGAAAAAAGGAAGGAGTACTTGAAACAGACCACGACGAACAAGAACGCTGGATCCACAAACACCCGAGAAGAGCTACAGCGGCCACGATTCCACCGACCAAGCGAGCTCGGCAGAATATGGTAGGCCTAGCAGCAACACCGACTCGACGCACCGTTGCTCCGGCGATCCTTGGCCAAGACCGTCTGCCCACGACCGGCTGGCCTGCTGAATGAAATATGCCCGCGCGACCCTTGTGGACCCTTCCCGGATGAATAGTTTGATCCCTGAACTAAATTTCAGAGGTCAATCCTTTCCCCTTGTCATCTCAATCTCTTTGTTTTCCGAGGCAGCGGGGACGAACGCTGTCGTCGAAAAGGGACTCTCATTGATTCTATCTCCTTGTTTTTTGTGATATAGAGCTCAAATAAACGCCATACGGATTACCTTCGCAACACGGTATGTACACTTTGTTATTTATTTATTTATTACTACCTTGAAGGCCCTAAAACAGGGCATTATACAAGGGATGGGCAGCTCATATTTGTAGGACAATAAGAAAAGCATATACCGTAAAATTCCGAGCGAACGCCCACGTTTGAAGGATCGCCCACCCCCCCTTTTTGTCCAACATCTGTTGGGAACGGTATTTCGATACATCGCCCTCCCCCCGATTTCCGCCGGACGCCACGCGATGTCCGACGGGAATCGCGTGTCAACGGCGCGATCTGCAGTCCCGCGTTTTTGTCTGCGATCTGCGCGCGTGAAATGCGTGAAATGCAAATCTGCTGCGTTTGCGATCTGCGCTATCCGTTCCCGAGTTTTTAGCGGATTCCCATGTTTTTGCCCGCGATATCGATTCCTAGCTGTAACACGCGCGAGTTGTTCCGCGTGTATTATTGCATCGTGAAATGCGATTCTGCCGCGGCCGCGATCTGCTTGATTTGTTTCCGTGACATGCGGGTTTGCAGTGGATTCCCGCGTTTTCGTCCGCGATCTGCGCACGCAATATCGGTTTCCACGGTATCCGTTCCCGTGAGATGCGAGTTATCGGCGGGTTTCCGCGGGTCCATCGCGCCGTGAAACGCGCGAATCTGCTGCGTCTGCAACCTGCGGTATCCTTTCCGTAACACAGGCGTTCGTAGTGAATTCCGGTATGTTTATCGAATCGTGAAACGCGAATTCGCCGTGTCCGTGATCTGCAGTATCAGTTCCCGCGTCACGCGGTTTGTAGCGGGTGCCCCGGTTCTTATCATTATTTCTGATAAAAATTTGCTGAGGCATCCCCAAAGATAGCCCACCCCATGTTTTTCACCATTTATCTCTTCATTTTGGGTGGGCGTTCGCTCGGAATTTTACGGTAAGCATATACACTCATGAACAACAAAAAAAAAGAATCAACAAAATATTCAAACAAAAGATGACAAAAAGTTCACATACACTTATGTTCAAAAAGTGCTAGTTCATTGTGGATTCTAAAAATTCGCCAAGCACTTTTTTTAAATACATCTATGTTGTGAGCTGTGACTATGTTGTTAGGCAAAGCGTTCCATTCATTAATTGTAAAAGGTACGAAAGAGTTAGCGTAAGAAGTCGTGGATGCATAAATGGGTTGTATTTTACAGCTGTTATCTAATCTCGGAAAAAAAGAAGTGGGTGGTGGAAATACTTTATTTCTAATTGTTGGGTTATGGTGGTAAATCTTGTAAAAGAGTGTCAAACGAAATATTTTCCGCCTTAAAGTGAGTTCAGGGAAGTTTGCTCGTTTACGCAGTTCAGACACACTTGTGTGAAAAGAATAATCCGAATAAATAAATCGTAATGCTCTTCTTTGGACACGTTCTAGTTTGTCTTTCAGATAAGTTTGCCTCGGAGACCATATGGATGCAACATATTCTAGTTTTGGGCGTACTAATGTTAGATATGCAATTTGTTTTACTTTAGGGGGTGCGAGTCTTATGTTCCGTCGGAGAAAACCGAGTGTGCTGTTTGCCTTAGCAACAATGTGATTGACGTGGGTGGTCCATGTTAGATCGGTGGTTATATGAAGACCAAGATATTTGCAAGATGAGAATGAACCGAGTACAATATCGTTAATGCTGTAGTTGTAAGGAGACGGTGACAGAAGACGAGAAAAGGTGAGTACTTTGCATTTATCTAGGTTTAGTGACATCTGCCAATTATCACACCATTTTGCAATGGATGACAAGTCAGTTTGCAGGGATGAGTGGTCGCTGGTGTTCGAGATAGTACGGTAGATTACGCAGTCGTCTGCGAAAAGGCGGATGGTCGAAGAAACACAAAGAGGGAGGTCATTGATGTAGATTAAAAAAAGGAGTGGTCCGAGCACGCTTCCTTGAGGAACGCCAGATGTTACGCTCATTTTGGATGATGCTGAGTTATTAACAACGGTATATTGACAGCGATCAGAAAGAAATTCAGAAATCCAACTAATAATGAAGTGGTCAAATTTTAATTGGTGAAGTTTCATTATAAGGCGGTTATGTGGTACTCTATCGAAGGCCTTCGAAAAATCAAGGAAGATAGCGTCAGTTTGTTGTTTATGTTCCAAATTAGAATGAATATTATGTACAAATTCAAGGAGTTGGGTCTCGCAAGACAATTCTTTCCTGAATCCGTGTTGGTTTATGGTAAGAAGGCCATTAGATTCAATATATCTCATAACATTAGAAAATATGATATGTTCCAAGATTTTTGAAGGAATGCTGGTCAGTGATATTGGGCGATAATTTAAGGGCGAATTTCGGTTTCCGGACTTATGTATGGGGATGACGCGGCTAATTTTCCAGTCATGAGGGGCGATACCTGACGAAAGGGATTCACGAAAAATGTCGGTTAAAAACAGAGATGATGCATGCTTCGTATTTTTTAATATTTTTGAGTTGATGAGGTCATCGCCAGAACTCGAGGAAAGTTTCTGATTTTCAATAGCGTGGATAACCCCAGAATAGTCGATGGTAATGGTTTTCATAGACGGATGAGTAAGGGCAGGAAGTACCGGAATGTTGTTAATATTTTCCTTAGTGAATACGGAACAAAAATAGTTGTTTAGGCAATCAGCACACTGGTCGTCGGAGAGAACTAGACCTTCGTCATTGGTGAGAGCAAGAGGGTTGAACCGCTTAGGATTGATTACGTTCCAGACCTGTTTGGGTTTGTCGGTTAATACTTGTAATAGGTCGGTACCGTAAAATTTTGATTTGGCTTTTGTAATTTCGTATCTATATAATTTTTCGCATTCTTCATATTTATTTTGTGTCTCTTTGTTTGAGGGCTTTTGTTTAGCACGCTTGAATAATCTTTTTTTCTTATTGCCTAGTCGCTTGATTGCTTTAGTATACCAGGGGTTGTGGCTATCTGTCTTGATGTTCACCAGAGGCACGTATTTATTCGCGAGGAATGATAATCTATTTTTAAAACGGAGCCAGTTTTCCTCAATTGAGTAACTATGGAACGCCTCTCTGAAAAACATATACATAAAATGCCTCTAATTCAGCGGTAATAGACTTGTAGTCGGCTTTGTTGTAATCCCTTATTTGTTTATGAAGAATACATTTGCGCGGAATAGGAAACGAAAAGTTAAAATGTGCAACGAGGTGGTCACTGAGCCCAGGTAGTAGTGAAAGGTTGTTGATCACATTTTGATCCGTAGATAAGCAAATATAAAGTATGTTGCTACTGTGATCAGTGATTCGAGTTGGCTGACTAATCAGTTGTGTAAAGTTGAAATCCCAACACATATTGATGAAATATCTTGATTCATTGTCATTTGCTGTTAACTTATTCCAGTCGATGGAGGGGTAGTTAAAATCACCTAAAAGTATAAGCGTTGCTTTAGGAAATTTTAAGGATATATCACTGAGACACTCTTGTAATAAAGGTACAAAGGCCTTATTACTGTCAGGTGGTCTGTAGCAGAGGCCAGTGACTGTTTGAAAAGAATGTGATGAAAGGTATAACCAAACCACTTCTAAGCCCGGTGCAGTAGTAACTCGTGATACCGTCAGGCGGTTGTTCACAGCTATCAGCACTCCCCCACCCCGTTTGCACATTCTATCACATCTATACAAATTGAATTCATACACGAGGGGAAAACTTCAGAGTCATGAATCTCGGGGGTGAGCCATGTTTCGGTTAAAAGAACAATGTCGGCTTGCGTTGAGTCGATTAGAGAATACAAAGCATCGCGTTTAGAAAGCACACTTATGTTCGTAAATAGAACAGAGTAAGTGTAGGACGAATCCTCGGTTCGTTTTGATGACGACGCAGAAGGGGCGGAAGAAACATATTTTTTATTCTTGGGTTGCTATTTGTCCTTGGCAGTTACACATTGGTTAGCGTGATCATAAACGAAACAGGTGTTATCTACGTAGAGCTTATCATATCAGTATGCCATTTTTATTCTGACACGACGCTACGTCACTGTCGAGCTATAGCAGTTCGTGGGAGCTGCGCGATGTCGGTCCAACCTTTCTTTGCCGAGTGTCACGTCAGTATCGAGTAGCAATCGTGAAAGATTGGTCCCGAAGCGCTTACTGAAACGCAGTCTAAAACAGAACGAATCCAGCACTTCGATCAAACGCGCGCGTCCGCTCAGAGTGTGAACAGGCATTTGCGTGGCTCTTGCTGACACTCTCGTAGTTCAAACATATCTTTTTTTAACGTCGGCTCGCGACTCGCAGCAACTAATACCGGCCGTGCCAGAAGCGTGCTCGCGTGTTGTCGTGCATAGAGCCGCAACGAGAACGAGCTCACTGTGGCCGCTTAGGCTTTCTCCGCCAAGGCTTTGCAAACGCGTTCAGGCCTAGGCTAATTCTGCTGGCATGCCGTATTTCCGCAGAACGGCGCTGCTCCTATGCCACAAGTGATGTCACGAGAACTTCCACCATCCACCAGATGTGAAGTTGAAATCGTTTAATTAGGTTTAAAATTAGTTCTCCTGTGTTTTACAGCGCAATATTGATATTTCCGAGGTGATGCCTGTCCCTAGCCCATATTTATGCAAAAATATGGGCGCTAAAATTTTGTTTCCGTACCCCTTTAATACTGTAAATGACAAAATTTTCGCGAGGACCTAATTTTCGCGCGCGAAGTCCCGCGAACAATTCAGACAATATGTGAACAGTACGGAAGCTACACTCGATTCGCGAAAATTAGAACCCGCGAATAATTTCAAATTTTCAGCTTTGGCCCAATTCGCGAAAATTTGAGCCCCCGAAAATTAAGTCGTTTACAGTATTCTATATACTTTGATGAGAGACGGCTTTTGCAGGGTCCTGAAGAACATTCTGCCCAGCTTCTGCCCAGCCTGTCACGCCATCCAGGGTCATATTCTTTTTGTGCAAATAAATATAATCATTATTGACTGCCATAACATTTCCAGTAGGTTCCTTTTCAAGTACCTGATGGCACGTCTGCCATGTAACAAAAACATGAATAAAGGCTCGTTTGCACATCTGACCATGACTGAGCACACGGTCGTCTTTCCTGAGCGCTCAGGTCGCAGCGAAACACAAGGAGCCCAACGTGGCCTTGCTGACTCTAGACTGAAAGTTATGCAGTAATAAATGGCAGTGTTTGAGAAATAAAATACATGATGAATTATCTACGAGAAACGGTCACTGATAACGGTACTATAAAGTATTTTAAGCTCGCGGTGGAAGAATGATGCGTAACAAACTACAGAATAAATGCGGGGCGACCCAGACGGGGCAATTTTTCCCGTCTTGACGACACAACACTGGCAAAGCGGGGCCTCCCGCATTCACATGCAGCAACTCCTGAAGCTCGAATTGCCGCGTTTCATTATGATCATTAAGATTTTAAATGTACTGCGCTATTTAGATGCTAAGTTTCAAGTTGATAATGTGTTTCTATATCTTTTGATTGAATTTAGAGTACCATTTAATCTCCAACAATTTTGTTGCAAAGACATTCTATATCGAACCGCAACTAAGTTACACCTCCTGTCCGGTTATCGCTGCAACCACAGAGGAGAGATCTGGGTGAAAATACCGCATTCCCGATTGGCCGCTGCCGTTTCAAACGTCTTCGAGCTGTCCAAGTTGCTCGCCCGTTTTGAGCCGGACTTGATCCCAGCAATTCGTGCTGCACCGCCCCTCTATTACAACATCTAACGACAGACATTCAGTGTTGCCAGTAGTCTTTCTCGGACCAAATTCGACAATTCTACAACTTTTAAGAAGAAAAAAAAAAGTTATTGTGATTTGTAATTTGGGTTATTAGTTCAGACGTGTCCATTAATGTTTTGAACCATATTTTAAGAAAGCTGGGGACTATCAAAATTTGGCCGGAGTGCTCTTTAATGGCTTGTCGCGTGGAGAAGTCCGGTGGCTCACGTGTGCCTGCGCCACTCCCGCACGCTTCACGCTGGCACAAAGCCCGGTCCGTGAAGGTAGTCTTCGTCGCATGCTGGTCCTTGCTAGTGACCTGTGCCGAACCAAATTCATCTTTGTGTCGCCTCGGCCCGGCGAGGCCTTTGCAGGTTGTCTTTGTGCCATACCAGCCTGCACCTCGACCGCTGGCCAATAGGTCGCGTCGAGCTGACCTTTCGGAGGCGATCTCGATCGAAGGTTCGCCGACAGTTCGGCGTCGTGCTGGCATAACGCTGGAATCCCCGACGGCAATCTGTGCCGAACCGAGTTCGTCTTTGTCCCGCATTGGTCCAGCTAGGCTTCTGCAGGTTGGCTTTGTCCCATGTCAGCCTGCGTCTCGCGCACTGGCTAACGGGTAGCGTCGAGCCGACCTTTTGAGGAGCGATCTCGGACGAACGTCGGCCGGGAATCGACGTCACGCCGGCATTACACTGGTGCTGGGGGGTTGTAGCCGCCACAGCTCCTGCAAAGTTGAACACTGGTGGTTAAAATAAAACAAAATTAGTTTAGCAAAAAACAAAAATATTTTCTTTAATTTAGCTTGTTTTTGACATCCCATTTCCTCAGTTGTCGAACCCGTTGAGTTTAGTGACATAAAATTGAAAAGTGCTTGAGGGGTGCACTTTTCTTGTCCTGTGTAACCAAAAAGTGGTCGGAGTCCGTCTTTTTGTTGATATAAAGTTTTTTTTTTGTTTTTGTTTTTAACGTGGCTTTTAGTTACTTTCTTTTTTGTACCTTTCTTTTCAGCCTAGTTCAATCAAATTTTTTGTGTGGTCGCATTCATGCCTTGAGCTTGAATGGAACTAGAGTGAAATGTTTATCTTGCTTTCTAATTTTTTCAATAAATATAAAGTGTTAGAGAGTGGTGATCTTATTTTACCAAACATTAAAAAGACCTGTCTTACCAGTTCTCTAACAAAAGCCCCATTTTAACTCTAGGTGTGCAGAAATATGGGAGCACACTGCTTACTACATCGATGAAAAAACAGTGAGTGCGCAGGCGAGCTGGTGGATGTTGATCATGATGTATAAAACCCGAGACTGTGGTAAAAGCAGGGAAACTTGGTCGAAGAAGGAAGACAGGGGAAAAGAACGTCTCAAACTCAGCCACTGCGTTTATTTCCTCAATGTGTTATATACTGATATGATTCCGGGCCGAGCATCTCCTCACTTCCAAGCGTCACTTCCAAGCGTCCAAGCACCGGCTAATGTAGCCTCCTTGAAGTGGCGAGGGGGTCCCTGTCCAAGGTCCCGCGAGGGGAAAGGGCACTCCCATCACCACGGGACGTCTCTGCAGTCTCCCCGGACGCGGGAACAGATGAGCTCTCCCGATCACACGCCGAGACCCGAACGTCTCCACTTGTCTCCATCGTCCGTTAGCACCCGGTCCGAAGGCCGAGGAAGCGGGCCCCCGTTTCTCAGCGGGGTGTCAGGGGGGTCAGCTCCCGCTGTGCCGGGTGGCCCGCTCGGTGTCGCCCGGAAGCCGCACCCCATCCACGCCGTGTCGGTCAGCATGTTCGGCGGCGCCAGAATGCCGAGCCCGAGACTCTGGTCAGTCGATGGGTGGTCGGTGGCGCTGCCAGGAAGCTGACCCCGCTCTCTGGGTGGCCGATCATAACAATACCCACAACCGGTTAGGTTGTGGGTATATAAGACAGAGGAAATAAACACAGTAGCTGAGTTTGAGACATTCGTTTCCCCTGTCTTTCTTCTTCGACCAAGTTTCCCTGCTTTTACCACAGTCTCGGGTTTTATACATCATGATACTACATCAAAGAACTTTGAAAAAAGTAAATTTTTTCAAAGTACAAATGCAAGAAAGAAAAAAACATACCGTAAAATTCCGAGCAAGCGCCCCCACCCGAGCAAGAGCCCCCCCCAACTTCACCTCTAATTTCACATTTCTGCGCCGTTCCGGGAAAGCGCCCCCCTCCCCGCTCCGCACCCGTATCACGCACCGCGCTGACCGCGCCCAGGCAACACTGGCCTGCGAAGTTCAGTCCAAGAATCCAATCCAATCCAATCCTACTTTGCGGCCCGATTGGCCCGATCACTACGCGCCACTGTCGCTTTGTTTTGGGGGTGTCAGGTCTTCTATGCGTTCTTACCCAGTGGCAAAGAAAATCGAGGTCGTCCAATGGAATTGTGAAAACGGGAAAGACGCACACCAGACGTCTCGACACATCAAGCTCGACCGGATACGGGAATGGGACAAGAATTTTGACAATTTGCTACAGTCAAACTATGGGAAAGCCAAAGTTCGACGAAAGCTAAGTAACGGCGCGCCGGTGTTCAGTGAATACGTGGACGACGCACTCTTTTAATACCTGGAGCGCGAAGGAAGTGCAGAATGAGCCATTAGCAACCGGCATCTTTCTGAAGAGGCTGTCAAAATAGCTAACGGCATGCAGTCGGGAAACATTGCAGAATGCTGCAAACTTTTTTTTGCGGCCGACTCTGGGGTGGTTTTGAAAGTGATTAACATAGCAGTGACAAATCTTTGGCCTAATAAAGTCTATGTTCTCAGAGATAAATAAAATATTAAATCTGTGTGCACTTCGCTTTTTTTTCTTTTTCTGGCGGAAACCTTTTGTCGTTGCCATCTTGAATTTTGGTGCCGTTCCGGGATAGCGCCCCCCCCACTTTGCAGGTAATTTTGACTTGCGTGCAGGGGGCGCGCTTGCTCGGAATTTTACGGTAGTTTAGTTTATTCTTTAGTTTTCTGTGTATATATACCATTTATTGCTCACATTCCTATTAAATTTCATGGGCTTTACTCCAGTATAGAAAAGTTTAGAACCCAATTTGTCAGTCCCACCTCGACTTGGCTGCACAACTCAATAGCTTGTGTGGTTTCCTTCTATACACCATTTCAGCTTAATTCTCGAGTAGGAAACATGCTCTTCAAAAAAAAAAAAGAATAAATAATTATATATTTTTTTACGAAAGCTTAGATAGGACACACTTTTAAAAATTATTTTTCCTTGAAAAACGAATTAACACAATATTTATGTTGTTAGACGCAATTTAGGCGGAGGTCACGGCCCGCTCTAAGCCCTGCCCGTTACTACTGGATTGGCTTGGCTGCTCGACCGAACACGGTCATAAGCCTAGTGTCTCCCTGTCCCAACGTCCGGTCTGACACCACCTACTAGTTGCGCAAGCAGAAGCGTGGCAGCCTCCGGCATCGTCTGCCATTCTACCACTGTTTATCGTCGTCTGCAACGCCCATAATATGTGGCCACGAAAGCAGTGCGTCCGCATCCTCCATCGCTTCCATGGTGAATACGGGGAGCGCGTTGTAGACACATAAAAGAAAGAATGAAACATTTAAGGGGGACGAAAGCAGACATACACCATCATTTCAAAGAGCAACAATATTTACCTACATTCATCACACTAGGAATTTCCCTAGAGCGATGAATATTAGTTAACGTTGTTGCTCATTAAAAGAATGGTGTATGTCTGTGTTTGTCCCCCTCAAATGCTTTATTCTTTCTCTCTTTTGTGCATCGCTTGCATCCGTCTGCTATTCTACCCCCGTCTAAAACCATCTGGACAGCTCACAAGACACAACCATGAAAGCGGCGTCGTAGTGTTCCATCGTGCACGAGTCATGGTTCGATACAAGTAGCTGTCAGCGTCCGTCCATGTGCGGTAAAAAGCGATCAAAAGAAATAAGAAAAATCAAATAAATAAATATGCAGTCCTTTCAGTTTTTTTTCTTCTTGCTTTCTTGCATAGCGTCTGCAAGCAAGATGGGTGAGCATCATGATGAACAATTAGAACCTAAAAATATTTGCTTTAGCAGGACAGGTGTGGTGCTGCTCAAAACTTGAGAGCTACGGCCTTCCGAAGCGAAATGACGGAAACATACAGTCTAAGCTCATCACAACAGACTTGGTTACAACAGACATTTAAATATAACATACCGATCTGTGAAGTGGAGTTGGTTTTCCTCTACGCACCATTGACTCAACTTATATCTGCGTACAACATACTCCTTTTACAACAGACCAAAATCTTGGTCGAAATCAAGGTCTGTTATAACGAGCTTAGACTGTACTTGGACAGACCTGACGCAAGGCAAATGCCCGATCGCTTCCAGCAAGACGGCTCGCAAAGTTTCAAGATTCCCAGAGTAGCGTGGCCACTTTTACGGGAACCAACAAATTTACTCAGCATCAAAACGCGCAAACGAACAAATCGAGTCGGATCGAGCAAAATAGTTGACGTGGGACGCTAAGCTTACGCCAGTCCGGCTACGAAAACGGGCACCCGCACAGCGATTCCGAAGGCGTGTACTTGCGACAGTTGTTTGCTGCGAGCTGCGTCGGTTGAGGATATCTTTCTCTAAACACCACAGAGGACGCGAAACGACTCGCACTCGTAAAAACGGGCGAACTCAATGAGCTACGCAGTGTGTCGAACGATCGCGCAAATGCTGTCAGCCATGTTTGTTAACGTTTGAAACCAAAGCGGAAAAGACGATCTCGGGACATTTTTGAAAGCAATAATGACTCTACCTATATAGATTGCTCCTCAAACATAAAAATATGTAAAATAAAAGACTGCCACGGCAAGGAAAAACAATTTTACAACAAACATTCCACACATCAATCATCTTTCCGACCGACGAGAGCTGAGAAATGGAGCGTAGCTAGCTACGCTCCTGGGCATGGTCTGGAGCGGGCTACCTCCACCTAACCTGCGTTCAACAATGTATCACGAAAAGTAGGCTGTCATGAAAAGTAGGCCATGAGGCGAGCTGATGCCTTCTACGATCAATCGCGTGTGCCCATCGACGAATTTCGTCTCCAAAGATCAATTGTAGGTCGCATTACGATCTTCACGTGTTTCGATGGCCTGTGTGACTTCTGATTGAATACGCTCCGTTGTGTCTTGACATTTGTTTCTTTCGGTTTCTTGCCTACCATTCAGTAGCACAAGTTTACCTGATGTTTAAATATTTGCTTCGTTCAATCGATTCTGCGACTAAAAAATAAATGTGTTCCATTTCATACTTGCGTTTTATTTCATTAATTCCGTTACATCAAAATAAATGTTAAATTTGCTATGCACATTTCGTTTCACCAAGCTCAGCGCGTAGACGTTGCAACGCCTAAAACTTACAACCGTGTCGTACATGCAGCCTACCCGTTTGTTTCTTTATTTCAGTGCCCTTTTTAAGGGCCCCTGAAAAGAAAAAAAAATGTTTTTAGGGGCGAAGCTCCTTAGGGGCTAGCCATGTCCGTATGTCCGTCCGCCGTAGGCCGGCGTCGGGTGCTCGTGCTTCTGCTCGTGAGATCACGTGCTCACGAGCACGTGAGCAGATGCTCACGTGCTCGTGTAGGGAAAAAAAAAAGATTAAAAAAATTATGGAAAAAGAAAAAGAAGAAAGCCACACATTCTCTTACTGATATGAATGAAAAGGCTCAAAGAAAAAGAAGAAAAAAAAAGAGTAGGGGGTTCTGAGATGCCATCCCATCTGTCTGTTTAAAAAAAATAAAAAGAAGAAAACCACACATTCTCCTACTGACATGAATGAAAAGGCTCAAAGAAAAAGAAGAAAAAAAAGAGTAGGGGGTTCTGAGATGCCATCCCATCTGTCTGTTTAAAAAAATAAAAAGAAGAAAACCACACATTCTCCTACTGACATGAATGAAAAGGCTCAAAGAAAAAGAAGAAAAAAAAGAGTAGGGGGTTCTGAGATGCCATCCCATCTGTCTGTTTAAAAAAAGAAAAAGAAGAAAACCACACATTCTCCTACTGACATGAATGAAAAGGCTCGGCATGCTGCGGCTCGGCGTCTACGCCGACAAGCACCACCAGAGCTTCGCCCCAAGCAACATCATTCACCACGTGGAGATGCGGTCAATTTTTCTAAACAATCTTGTTGGGACACACATGTCCAAAAAAAATTTTATGCGAAAAAAAGAAATTTTTTTAGAGCAATAGACGGCAAGAGATTTATTTTAAATTCTTTGCGCAAAGCCCATGACGTCCCGGAATGGTCATGCACCCTTTCCATCTCAACGAAATAGTCCTACTCCCCCTCCACCTCAACGTGATGGCCAAGCCGATCCACCTCTCCTCCACGCGCCCAAATGCCGACAAAGAAAACAAGTGGAAACGAGGTGACTACCAACTAAATCGCGTCTCGCGCCGTCAATATTGCTCCAAAACTTTTTTTTTTTTTTTTCCACATAGAATTATTTTTTTGGCACGTGTGTCCCAACCAGATTGTTTAAAAAAACATTTTTTTTCTTTTCAGAGGTCTTTTAAGACCGGAAAATAAGGCGGATGAATTCTGGAACGGAGAATGTGCCCGCCGGCTCGAGAGCATCCCTCAATCAGCAGCCGACCTCTGTGCGTTCACCTACCAGGTAGTCGTCCCTCGAGTAGGGGTGGAGGCGCTGCGGGAAGCTCGTGTCCAACCGGTCCACTCGCCAGCCGGTGCCCCTCAGTCGCTCCAGCCAATGGCAGAGGTGCGTGTGCGCCGGACTGGCCACCTCCAGCAGGGACAGGCTGAAGTTGACCCTGCGGGGAAGGGAGCCATTGCTCACCAGTTAGCACTACCGCAGTCCTTGGGTCGGCGGTTCTCAAACTTTCGGACCTCGAGGAACGCCCACCTTCCTCGACGATGGGAGAATCCGCACGTTTCATGCTTCCCAACCGTCGTTGAACCGCTAGCGTAACGTCCGGGAAGCTTTTGTCATCATTACCGAATCTTGCCTTGTGCAGACAGAACTCCCGTTTATGCCTTTTTGACATAATTTATTATCGTTCCTCCCTACGTCGCCACCTACTAACACCCCCAACGTATACTACATCCGGTCGGTTAAATCGCCAAGACAAAGTTGACGTTTTCCCACATCAAACAAATATATTCTTTTACTCGCTCGTCCCTCGCATTTCTGCACAATGGAACCACCTCCCTCACCAAACTGCGACTATTTCACCACTCAATTTCTTTCGAAAAGGCTCTTTCCAAGTTCTCGTTTTCTGTGGAATTATGATTGCAATTTTATTTTTCAACATTACGCTCTTCGTGTTTTATTGTCCACTCCCCTCTGTAACGTCGTATGACCGTGAGGGCAAATAAATAAATAAACTCTCCCGGTCTTGGCATTGATGCAATGAACCGGCGAACAAACCTAACGACCGCATATACAATGATATGCACACTGTAGTGTGTTTGACTCAGAGTTATGCCTCACGTGGCTCAGACCCGCTAAAATTGAGCATAAAATGGACAAACTGTCATGGGCGTAAGTTGGTCTATAGCCCGTGACAGCTTAAATGAAACGCAGGGTGTGACAGAACTTTTTCCAGGGGGGTGTACACTTATACTTCCCCCCCCCCCCCCTTGGGGGGCAATGTTGGCGATGTTGGCTATTTCCAGCCCATTTCCACTTTACTCTCTACCTGCTTTCACGGCTGCGCCCTGGATCTGGGGCTGCAAACCACTGATCTCTGTGACAATTGCCAAGTCTCGCTTCCCGCTCCCGTGAGTGAAGCCACCGGGTGACCATCTCGCATGTCAAAAAATCACGTTTTTGGAGCGTTGCGGAGGCTGGCGGCAGCATGCTGAAGACACATTTTCTACTCGTTTGTCATCATTTGCTGAAGAAGTTCTTTAAAACCATCTGTAAGCCGTGATACTTGCCATCGAGAACACATGAAAATTTTTACGGAAGCGCAGTGTCGCAGAAAAAAGGCACAACGCGTTGAAAGTAAGTTTCGCCGGTCTCGCGACAAAATCAAAACTTCCTTGCACTTTTTTTTGTTTTTGCCTTTTAAATTTGCCGTTTTCTCAATAGCCATTTTCAATTTCCAGATACTAAATAGCATGTTGGGAACAATAGATCCATAGTATTCAGAAAATGTAGTTGGTTTGGGTAGCTAAAAACCGCTGGAGTACCCTTTAACTGGTGTGGGTGCATCTCCCTCCTCCCTCCTCCCTCCTCCCTCCCCCCCCCCCCTCTTGCACCCCCCTCGAAATTCCAAGGGAGGGCAACTGCCCCCCATTGCACCCCTCTGCGGACGCCCATGGGAACTGTTTACTCGGAGGCAGAGATGGCCGAGGAAATTTCGGAGCTCGGGGAACTCAACCCCCGTGATACCCAGGAACCTATATTGAGAATCCACGCCTTAGATAACCTACTTACTGGTCTGGAAACTTTGGCAGCTTCCTTCCTAGTATGCCTTGCCACCACAAACGGCGCTAATCCATGCAGAAGTAAAAAAAGTTTTTTCTAAAATTATCGTAAAATATTGCGGAAGCACCCACTTCGTCCAAGCGCCCACTATTAACATTTTCGCGGGAATTCTGTAAATTATACGTTCAGTGCCCGATTCGACCGGACAAGTGACCATGTCGAGGTTAACCCAGTTTTCAGTAGGGTGTGCACTTCCCCCAATATTTTTAGGCTAAAACTTAAAAAAAAAACTTTCAGCCTTTCCACTCTGGTGAAGAAGGAAGACCAGCGAAGCTGTATATGGTGGGACGACCTCAAGAATGACTTCTTGGATGACCTCAAGGACGACGCCTAAGGACGACGCCTAAGGACGACGCCTAAGGACGACGTCTAGGACGACGCCTAAGACGACCTCAAGGACGGGGCCTAGGACAACTGCAGGGACGACGTCTAGGACGACCTCAAGGACGACTTCTAGGACGATTTCGAAAACAATGTTTAGGACGACCTCAAGGACGACCTCGAGGACTACGTCTAGGACGACGTTTAGGACAACTTCTAGGACAACCTCAAGGACAACCTCAAGGACGACCTGAAGGATGACGTTTAGGACGACCTCAAGGACGACTTCTAGGAAGCCGCCGTCGCTCATAGATGGCGGTAGCTGTCCAGAGTTTTGTGTCGACATTTCTTCGCGGGGGACACGATCCTGGGGAAACTAGCCCTTAAAGGGGTACTCCGGCGATTTTTTGAGCTACCTCAACTAACTATATTTTCTGACTCCCCGGCCTTTGCCCTTTCCGGTATGCTATTTATTATCGCGAAATTCATAATAGTTATTGTGAAATCGGCAGATGAAAATGATTCAAAAACCAACATTCAAATATACCCGCACTTTTCAGTGCCGTGACGTCAGTGGCGGGCAGGCTTGCCAGTCGAGCAAGCAGTCTAAAAAATAAAAAATGCCAATCATTAGTTCCGTGCTGGAGCACAAGGACTGGAGCGAGCTTCCATAGCATTCATTTGACACCATGAAACTGCTTCGAATCAGTTGGGAACAAATTCTACAGTCCAAAAAGTGAACCCCTGTCTTCCACTGACGTCACTTTTACGTTGTTGCCAGTAGAGACTTTCAGTTTGAAAAACACGGTGAGGACCAAAACTGTAAATTCAATAACTTTGTGGAACAAAAATTATTTTGACCTAATATTTGGGATACTATTTTAGCAATGTTGTTCGGCGAGTTTAGCAAAATTTCAAGCAAATCAGGGACCATGAAGAAATCGCCGGAGTACCCCTTTAACAGCTCTGCCGTAAAAAACAATGTCGCAAGATTTTGATAATTTTATTATAAAGCAGATGTAGCACACTTCGCGTTGAGTTCCAATTATTCCGTACTATCACGACCCCTAGGTCTCGAGTATAGATGGCGTTTCTAGTCGTTCCTCTTTTCAGCGGGCCCAAGGGGGTTTTACGACAAAGGTAGAAGTGTCCGGCGACTTTCTCCGCGGAGGTTTCTCCGAACGTGCGTCCATCCGATAGGTTCTTTGAGCGATCCGATTGGTTGACTCCCAACGCTGGCGGTGTGCCTCTGGTGCTTCAATTTGTCCCCAGAGAAAATTTACCCGTAGCACGACGACCAAAAGATTCCAAACTGGGTAATTTAGGGACCGTGGCGCTACCGTTCCTGTGTCTCCGATGGGTACCGCATTGTCCAGACTATACGCGCTTAATTAAAAGAGGAAATATTACGCTTTGCAGACTATACAAACATTTGTTTTCCAAGATTGTTCCCTAGGATGAAATATTGTGGATTTTGTGAGTGACAAGGTATGCTAATGATAATTTCTGCATGACACAAGCTTCTTTGTATCCTGCAGAAGTTTTGGGGACTCCATCGATAGTCTTAGCAGGTAATTAATACTCGGCACACTTTCTCCCCGCTCGGCTCCGCGGTGTCTCGGACTGGGCCCCAAGCACGCGGGAGCCCCGTTCTAAAATACAAAACTGGTCCGAGCCAACCCGGTCAGCCCCGGGTCGGTGTTTGGCAGTAGAGGTTTTCGGAAAATCCGGCAGAAGGCACAACCGGTGATCTGGTCAGTGCGTAAATTCACGTTTGGCAGACGCACACGCTGTCTCGCCAGTGTGCGTCTTGCCAGTGTGTAGTGCAGCCACGGTGCATGGAACCAAATCGAAGGACCATAAATGAGGATGCGGTAAACACACTGGTCGGGGACGAGCACCGGGCACCGTGGGACGGCTACACTCGGTGTAGAATATTTCGCGCCCCGTCGCCGAGGCTACGGCTGCTTTCACGCCGCCGTGGCTCCACGCTGCCATGATAGCATGTGTTCTTGTCGTGCATCTCGTTTGCACTTGCCCTCGCGCAAAGGAGGGCGCCGCGTCGGAGGCTCACCTCAACGACGTAGCGCAAAATAATCGAGGCCGAGTACAGTCGGACCGCCCGAGCCGAAATTAGGCCAACAAAACAGAGACGGGGTCTGGCCGTTCCGGGCGCCGTGGCACCCACTCTACGTCGCTCTCGCACCTCCTCTCCTGCGCAAGGTAGACCAGCTGGTCCTCGCGGGTTGCCAGGCGGCACAGGAGGTCGAACAGGTGGTCCGTCAGGGAGTCGTCGTACACCACTGCGGAGACACGTGAATCTAGCTTTCAGGAGGTTGACAAGTACGTATGTACACAGACAGAGCGTTTTAAAATGGCCCGTTTTGTCCACGCCAGGTGCGGGCACTATGCGCACCCGAAAATCAGATTTGCGCGAGACGAGGTGTCTGCGCATGCGCCGTGCCATCGGCGGAGCTGCGGCAACAGCGTGAAGTCAGAATTGTGCGTTGGTTAATTCTTTGATTCGCCGTAAGTGCAAGCGAAGAGGCTACAAGAGCGAGCGTAACGCTTTTAGCGGGCTTGCGACGCACTTGCCAAGTGAAAGCGACGTTCTGGGCAACATGCTCCTGCATCACACCACTGCCAATGCTACGAGCCACTGCCTGCGTGTGTTATTGCCAACTGATCCAATCAAGAGCTAGGAATGCGCCGCGATACCCACGCGTTTGTGTTACAATGAGTTTTTCACCCGACTCGGAAGATGAAATGATGTACGGCAGCATCAGCATCTCTCGCACCTGAAGCGAAGCAGAGCGTAGCGTAGATAAGTTCTCTGGCCTGTACGTGTAAATTATCACCTTCCAATCTTTCAATGCAAAATTTTTTTTAGGGTCCGATTTAAACGGATGCGGCAACGAAATTCTAGCGCCTTTTTTATTGTCTAAATGTCAGCCGCATTCTGGCCACATCGCGGAGATGCCAATTTTTTGCTCGAAAAGACGCCGAAGCATTATTTAAAAGAAATACGCCGAATGTTGTTATGTCACTCTGACCTTAAAAGCGGCACCGGTCCGCAGAAATATGACGGCGAGCTGCGTGCGCGCGAGCGCTGTCGAAACAAATTTCCCGTTGTTGCTCCTGCCACGGATGCTGCGATCGTAGACGTTGCGTGCGGCCGGGGTAAACAAGAAGCTACGTTGGAGAGGCACCTCGAGAAACGCCGATGACTGCAGAGATGCGAAACAACCTACGGCTGCTTCGAAACAAAGTGGAGTGCAGCGGCTGTGACTGTGTGTTCGCGATGCCTGGAGCAGTTTGAGGAGAGCTGATGCCCGGATGAAATTATGGGCAAAGTAAAGCTGCAGCGAGAAGTTCATAACCAAGGTTTGTTTGATTAAATATACGGTCAGAGTGTTCCCCCTGCAGTGTTCCTGTCCACCTTCAAGGCTGCTGGCACTGTTTTTTTGGCCCTATTGCTTTTATCGAATTACAGCTTGTATCAAATTTTTTTCGCCGTCCTGTTGACCTCCTTATAAGGAGAAATTACTGCACTAAAATCCGAGACGGGTTTTGTATGCCTCCGTCTTGGATTATAATACATTGATTTAAAAACATTTTTGTTTTCTTGATTTTAAAGTCACAAACAACATGTATTGTAAGTAATACACTCAGGAAGCGCACATTTATATAGGTATGATGGTTGAAGTTTCAAATCCAGGAAGTTTAAAAGTATGTTTTGAAAAACTTTTCTCACTTTCTCAGAATTCGCTTTTTCGTCAAAACAGAAATTTTCGCCCTAGGTATCTTTGGATCTAGAAGTTGGGCCCAAATACTTTTTTCAGGGCTTAATACTTCAAAAATCAGAGAGTGCGATAAGATGTTAACTACTAAGGTTTCTAATTGGCATTGACCTTAATGACTCATTTCTAGTTATCAGCAAAAATATTTTAACTTGTGATCCCTTTTTCTAGAATGATGCTAAAATTAGAACGAGGCTTTTGCTGCACTCTCTACTGTTTGTAAAACATGCTGACATATACTTTGCGCCATATTAGTTGATCGTAAAAAAGTTGGACAGAAACATTTGTGATAAAGTAGAAGCTTTCTTGAAAACTATAATAGACAGCAAAAATTGAGCTAAAGATTGTGCTTAGCACAAGAGCTTATAGGAGATGTGAAAATTTAATATAAATTAGATCAAAAATGACAAAAAAATGTTCAAGACCAGAGTCTGGTCTTAAGGCAATCTGATGCATGGCACATCGAGGAGCACTCATGAATAGAAGGAGCGGGTCATCTTGGTTTAGCATTTCGAGATTTCAAGAAGCGAAGAAGGCAGGACGATAAGATGATAACAAAACAGGATACATCTCGACTTTATGATCGCTCCGTTTTTGTTGCGTTCTAAACTCGCAGCGCTAAGAGAGAAGGAATTGCGCCGCTTTCAGGATGTACGGAGCATACGAGACGGCTCGAGCTTATGTCAGAATGCTCCCGCAATTCCCCGCACTGTGTAGGATTGTTGAAAGGCCATGCATGATTTTGTGGCGAGGCTGATTCCCACGCAAAAAGAAGTTGTCCACACTGACCGTCTGCTGCCAGGAACACTCGGACCCGGCTCAGGTTGTCGAGGTCCTGGGAGGTCCAGTCCCAGGGTCCCCCCGGGGGCTCGCCTTTGAGGGGGGGTCCGTGTGCCCAGTCGAGGCGGCGAACGTGGGCCCGTGGTTGCCGGTCGTCTGCCCCCAGCGCGTCGTAGAATGCCTCGTTGCCACTCAGGTTGCGGCGGCAGAGCGCGAGCACTTCGTCTCGGGCGTCTGCAATGTCAAAGTCGAATTCGTTGACGCTCCGCCCAATTCGGAGGTTTCGGGACGACGGTCAATTACAAGATTTTCCGACCTATAAGTTGCATCGTTGTACGAGTCACGCTCCCCTATAAACGACCGTTCTTACAAAAACGTCGTTGGTTAAGCTGCACCTATGTATTGCCGTGTGCATGCATGCACACGATTTCCAGCTGGACCGCCTCATTTCCAGTTCCATAATCCAGCTGGAAGTGGACTGATTTTTGCCTGGGTGGCCGAGGAGGATTTCTTCTCCATACTTCTAGAAGTTTTGTGTTGATTCTTTGCCCGAGCGTAATTGATAAGGAGGCCAACATGACCTTGCCAAGTCAGGTTACGAGTGTTCGGTGTCCAAACATTCTAGGCCGAATGTCCGAGACACCAAGTGTAGTAGATAAAAAGCCGAGCGTGGCCTTGCCAACTCCCCCTTGCGCACCCAACTGTCACGCCAACAATGCGACGCTCGACGACGCTTTCTCGGCACTCGTTCCTTCTTTTGTTTCTGGCACGAGCTCACCGATTAAAACTTTATTTTCAGTTCTATGCTAGTCCACCCGTTCAAGTCCGCGACGATATCTCGACAGTCAGCACGACAAAACTGCGTTAATAAGCCCACGCATGTTTATTGTGATCGCGATATGTGCAGAGGTGGGAGTCTGTTTCAATATTCTCTCCAATTAATCGAACGAGAAATATGACACCCACGGGGGCAAATCTGCACAATCGAGGTTCCCACTTGGAATAAATGGGCTAGCGTAATATTTTTTTCCCAAACATTTAATCCCCCGTACACCCTTGTACGTGGCTTCAATCCGAAACTAGGCGCCCCAAGAGCGCCTGTGATGTCGATCTCACTGCCCTCCGCCGGCTCCATCAGCGAAGCCAGCTGCAATGGTGCCCCTCTTTGCCTGCATTGTTTCGGTTTGAAACCATGTACCAGGGTGACATTTTTATCTCGTAGCGCTCACTACAAATGTTTTAATAAAAATTTTGCACCATATTCCATACCACACTGAGGTCGAGCGTCAGTTCTCCAAATACATTATGAACCTAAATACAAAATCTAGAAAGTTAATTGAAACTTTTTAGCCAATAAACACACGAATTAACCAATTTCACCCGTTTTTCTTGTCGCAAGCCTGGTGGTACAGAAAACAATGAAGATACGGTAATCATACACGCTTTTTGCACCGCCAGCCGAGCACCGTTTGTACAAGTGGCATCTTCAGCACACCACCAGGCTTCCAACACGTGTCAAATCTCTCTAAAACTGACCGATTTAGTGATTTTCGATTACACTCAGCAAGGATATGGTTCGAACTACCTGTTTATTTTGACTACTTACAAGGCCAGCTAATTAACAAATTTCAGTCAAATGTCTGAAACGTTGTGACGACTAGCCCCTTACATTATATCCTCCTGGCTGTGTAACTCACCTGCACAGACTGCGTTATTGTAGCTTTCGCAGCTTTTTTAAAACAAGTATGTAACTAAAAAAAAAATACTGTTTAGCGGCCAAAATAACAGTAACTCTGAGAATTTTTCTCATATTAATTGAGAAACAATAGAAACATTTTTGAGGCTGCTTTAAGTGGCTTGCATCGCAGTCACGCCCAACCAACGGACCCGACGGGAAGCCGCCAGTGCATACCGGTGCAGTAGACCCAGTCCGCAAAGGCTGCAGCCACAAGCCCGCAGAGTCCGGCACCGCAGCCAAGCTCCAGGCAGCCACGCCCGCCGAGCACTTCGAACCCACAGTCCAGCAGGAAGTCCGACAGGAGAAGCGACGCCTTCCACACCTGCGGCCGTCGTTTGTTTCGTCGGAAACCTTTCACGATCCAAAGTTTGGACTGCCCCAAAAAAGAACTACGCCGCGGTGGACCTCTTCCACGAAGAATCTGTACATGCAAAACCCTTATTGAAACTTTCTTTCGTGACCGCGCTTGCCGACTGAAACGGCCCCGGCAGACGGCATCCACGTCGTTTCGTAGAGACATGTTTCATAAAAACACGTTTAAAAAAAGAAGAAACGCATGTTTTGTGAATGTAGGTTTTGTGGAAGCATGTTTCGTCAACGCTGTTTGCGTTGCGTGAACACATGCTCCTGCAATATTTCGTTAACAGCGTGTCTTTTTACTATTCATTAATTTATTTATTTATTTATTTAACCCTCTGATGGTTGTCGCCATACGTGTTTGCCGGTAATAAGACGGCTGAAAGTGTCTGCCTAAACGTGAAATGCGTGCACAGTGGGAGGTGTTGCTATTTTGTTATGCCTTTGGCCAACTATAAACGTTATATTTGTGCAGTGTTTCGCTTTGCTGAGCTATTTATAGTTTTCAAATTAGACGCTCCACGCACATGATGTTCACTTTGCATGCCGGCCGCTCTGGCGGCAGTGCCAATGGGAGCACTGGCTCTTCCGATTCAGACTTTCAGCGCTTTTAGGAATTGAATTCGGAAGATGAGAGCTCATCATCCGACAGAGAAGCTTTGTAAAGTACATCCGGTTCGGAATCTGAAGCCGTTAGAATGCTCCGAAAGTGGAGGCACCAAAATGAAACCAAATGGAAGAAAGGAGACAACTTTTCGCCTTCAATATTTTCATTGAATGCTTCAAAACCTAAACAGCCCGCAAGCACTTCATGTGCTTCCACTAGATAATTAAAAAAAAAAAATGTTTATTTACTTTTTCTTAATATTCCTTTGGAAACAAAGCCCGACCGCTGGAAAACATTGTTTGGGGAAAACAAACGACTGTCAAAGGGTTAAATACTTTAAGGTTAAAGGGTTAAATACTTTAAGGACCCCCTGGGAGTGTTATAGGTACAATGTCACAAAAACAAGTATGCATATAAAACACAAACCACTCCATTAGTGCGTAATCTAATCTGTAAGCAGCTAAGGGCAAGGGCGTGACTCACTGACGCCTGCATATGAGGCGCAAAATGTTTGCTGCACAAAAAAGCAGGATTGTGTCTGATGAAACGTCTCAAGATGTGTCAACGAAGTGCAAGCGGAAAGCCTATCGACGAAATGAATTGTTGATGAAACGTCACGCATCAACGAAACTATCTGCCAACGAAACGTCGCTCAACAAACTGATTGGCACCACAGCAGATGTGCCCGGATGACTTTAAGAAAGAAAAGAAAATAAAGTAAGAAAGTGTTTTTGCGACTCAAATAACACATTCCCGATTGTGCTTTTTCTTTCTGAACTTCTGTCACTGACAGAGTTGCTTCCACGCTTTCGAGGCTTGTCGACACCATAGACAATGCCGACAAACAAACACTCCAGTTCAGACAAATAAGCAGAATGGCAAAAGAAGGTCTGCAGCGCAGCCACAGATGGCTTGCTGGAAGCGAACTGGCATTTCGTGAAACTGCCCTTATGCATATATTTCGTCTCTCCGTAACTTGGCAGACGGCAAAAGCTAAGGTCCCGGCGAGCCAATCGGCTCGATGGAGTGAGCCGGGCGACCACACTCTATCTCACTAAGTACTTGCCCGCAGCGGCATCGAAGCCACGGGTGGGAAAGAGAGGGGAAGGCCCCTTTTGTACGAACTTGAGTGACGGGCTAACCTTCTAGGGGGAGAAAAGCGACGTCTGGGACGCACAAAAGAGGATCTGAGTGAGAAGAGAGTTCCTCCTTTCTCTCTTCTCCAACCGCTTGAGTTACACTCTCGCTCCCATAACTTTGGTGAAGGCTGTCGCGTGTTTCACCTCTGTCACTCTGATTGGCTCAAAGGGGGCCGTAGCGTTCATTCTTTGTCAAGTTACGGCGAAATCAAGTGTAGCAGTCGGGCAGTCTTGTTTTTGGTTGCCTGCTTCCTGAGGCAGCATTGCCAGAGAAAAATTTGTAAATAAACTGGAGGTGAAATAAAAATTTCTTCAATCATTCCCAGAGAAGATCGACACATCGGAATTAGGGAGGCGATGCGGGCTAGTTGGTTAGTACTTAGTAAAATCAACACGGCGCACAAAAAACGAAGATCAAGTAGAAGACTGTACACAAAACAACACTTGTCTTGTGTAAGGCTGTGTTCCAAAATTTACTCGATCCAGCTCCACAGTAAAGGTTTCGTACCGCAGCGATTCAAAACTTACTCGCACTTACTCAACGACGTCAGAACTCGCGTTCCAGAAGTGGGTTGTTTACTCCGGAGTGATTACTCATGCTACCGCCGTCCTCCGATCGGATAACGTGACGTCTTTACTCAGATAAAACCGAGTAAAGACCTCATATGATTTGTTCATCGTCTGCTTTGTGCGCTCACAGCCGTCAAAGCTCGTCTGCACTGTTGGCTTTGGTGGCAGACATTCAAAATGGCAGAGGATGAGGGGCAGCCATTTTTGTGTGGTTACTGCAATTCTCTGTTTTCAGCGCACAAATTGACTGTACACAACATCCAGATCGTACACCTTCCGCAGGAAGGTACACCCGTGGTTCTCATTAGAGCGCAAGCGTAAGCAGCGGCTGATCCGCATCCTCATCTTCGGCATTGGAGTGAACTACGTATTCTTACGTTCAAGTCTAAGGATGTTCGAACACAGTAGATGATGTAGAAATCGTTTTTTTTTTTTCCAGAGTGTGCATAATGAGAGGATAACGCTTGTGAAGCAGTGAAGGCTTTGAAGATTTCAAGTATATAATCAGTCAACCTTGCCCCCTCTCCCTCCCCAAGAAAATGCCTATAGCAGTTTGGAAGATCTTTCTGTAATTTTTTAATCATATTTGCGTCAAAGCGAACGCAAGTCACATATCACTGTTGAGAAAGCTCCAGCGCTGTACCACTACACCGTGTGGATGTGGATTCTAAATTTCTGCAAAACGTAATCGGTGCGACTTACGACGAGTGGAATGTATACATTTAGGGCACCTGGACTAGACTTACAGTGATAGTGCTGATTGATCAAAAACGAAATCTACTATGCCCAACTGAAAGGAGCAAGTAATTTTGATTTTAGTGTACAGCCCAAAAGGAAGGTGAACAAGTGGAGCTGGTGAAGCCACCTACAAAAACAATGTGTCGTCACCGTCGAAAGAAAAACTTCGCAGCGGTTAATATTATTGTCTCTTCATCGAGTCTTCTAGTGCTTCCTCCGAGATCAAAAACGATCGTCCGCTATTTTCCGCCATCGCTACTATGTTTTCTTTTTGCCGTAGCCCGAGACAAAGCCAATCCATGTACTATCCAGGTGATGATCCCGGCCGTTCCAAAACCGAGTCGCAGATCATTTACACGCGATGTTGCGTAATATCACCCGCTGACGTAGGAGACAAGTTACTCGGGCAAGGTGCGTAACATAGCCTAAGATAAGTCGGACTAAGCGTAAAAAAACGGGCTAAGCTTACTGTGCTCTGTCATTGACAAAGCCGCTCACAATGCTTGTGTGTCTCACTGACAGCAAAAGGCATGCCTATAACTACGTGTCTGCGTGCAAACTAATGGGAAAAGTGACGGACGCTATTTGTCGACGTGGCAGGACACGGCTTACAGGAAGTGAAAAAGCTTTTTGTGAAACTGCCCTCTAGTGAATTTTCGCACAATACTCCCGTGTTACTGGAGGTGTGCTACAGGTACTATATGCGTTGCACGAGACTGCTACAATTCGTTTAGCCTCAAGTCGGAGCACGGCCGACTCTGCAAGCCGATAAGACTAATCAAGAAGAGCCGAAAGCGCAACATTTGTTGCCTTTCTTTGCATGTCGCATGACCGACTCATCCGAAGAACACAAAGTGTGCCGCGACCTTTAACTTTTAGTTTGTGTGCCTGTCTGTGTGTCTTGTGGTCTTCAACAGTGATCCGGCTAATAATGATTCACAAGGACCAGCCACATAACACATTTATTATGATAACAAAAATTGTTGCCGGAATTGCTGCGTGGATTGTCGTTCAAATGCGACGGCTTTTTGCATCGTCTTGTACCGCATAAACATTTCTCTCTTAGAGTGCTTAGGAATTCCCATGGAAATTCTGGCAATATTTTTTTTCGATGTCCACAAAGTCTTTTATTGCATTTAAAACTAATTCACTTAATTTTTGTATTTAGTAACTGTCTACTTCTCGTGGACGGGCCTCCCACAACCAACCAATGACTTTTGTTGTTGCATTACTGCAATTAAAGTGTTTCTCTCTTACTATACTGAAAAAAACGTAACTTGTATTTAAACGTAATAAGACCCTCGGTAACTGTACCTGCTGTTCAGAAGCTTAACACATCACATCACATTCAGTGGGTGCATTACCCCCCGTTTGCAAAAGTGAACGTACTTACGTATTTTAAATGTGTTTTTTTATTTACTCGAAACGTTATCGGTCCTATGCGGGACCAAGATAGGAGCGGAGGTTACACAACACGAGAAAACACTCGCAAAATACACGCATCAATACGATCCTTCCAATACATTTTAATAAGAAAACTTCAGGTACCACTGATCGAATGCCTGAGACAAGAGAAGCAAATTCAGCCCGATTTCCAGCAGCCACCACATGTGCTGGGAGCTTGTTTCATTCCCATACTGCTCGCAAAAAAGAATTAGCTTCTAAAACAATCCCGAGATAAAAGGACTGTTTTAATGCAACAGATGCGTGCCAGCTCGTTGGTTGCAAACTGAGCCACGGACGCAAAGCCATCGCATTTAAAAGTCCCGGCGCACAACGTCGGGACTCACCTGAAGTCCGACGCCTTCCAGCGTGCTCGACAGGAAGTGGTCTGGGGAAGGAAAGCGGGGATTGGACGGTGCCCGGCGGCCATGATGGCGGTCCCACCTATCTGCAGGGTGACGCGGCGCCGCGGTCTGCGCACCGCGAGGTCTCCGTCGTCGTCCAAGGCAAGATCTCCGCCGCACTCTTCCTCGATGTCTTTACCGGAGGCAAACCAGTCCACCAGCAGCCGCGAGCGCCCCACTGCAAGGTCACCGCACCGGATGTCGGTTAGAGCAGTCCATAAATAAAGTAACTGGACATGGAGTTTGTACAGATTGTGCTCACAGTCGCCAGAGGGCAGACCAAAGCACTGTGTCACCGTTAGAGCCATTTATAAAGGGCAAGCTTACACTGTCCAGATTTAAGTGCCTTCGTACGCACATGAGCTCTTGCCGAGCGGCGACACCTCAGCTATTTTTACAGAATAACATACAAAATACAAAACAACAAAGACAATGTCAATGAATATAAAACCATGCCCGTACGCACGCTTCGGTCAGGGGCACAGGGAGGATAATAATTTGCGCAACGATATGAAATTCGTTTTATTCGTCATTTCGACCATTTTTCGGGGCAGTCGGATTCAGTCTAATGTAACAAACTGTAATGGGTAGTTGGGAAGATGATTACTATATATGACTGTTCAATGGGCCAATTTTGTGAGGATGATCGGGTCTGGGAAAAATGCAATCAGTGATAACTAATAACCGTAGTCTCTAAAAAGTCTAAATATTGTGCACAGAGAGAGGTTGGGGGACAACCCAAAAACTCTGGGTCCATTTCTTCGTTGATATGCGCAAGCGGGAGCAAGTTTTAATATTCTCGTCAACGAATCAAACGAGAAATGTAGCCCCTGCGCCCCTGGCAAATATCCGGTTAAAGCCCGTGCTTATAGACACCTGCAAGTACGGCCTCTGGGCATCGCCATCTTGCTGCTGGTGTGTGTAGATCAACCGATAGTCAAGCATTGCTGAGGCGTACCCACGGTTTCCAGACTGGCACCCAAACAAAGCGTTTTCCATCCACGGTGGCCAGACTAGCTCTCAAAGCGAAATGCATACGCGTCGCACAGTTATACAAGACTCACCACACAGTTGCTCAAAATGCATAGTATTGATGGAAATAAAAAAATAAAAAGACAAGACTCGTACACTTGCTAAGTATGAGATGTGTGTGTACGCCTTTTCTTTTATTCTTTCCTTGTATCAGGTTGAAGTATGGAAATATTTAGAGTTTTTATTGCCACGTATTTAACGCAGTTAAGTTTTGTTGAAGTTGTAAAAACTATTACCAGATATGCTTTGTTTCAGGCAGACAGACTGCAACTCCTCCGCTTTCTTTTTATCTCTCGTCAGGCCTTCATGTCTGCAATTTTCTGAACACGAGAAAACCGGGTAATTTTTTAACCGCGTCCAGGAGAAAGACCACATCAAAAGTCAGGCACGGACAAGAAAAAGAAAAGGTGTCTTGAAGTTTGTCTTTCTTGTTTCTTGCTATTCTCGAACTTCTCTGTACACCAGAAAAGTTCAAATAGCAGCATTTGTATTTTGTTGGTTAAAGATTGAGTGGTCAACATGTCTGCACCTTGTCAATGTAACAGCCACCGATACTCTGCAGCTGTTATTCCTGGCTATGGAGACAAAAGCTCACATGTAGTTCACAATTCTTTTTATGCCACTCAGGCTCCCGATTAAAAACCGTCGGCAAGTCTTGTCTTAGTGCACGAGAATCGTTGCGCAGTCCCACCCTACGCATCTGCACAATTGCTGACCCAAGCACTTTTTAAAGCGTTAGCATTAGTACCCACGTGACAGGGAAGAGCTGACGACATCCATCTGTGGGCAAAACATTGAAAAGGGAAGCGCGTCACGCAGAGAGAAGGAAAGCAGTGAAGGTCAAAGGCGAGAGGGAGGTGACGTCACCGGGTGGAAGCCAAAGCTAGCGCGGGAAACCGGAGAACAGCGAAAGCAGCGTCAGGCAGCGGAGGCCGCTGCTACGCGTGCAAGACGGACGAACGCGACAGAGGAGGGGAAGCAGCGCCTGGCTTGGCTGGCCGAAATGCGACGCAAAAAGCGGCAAGCCGACGTGGGTCTGCGTGCGACAGAAGCCGGAAAAAATTAAAAGAAGATCCATCGGTGGATCCTTAGGGAATGCGTTAGCATGACCCTCGCGAAATGCCACACACGTCCCCCGTTGGGAAACGCTAACACTGACCCCGTAACAAAGCCAAAAAGAGGCAGAAAAGAACAGAGGAAGCAAGAGAGAAAGCCAAAACAAAAAAGTGAAGGGGTCAGCGTTAGCAATCCCCAAAGGGGGACGTGTGCGGCGTTTCCCAAGGGCATTTCCTAAGGATCCACCAATGGATCTTCCTTTAATTTTTTTCTTAAAACATACAGGGGGCATACAGTGCCTCCAAAGACAGGAGATAGAGTATACCATAAAATACCGAGGAAGTGCCCTCCCACTTTCACCGAATACTGGGTTAATCTAGACAGGGGCACTTGTTCGGTCAAATCAGTAAAAACCAAGATGGTGGCCAATAATCAGCTTTGAAGGCAGGGTGAACGGAATCAGAGAAAGTACATTCATTTTCACGTGACATCCCCGTCATCGCCGCTGGCGGTATTATGGCTGCTGCAATGGGGTGAATATTTTCGGTCGATGCCGGCACTTTGGAGGGGATGGGCGCTTAAAGGGGTACTCCGGTAATTTCTTTGTGGTCTCCGATTTGCCCGAAAATTTGCTAAACACACCAACAAACATTGCTGAAATAGTAACCGTAATATTAGATAAAAATATTAATTTTTTTTTTTTTTTCACAAAGTTATTGAATTTACAATTTGGTCCTGATAGTGTTTTTCAAACCAAAAGTCCGTACTGGCAACGACGAAAAAGTCACGCCAGCGGAAGACGGGGGTTCACTCTTTGTACTGTAGAATTTGTTCCAAACTGATTCCAAGTAGTTTCGTGACGGCAAACCAATGCTCCGGATGCTCGCTTCAGTACCCACACACCAACATGAAACAAGTGCTCGGCATAGTCTATTTTTTAAGACTGCTTGCTCGACTGGCAAGCCTACCTGCCACTGACGTCACGGCACTGAAAACTGTGGGTGTATTTGAATGCTGCTTTTTGCATCATTTTCATTTGCCAATTTCACAATAACTATTCTGAATTTGGCAATGCTAAATAGCATACCGGAAAGGGTAGAGGCCGAGGATTCAGAAAATATAGTCAGATGGGCAGCTCAAAAACTCGCTGGAGTACCCTTGGAGCATATAATCTGCAGAATTCCCAAGTTCGGGAAATGCTAATAGTGGGCGCTTGTACGAAGTGAGCACTTCCGCGGTATTTTACCGTAGTCGTTCTTCGTTTCCTAAACTCTTTCAGAACCTTGCTTCCCTGTGTTCATTGCAGAAAGCAGACAACAATCTACTTTGTGTCTAGCATAAAAGTTTATTCATTCGTTTGTATGATTTTATTTATAATATTTCGCATCTGTAAACAATCACTGTCGCAACATTTGTGGTCGAACAAACCGCTACATACGTCACAAAAAAAAAAAAATTTTAAAAACAGAACTGTGCTGCATCTGCACATTTCTTCCATTTGTTCCCTCACCTTTTTCCACCGTTCCCTTTTGCTCTTAAAACAATCACTGTTTGAACCCACAGCAATAATAAAAGTCAGTCCTCGGCTCAATACCAAAGTGAACTGTACAGTGAAGCAGAAAAAACAAACAAGTTGTAAAACAAGAATAAATATTTAATAATAGGCACAACGTTGGATGTCGATGTGCGAATCACTAACGGGCTGCCAAATTCCCCCTTAATTTCCAAGCTCTTTGGTAGAGCTCAACTTCTCCTAGCCTTGTGCCAAATATAGTTGTTTTTTTTTTTTGCTTTGCTTTGGGTTTTTTTTGCTACTCTTTCATTTCGTCTTTGAATGCCCACGTTGATCTCTCGGCCGAACTCGTCTAATATCTTTGCAAGATATTTCCGTTTGTCCATGCCCACAAACTGGCCCCGGAAGTGGCAAGAAATTGCATCACGGGAACTAACTAGTCATGCTGTCGGACGTCAAGATCCTGGCGGTTGGTCCCAGAAATGCTGGCAAAAAAGACGAGGGCAGTAGACATACCAGTCAGGGATGAGCTCTGAGCACCAACCACATTTTAGATGTAAAACAAAATAGAAGAAAAACCAAGACAAAACACTCACACAGCCAATAAGCATTTGTGGTGTTGGGCACCTCATCGGTAATGTCACAATTAATATTAATAACAATATTAATAATAAAGAAGAGTGACAATGATAATCATAAATTCATCGTTTGATCTTGTGAAGCGGCATCGTACGACACACTGCCAATCAACCGACTGCGCTCGGTCGTGTACGGAAACGTTTACGCAGCCGCCCTATCACATCTCCCCTAGTACATCATTCCCTATTTAAAATGGACTCCACACCTGCAAACACCGCCTCCCCGATGAGGTTCTTTCCTTTTTGTCAAATGCGAGCAAACCAGGCCGCCAGAAGGTATCACATCCATCACGTTCCACGGCACTCTACTCTGCGCTACAAACAGCGTGTGTCACGGCTGCGCGCTCCCCAACTGAGGGAGGTGCCAGCCATCTGTCACACTTTATTTATAATTCTTCTTTCACTTTTGAGTTTTGTTTCCAGACCATAAATCTGGAAGAATTTTCCCGTTGCAATTTCTTAGACGCGACTGTAACTTCGGTGCTAGTACATATAATGCCTAGAGGTTTGCTTAGAAAGCTGAGTCAATGAATGGACGCGTCACATACTTTGCCTCGGAACGGCACGAAGACCGAGCAATGGATTGCAACGTGGGAACATTCCACAGCCCAGGGGTTCAGAAACTGGGCTCCAAGCAAGCGAAAGATTCACCAAAAGAACCCTCGTCCCTCCCTGAGATTAAGGTGTTTCCCCAGTTTGAGCACTGTTTTATAGTAATAGACTGAAGATGCTCGTCGATGGACAATGGACCATTTTTGGAAATCGCCGGTTCAGAAGTTCAGAAAGTGTAACATTGTAATATCATAAAATAGTCAAAACATCAAATTTTTTTTTATGTTCAGAAGATAATAAACGTAAAGGAGCGTCCAATTACAACACCGACAGAATCGGCAAAAAGATATTTGCCGGTAGTCTCGGGCTAAGCTCGCCGACACCGGCGGCGAAGTACATCTTTTACAAACGAGAGGGGTTTTGTGGTCCTTGTCCTGCCCAAAAAAAGTGGAGTCAAAAACATGCGACGCAACATTACCGGAACACATTGCCCTAAAGATAGAAACGTAAACATGCCCTGATTGTGAAAAGGAGGGCTTTTGGAACACCTGGAGCGTGCTTTTCTGAAAACACGGTGAAACGATTGTGCAGAAAGGAAACAAAAAAAGGCAGAATTTCAAAAGTTGCCATCATACGAGTCGCCGACTGACAGGGGCACAACAATGAAACAAAAATGTCCGAAAAGGTCGCTCGCAGCCGGCGTGACAGCTCCTCCATCTTCTGCTGTACACTTCGTTTCACCGTAGGTTGGCAAAGAGAGAACACTTACGGCCCCCTCCGAGCCAATCGGAGTGACGGAGGTGAAGCACGTGGGCGAGAGTGTCACCCGAGCAGTCGGAGAAGAAGGGAAGGAGAAACTCCCTTCTTAACCCGGACCCATTTTTGCGTGTCCCAGATGTTTCTTTTGTTCCCCTCGGAAATTAGCCCGTCGCTCAAAAGTCGTACGAAAGCGGCCTTCCTCCCTCTCTCCCGCCCGTGGCTTCGACGGCGCTCCCCAAAATAGCGAGATAGAGCATAGTCGTGTGTCTCCCCCCGACGCTCTGATTGGCCCCCCGGGACCGTAGCCTTCGCTGTTTGCCGAGTTACGAATAGCCGGAGTACAGTTCCGGGGCGTGCGGGAGAGATCAGAAGTCGGCATTGCGACACAATGTCTCGCATATCAATTACTTCTTCACGAGCGAACGTACGGTTTGCCCACCCCGAAATCGGACGTCTCTGTGTTTCTCGCCACCTACAGAGCACGACCGGCTGCAGTCGGGCCGTAGACGGCAACCAAGGCACTACGAGTCTGTCGAGAATTTGATGCCGTCCTCGTTGCTTCCGTCTTCCTCATTGCTTCGGAAACCCGCAAAAACAAATTGACTTTTCTGTTTTTACCGCTTAAGGATCTTGGCTGGAGTGAATGGAAATGCGAACTCGTGCTTTAGTAAAAAGTGTGGAAGTGAATTTGTTCTTGTGGGTATTACAAGTAACAAGGAAGGTATTTAATTCTCGGCAGACTCCTAGTAGTGGCCTGGAAGCCGCTCCAGGGTTCGGGGGCATATATCGTTGCCATATTTACTGCATCCCATATTCATTACTTTTATGAAAAAAAATATTATCCAATAGGTTCGTTCCCAGACAAAGCCACAAGTTGTACTTGTGAACGATGCAAGCCCCATACACTATATAGTCCACTGCAACTCAAGAGGGTAGGGCGAGCGACAGGAAGGCCGGGAGAAGGAAGCAGACAGAACGGTGGAGAGGAGAGAGGGAAACCTCCTCCTCTCCCCAGCGTTCCGCCTCCTTCCTCCTCCCCAGCCTTCCTTTCCCTCGTCTTAGCTTCTTGAGTTGCAACAAACTATAGTCATAATGGATGGATGGTAATGGCTATACCCTTTGTAACGGGCGGCAGCTTGCACCACCTAGCCTAACAATTTGTCATCCCTTCTTTTTTTTAAATTTTTATAAATTTTAACACAATTCCCCCCCCCCCCCCACACTTTTAAAATGTTTCATTGCTTATTTTTATCTGTATTTTTACCCCTCCCTAGATCGTTTCCACTAATCTTCCAATCTCCTCTTAGTTACCGCAATTCTTTCCCTATCCATTCGTCCATCCATGCCTGCAAATCCCAGTGCCCCCTCCAAATCCGTAGTCCCCCCCCCCCCAGAGGGTGGGACAAAGCCCCATGCACCTTAAAATTACATGTTCTATAGTTTCCCCTTCGCAGTTGCATATCTTCTCTCTCAAGTTTGCCAATTCTTTCCTACAAAAGAGACTGGTTTATGGTTGCACAGACTTTGCCTTTAGTCATGCTAAAACTCCCCCAAGGCTTCCTAAAGCAACAAGTATTATTCTAGAGAGGGGTGGTAACATTTTACGAGCAACTATCGAACCACCCGACATTTGAAGCATGACTGACACATAAGAATCACAGTCTGTCACAGTAACATCCAATAACTGCTTAATGTAACACCATAACTGGTTATTTCATGTAACCCTCGATACAAAACATTGTTCCTCTCAGGGCATAGGGGTTATTGTTGGTTAATTAGTTATAGCTTATGACCAGGGTCCCATGTTTTAAGGTGTTTTTTTTTTTTAATATGGGGATGTTTTTAGGGGTTTATTTTTTTCCCAGAGATTCCGAGTTTTTCAGTGTCGATTTGCGGTGTCAGACCAAAAAAATCTCCGTTTATTGGGGCTCCTGCCAAAAGAAACATGACACGGGAGCGGGATTCCCTGACTGCAAGAGAACATGCATGCGAAAAAACTATGTGGGAAATGTCACGCACAGGGACGGATAACAGAAAGGAACAAGATAATGGAAGAGATAAGGGATAAGGACAGAAGAAGGAAGGGGTAAGGACACAAGGAAAGTAAGGGATATGGACAGTCCAGTGAGGCGTGTGTTGGGACTCAACACAAAATTAAGCTGTAGTTAGAAGATTTCCTTCCATGAGGCCGGGGTTTTCTAATTAGTAAACAAAATCTCCCATTCGGGTTTTTTTTTTGTTTTTTTTTCCGGATTTGAACAAAATTATTCCTGGGTTAACTTCCAAGGTTTATCGGTGATTACCAAAAACATGAAAACATAGTGATGACACCTCCGGTTAGGTCGCAGCGACCCGAGTAAGCCGGCGCCGTTCATGTCTGATTCCGCAACGTTACGAATTCAAAAGACACGACATAAAACAGCTTGTGCTATGTCTGATCCTTTGTTCAAAAACCGTAGCACGGCAGCAACACTTAAGCAGCTGAAATGGGTTTCGGGCGTACGACTCCTAGTGCAACGTGTCTTTTAATGTAACAGCTGCTACTTTTTGTGCCCGTCGTTTTCAACGCGCAAGCTCACGAGAGAATTGGCTCGGGTAAACGCTTCCCTTTTGTCGCATCAGGCTAGTGTGAGCTACTTCGGGTTACCGTGAGCACAAATGAAGATCGAATTCAACCTTAAACTTTACGTCGAAAGCTGTCGACTTCAATAGGAAGGAAGAGTAGTATTTATTGTTGTGGTTCTATGTGCTTTTGGTTGAAACCGAAACATACTTGTCTCGGTTTAAAGTTAGAATTTGCCAGACAACAGCTCAAACTAAAGTGTACATTTAAATCACCGATATAACCGACTGAATGCGCAGTATGTTTTTGGACTGGAGTCGGCGGACTGTATGTGTTTAAAAGCTCAAACTTTACGCGGTGTGGTCTATCTACAGGTGCGGACAACACAATGACTTGTTTTTCCTCGATTATTCGTCACGATGGCACGTAGCAGATTTTGCAAATGATAGGTTATGCTAATGATGATCTCTGATAATGCAAGCTTTTTTTTTTTGTGTGTGTGTGTGTGTGTGTGTGCACTAACAACGCAGGCATTTTTCAAAAATGTGCTGTGTATAAAATTTTTTTACAGATTATAAAAGCGGCCTGGACAGTGCAGCACATGCAGATTATGCGCCGGGCGCAGACTGTAGTTCGGAAAATATGATACAGGCCCAGTTTGGAAGCCGCGTTCACAGAGCAAAACACTAAAAAAAGAAATGCATGCAAAGTGAAGCTGCTTGATTTATTTCCAGCAGCTATTGACCACAAACTCTTTCTCCCTACTGAAGTGCACTGCAAACCTCCTGCCTGTAAGTACCAAGACTGTGTTGACTCGGATGGCATTATTTTTTTTCACTCGCTACTTGGACGTCGCTTCATTGATATTCCCACATGTTACGTATGCAGAATGTAATAATGCAGCTAAAACAAAACATTGCTTTCCCAAAATCTTTTAAGAGAACTCTCTTTGGTAAATGTATCGACAAACATTTTATATAGCACAAACATGTCTGCTTTTTTCGATAAAATTTCGAATACTTGAAGGCACTCTTACTTTCAGCATTCTAGAGTGCCTTCATACACACGCGCGCTTTTGCTTGAGTGGTGACATCTCAGCCATTTTCCCGCCCAATCGTTTTTTTATGCATTTTGAAGTGCGCACAATCCGGTGTCACTCAGCTCGAGTGCATAGCTTTGGCTAATGCATAGACGCCATTTTACCGCCCAAGTCACGCACCGAGTGCGCCAGAGCATCACGCGCTGGCACATTCAGGGCAACAATGGATATCTTCACTTTGAGACAGACAGACATGTAGGCAGCCTACAACATTCTGCCTGCTTTTGGCCTCACCAGTGGCAATATCTTAAAAATAGGGGAAAATATTTTAAAGTATAATAAAACAGTTGACAACAAAATGCCTGTCAAATCAGATGTATCTGAAAAAAAAAAAGAAGAAAATCCTCAGAAGTTTGAGAACGCAGTGACACAAAAAAGAAGTCACGGATACCTCCTTTTTAAGTAACAGACGACTAATGAGAGGAAGACTCGTTGTCAACATTCACATGAGACAATGGGTGACAATATATTTTTGAGCCACGGCTGAAGCCTATCGAAGCGTGTTGTGCTATCCGCTGCTCCGGTTTCGAGTTTAGACCACGCCATTTGGGCTTCATACGGGAGGAAGTCACCAAATAAGGAACGCTTAAAGCAGAAGTCCTCAAACTTTTCCATCTTGAGGAACCCAACTTACCAAGACTGATAGCCGAGGAACCATCGCGGTCTCAGCAGTGATCCAGTAAAGCAATAACAGAAACCTCCAGACCGAACAAACGGTCTGGAGGCACATAATAGCGAGTGTTCTGGCTCATAGACGTGCATCAATGGCTGGCTCAAATATGCTAAAACAGCGCTTAAACTGGGAAAACGTTTTACTGGGGGTCAGGGACGGTCAGGGCAATTCGAGCGCCCCCGGAGTGCAGAGTGCCCCCAAAGAGAACCCTTCGGGACATTCTCTGGGGAACCCCGGTGTTCCTAGAAATCCAGTTTGAGAGCCCATATGGCATAGAGTGCCTCCGCACTGCATTCCTCGATTTTCCTTGTGGGCGCCACCACCTTGGTGCTCAGTGGAGAGCAGGTGCAACTGGAGACCGTTACGGTTCGGAAATGCGACTTCCCGAGCTTTCGATGTGGAGTCGGGAGGCTCGGTTGATACCGTTTCGCTCCGGTGGAACGTTTCGAGATTTCTGAAGGACGGAAAGGCGTTTCCCGCAATTTCAAACAAAGCTGCAGACAACTGGCAGAAATAATTTTGTGATGGCGAATAGCGTTCATTCCACCTTGGGGGTCACAGTGCGAAGACGACTGAAGTGCCGTTACCCCGGGGCGTGGCTTATTCGGTGGCCCCAGTTGAGACGAAGTTGTGACACGTCGCAATGGATCCGAAAAGTACACAAATCGACTGCGTTCCGACGGAGGCAATGCACAGGTGCGCCTATGAACAATGCCCCGCGTTATGACATGTTTGACAGCATGAAATACAACAACATGATCCCACGAAAAACTATACACGTGGCCCCTTTGATCCTTGTTCACAATGCCCCGTTATCTGCAAGGTTTTTTGCCCGTGTTGTTGTGTTGCTACGGTGGGAGACGATGTGAGATTAGCAGACTATAAGAGATTAGCAGAAGAAACGTGGGCTTTCTCCACCTCTGCCTGCAAGTTGTTTCTAATATTAGCGGAGGGAAGAAATCTTGCACTCGCTTCGTCGGCAGTTTCTGTTTTCTTTTACTATTAGAAAATAAAATTTTAATATTGTATATAAAGTTGACCAGATTATTTTATTTTTTTGTTACGTCAATGAAAGCACGAATTGCCGTATTCCTTACGGTTTCTTTTTTTTTTTTTTTTGCTTTCATTTTTGTTGTAAGTAGTACGAACTCATTAAAATGTTGACATTTTTTTGTTGTTGTTATGTTTGCAGACAATACGACGCGACGACGCTGAGCAACTGCGCAGTTTTCGTTCAACGAACTGCTTCGCCTAACTGCAAGCCACGAGCAAGCAACTTTGAGACGACTCACACCTCGTGTGGCAATTATTAAACAAATGAAAAAGAAAAAAAAAGTGGCCCTCTAACGAAACAGGAAGAAAAACGGTCGGGCACCGTCAAGCCGCTCGTCGCTACCGCTGCGTTTCTTCCTTCAAGCTCTCAGGTAGACGAAAATAAAAGTTGGGACAGGGAATAAAAGTCGATTTGATCGATGGAGCGTCTACCTTGGAGACGTTTTCGCAGCGTCACCGGAACAAGACGTAGTAGCGGGTCGTCAGGCATCAGCATATTGTCAGAGTCGATGTGGACTTCGGACACTACCACTTCGCCGTCTTGCATCGCCGATCCGTTATTCAGCGAAATTTGATTCTTCGGCACGGCAAGGTCACTGACCAGCCCCATCAACTATGATCAAACCAAAACACCTCTCGATTGAGTGGCTCCAATTCTGGCTTCTGTTGGCTTCTCATGTGACTTACGTCTTCAACCGAGACTGCGATATGTGCGATATCTCTGTGGATATCACAAATATTCGTAGGTGCGTAAACAAATCCGACTTTAGACACGTTGGGGAAGAATATTTAATTAACTGGACTGCTCCGTGAGCTTCCTAGTTCCGTCGTTTTCGGTAAACAGACAAAAACCAAACGAACAACGCGTGCAGAGAGTGACATAGAGATTACTCTCCCTGTGCTGTTTTTGGTTTCTAAAGTAAGAACGCAAACGTCGACAGCTGCGGTTATGATAGCGTGCCGATGAGAATCGTAGCCGTCGTAGCTGTCAACCTAGCTCACGCAGCACGTTTTATATTTTTTCTCCGAAAGCACTCGACACCGGGAGGGGGGAAAAATTGTTTAAAAACGTTTCGTGAGAGCGCGACAGCGTCACGTGACCAAACGCCGTCCAATCGGGCTTCAACACGAGTATGGCGACCCCTCATAAATTGAGCATGCGCAAAGGCGCCGTGCTAGCCTCTGCCACGTTTGTAGCACTCTAGGGCTGGTCACCGGTGCCGTAGGAGGGGAGCAAGTTAAAAGAACTTTTCTTTTGTACACGCGACATAGGAACCATGTTGTCGCTAAAGTTCGTCACGTTACTTTGCGCTCTCGTAGCCGTCCACTGTGAAGACTACGAGAAGGACGAGCACGTCCTGGTCCTGAAACAGACCAACTTCGACAAAGCAGTTACCGAACACAAGCATGTGCTGGTCAAGTTCTGTGAGTGTTCCTTTTCTTCCTCGCGTCGTTTTTTTTTTTTTGTTTTTTTTCCCTGGAGAACGTTCATATACGTCGTCGCTTAGGCTGGTAAGTCCTTCCCGCCTCTCTTATGGACGACGATTTCCTTGTCCTTTCGCGGTAAAGAAAGATAGCGAACGATGTCTGCGTTTTGGTGTGGCCATCGAAACGTCCCACGTAGTGGATGGTGAGCTTGGGTGGTAGCCGGCGTCGTTCAATGCCCGCTTCGCGACGGCGGATGAGGCCTTATCTCGGTCTCGCCGGGCGGCATCGGCGGCGATTAAAGGTGGCGACGTGTGAGTAATTCGGCCGTGACTAGCGGTTCCACTTGGCTGGCTGCGAACGCATACAGCCGGGTTAACGAACCTCTGTTTGTGTTGCGGTCTACGCGGCTACAGTCGGTCTACGTGTCGTTGTCGATAATCGTGTAGGACACGTCACTACTAATGCTGGTCAGGTGGGCGGTTCGGAGTTCACAAAAAGTTTCCTCGTTCGTATTTGTAAAATAATCGGAAAACAGCTGACTGCTGAAGTAATGAGATGGTTATCGAGTATGAGAATAAAATTCAAAGAATATGGCTGAACTTGGTGTGTGGCATGTTGCACCGAGCGCTCATTGCCTGCCATTCGTGGTACCGGGAAACTGATAATGCTTTACGATTAAATGGTGCTTATCCGGTTCTGTTAAGCTTGATTCAAGTGTCTGGTGTACGGAAGAATAATTGTAAACGTTGAGTCATGCCAACTAGTAAATTGCATAGCTTTCTCATTGCACAACTTCGTTTTCCGTATCCTTGTACGGATGAATAATTGGCTCTGTAATTAACTGGCAGCGTTCCTCTAAACTTAATTTGCAAAACAGTTTTTTTTTTTTTTGATGTGCATGTTGCAAGTTGTGGGTCGTACATTGGATGGAAGTGCTCTGTGAATGCTATCTGAATGCACTGCACAAATCTGGCAGTGGAAAGCAGGCAGCCATAACTAAAAAATGAGGGTACTGGTGAAATGATAAATCATAAACATAACATAACCAGGGTCTTGGTTTCTATTTATGTTTGAGACCCATAAATTAACACATGAGCATAAATACAAGTCGAGGAAGGTATGCAACGTGAAATGTTGCGTACCACAACTGTATGTAGCACAAAATGCTTGTCCTTCTGTACCAATTTACCGGCACTTTGAGCCCCCATTACGTGCAATTATCGAATAATGTGCCAGCAGTTTTGCAGAGGTTACAAGAGAAAAGGTTGGCAGAAGTCTAATTTTTGGCCCAGGTCTTGCACGCGTCTTCTTGCCGAGTCTCGTATGACTTCACGAGTACAGCACACGCCCATCTCGTTGAGGCTTAATTGCGGCAATGCCAGTAGGGTGGCGTGACCGATCCATATCAACATTTTATAGTCGGATACAAGTTAAGATTGTGCCGGACATACACAACCACCACATACCAGCTGCTGAATCAAATCGCCCCGTGGACCAGCCAGGAGAGGTGATAGCCGTGATGAGTTCTGCGACGTGCACCTCTGCTGCAGCTTACTCGTGCGTTGTGGAGAAATGGTAATTGCATACCTGCCAACTCTCCCGAATTGTCCGGGAGCCTCCCGAATTTCGATCACATCTCCCGATTGTATGGACGCGACCTCAAATCTCCCGAAAAGTATCCGCCGTAGGTTTTTTTATGACGTCTTATTGCTATAATCATCGCGCGTGTGTCATTGCGAGTTACTCGAGAGTAGGTTTAGTAGGTTACTCGGGCGGCTTACCACGTGATAACTCAGAGCAGTAGCGTAAAACGAGGGTAGATTTTCAAACGCCAAGGTACGAAACCTCTGCTCCTGAAGTTAGAGCGCATTTTGGAACACGGCTTATATGACCATGGGTGCGCTAGGCTTCAGTTGGCTTTGTCAGGTCGTCGAGTGAGGTGCGGAACGCCGAACTACTCTTCGTGTTTCCCAGAGTTTAGTTGGAACCACTGATCTGTTGGAACGATTGATGGCACTTTCAAAAGCCAAAAAGAAGTACTTGCAAGTATTTCTGAGATCATACGCGACTGAGTTTCCGTGCTTTGTCGCTTCGCGGAAAGCTGACAAGTATGGATTCTGTACCATGTGTGCCTGTGATGTGTGAGCGTTTCGCATGGTGGCAAGCTTGACATCAAGATACACATCGCTTTACGAAAGCATCAGAACCATGCTCGTGCCGTAGAAGGGCAGGGCACCACAGGCAGTTTACTCCAAAACAACTGCAAAGACAGTGTGATTCGCGCAGAGTGCTTCTTCACGGGGTTTCTTGTCAAACTAAAAAAAAAAATAATTCAACTTTTACCCCCCCCGCGGTGGTTTCCCGAATTTTTATGTTGCTAGGTTGACAGGTATGTAATTGGCGATAATGAGGGTGCGGGAGGAGGTTCTAGCGCGCCCTTAACTCGTATCCGACTGCAGCTCTGCATGAGACTTCAGAGCAGCACTGCACGTAAGCTGTAAACCGGTCAAGACGATGAGCAGCGTTTGTGTGGTGTCTTCGCAGATGCCCCCTGGTGCGGCCACTGCAAGGCGATGGCGCCAGAGTACGTCAAGGCCGCCAAGCAGCTAGTGGACGAAAGCTCGGACATCAAGCTTGCCAAGGTCGACGCCACAGTAGAGACTCAGCTCGCCGAGACCTACGAGGTGCGAGGCTACCCAACCCTCAAGTTCTTCCGCGATGGCAAGCCCTACGAGTACAAGGGTAAGCTGCTTGGATCGCTTGGCGACAGAGTTGACGCTGGTATAGGCAACAATGGTCAGGAGAGGACTGGCACATGCCACACCAAGTGGTGATAGTTACGAACTTGCAGAGGGTAAGCAAATTGGCAAAGGAAGACAATCATACTTTTGGTTTTTACTTTCTAGGTTAGGTGGCGCAAGCTTTCGCCCGTTGTAAAGCGTACAGCCGTTAGCATCAATTCATCCATCCGGCATGTACAGCAACATCTTGTAGACAGTTAGGACATAGTGCCGAATTTCCTATGTCTCTTGATGGAGGCCAGTACAGGGACATGAGTGCTTCTTCAATGTTTGACTGGGAGAGAGTTTTCTCGCTGATTGGACAAGTCCCAGGTGACCTGCGACGCGGAACTCGTATTCATTCTGTGTCCCGAACTGACTTCTGCTAGGTGACATAGAAATCCAGGACTATGCAGTCTTACCTAGGAGGTGATGAGTGTAGTCCCATCTTACGAGGCATTTGGAGGGTCTCGAGTTGCCACAAAGTTTGGTTCGTATAATATGTAGATTTAAGGAACCCCGGATCATCTTGTTAAGACTAATGCTCTTCAAACATGAAAACAGCACAAAAATTTTACAAAGGACGAGTGAAAGAAGTGCACGAACAAAGTGCTTTGTCTGTGCACTTCTTTCACTCGTCCTTTGTAAAAGTTTTGCGCTGTTTTCACGTTTGAAGATGTTCAACCAACTCGCCCAACTTACTGCCTTGTTGGACTAATGCTCCTTTCGCACCATTGATGCTGCATGTCTGAATTCTGCCTTATGGACAAAGGGACAAGGAGACTGATCTTCTGATGGCACAGAAAGACTCAAAAGGACTATTTTTGTTGACGCTGTCAAAAGTAAGCCACAGTCCCCAGTTTCGCGCGGTCTATCCCGCTGCTTTAGGAACTGAACCTTAAACGGTAACTGCAAAGAAAAGTTTTTTTTTTTAAACAGCCTAATTGGGACAAGCATGTCAAAAAACAATTTTTCCTTGAAGAAAAATTTTTTTTACAGCAATATTTATTGCGCGAGACTGATTTTAGTTTGCGGCTATTTCGTCCGTTTTAAATCGTGCGCCACAAAGTTGGGATTCCGTGACGTTAATCCCAATCGGCTGCTATACTTCCCATTGGCTAAGAGTTTGATTGACAGCTTAGATCTTGGGTGTTAAACCTTTGTTATATGTTGTGATTTCCTTTTCAGTGGCATATTTTTACGTTTAAAGAATAACCCATGTAATGAGAGTTATTGTTTTTTACAAAAGGTTTACAAGACGGGCACTTCCGTTTGGATTCATACCAAAAACAACAAAAGCTTCGCCATTCTTTCATGGCCGCCCAAGTCTCCGCTCTCGCCTACCTCGACTAGTCGTTTCGCCGAAGTGATCAAAGTTTCGTGTTGACCCAGGTGCTTGAGTGAGACTTCCTGAAGTGAAGTAGTGTGTATTTAGCAGCTGTCGCCAGTGTTAGTGATAGGAAGCGACGCGGGGTTTTGGCTTTCATAGCGCGGTTTGTTTCTTTCGTTTTCCTCTTTGCTTTCTTAGCGTGTTTTTTTTCCTTGCTTGCGCGTGCAAATGCCGACTTTTTTTAGATGTCAGCTCCTGTAAGCAGCGCCGTCGCTCTGTAAAGTACTGCGAGATGAGGGATCGTGACAGCGAGTCTTCCCGCAGCCATGTCGCCCCGAAACATCACAAGCTGAATGCTATTTGGCTGCAGGCAATCGGGCGTTCGCGTAGCGACAATGAGTCCAGGTATGTTCCAGTCATTTCGCTCCGGAGGCCTTCGAGATTCGCACGGGGTGCCCCCAACGTCCGCGACTGAGACACAGCTGTTACGTAAAAGACCTGGCACAGCCAGGTTATTACGCAACAGCTGTCCGCAGAAGCCTTCGGACGTCCGAATTCTACTTTAGACAACATTTTTTTTTTTTCTCGGCTTCCGAATTATATTACGTAAAGTTGTTTGAATGGAATGTGTACTGTTATTGTAAATCATGGTTTGTGATTACGCCTTTGTAGATCATCTTATCCGGTTTGCTGGAGAGACTCAAACGACAGGCATAACAAAATCGTTTGCATATTCCGCATACCTCGCAAAAGAACTTCACCTGCCATCTTGCGAAACAGTCCGCACCGACCTGACTTCCCAGTCTTTTACCTGCTTTAGAGCAGTTTGTACCTGCTAGTAGGTATGCCTACTGAAACTGCAACTTGGGGCAGTGCCAGAGAGGAAAGAAACAAAGTTTGTCAAGCTTGGTCGCTCTCCCCAATTTCTGAACTCTCAAGTGGTTGTACCATAATAAATGCACAAACGCCCCTTCCCAAAATAAAGAAAAAGCACTATGTTCACTACGTAACAAATGGTCTCAGTTCATGCATCTGTGGACAGGTAGGAATTCTTGCCCAAATTTATTCACACCGCATGATGAGCGCTACAAACTCGAACGAGATTTACAGGAAAATATCGGTGGTCACATAAGTTTCCCTGAAATTCTGTATAACCGGTCGTTTGGAGGATCGAATCATCTACTCGAGCGGTGTGCGTCGTTGTGCAAACACGTTCGCTGTGCAACCGCCGTCTACCAACACGAAGCTTAAAAACGGCAGATTTAGGACAACAATGCGGAGTCAATTGTTCAATTGAAACGACTTAATTTTGTTGAAAACGCCCCGCAGCTTTTTACTCGCGGTATGCGTCGAGAATCTTCCACATTTTGAAACGAACGAAGGAAGATTTACTTTTAAAAACGCTCGCTGCCACAGCTCGCTGCGTCCTATCGGACCAACTGGACCGGATCTGCTGACGACGACGGGACTGAACCCGTTGAACGTCAACCCCACAACAACCAATTTGCGCTCAGTGTTAGTTTGGAGTTCTACTTCCAAGCCCCGCACCACACGCCACAAACGTTGCAGTTCTTTGTCGCATCGAGGTGTCGCACCAAACAGAACGAGATTGCCGAAGTCAATGCAGCGCTGTCGTGAACGTTGGCTTGTGGTTGCGCACTCGTGGACCCTGTGACTCCCTTCGCTTTCCAAGCACACACGACGATTACGAATGATACTCTGTCTTCCGGGAACATCACAGAGGCACTTCTCAGGTCACGTCTTCGCGACATGTGCTCGCAAACCCTGGAGCTTATCGCGTCCCGTCAAACCAAAACAATACCGGCGCCATGTTGAACGTGCGTTGTTGCCACATTTTCCCCTGACCAAACAAAAAACGAAAGCAAACCGGCTCTATAGCTTCCAGCGTACATCGACGTCGCCTTCCCCCCTTCCCATTCCCCCATTCCCCCCCCCCCCGATCCGCGGCCGGAGTAAAGACTCTGCATAATCCGCAGCCAAGTCAATCCAAGAGAATCCAAGAGTGAGGGGCGGGGCGTAGGTTCTCTCCACGCGGGTCGAAAGAGCAGGAGTTTCAAATGTGGAGAGGTTGTGACTCCGACTAAATTACGTACTGTGGCATAAATATTGCTAAAAAAAATTTTGTATTCTCGGAAGATTTGTTTTGTGACATGCTTGTCCCAATTAGGCTGTTTAAAAAAAACTTTTTTTACTTTGCAGTTGCCCTTTAACCAAACCCTGCAGACATGCTACCACTCGAGGTTGATGCTTTGAGGGTTGTCTCTTGATTGCACGCCAGGTTGAGATCCACGCGTCTCTTGCAGGTGGCCGTACCGCCGACGAGATGGTGCGTTGGCTCAAGAAGAGGACCGGTCCCGCGGCCGAGGACCTCAAGTCCGCCGATGCTGCTCGTACCTTCGTGGATGCCTCCAAAGTGTCCGTGGTTGGCTTCTTCAAGGACCAGGCAAGCAGCGAAGCCATGCAGTTCCTAGAGGCTGCGGAAGCCATCGACGCCCATCCTTTTGCCATCACGTCCGACGACGCGGTCTACAAGGAGCTGGGAGTCTCCAAGGATGGAGTCATACTTTTCAAGAAGGTGAGTACAGGGTGGACCCTTGTTGTCAATGTCCTTGTCCCACAGAACATCCGCAAGTTATATGCTGGCAGCGTGCACTTGAACTGTCCCCCTAAAGCAGATTGTACCGCTAAATTCACAAACCGCTCCAATTGAGGCGCCTCTCCACTTTCCCAAGGAACGCACGAGGGCCAGCTCTGGCCAATCGCGACGACAAACGGGCGGCCTTCGCGCCTTTCTTGAAGTGTAGAGGTGTTTCAATTGGAGAGGTAAAGGTGCTTGCCATAGAAAGTGTTTCTACATCTGGGCTCACTGTGTCCCACTTCAGGTAATGTAAGTCCTGGAAGACATGTTTTTCGACATAAATTTAGGAAGGAGAAATTAGTCTGTTCCTGAATGCTTGAAGATGGTAATGTTCAGCCATATAAGTTTAGTTTTTTTAATTCTTTGAGTTTTTAAGTTTTCTTTTTTGTTAGATCTGCAGTCTTGAAAGCTGCAGACAAGTAAGCAAAATTCAAAGACACAAACATCTTATTTGTGCCCACTGAGCAGTTGTTCCTCCAATTTCTCTCGAGAGCCTCTTACTTTTCTTGTTGACATCCAAAAAAGGTAGAATGGGAAAATTATCAGCCCGGCCAAAAATCTTGCAGATCAGCTTTGAAAGCAGAGTGCTAGACACTGAAAGCTGAAAGTTTGTCGTTCACGGCGAATTGAGTCCGTACCTTTCATTCCTCCAGTTTGACGAGGGCCGCAACCTGATGGAGGGTGCCGTGACGTCCGAGAGCGTCCAGTCCTTCGTCAAGACCAACAGCCTGCCCCTGGTGGTAGAGTTCACCCACGAGAGTGCCCAGACGGTCTTCGGAGGACAGATCAAGCTGCACAACCTGCTCTTCGTGAGCAAGAAGAGCCCCGGCTTCGAGGACATCCTCAAGGACTACCGGGAGGCCGCCAAGGACTTCCGCCACAAGGTGCTGTTCGTCACCATCGACGTGGACGACGAGGACCACGAGCGCATCCTCGAGTTCTTCGGCCTCAAGAAGGACCAGGTGCCCGTGATGCGCTTTGTCAAGCTGGAGGGCGAGATGACCAAGTACAAGCCGGAGAAGGACGACCTCACGCCTGAGAATGTGCGCTCATTTGTGCAAGACGTGCTGGACGGCAAGCTGAAGCAGAGCCTCTTGTCTCAAGACCTGCCGGAGGACTGGGACAGGCATGCCGTCAAGGTCCTCGTCAACAAGAACTTCGATGAGGTGGTCTTTGACAAGGAGAAGGACGTCCTGGTCGAGTTCTGTGAGTACCTTCAACACTTGTAGATTGGTACGATGATGCATTCGGCGAAGGAAAGTGTGCAGTTCCATACGTAGCTTGCACTGATGTCGCCTGGTCAGATAATGGGGGGGGGAAAGGGTGCATGGCAGGGTAGCTTCCGCTGCGTTATTGAGGCGCTCCTGGCCACCAGAAAGGTCGGTCACAAGTGCCGCGCCGGCGTTCGGCTGGGGCTCATTTCCTCGCCGATCAAACAACAGTTCCAACTGAACACCGACTCATCATTCCTGTCTCATCTGTCCGCAGTAGACAGCTCTATGGCCATGGTATCTGGTGTTGCCGAAACTCGTTATCTCGTTGCCGTTCGACACGTGCCGCGGGTGGCATTTATTTGGGGGAACTCCGGTGTTCCTATTATTGAGATGCGACCATATTCTCGCGATTGATTTTTGCAACATGTTCAAACTCGCGGAAGTGGGGTCCTTGCAAAAGAGTTGCCTACGGTACACGGCTCACTAAGGTTGAGCCTTTCGATGCCGTTGGCGCTGGCTTTAAAGTCTATGTTGTTGTGCGGGCAGACGCTCCCTGGTGCGGGCACTGCAAGCAGCTGGCCCCGATCTACGACGAGCTGGCGGAGAAGTACAAGGAGAAGCGGCCGGACCTGGTGATTGCCAAGTTTGACGGCACGGCCAACGAGCTGGAGCACACCAAGATGCAGGGCTTCCCCACCATCCGGCTGTACAAGAAGGGCACCAACGAGGCCGTGGAGTACAACGGGGAGCGCACCCTCGAGGGACTGTCCAAGTTCATCGACACGGACGGGGAGTACGGCAAGGCGGCCCCCGAGGAGGTGGGTCGTTTGTCGGCAGTAGGTTGGGAATTGGTCGGCTGTTGGTGGTTGGGGAGTTCCCGATAAGACTGCTTGCGGGCGATCTGTTTGGTATTGGTTGCCAGCTGGTTAATTGGAGATTGACCGGGTGTTAATGACTGATGAGCTGTTCGTCGGCAGTCTGTCGGGATTGGTTGTCAGCCGGTTAGAGTGGGATTGACTGGCAACCATTAGTTGGGGAATTATCGGCTGTTGGCGACTGCTTAGTTGGAGATTGATATGCGACCAGTTTGCTTAGGACTTGGTTGCTAGCTGCCTAGTAGACAATTGATTGGCAGACAGTTAGTTTAGGATTGATTGGCTATTTGTAGTGGCTGCTTCTCTATCCATTTTGTTATTCGGGTTACCTCGCAGTGCCTTAAAGAAATTCTTGCAAGGAAGGGATGCTTATGCATTTCTGTAAAGTAGCAAATACGGGGCAGTTGGTTGGGGATTGATTGCATGTGTGTAGTCGGCAGAGGGTGTCATTTATTGGCTGCTTGTTGGGAATTGATTGGCAGCCAGTTGAAGATTGATGAGGGAGCTCCAAATTTATTGTCTGTTCATCGGCACTCGGTTTGGGAATTGATTGGTTCTCGGTAGTTAGATATTGACCTGCTGTCGATAGCTTCGGGATTGACTGTTGGGTAGTTTCAAATTGATTGGATGTGAGGACCAGCAGTGAACATAACTCTGTTGGCACTTGATGGAAATGTCAAATCGGTGCGAGATAGTTTTGTGCTAAATTAGTGAAATGGATTGGGTCAGCAGCTTATTGGCTACTGATGTCACTATTAACTTTTTGGGTAATGAATCCTACTTAGAAAGCGACCAAGAACTCCTGCCTTTTTCTTTCTTTTTTCAAAAGGAAAAAAAAAAGTATTGAATGTATTGCCGGATGTGCAGGACATTGAGATTCAGCGGTGGCAGTGTCTGAGCCATGTATATCCATTTGCAAGATTTCTGCTTCAATGTTTTATCCATTGTCAGGGCACGACAGTGCTCGAAAACTAACCATGGCGATTGCCATGTACTGTGCATTGCTAGGTGGCTTGCAGACTGCAGGACCGGCAGCCATTCAATTGCACTCCATCTTTCCCTCTTGCAGGTCACGGAAGAGGAGGAGGAGGAGGAAGACAAGGAGGACAAGAAGCGCGACGAGCTCTAAGCAACTCCCTCACGACCCATTTTTCCCACCGCTCATTTCCCCCCCTTCCCTGCTGCCCTCTCATTGGTCACTCACCCCCGTTCCCGCTGTTGTTGTTCACACGTGGTCCCCCTATTGCGTTTGATCCCATTCTCCCGATCTCTTCCAAGGCCTCACATGAGGGTGCAAAAGAAGCCCCCGTTTCAAGGAGGGTGGCCGGAAGTACCGCGCACACATTTGGGAGGGGGCCGTTTCGGTCTTTCGGGGCGGTCGTCGTCTGCCGCCACCTCCCAGTGGTCCCCCCGGCCCTTGGAGGGGGGGGGGGGCCCTTCTGGACTTCCGTGCACCGAGCCCCCTTCGCTCGCGGGGTGGACGGTGCTGCATTTGTGTGCGTGAGTGTGTGCTGGGGGGGTGCCGTCTGGGCACCTTTCGATTAAAAAAGAAAAGGGCTCTGCGGAGCTTCATTAAACTGTACAAGCTGTCACGTAGAATTTGTGTGGTTTATTCTTCTTGGAAAAGAAATGTACATTACTATCATTTGTCACTCAGTGACAAGGTTGGAAGGTCGTACAGGTGGCAAGACAACTGAAGGTCCTCCCTGCCGTTGGTGTACATTACCATCATTTGTCAGTCAGTGACAGGGTTGGAAGGTCATACAGGTGGCACGACAACTGAAGGTCCTCCCTGCCGTTCTCCACTTCAGTGGTGCGAACGCTAGAGAGGTGACCTCTCCAGTGTTTGCTCTGCTAGTGTGAAGAGGTGGGAGGAGTTCCCCTTGGCTGCTAACCTGTTGCTCAGAGTGGTTCAGAGGTGCACACCTTCCAGCGTTTACAAATCCACAACTGAGCACACTAATGTGCATCACTTTAAAAAGCATGTGCAAGAACGCCTCAAATGGCACTGGCCAGATGCCATCTGTGCATACCTCCGTGAGGTGCAGTGGAAATGCCACCCTGCTCTTGCACGATTGCTTTACCCGCAGTTTATTTCAGTCTGGAGAGCTGAAAGCAAGGTTCTGCACAATCTGTTCTCTTGCCTTCTGGCAGGTTGTTTCACCTTTTCTATAGTTTTGGATCTGCTACCACTTTCTGATGAAAGAAATGATGGTAATGTAGCAGAAGCTACAAGAGTGAGCATTTGGCATTGCTGACAAGCACGCACGCATTTCTCGGTGCTACAAGTGTGTCCTTGGAGCTTTGGCTTAGCTCGCACACGAAGTGGCGTCCCTCAAATTCTTAAAACCCATTAACACTCTTGTAACCGAGTACGACCGAGAGACCAGACCGGTTTTTAAGCCTCTTGCGACGTCTCCGGACCGAATGCGCTGCAGCGGAGCTGGTTGTAAGACATTGCAAGAGGCTTAAAAACCGGTCTGGTCTCTCTCGGTCTTGCTCGGTCGCAAGAGTGTGGACGGGCCTTTAGTGCACACGTTTCTCCGCTCGTTTTTGCCAGTGATGAGATGTGCAATGTCGTTCTCTAGTCACTTTAGTGCATCATGCATTAAGAACAGCTGAGATAGTTGCTCTTAAAATTGCACACTTCTGAAGTTACCAGAAACTAGGTTATCTTCAAATTATACTCTGCTGCAATTGCTGACCAAGGGTTTTGAGTTTAAAATGTGGAAGAACGGCCTGTTCGTGGTAATTTGGAGCAGGGGCTGCATGTACGACCAATGCTAAAATTGTAGGAGGACGCTTAAAGGGGCGGTGCAACGATATTCAATTGGGATGTTTTTCACTTTACACGAGCTTACTGGCACTAGTGGGACTCGAGGATACTCGCACGCAACGCCACTGACCAAGAAACTCCTTTGTTGCGCTGTAATTTCGATGACAAAACCGAGTGTTTTCATTCAATCTCTCCTTTGCAAAACCTGATGACGTAGCTGGGCGGTAGCAGTACCGCCCAGTGACGATATTTGAATGCGGCTCATAGATTGGACCCGAGCATGGCGTGGACACTCGATTTGGGCTCGTGATAATCGATCGCTCGAGAAGCATTCGGGTAGTGGCCCGTGTCCAATCGCTGCAATGACGACAACAGCCGAACCATAACAATGTCTGAAACTCAGCGCGTGTCCTGTGCCTTGCCAACCCCAGCGCATGGCTATGATCAACATTGGCGGCATATATTCGGCTCCAGATCACGTGGCCGCTTGTTCTGGCTGCGAGTTGAGGGGGTGAACGCTGCTCGTTTTTCTTTACTTTTTTACTAGGACTCCTATTGCGTGGGGTGAAAAATGAACGAGTATTTCACAGGTCATTAACGTCTGGGATCCGTTCTAACCGGTATTTGCGCAAAATACAAAAATCGTTGCATCGCCCCTTTAAGCTTCGCCTTTATGAGTGGAACGCGATGGCAAAACAAACTCCCGCTTGTTCCCAAGCCGTGCCAGCGCGCCTTGCGTGGCTTAGTCAGTAGCGTGTTGCTCGCAACCGAAGGTTGTGGGTTCGAATCCTGCCTAAAATTCTTCCATTTTTCTTTGAAGCAAAAGAATTGCTACTTCAAATGAAATTATTTGAGACATGTGGCGACCTTTAATTTGCATTATGCGTCATGTTTCTTAATGGCTTCCATTCCGTACGTGACATCACGTTTCACGCGAGTGTTGTGGGTCGTTTGAAATTCCCGTGCGAGGTTATATGGCTGCGACGTTGTGACCCTATTGACCAATCGGGATTTTCCCGTTGCAACGCCGCCGATGCCGGCTTATCTGCGACACAAGCTCCTTAACGCTTTCGCGTTGAAACTAATAAACTTCAGACTTAATTGAACCAAATCGAGGAATTGCACCAAAATATATGGGCGGTACAAATCTGATCGGCGAGATTTGTCTCTAAACATTTCAAATTTAACCCTGCATTTACAATAAATATCGCAAATCTTCCCCACCCCTTTGTCAGCATTAGTGCTGCACTGTTGGCTTAAGACTAATGTCATTTACAAAATACTACCGTAAAATGCCAAGCGAAAACCCAATCTTCGAAAACTGGGGGATGGGCCGGTTCGCACACTTGCTTTCGACTGCCACAAGTATTGTGATCTCGTAGCCGCTAGTGTTCCTAGTAATTTCGTTGGCATCATCTGTCGGGTACACCTGGAACACTTGCAACCACTGTATACAGCCTGCAAGTTCGTCTGCTCTTTGCGCACCTCATGCGTTTTATATGTTGGCCTTTCATTCCGATGTGCGAAAGACGCATTTTGGAACACTTCTTCACTGCTTAGCACCGACATGTGCACGTCAAGCTTCATTGCATTGCACCGGCGTGCTCGGAGAAGCGGCCGACATAAAGCGACATCTCGGTTAGCTGGGTGGGCTCTGGATCCTTGGGTGGACGCTTTACTGGTTTCTTTTTTGAATGTTCCAAAAGTAGTGGATACACACTTTTTGGGACATATCTAGCGTTTTAGAGTACCGGGCTTTCCTGCTCCAGTTCTATCCACATCGAATGCAAGTACTTGTCTGCTATGCCACAAACTTCTCAATTGCACTATTAAAAAAGACAAAAACAAAAAACGCCTAAAGTGTACATTGGGCCACGCATCAAGTACTAGTTTTGAAACTTATCTCCTTATCTTGAGGGGTATGTACACCATGCAAACATGGGCACCAAATAGCAACTTCCCACCACTTCCAACCACCAACAAAATGGCGTTTGCTTGCTAATATAGTATTGTGCTATCTAATGAACTGAGACTTCTAAAGAATCTTCCCACTTCCCATTGGTCAGCAGGATGCAGCATCCTATGCCCCTTATGCAGAAAGGCGTACATCCTGTCCTGGTTTCTTCCTTGCCCAATTTCTTTTGTAACACATGCTACTACGAAAGAGCTGTAGATATTGAGTCTTGAAGCAAATTCGGGGTAGTTGCAAAGCACTGCCATTTGTGTGTAGAAAGCAAACCAATCTTGACTGGTGCACACTACCCTGTGCACAAGCCCAAAAGAATCCTTCCGAAAACAGTACTTTGGTGTATGGCAGTTTCGCCAAGTTCCTTAGTTAAGCGCTTTTATGGCAAACGGTGCTCCTGTACAGTAGTCGAGATAGCTTTAAAAAGGAAACCGCCTGTGTAGTGGGATGCGCATCAGCACAGCAATCGTATTGTTTGACCTTCGTTGGCGACTGCCTCCTAAGCAAAAGGCAAACTCTAAAACAAACTATTTACCCTCAAAATTTGGGCCATTAAAGAATTATCTGAAGAGCAAAGCAGGAATTCCACCGTGGTCTTCTGGTTCTGGTGGAATTCACTAAAAATTTGTTAGGTGTCATGACCATTTGACAAAGTGACCACCATTCACTAGAATGCTGTTCAATAGAATGGCGTTTGTCATGAATACACACAGAGGAGTCAACAATAGCTTTTATTATAAGATAGAAAAAAAATGCTGGGAAAGGGGAAACATGCACCGGCTAAGAACGAGGCCAATTACTTGAAAATTCTCTACCAGGGAAAAGGTCCTTATTCAAGTACGGGCACTTTATTCAATGTCTTTTTTTTTTCATGATGAGGCAATAAAAATAGGCCAGGAATAGAAATACTTCAGGGTTCCACAACTACCCTGAACAGGAGCGAATCCTGAAAGAGCAGCTGGTCCTCGAGGTCCCTGTAAGAAAATGCGGACTGGCATTGGAAGCGGCACCGAATACAATAATATATATAATAAATGTGCTTTCTCATTTTCAGTTATGCCTATAGACCATTCCACTTGGGTGAGAGGAGAGAGGGAAACGGATCCGTGACATTTAGGCAGCTCCGGCGGCGCAGCCCACCAGAACTGCTCAAACAACGAGAACAGCCTGTTTGTCGTCTGTGGTTGGAATATTTTACCCCGACGATTCCGCTGAAATGCCTGGATGTATGTAGATGGTACAGCAGTCAAACAAAATGGCGTCGCCCAGATGGCTTTTAGTGGAATGGTCTATAGTTGCCAAGCTCCTCGCCGTTTTCACCTCGCCAGTGACTACAGGGTTCCGTGTTTCAACCCAGAAACCCCGGTTTTATCGAAATCTCGAAAAAAATAAATAAATAAAAGGTTTGCGGGAAGAAAATCTCCAACTACAGCTATACTCTGTGCTGACCCGGAGCAAAGCCCGCACTGAACTGTCCGCCAGGCAGGCTGCTTCTTTCTTTGGGGCACCCATTGTCCCGTTTGCTTCACTTGTCCATCCCGGGACAATTTTGCAAGTATTTGGGTCATGCTAGGGGTTTCCTAATCCGGGTTTCCCTTACCCGGGAGGGAGACCCGGATTAGGGAATCCGGGCTTGGGTTCCCTCATTCCCGGTATTCTCTAATTAGGGAATACCGAGAGGCTTGGAGAAACTATTCTATATTTGATTTGAATATATATTAAACCAAAACCACTACCTGCTTCGAATTCACTTCAAACCCAAAATTCACTTTTCGCACATACCGAAAATGTAATGAAATATGAATAGGATTGACTTTAGGTGGCTAACATAAAATCTGGCGAAGGATAAAATACAGCAGAACAGTATCACTTTCTGAAGTCGCAAATAGAAAAACTTCACAGCTCCCCGAATTGCAGCTTGACAAAATTTGCAAGCTTCAAGTTGCACAAAATAGAAGAAACTAAGATAAAATACAAAGAGTATATAATCCATGCATTATGACAGGAACATATCTGTATGATGATCGACAGAATGAAAATCCTCAAATTTACCTGTTCAAAGTCAACCATAAACAAGAAACAAATGTACAACTCTATCTAAAGTTCTTATTGAAATAAATAAATTCGACACTCAAATTAAACAGCACCACTTGGAAAATTTGGCATTATGCGAATGACATTTTGCACAGTGAAGACCAGAAAAGCCTTCGTTTTGTGCCGGCTACATGTAGAAACCACGACTAAGTCTGCCCAAAATCCCACCATTCTGTTCCCATACAACCTAGCAATTGAGGTGACGCTTCTAAATGTTCACAAAGATAAAATATCACCATTTACGATAATTTTGAACCATGCCATGATTCTTTCCGATTGAGCTGTCTGGCCTTGTTGAGCATGCATTCCCGCAAAACTCGTGCATTTGAAAAAGCCGAAGCAAACACAGCTGCAGCCAGGCACTGCTAGCTGGAAGTACACTCCATGGTGCACAATGATTCATGCAAGCTTCCTCTCTGGCAGCACCTGCTTTTTAAACTTGAACACCTAAAAAAGCCATTGTCTTTGTATTTGTTTTTTTCCTCGACAGTCTAAAGCTAAAATTACAGTTGAAGCTCTTGTTATACTCGCCAAGCGCATTCCCGTGAAATTGTTGCAACTCTGCAATAATTGTGAGGAGTACAAATTGTATGACAGCCACATCTAGTGCATCGCAGTGATGCTACTGGAAAATTGTGATTTGGAGCAATTTTTGGGGCCCCTGACAATAGAATTTTGGAACACTTTGGAGCACCTAAAATGGCTTTTGGAGCACATAAACGTGAAACCTGGAGCCCTTTTGGGCACCTAAATATAACTTTCTAAAGTACTTTTGAGCATGCAGTTATGAAATATAATGATCACCTAGATTTAGTTAAGAAATTCATAACTTCTAAACATCTTAACAATTTTTATTTTTTTTTGTGTGTGTAGACAGGGTAGATAGGGTTTGTCTATTTCGGGCAAAAGCTGATATTTCCCAATATTTACACCCTGTACATATTTCTTAAAAATCGGGTTAGAACGATTTTTCCTTAAATCCTAAAATTTAATTCCACCATTTTTCAAATTACTCTGCTCCGAAAATATTTTCTAGGTATCAAAGAGCTGGTAGAGTCGCATAGATCAAGCCCAAAAATTTCGCTTTTATGTCTATTGTGAAGTATCCTTTGCCCTTCGTCCCCCCCATTTACACCCGTGAAAAAGAAAGAGAGAGAGAAGTACATGATTTTCCTTGAAAACTTTGTTTTATAAGAAACAGCAGATATTTTGTTCCCGGTCGAACTATACTTCGTTTCACTTTATCTGCGAGCGAAGTCAAAGCTAGAAGTGCGAGACCAGCGCTTTTTGCGTTTCTGCCCAGCTCGCGCGCTCGAGCAAAGCCTGAGGGCACGGAGCTTTCGTGCTCGCGCTTCCAGCTTTGCCTTCACTCACACATAAGGTGAAACGAAGTATAGTGATATTATTGTACACTGCAAATCTATGCGTAAGCTGGGATGTTGAGAAAACCTTCTCTCAATTTCAATATGTTAAAAAACAAGACAGGACTAGGATGGATACAGAGGTGCTGTACAGAGGTGCTGTGCATGCAGAAGATTATGCAAGCCACAAGAATTATAAAAAAAAAAAAAAAAAAAAATTGTAAAAAGCTCAAGCCAGTTCATACAATGTTCCAATGCAATCTTATGTCCAGGTGTCACCAAAACAAAATTACAGAGTTTTTTTTTATCGCAAAAATAAACTAGGCATCGCCGAACGCTCATTCTCTGCGCAAATGTAGCGCTAGAGGTCACAACCAGATGCCAAAGTTTCAGCCCGATCCGATACCTTATTCAAAAGTTATAAGTGATTTTCTGAAAATTTCAATGGGAAAATGGCAGCCGACGGAGTTTTCGAATACATGGGGCTCTACGGCACCAGAAACCGAAAACGGACAAAAATGGGCTCCATTTTCCCATTGAACTTTTCAGAAAATCACTTCTAACTTTTGAATAAGGCATCGGATCAGGGCTGAAACTTTGCCATCTCGTTGTGACCTCTAGCGCTGCCTTTGGGCGGAGAATGAGCGTTCGGCGATGCCTAGTTTATTTTTGCGGTAAAAAAAAGAACCCTGTAAATTTGTTTTGTGACACCCTGTACTTTAATGACTTGATTGTGAAAAAAATAATTACTCTTGAAACAGATCATTGCTCTTTATTGTTAATTATGCTTACATACTTTCTAAATATAAACTAAAATAACCCGAATTCCAGAATAATTATTTTTACCCTCCGATTATCTAAAAATATAAAACCCGAAAACGAAGAGCCCCAAGTACAAGCCACTTTGTAATGTTGATCTCCACAGGCTTAACGACGAAAAATTTATCTTTCATAGCAATCCAATGTGACGGATTACTAAACAGATCTTTCTCATTCATATTGGTGCAACTTACTGTGCATTTTTAATTTGAACACAAAGAACCTATCAAAGGCCCGCCCCTTAAAGCGTCTGCAGCTTCCTATATGCCTGCCAGCTTAGTCAGTGTTCTCGGAAAGGCTCGCGTTTGCCTCAGAGAGAAGCCCCTGTCCAGGCTCGCAGCACAGCCACAAGGTGTCCTTCCCTTTGCCGTGGGTCAGGTTGTGTGTAGCTGTGATAGTTGGCGCAAGTCACCAGCGCTAATTCGGCCAGTCATGTAATTTGGCGCGATTTGGCATAATATGGCGGATTTTTATCAGCACGGCGGAGGAAATTGCCACTGGTGCAAAATGGCGCAGGAGTGGAATCATAGAATTGTTAGAGGAAACAGAGCAACACTACAACTGCCAGCTGGAGTTCTCCCACTTCGCCACTTGACCATAAGTGCCAAATATATTGAAAAATAAATTAGCATTTTTATGTACTCACCACCTAGCTGTTTACATGCCACAAAAACATAATTAAAAAGATATTTGAGTTTTGTGTTTTTTACATTGAAGGTGCACACTCCTTGGCTGTTCTATTCAGGCCTTTCATTCATTTGGCTTACTCATTTGGACTTTCCAATCTCCAGAACCAGAAAAATACAAAAAAGTGTTCCATATACGGGAGTTAACAATAAGATGCCCTTAGAATTCTATTTGACCGTAATCTAATAGTTTCACAAGTAAAGAAAAAATGGGGCCGCATTTCTGCAGTGCTTAGCAGCAGACAACGTCAAAATGCCGCATTTGTTGTTTCTCCTATGAAGGCCATATTCCAATGATTAAAATAAGACAGACCTCTTTCCCTCACTCGACCTTCGGTCGCAGCGCAACGAGCCCACCTCGCTTCTCCCTAGTCAAACACGCTAGGGAGATTGGAAAATACAGTGCAGTGTTAGAATGTTTGGTGCGCTTTTTTTGTCTGTGTTGTGGTGTACCACTGGAAAAGCATGTTGCTGTTGGTGGACATCATTAATAAAAGAAAAAAACAATGCGACAAGGTCAGGCCCTTCGATCCGCGCAATGCTTTCATACGCAAACACTTCCATGCGAAAAAAGAGGAGTTTGTCCCTACCTCTGGGAGACAAACTCCTGCCAGACATATGGGGTCGTGTGGTCCCCCTGTGGTCTCAGGAAGCAGGGGTCGTGGATGGTGTAGCCCACGCTGCGCCCACCCCCCGTTTGGTCCATCAGGGTCACCGACAGCTGCAGAGCACAGATAACTTTTCAGACATCTATACTTGATTATTGTGGCTTTAAATGCACAGCATTTATAGGGCGAGCTTCAAGAATCTTGTCCGTGGCATATAGCCTCGATGACGTCACGTGACTTCACGAGTCACATGACTTCATGACATCACATCATGCCATGTCGTGCGCCACCGTAAAGTCACGTGCCTTCATGAGCCACGCGACTATGACATGGCATGACACCGGATCATATGACACGGTAATGCCACATATCCTTGACGTCACGCGACACTTTGATGTCAATTTTTTCATGACGTCGAGCGATATCATGACCCGACATTATGTTGCGTGACATCACAAAGTCTCATGACATTGTGACATGACGTGGCATTGTGATGCCACAGTGTCGTCTGATACTGCGACGTCATGTGGCATTGTGACATCAGTGTCAAATGATAATGTGACGGCTGATAACATTATTACGTGCTTATCATACGCATTTTCACAACACCGGCCTTGAGCCTGTTGCTTGGGGGGGGGCGACATTAGTGCACCTCCACTCTTCCCCTGTGCTCCCAATCCTTCCAAAACCGACGAATGAGGTGGTTTTCGATGACGTTCAGCAGGTTTCTCACTGGAACTCTATGTTTATTTTTGCTAATTAAAAGGCTAATTGTAACATTTTAGTTAATTATTCATCTGACCGTGACGATTGACTCCTATATTACTATGTCCTCCAAGCCATATACCTCACCTGACAAGACTGCGCTATTGTAACGTTTGCTGCTTTAAAAAAAAAAAAAATGTAAATCTTAAAAAAATGTTTTGCACAAGGAAGAAGCTCACCCAGGAATGTAAACTTTTGAACCGCTCACTCAATCGACGTGATATTTGCAGGTGGTGTTTGTAGCCAAGTTTCAGCCTTGTGAAACAATTTTGTGAGGTACTATAACCCCAGAACGAAGTAAAGCAGCTTTGCATGGAATCTGCTCAATGAATCTATCATAGAGAAATGGTGTTGATAACCACTTATTTTTCTGGTGGAATGCATACTGGAATAACTGTTGCCAGTAGCTACGAAAAGATATTTAAAAAAATTAGCATTTTTTAGGTAATTTTTTTTTTTTTTACATTTACCAAGTTTTGCAAATTAAAATTTTTCACAATAAAGGAACATGAAAATGCAAAATCTAAGTTCATAGTAACCGGCTCCATAAAATCTCGGCATATAAGCTGCAAATATTAAGCGTCTAAATTGTTTCATAGCTAAACAATAGTTTTTATTAAGGTGGGACTTGCTGTCAAAATGCTGAACTGAGAAGAACATGTTCAAAGAGCTCCAACCTCTGCCTTTTCTTTAGCGTCGGTTAACCAAAAATAATTTATATTAAAATAACAATGCAATGTAAACTAATGAAACTTTCTGGAAATAGTCTCTAGATGTTGGCAGATATAGATATGTCCATTTAAAAAATCAACTTTTTTGCAGAAATTTTTATTTCTTCTGGGTAGTATGTAGTGTCTTCTCCCTTAAGTTCGACCGCAGCCAAGGCTACGATCCTACGAGCCAATCAAAGAGCAGAAAAAAGTGCATCGTCGCGGCCCCCGTCCTCTTTGTGCGTCTGCTATCACCGCGGCTAAACCGATCACGTGCAGAAAAAAGTGCACGATCCCGGCGCATTTACCGCCCATTATTGGTCTAGCTCATTGACAGGAAATGCACAAAAACGACGAGTGCCGTGACGATGCACTTTTGGCACCGATTGATTTGTTCCATTCATGATCGATTCGTTTCGTTCGGTCCGACTTGACGTGAAACTTGGTATAATCGAGCGCGGTAAGTGTCCGGTGCCTTGCACTTTTAGTATGTGTGTCAGTGTTTGTATGCAAAGGAGCCTTCGACTGCGCCCGGTCCCGTCATCAAACGAGGTACGGCTCTGCAGATTCTGCGGGCCCGCCGGAGGCAGTGCCTACCCGGTGCCTGAAGGGCCAGGGCAGCTGGTTGTCGTGCCTGCCCCGATGCAGCACCAGCTGCACAGCCACAAACTTGCCCTTGTGCCCCAGGCCGTGCAGGTGCACCCGCAGCTGCATCAGGTAGCCGGGCTCCGCCGTGTAGAACCGGGGGCTGGTCGTGTACCTGCGACGAAGGGGTAGGGGTTCTGCAGGGCACTCTCGCTACATCAGTAGGGGAAGACGGGAACGAGATGCGGCGGGGAAAAAAAAGACCGGCAACTGCTGTCTTCCTTAGGCAACAATTGCCTGAAGAAGGCCATTAAAATCATCAAATCAAAAGGTTCCTCCTCCTCCTTTTCCCTTGGCACATTTTTTTCCAATCTTCTACCTACTGGTATACCTGCAGCGAGGACACCTCTTGTCTACTTATCTTACCTACATATATAATCTATGGTATTTAGGTTATGGAGTGCTGCAAGGGATGGCGACCGGATTCGCTTCAGCTATGGACCCATGCCGCCATGCTTCAGACCACCGGAAGAACAGGCCGTCGGCAGGTGCTCCGTTGTTCCTTCTTTGTCATAAGCGTTGATACGACCTACACCCCGACGCCACGTGTCATCAAACGAAATTGTGACATCACATGAAGTCACGTGACACCATGTCAATTGCGCGACACCGTGATGCCACATGACATCATGTGACTGTGACATCACATGACACACGTGACATGAGGTCATGTGGCTCTGTGACATCACGCAATTTCAATATCATGCGATGCCATTATGTCGTGCAATGCCACAGTCATGCGACCTTATGAACTCACGTCGCACGCAGACCCAGCTTGTGACCACCCGATTCACAACACATTTTGTGCTCCCTCGTTTTTGTCAGCGCGATGCTAGTGTAAATTGATGGCTCTCAGTGCAGCTGAAAGACACCAAGGATTTTGGACCGAGGCTTGCCTATGCTGACCCAGAAAAGCGAAGGTTTTAGTTTTTGTTTTCTTTGACCTGCCCCCCTGAAATGTGTACCTGTGTTGCCCGTGCCGCTCCTTGCGCTTGGCTCGTCCGTAGTCGCTCAGCCGCCAGTTGAGGATGCCGTCTGGGCAAACCAGTTCTTGATCCTGCACACATTGGCATGCACTCATTTATACAGGATGTTTCTTTTAGCTGCTTTACAGATGTTTCTTTAGAAATCCGGAAAAGTTACACTAATGCGGTCTGTGCAAGTGAGTTATAATGCCGGGGGGACATAATATAGATGGCTAACTAAGATATGTTGCGAGTTTTTAATTAGTGAAAATAACAATATGGTTTCAATTAGAAACCTGAGTACCAATTAGTAAATTTTAGAAAGTCTTGGAGCATATGGAAAGTGCAGATGTGCACTAAAGTTACCACTTTTGCTGCCTGTGCAAGGCTGGGGGTGCAAAAACGCTGATGATAAGAGAAGCAAAAACCGCATGTGCACGTCAAGGTTGGATGCATTTTTGGGACCCAGAATACAAAGCATGCATGTCAAACCTTTCTACAAATGAAAGAGTTAATGGTATTTGCAGTATCAGCTCTCGCGTCACGTGGTTGATAGCAGGTGCTCCGACGTTTATTGGTTATTTCTTATGAGTCTCTGCTGTCTTGATCATTCCAAAGATTGCCCACCCAACATTTCTAACCATTTATCTCTACAAAATAGGTGGGCATTCCTACGGGATTTTACAATAAGTTTATGGGATTCCACCAGGGATTCCACGGAGCCCCCCGGGAAGAGAGGTGTACTTTGGAGAGCCTCATTCCGGAGCACTCAAGTACTCCAGGGTACTTTTTCTGCTTTGACAAGTGCGGGCCTAGAAATTGCATGGCATATTACCAGTAAAAAAAATGGGCCGAGATCGCTGCTGCCGCCTTGCTAATTCTTGAAGAAATATGTTAGCATTTTGCGCAGCGGTTACATATAACAAAGCATAATAAATGCAGCCTCTAACACTCTTCCATGGGGTGAACATTCATGAAACTGCTCTTCTCTATGGTGCAAGCAGATCAGGTCACTTGGCGTGTGCATGAAGGACAGCGGCCACACAGGACTGACTGGTTATAGAGAGCGATGGCATGACGCAACACCTAGCAACACCCGTACTTGTGGCGCAAGGCAGCGTGTACGGGCGGCCCAAGATGGGTTAATATTTTGTAATGAACCATCTGCAGCCTGCCGCCGCAAAGCGGCGTAAACGGAGGGTCCAGGCTGGGCTAACATGCATCCCGGTGATACGCCCGCCGTCCCCCACTGAGCGGCACCGAAATTAGCAAAGGGGATGTCGCCGGCGATCTTCGATTGCTAGGGCCGAGATCGGCATCGCCCTTTATAGACCTTTCCAGCGGCAGTCTCAAACGAAGCGATTTACAGCGCGCGTCCCCGGTTCGGAGAGCGTACGTCGGTGTTGCCTGAATGCGCTGGGCTGTGGGTCTTCTCGTCAGTGGGCTGTGGATCCCTGCGTAGGCGCAATTCCGGACACTGGTGGCATCTAACTTGCAGAGTTTTTTTTTAGAGCGCAGCTCTTAGGCACTCGTTTCCGGCTTGAGCGGCGTCGGCGTAACCGCGCGGTGCATGATGGGTAAATTTCCCCGCTAAATTTCCCCCGCTAAATTTAGCAGAAAATTTCCCTTGCTAAATTTAGCGGAAACTTTTCCCCGCTAAATTTAGCAGAAAAATTTCCCCGCTATATCTAGCGGAAAAATTTCCCCACTAAATTCAGCGGAAAAATTTCCCCGCTAAATTTAGCAGAAAATTTTCCCCGCTAAATTTAGCGGAAAAATTTCCCCGCTAAATTTAGCAGAAAATTTTCCCCGCTAAATTTAGCGGAACATTTTTCTTTTGTGTTCTATGGCGAATAGAATTTCTCGAGACTTTAAAGAAAGCATTGTACTATTTTTGAGAACAAAAACAAATGAAAGCTATTTATGTTGAGCCCATGCGCGACAGAAGAAATGCATCTGGAATGTTTGTTTTCTTTCATGTTGATTTTTTTTTGACACCTTATACTTAGTTGTGTCAATCTACACAGGTCTTAACTGTCTAAAATGTTTGACCACACAGGACAGCCAAAAGGCACGGATACTCCCTGCTCACAACATGAAATTGAACGAGTCTCATCAATTGAACAACATATTGTACGTACCCCACGATGCCACATTATACAAACAGGATTTATTTGAGAAAGGTCCCAAAACACGCAGCATATCCAATATAGTGTCGACGAGTCACTTCACGATGACTGGATGGAATCTGGCTTATTTTGGGCACGATTTGAAGAGAGCCTATCAACTATTTTTCGCGAAAACCGGGAACATAGGCGGGAAGGCTTTTTGGAGATTATCTCAACAGAAATAGCCTTCAAAGAATGTTGAACAGCCCGCGTCGTGGGCTGCTTGACGTTTGCTTTCTGCGAAGGCCGAGCAGGCTCCGAGCCCTGGTATTTTCTAGTTCTCACAGTGGAAGATAACGCAAAAAAGGTATGCATCCTGAAAAGGCAAATAGTAAAATCTTTCAAGCAAAGCCAGCAAACTCCGAATGCACAATGCAGGTGGGGAGTTGCGCTGACCGGGTTTTCACAGCTCACGCGGGGGGCAGAAATTTCCAGATGATAAGGGTCGCTCGAGTCCCAAAATGGCACCAGCCAGAGAGCTCTTTTTGCAAAGGTCTATAACCAGCCAATTCAGCGCGGCCGCTGTTGCTATGCGTCCTATCACCAAACCTCTCGAAATACGCACCCCGCCGCCATCTGGCGGCACTTACAAAAGGCGTTTCCTAACCAGTTTCCGTACCCAGCGAGGCCGTGGCGCCATCCTGTGGCAATGTTGCAAACTTTATATATGTGTGCTCAAAACTATGTCTAAGGTCAACGCATGTACCAGGGCACTAATGCCAACGCATCAAAATTGGAGGAAAGAGGAGTGCTTACACTGCCCACGATGGACGGTGCCAGGGAGGCCAGCGAAGCTTCCGGGGCAGAAGGCTGTGGAATCAATGGGCGAGGAGGATTAATGACCCCGCTAACTTCCAGCACCAAGATAATCCGATTGGCTAGTTGGCTGACCTAATTAAACGCAAGTAAATGGCTCCTCAAATTACTTCCAGCCATGGTTTGGCAAAATGCAACACTGCAGCTATACTCCGTTTCAGCTCACAAACGACCGCGGTGGACGTTACGAGCCGTCCCAGCCAATCCAGCACTGTGAACGTATCATGCGGCCCACATATCATTCCCAAAGAGCATATAAGATACTCGCAAGTCATTGGGTCAGCTTTGATAACTCGTACCGTCCTCCATGGTCAATCATAAGTAGGGTTCAGTGTTTTCGGGGTTTATTTTCTTTAACTTTGGGGTTTCTTTTTTCCCACGGATTCGGTGCTTTTCAGTATCAATTTCAGGTGTCCGACACAAAATCAAGGATTCTTAGAGTTTATGTCGAAGAAAATAGGACACGGATTTTCTGACCCCCAGGGAACATACCCCGCTTCCTTGGAAAACGTCCCCGTACCGATAACAAAAAGAAATGAAATATAACGTGTGGTTCCAAAGCATGGAACAGCCTCACAAACAATTCAATCGAGGCTGTGTTCCGGGTCGACAGACAATAAATGTCTATATAAATATTTTCTTTCTGTGGAGCTTATTCAAGGGCAGCTCCAATTCAAGGTTTTTAGGTTCCTCTTCCCCATTTCGATAAACCGGTTTGTGGTTTATCGGTATCTACCGAAAACACGGAGCCCTGATCAAAAGGTAAAACAAAGTATGGTCAACTTGACTGACCTTGTCGCGCGCGTGCGTGCGTGCGTGCGTTTATGGTTGCTACCAGACTACTGCAAGCAGTAAGCAGGCTATACTCCACCTCACTGTAACTTGGCAAATGATGAAGACTATGCTCTCAGTGATCCAACCAGTGTATTGGAGGGACACGCGTGACTGTAAGCTCTCTCACTAGTTGTCTCCAGTGCTGCCGAAGCCACGGGCGGGAAAGAGGAAAACCGCTTCTGTACCAATTGTGGGTGTCTGGTACAGTCTCCGAGTGGACAAAGGGACAAGTGAGGGGTCCCTCCTGCCCCTCCCCTTTAGCTACTTGGGTTATGCCCTCGCCCTTGTACCTTCGGTAAGGGCTGTCACGTGCCTCACCTCCATCGCCCCAATCGGCTTGAAGGGGCCCGCATAGGGTTAGCTCTTTGCCAAGTTACATTGAAACGAAGCATAGCCGCATATATACGACATTGGACTCTTCAATGTCGGGAAACACCACAGAGAAGTAGCCATTTTGAATTTTATGTTGGCTGCGAATGGATTGGCTTGGATTGGCAGCGTGACTTGAGTACTCCTGAGTCCTACCGCTAAGTGACGCTATGCTAGCCCTTTTTTTTCCATTTAGCTGCATGTCATCATCATCATCATTATTATCATTTTGCTTTGTTTCCTTTCGCTTTCGCGTTGCCACTCGCCATTTTGTGCTCGTGGATTTGCGCCTTCTCATTCCTCGCATCAGCAGAAAATGAGACTCCGACGACTCCGACGACGACTACCGCCCGCAGCCATTGACAGCAGACATTACAAACGCATTAACATTGCTGTTGAATGTGTACGACGAGAACACGACGCTCACGCAAATTCAAGCAGACATCATCGCGAGCAGGTGTAACATGAAGCAAGCCACTATTGACGGCTTTTTAAAGCCTGCTTAGGCGTAATAAAGGCAATTTTTTTTATCTACCGAACTTTCGGACTGTTTGATTATTCTGACCATTTCGGGGGTCCCATCCAAGTCCGAATAATCGGTCGGCGACTGTAGTGGGGTGAAATATTCTCACTCAGGACGGTGACCAAAGCAGTAAAGTATGGTGCTTATCCATTCTCTGTCTAAGAAGGAGAAAAGCAACAATGTTGTGTTCGTGACAACTGTGTTGTGCAGTGTATCTCTAAATGTGAGCCATTCAGGCATGTTTTACCTCTGTTTTATTTTTACTCCCCTTGGTAGTATTATGAAAGAGGCAGGCAACAAGCTAGAAAGGCAGGACACAGAAACCCACAATGAAATATGTTTCTAAAACCAGCAACAGAGAGCAGATCGTACACCCCGACTTTCATAATCATGCAGACGGATGTGAAAGTTCCAAATGCAAGTCTCCCGCACCAGGCAGAGCCTTTCCGGAGACGTCAGTATCATAGATGAGGGAGAAAAAGGGGAAGAGGTGAGCCAGCCACCGTCTTTTGGTGCCCAGCTCACCTTTCTGTTGGTTGGGCGCCTCTTTGCATCTCCCGCGTTCCCGGGGGTCCCCACCAGCCGGGCCCACGTGCGGGGAAACAGGAGCGCCAGCCCCACGACCGCGGTCCCACAAAGCTGTGCCACAGTGGCGCCAATTCTAATCTTAACCATAACATTAGCAGAGCATCTAGGGCGAGACTGCTGCCTTTGATAGCGCTATGTCTGCGTGTCCAATGACTTTGATGGTGCGGAGGCACCAATGATGCCTCGTGAAACCGATGGTTCTGAACCGCCATCAGTCTTGTGGGATTTCATTAGTAAATTCTTGAAAGAGCACAAGTGCCATGCTCTTGAAATCATTGGGACAAGCAGAGCACCTCATTTGGCTGCTTAGCATCTAGAGGGACCTTGCTGCATTCTATGGTGCTTTGGCTGTATGTCTGATGACCTTGATAGTGCCAAAGCACCAATGAAACTCCATCATACTTTGATGGCTCTAAAACATCAAAACTGGTCTTGCAAAAAAAAGAAAAAAAAGAAAAAAAAAGTGAGAACTTTTTGTAGAAAGGTTGGTACAAGCAAATTATCTCATTTGGCTGCTCAGCCCTTAGAGTGACCTCAATGCATTTTATGGTGATTTGTCCGTCTCCTCAGCTGAAGTGTCAATCATGTCCAATGAGGCTGATAGTTCTGAAGTGCCACCAGGGTTGTGTGGGACTTCCCTGTCTTTGATGCTGCTGACAACATTGAAGGGGGTGAAGTTTTGCAAAAGGTAAGAGCCTTTCTTGTCGGGCTCTTTTAATTATATCCCAGCCTCCAGCCTCCAAAATCTTCCCCGCGTTCAGCGGTGCCCCTGCTGTGTGCACACAATTTTAGGTTGCCAGGTGCCAGAGCACTCTCAAGAGTTGAGAGACCAGGCAACTGTTTAGCCAAATTTCCCAAATTGCAGAGAGCATTAAACACATTTTGAGCAGTTGCTTTTTCATGCTCAGACTATATGTGCACGATTCCAGATGACAAGATTCTGAAGCAACACAAAAAGCAGCAAGCTCATTCTAGCATAGCATAACTATCCTTTTAGGTGTCTGGTCTTCAACCTGATCTTCTTTCTTTCAATATAATCAGTATAATTGCTTAAGCTATGGCCCAGAAGATGCCAAAAACAATAGAACAGAAGTGAGTGAGCTCTAGATATGGCTCTAATGAAAAATTCCCTGCCATCTTAAACTAAGGGAGTCGCAAAGGGGCGACACCTTGCAGATGTATCGAGACTGTGTCAGCTGCAGTAGCCACATTCAAGTTTTGAATTGAACTTTACCTACCAACAAGTACCTCGTCCACGGCATCTTCAGTCACAAGACTTAAGAGCTTTGCAACTGCGAAAGGTTCTCCTTTTGCCACAGTATTTGCAAGCCACTTAGAGTTATTGCCATTACTGCTGCTTCTATTGTACACAGTTATTTCCTTAGTCTAGAATGTGCTCTGCTAAAAGAGTGAACTATTTGAATGTCAATTCAGAGCCTTGGACAACTAAATCAGCCCTAGTGCTCTCCCCTGATTCGTCTCACACTAAAAATACCTACATTTAATTTATTGACATTTAGACTTACGGCACAAATTAGAAAAGAACATTTGTGAGAACGAACTGTCAGAGCCGATGCTCGAGGGCCATTCATTTGTTATCACGTTGTACGGCAGATTGTATCGACATCAAAGGACGTGCCCGTCATCCCGGATTACAAAGCCCTGTCCTAAACAATGCACTCCATTTCCTACAACTGCGATTGGCAACAAACTTTGAATTTACATCAATTTACTACAAAGGCAAAATTCAAGGTACTGTAAACGACTTAATTTTCGCGGGTTCAAATTTTCGCGAATCGGGCCAAAGCTGAAAATTTGAAATTATTCGCGGGTTCTAATTTTTGCGAATCGAGTGTAGCTTCCGTAGCGTTCACATATTGCCCGAATTGTTCGCGGGACATATTTTTTGCGAATTGTAGGCGATTCGCGAAATTCGCGAAAATTTAGTCGTTTACAGTATTTAAAACAAAGGATCAACTACAAGTTCTACAGCACGTCCTCCCTAAAAAAGAATACAGGTTATTTTTCCATCGCAAAAATAAACAATCTATCATTTAGCACTCAAAGCCCGTTCACACTCTTGCAACCGAGTACAACCGAGAGAGACGAGATCTGTTAAAACTTCTTAAAATTTCTTAGGACGAGGAAACACACTGGCATTCTGGCGCCATCTATGCGGTGACCCTGGAACTACATTTCACAAGAGCGAAGGTTTTGCGAGGTCAAATGTGCATAATACCTATAAGAAAGGCTCGTTTATGACGTTGACTAGAGCCAAGAAAGAAAGGATAATGCGCGAGAGAAATAGAAAATATGCCAGACTGCCAAGTTTACACTGCTACCCAGTAGATGGTGCCAGTGTGTCCTCTCATTGTAAGAGGTTTTAAGGAACCCAGTTCTAAGAGGTCGCAAGAGTGTGAACGGGCCTTCAGTCTTCACCCAAATGCAGGGCTACCGGTCTGGACCAGATCCCAGAGTTGCAGAACTAAACGCGTTACCTATCCAAAACGTTATAGGCTATTTTATTATACTTTCAAAGGAAAAACAGAGCTTGTTTGCAGTAGCTGATACCATTCATCTTGTACACGTCTTCGTGGGCTTTGTTTTCCACCATTTTCCCATTGAAAATTTTTGAAATTCTATTTAACTTTTGAATAAGATAATGGTTAGCTCTGAAAGTATGACATCTGGTCCACACTGCTGACAATACATTTAGGCAGAAGAGACTGAGTGTTTGACAAAGCAGAGTTTATTTTTCCAAGCAAAAAAACACTAAATATTTCTTTGGAGACACCCTGTGCGTACGAGAGAAGGCTACAGGGGAAGCACTTACCATGTTGACAGCGGCACAGAGGCTTCCTTGTAGCTCTGGGTACATCTGCCCACCGCCAATAGGCTGCTGCAGTGCTGGAAAATAGGAAACTCCCTGCTGTGGTTGAATCTGGAAACGAAATAAGAACCACTCTTGACAAAAAGAAAGGCGCTCATTTTCAGTCGACAAAAAGAAATGCCTTTTACATTTTCACTGAAGCTAACTTCGATTAAGCCTTAAAACCTGCGCCACAAGCCCTGCCAACCTCGCAACAAAAGTGTAAAAAAAAAAGAAGGACGGAAAAGGCAGGACAGAGGTTTTTGAGACACTTCGAGAAGGTTTGCGAAAGCTTAAAATAAAAAAACAAATGTTTACAAGTACTATCTGTCTACGTTAGACACGGCATAGCATACCTGGAAAGTGGAGACTGGTATTAACACGGTGTAGGTGTAACAGCACGTAACAACAAAGACTAAGAGAAGGAACACACAACACTGGATGAGGGCTGTGTTGTGGGGTTAGCACCCGCTGCGTTCCTAATAAACGCAATTCTGCACAGGATGGTTTGATTGTACAGTCCCTCCTCATATAATGCCAAAGAGTTTTTTAAGGTATTTTGAATAAATAAATCGATAAATTTAAGAAGCCCTCACCTGTGGCGAGGGCATTCCCTCAAGCCGGCTCAAGCGCTGCTCCATTTCCCGCAGCTGACGCTCCAACCTGTCGCTTCGGGCCTGCACCGAGCACAACAGAGTCCCGGACAATCATTTTTCTATTCACATTTCGTTTGCTGGAGCACAGCAGCCATCGTTCCTCTGCGCTCAACGGGAGTTTCGTTTCATCAATTTAAGAAGTGCCGCAGCATTGTCTTGCTCTCCCTCTACGAGAGCTAATTAGTTGTGCTGCCACCTGGGTGTTTTTGCCTGCGACACACAATTTTGTGTGTCATATCATCCGAGAAAGGACTCCTGTATTGCACTTATTCATTTATTTATATTTTGTAGCATCCTCAGTGCCCAGGGGCGTACAGAGGAAACTAGTTTTCCAGGTGGAATTTGGAAACCCCAGCTGGAATCATTGCAAGTCCAACTGGATTCAATGCTTGTCCAGCTGGAACAGTTGCCACTCCAGATGGATCCACTACTTGTCCAGCTGAAATTTTTCTACTCCAGCTGGAAACATTGATTGTCCAGTTGGAACCAACTGATTCTAACTAAACCCTATTGGTTCCAGCTGGAACCAACTGGTACCAGTTGGAACCAGAAGTTGAATTTTTGCCTGGGTAGGCAACTGAACACAGCAAAACAGACATAAATAGGAATTAAAACACAGTCATGGGACACATAGAGAATAAAATACCGAGTAACGGCAGTTTTAAACAAATAAAATGAGGGTATTGCTACTAATGATGCAGGCAGGTGGTTCCATTCTGGCGATGTTCTATGAACGAGGGAATCGTTTAGGCTGATGTTCGACAATGAGGGATGCCAACTTTAAACTGATTGATGCATGAAGAAATATTAGAAGAGTTGAGGAGTTTTTCTCTTAGGATAGGATTGTACTCCGTTCCACCGCAAGTCCAGACCCAGCCGATGCCACGAGCCGATGGGACCAATCAAACAGCAACAAAAGTGCACCACCATGGTGTTCGGCATGTTTCTGTAAGTGTTCTATCATCGCTCAACCAATCAAACAAAAAAAGGCCTAGTGACTTTCACTTTTGATTCCCAGGCGAAAATCAGTCCACTTCCAGCTGGATTATGGAACTGGAAATGAGGCGTTCCAGCTGGATTCCAGCTGGGTCCAACTGGGTCCAGCTGGAAGCTGGACTGATTTTCGCCTGGGTTGGACCCATTACCTCGTACCGGCGGCTGCGTCTGGACTTAAAATGAAACGGAGTACAGTACAATATATGGTGTAGAAAAGGTATCAATGCCATCACTGGGCCTAATCTCGGAGGAACCATTTAGAGTAATTAAAAGTAAGAAGACAGCAAACTGTTTACTCTTGACTGCAGAACCTTTTTCTACAGCAGCCTCCGCAGATCCGAAAAACACGAATCAGAGAGGCTGCGAATAGGCCTGAGGTACGCCGCACAAGCTGTAATGTGAAGCTCCGGCTTGTTTTTGAACATTTTAAAGTTTTTTTTTTTTTTTTTATATATAAAAGCAACTTCGAGACGCTGTTATTCATTAGAAAGTTAACTCACAAAAACGTCATACACGTTTCTTTAATAAATAAACCGCTTCTTATCGGCACAGATGCAAACTAATATAGCCACCCTGTGCTTTGACATAGCACATCACCCGCTCGCATCCTGCCAGCTCCGTCACAGGACGGAGCTGGCATGTTTTGGTGGCACCTGTGAGGTGGCGTCACCAAAACATCTCATCGCCAACGAATAAAAAGTTATGTACAGTTCACATGAACTGAAGAGCATGTTAGTAACATTGACTGGTAACGGACAGAATGAAACAAACTCGGGACGAGGGAAGACGAACATTTCATGTAAGAAATGTTTGTCGTCCCTCGTCCCGAGTTTGTTTTATTATTTCTGTTATCAGTTTATGTAAAGTTCTCGGCCGATTTTTCAAACACTGGAAATTCTGACTTGCTTGTTATTTTGGACATTGACAAGGAACCTTGACTTACTCAATTGAAATAATACAGATTAACAACCTATTTTTCAACCAGTTCGCAGTCCGGAAGTTCGATTTTTCGGACTAAAATGGCTACGAGTGTGGCTGCCCAGAGGCTGCCATCTTGAATTTTTCGCTGGCTTGGCTTGATGTTTCAGATGGATTGGATAGGTTTGGCAACACTATTTCAGCGCTGCCGAACCAGCCGCTAAGCATGCTATGCGATGCATTTTGTTTTTGCTACGCATCATCATCATAGTCTTGGTTTCTTTGTTTGGTCGATTTTCCATCTCCAATTTTTTGTTTTGTTTTCGTGCCAGTCACCATCCATGAAGTGTGAAGTGCGCTGCTAACAGCTTCTAAACTTTGTGCCTAAATGTCTCGCAGATTTGTCATTTTGCCCTGCGTCGATGCATGCTTTGGACCTCATGGCCTCTTCTTGCATCTCGGTTGAGCGAGGACATGACGCTGAAGCACATGCAAGCAGACATGGTTGCTCGCAAGGATAACATGACAGAAGGTACTCTTTGCAACTTCTTTAAGACAGGTTTAGGCTCAATAAAGCCAAGTTTTGTAATCTGCAGATTTTTCGGACTGCTATTTGAACACTTTTTCAGCCCACACGAAGACCGAAAAATTGGTCGGTGACTGTATATGAAAAGGGGAGAGACATCAGGGAATATGTAAGATATTGCATTCCAGTGTAGCAAACTGCATGGCCCATATGAAACCCCACTTTTATCTCTGAAAAGCTTCTCTTTTCTTTTTTTGTACAACATTTTTGTGGCCATTATTGCAGCCCCGGAAACAAATGTGGTTCTACGAACATCCTCAAGATATCCTAAGATCCCAACGATGTCTTCTCGATATTTACAAGACACCTGTGCTACATGAATATCCAAATTTGCTAAAGATACCAATCTGGACAGAGCAGTTGAGATACAAGCTTTGTCCCCTCCTTTTTCACCTAGAAAGATGACAAACTAGAGGATATGCCTCGGTTGAATGACGACACCCTCATAAGTAACTGGAAAGTGCAAGGTTTACCGTGGTTTCGACTCGCTGCTGGTTGAAGTCGAGCCTGAGGTTCTTGAGAGCGGCGTTGGCCTCATTCAACTGGTTGCGTAGCAGGTCCCGCTCTCCTTGGATGTCCTGCGGAGAGGAACCATGTACAGTTGATGACAATAATGCTGATGACGATGATGATTGTCATGTCTTCGTAACTTTTCATGGCAATAATTACTGTGCAACTCGCGGCAGCATGGCGGAGAGCTTTGGGTTCGAGACAATGTTGCCTAATGTAGCCTACCCAGATTTGCAAGTATATGTCAAATACTCTCTCTTACATTACAAGTCCAACTTCTTTGGTGGGCGTAGGGCTCTTAAGGGGGGACACTACCTTGAATTGCACCTCTTTCCAAAAAATGCATATTCAGAACTGCAGAGTTTTGGCATGTATGGATAACAAGGAACACTCTCACAAAATCTTGTCAATGTGCACTGACAAACAATGTCAAAAATAATTATTCTTTATATGTTGGTGAGGCGTGCTGCACTGCGTGGCACTCGACATCCACAAGTGTAAATAGCTGAAAGCAATGTCAGTATATCAGAGGAAGTTTGAAGAAGACATCACCTACACTGCTGGAAAAAATTTCTGACATTTAAGATGCAAAAAGAAATTTTTAAAACATCATGTTGAAACTACAAGTGCATTTATCTGAGCTTCACTTTTTGGCAGCAAATCCCACCTTATAAAACTACCGTTTCAGTATGAAACTGCCGAGAGACTAATATTTGCAATTTATATGCCGAAATTTTATCGAGCCAGTTAATATGAACTTAGATTTTGCATTTTCATGTTCCTTTATTATGAAAAATTGTAATTTGCAAAACTTGGCAAATGTAAAAAAAAAATAATTACACAATTCTTTTTTTACCTCGAAAATGCATATTTTCTGAAATTTCTTTTCATAGTAACCGGCAACAAGTATTTCAGAATGCATTGCACCAGAGAAATATGTGGCGATCAACACCATTTCTCAACAATAGATTCATTGAACAGATTCCATGCAAAGCTATGCTTTACTTCGTTTGGGGGGGTATAGAACCTCATAAAATTGCTTCACAGGGCTGAAACTTTGCATGCCCTCCTTCTATACGGCTGCAAACACCACCTACAAATTTCACGCCGATTGAGTGAGCGGTTCAAAAGTAAACATGCCCAGGTAGTGTCAACCCTTACAGGCTGAATTTTGGATGTCGTGCACACAGCTGGCAGTGACTTGACATACACAATGGCAGGTCCGTCTGGCGGCGATGCCTCCACTGGTTGTGTGGCACTTTGTGCGGCCGACTGCAACACATCCTCAAAAACGCCAGCCTTGCTGGAGGCACAAGATCTGGCGGTGACGTGAGCCGGTCTTCTACAGTCTTCGGATATGCGGAGAAGAATTGGTAGCTCTGGAAAAACAAGGTTGATCAACGTGTCGGTGCCAGACTGCGTCGCAAACTTGTACTTCATAGGATGCCGGTCCGTTTCGGCACTTGGCCCAATTGCCATTGATCCATCCTTGGTTTCCTCTGTAATCAATCATGGAAACCCAGTCTCCCCAATGGAATGCCCGAGTTTGCCTTTGGCAGTTCAGGAAAGTCTTCTCTCCACTTTGAATTTGTCACTTCACTGGGTCACTTTGAGAGAGCGACAGGCAAACACGATCGGTTCTCTGTCCGTGAATAGTTTTGTGTGGGTTAATTTCTCCAGTCACTGTGTGAGGAGAGGCCCGATATACGAGGAGAAAGGTTGACACTACTTGTTTAGACTTCCTCGCCTTTCATTGCCTTCAGGCTGTTTTTCAGCATCCGGACCATCCCTTCTGCAGATCCATTGGTTGCAGGGTGGCTAGGAACCGAGAATGTGTGTTGCACTCCCTTCGTCTTGAGGAACTTTGCAAACTCACTCGATGCAAACTGAGGGCCACTGCCACCGACATTTCTGGAGAAGATGTCACAGTCCATTTCTGGAGAAAATGGCTTGAAGAACTTCGATCGTACGCGTGGTTGTCATACTGTTCACGACCACCACTTCCGGCCACTATGAGTAGGCGTCCACAATGATCAAGAACATGTCGTTCATAAAGAGTCGGGCAAAGCCACTGTGGATTCTTTTCCACGGTTCACTTGGAAGTTTCCCCGGGTTTAAAGACGTCTTTGCTGGAAGGTTTTGTTGTGCGCTACATCTGCTGCACTTCTTTCCTTGCTCTTCAATGTCTCTGTCAATAGTGGGCCACCAGACGCGCGAGCGAGCAAGCGCTTTCATCCGCATGATACCAATATGGCTGCAGTAGAGTTCTGCGAGAATGCTTTGTTGCAGTTCTGCATATGACCCCTCCCCATGTTCCCCATCAGGAGGGATAACTAATCAACAACTTCCCCGGTGAATTCTAAAAATACGCACCTCGAGGTTACGCCTGTATTCGGCCATCCGAGTAACCACGAGACGCCGGTGGAGCTCCCAGTTTCCTTCGTGGGACTCCAGTTCAGGGGGTGCCCCCTGCACAAAGGGGGAAACTAAGTTCAAATCCGTTTATATATGTATTCAAGAAGATGGATACATCCTTCACTCGTCCTCAAAGTAATCTAGGCATCTATATGACTAAAGATGTAGGGATATTCAAACACTGAATCAAATCTGTTTAGTCACGACTTCTAAACTTCCAATTCATTTGTCCTAATTTCGTAGGTTTCAATCTAAAATCTCCAAGTCGGCAACAAAAAGCCCGATAAGTCAGACACTTCACCACTCCATTTGGTGGAGCAGCCCACAGACAACACTACGAGGCACATACTATAAAACACTTCCCACGAAAAAAATACATTGTTTTTTTGTTTTTTTTTTAAATATCAGTTTGAGGACATTTGACAAGAATATGAGCACTCTCGGCTTCAGCTATGTCAGATGCATCTTGCTGCGTCCGCCGAGTTCAATGATATAGACTGAGCTTCCTCAAGAGTTGCCTTTGTTCTTGTCGTGAATTATCTTTTTGATGTAAAGTTTGTAAAAAGCTGTGTCCTTCCCACCGCCCATTTGAGGGAGAGGACGTCGCCCGCTCACCGTGAAGTCGCAGCCAAGGTTAGCCATCCAGCAGGCCCCATCTGCTTCCTGCGGCCCAGGACCCACTTGGGGGGCCACAGGGGGGTCGTTCGGGGCCAGAGTGGTGGAAGGGGCCTCCACACACTGCTTGGTGTGTTCCTGCAAAACAACATGTTCGAGCTACAACATACGGTAGAACCTCCAGGATAAGTTCTCTATTCATACGTTTTCCTAACTGCTACAATCACGAGAAACAAAAAAAAAAAAAATTATACATACACCCATAAAGAGCATTATGTGGAAGCGGAGAGCAAGTCGTCTGCTTCTCGCGCAGGAGTTGCGGTAACGTCAGAACGACGCCAGACTCCGATTGGCTTTGATTGAAAGGATAGCGGGTGGACCTCTATGCTACATGCGTTGAGATCCACCCACTATATTTTTCAATCAGCCAATAAGAGCTCAGCGTTCTGACATCATCGCAACCCCTGTGCAAGAAGCAGAAAAACTTGTGCTCCACATTAATTTCTGGTTTGTTGCGTTTGCTTTCTTGCCCGCTACGTCTAAGAACTGCCCTGTTGTGCGACCGCCTGGCGGTAGCCTTTTTATTAGTTTTGCTTCATCACCCTCTTTTTCAACTCTTTGCCTTATTGTGCCCGCGTTTTGGATTGAGAACTGGGCGGGAATGACCTTGAACTAGGCTTGGAAGAGACTGATGCTTTCTCAACAGCCTGTCATCTTTCAGCCTTTTTCCTCGGCGAGCGCATGCACACTTCTGCCACGCTTGGTTGCTCGGTTCGTCCAATTTCGATAGCTTTCACTTCACGTTAGGTTCACTTTAAGGATTCGTAAATCAAGTGATATGCATGCACCAAGTTTAAGCGTTTTGCAAAGACATGCGCACTGAGCTTCGCTGCTTTGCACCGTTGCGATAGGGGTAGCGACCGACACGGGGGAGCGTCTGGGTTAGCTCGAGGGGCTCGAAAATTTTTCTCAATCTTTTAGGCTGACATTTTTTTATTACGACATAAAAAATTAACCCGATAATTTTAAATAAGAGTTCGGGAGAATCTGGAGAAATATGATAGACCTCCACAGCCGCGAAAGTCTATGTGAAATAAATTGCTGCACGAGAGTTGCTTCTCGACTCATTATTAGACCTCAGAAAGCGTAGTCGGTTGTTACAGTTTTCTGGATCAGAACATTGTTTTTTATTGCAGTCTCCCGAAAAATGTACTAAGACTAAGTCTTAACAAAGTGTTAGCCAAAATTCAGGAGGCTGCTTTTCGAGCCAAGCATTGAGTGCAGATAGAAGTCTACAGGATGCTTTATCTGCAACCTTTTCCGGCTTTCATCTTGAGCCAATGGATGAGCTATAAGGACTCCGACACATGGCTGTTTGTCTCCGGGGCTAACTTTGTCGACTTCTATTTTGGTAAATCCACACAAAGCAATGTTGGCAGACAAATAACACGAAACAGGAGGTTGTCAACTGAAAACAAGAAACAAAGAAAGAATAAAAATACTTAGGGACAAGGACGGACGGCACGACTCTTTCAAAGAGCTGCGCCGTCTGTCCTTAGCCCTAAAGTGTTTTTATTCTTTTTTGTTTCTTGCATTCTCACCAACCCACTCTTTGTTCTTTGTCAACTGAACCAAGGAGGCCACTAAACCTAGCAGTCGATTCTTGACAGGACAGTGAAACCTATCGCTTCATCCCAATAATTGGAACCGTCACGCACCTCTAGATTGCAGAGGGGTGGAGTGGCCATGCAGCCTCCGTTGGGACAGTGGGCCTTCAGCTGAGATGCCTGGGCTTGCACAGAGTTGTCTGCCAACAGCTGCGCAGAATGCAATTTTGCAAGTCACTACAGATACCCCCCGATCGAGTCAAAGTATCACAAAATGGTTTCATTCGTTATATGCTTTCCAACTTCCACCACGCGATCAGCGTGATACCCATACTTTTGTTTATGCTTGCTTCAGAAAATATATACTCATCCCCACCCAGCTAGAACTTCCCATTAGATCCAATCGAAATTCCAAATCGTTTTAATTGGAACCAAATGGTTTTAGTGGGTTCCAATTAGAAACACACTGGCCAATAAGTCTCACCAATTAGAATAATTTTCCAGTTGGAACCTAAATAGGTCCTAAATGGTTCCCGTTGGTTCCCATTGGCAATGACCAATTGATTGTCTGAAAACCAAACTGGTACCAATGGTACATTCCAATTGGAATCTAATGGGAATTTTTAACTAGGCAGTACTAGACATAGACAGTACAGCATATATACACTGCACGACACTGTTAGCACGAACAAGCAATCACCAGATTGTTTATATTTTTTTCCAAGAATCTAAAGGGTGTCATCAAAAGCGCTCACACGGGACACTAACCTGAGAGGTTACGCCCACCATTACTCTTTCAAAGGAAAATGCAAAAAAGCACCGATGTCGCCCTCACACCATACTCCATTCGCTCCTAAGCCGAGACTATGAAGGAAGCTTCAGTCCTCGTTGGACCAATCATACGTCACTCTTCACCATGCGAACGCGCTCCTGCGCATACCCACATGCAGAGGGTCGGGTCAGATGATGAAAGGGAGGTGGCTGATCTGTCCGGTGGGCACATAGCTCCCGCCGCAGTCTCAGCTTAGAGTAAACGGAGTATAACATTGTTGCACGACATTGTTAGCATGCAAGAATGCAACATCGACAATATTTTTTTTATTTCATCTTAAAAGGCTATCATGCAGGCAGCGAGTTCCACTGCTTAGGATAGCGGTTTTTAAGTGAGCACTTTTCACCACCCTGGTAATTTGTATAGGAGGCTTTAGATTAAAAAAAATAAAATACTGGGGATCGCCTCTTTAGGTATGCACAGTGTACTCTGCATGACATAGTGTGAACGCGACATTGGAGCATTTACGAGTCTGGGCTCAGGCGGGTCACCGATGAACACTAATTATTATCTGTGCCCGTAACATGTCTCCAACTGTTGTGTTCACTGCATCCTCATTTGTGGTCTCTCAATTTCCGCCCGACGATGTCAAACAAATTGTTTCGCAGTCCTGACAGTGTCACGGCAACGGTGAAGGATGGGACAGACGCCTGTTCGACTCCAGTTTATTATCTCATTAGAACGTCCGAGAAACGGCCTTTCCAACGAGGGTACGCACGTCACGCTAGGCCTCGTGGCCGCGGCGCTGTCGCGTACCGAAAATCGGGAAAATGGTTGTTTCCTCGCGTCTTCCGCGAGCGCGCCGCACCTCAGGAGCACCGCGGATGCATCGAAAATGTTTGTTTTCTCGGTAATTACGGCGCGGAAGTTTACCAAACTTCACCATATTGTTCATTAATAGTTAGGGGTGCCGAAACTGCAAAATTTGAAAAACGCGTTTTTTGGCGAAAAATGGGCATTTTAGGGCCGTGTCCCCCCTTAAGATGCCGACCGCCACAATCCTTGTACTAGTGGCGCAGCAGTAGAGGTGTATGCAGCAGACACCTGTTCTGCTGCAAGTCGCTTTGCAACGAGACGGTAGACGGACACCAATGCTGACACGAGGTGGGTCGCCGTGACGACAATGACCTTTGCGCTCGCCTTTTCCGCAAGCATTTCTACAACCGTGACATCATGACACACCAGCTCCTGTGACACACTTTGTTACCACTTTAGGGCCACTCTTGATGCGTGGGAAAAATATGATGGTAAGCACATCAGTCGAAGACACATTCCAGGCCCCATAGTTCATTTAAACACAACCTTCGTTAAAGAAAAAATATTAACAAACCAATAGCTAACTTTGCATTGAAACATTGTTTCAATAACTAATCTGCAAGAAACAAGTAAGGAGAATGTGTGGCACGGAGGATCTTTGGCTTGGCTGAAAAACGTTCTGGAAGTCAGTCTTGAAGATCACTGGTTTTCCTCGAAGTTTCAATGAGCAGACAATGTCCCAAAGGCAAGCTATCTTTGGGTAGTGCCAGCTAAACACTTGTAAACACACAAATAGACAACTGCTGATGTATTTGTGTGTTTATAAGTGTTCAGCAGGCACCACCTAAGGCTACGAACCAACTAGCTCAGCTCCAAACAGTAACAAACTATATTGTTTTAGGGCTTGTGCTAGCCCCTGGGGTTCAATTTTGGTCTCTAGTTGGAATGAGAGCTTTCTCGGCTTCTGATTGAATGTGCTGTCACAACTTTCCGCTGAGCGAGCGTCATCAATCAATGAGCAATTTTTGTACCATTTGCGAGAAAATGATGGGGCAGTATTCTGTTGAGAACTAATCATATATTGCACGGGTGTCGAGAGAGGTCTTGCAGCCTCCGATGTGCTTGCCCCTTGTGCTGCTTTATTGCTTTATCCACCAAAAAATTTCACCTCGTGTACAGCAAAAGAACTTGAGATTCGCAGAGGAGCGCGGGTTGTCAATCATTAGAACGTCGAAATAGCAGACATTCAGAATTTCAGCTTTTGTCCGTTCGCTGCGGCACTTTGTTTGTAGCAAATGGCTGCCTTTTTGTTTATCTCTGTGTGTGAACAACGCTTCGTAGCAGACAGACCTCTATTCTTTGCTCACATTGATAGAGGAAACGTCTGATAACGACATCTTAGCTCGTTCAGTGGGAGGCCAATTAGATCTCTGTCTCGAGGCAACCAAAATCGGACCCTGGAGCACAAGGACTAGAAGGTATGGTGCGCACCTGGGCCCTGAGGATCTCGCTGGCGTCGATGGGGCACGGGGCGCGCGAGTCTTGTCCCAGCAGCGGCTCGAGGCAGCGTGTGCAGAACCGGTGTCGACAGGGGGCGCCCCACAGGGTTCCCACGAGGTCGCCGCACGAGCAGCAGCTGAGTTCCCCCGACAGCGGCTCTACCAGGGCCAGGAGCGTATCCTCGGCCAGCCACGGAAAGCCGCGAGCTCGCACCTGGGGCATCGACCCTGGCAGACAAAAGATTCTACAGTCAGTGACGAGCTATATAATCATTTCGGGAAAATCCCAGAAAACCTCGTGGCGAGGTAAATTGCGAGGCTGTTCCGACTCTATTGCTTCGTTAATTCTGGAAGCGGCACAATTAATTCTCTCTCTTATCATTATGAGCCCAGAATGCAAGAAAAATGAAGTGAGCACAAAAGGAGGTCAGCTTTGTTTTGCTTTCCTTCTGAAATCACAAAAAGATAAACCAACGTCAACTTCGTCTTCGACTCCTGGATAATCTCCTATGCCATACATTGAACGTCAAAACGCGACCAGCAGACAATAGGAGCGCCACATATTTACGGAAAGGTCTATTCAGTAGAAGCTCCACCTCCAGGATGCGCTTGTTGCCTTCCAACGGGCTTTGGAAGCAGCAAAGTGTTATCAAAGGAAGAAAGCTTGCACTGGAGCACCTTCCTGTCACCAACTATGGATGTTTTGCTGCAGGACACATCTTGGAACACCAGTAGACAGCTTGGCAAGTCTTAGAAAGATGTGCCAGATGTCCAGTGGATACTTGGCGAGACATTACAGTCTCAGACATCTTGAAGCCATATTCTAGCTCAGCTGATGTACCACCATTTCTGGTCTACAAAAAGCGGTATCTTCTACAGAATTGTTGTGTACAGAGATGTCTTGTCATTTGTAGATTACACAATGCCTTACAGATGTTTACAAGGTGATTAACAGATGCCCTGTAACCCAAACATAACAGTGAATTCGGTGAGCTCCAGGTCTTGCCAGGATGTCTGCATGATATGTCTTGCAGCCATCTTGTCAAAAAGTCTACAGGATATGTCTTGCACATCTTGACAAGAAGGTCTGGATATGTTCAGTAAATTGGTCCCTTGGTGGACAAAATGGGTTCAGAATGGCGTCGGACTTCATCAGGCTGTGTAGATAACAATCAGGTGTGACCTGAGAACAATGGACCATGCCAAAAAATTTGCACTCAGCTCGACCCTCTCCCTAATAATGTGAGAACTAGTTGACATATAAAACTTTGTTCAGTATGGCTGAAAATCCTTCACATGAGCATCAAGGGTCTGGCAGTTCATCCTCTACAGCAAATACTGAATTAACTCCTGCAGCAAATGCTGAACTGAACCAGGGCTTGGGGGGTTCAATTTCTCTCTCACTGCATGCATTGGCCTTTAAAGAAGAAATTGGTTAATAGACCTGTTCAAGTCGAGCATTCGACTAGTCCCATTTTTGCTTCATCAATTTATTTCGTTCCGGACGTCACTTCTGCGCACGATAAGTATATGCAGAAAAAATTCACATTTATTTGATAGCAATATTACTGCACTATTTAATTGCCTTTGATTAGATATGTATATATGTACAAAGATGGTTCATATCTGAAACGCCGCCATGAACACATCTGTATAGCATTTCATGATTTAACTCCACCATTACAGAGACCTAAATGTTTAGCACAAAATGTACACGTCTCGGATGGTGCCAGCTCCCACAATAAAAAAGAGACGAAGAAATGCTCGCAATTACATACAATGGTGCTGGAAACAATAGAAGAGCGAACCGCAGCGAGGAGAGACATTTAGCCGGCCTTGGTAACTTCCTGCCTCCCAATTGTGCTTCCTCTTTTCTTCAAGCGCTTGCACTTCCTTTAAAAAACGACTGGATAGTCGGATTTTAAATGCATGAGTAAATAAGATGTGCACACAGATGAATGACAGGTAGGGGTGCCGAGCCAGGTCATTCTGGTTCGGTTCGGGTTCAGTAGCTTTGCATTTTTCAGTTCCGGTTCAGGCAAGCACACAAGATATTGGTTTCATTACTGATACCACCAGCTGTGAATTGGTAGAAACCGGTTCCACCAAATGTGAACTGGCTTTTAAACCAGCTCATATCTCCACCGTTTATCATGGCTGTTTGTGCACTCCTGTGGTTTTCATTGAACGAGCAATACAATAGCCTGACACAAAGATGGTACATCATATATATACAGAATGTTTCACGAAAGGTGGACAAATTCAATATTGCGAAAACTAAGCATTGCACCAAAAAAAGGTTTGTGTCGTTTTGGTCCTAGGCCAGGGGCCTATTTAGGAAAATCATTTAAGTTTGGGATAATTAAGTTGTTAGTTATTTCCACGTAATTAATTTTTTAAATATTGAGTTGAGGCATGGTTTTATTTGAAAACTTGCTGAGCATCATAGAAAAACACTAAATAAAAAAGTTGGAGTGCGATAGACGGCACGCACTGCATTTTACAGCTTTCTGAAAAACAGCACAACTTCGACGGGTTTTTAAGTTTCGGTTTGCAATCGAAGCGCTTCTCGGCATCAACGGTACCGCGCCCCGTGGAAAAATAGTGCAACGAACATCTGCTTCGCTGTCCTAGCGCAACGCAGCAGAAGCAGGTTGCACTATTTCTCCATGGGGCGCGGTGCCGTCGGTGCCGAGAAGTGCTCCGACTGCAAGCCGAAACAATAAAAACCCGTCGAAGCTGTGCAGTTTTTCAGAAAGCTGCAAAATGCAGCGCGTGCCTTCTATTGCACTCCAATTTTTTTATTTAGTGTTTTTCTACGATGCTTAGCAAGTTTCCAAATGAAACCATGCCCTTAAACGCAATGTTAAAAAAAATAATTATGTGCAAATAATTAACAATTTAATTATCCCGAACTTTGATCATTTTGCTAGATAGGCCCCTGGCCTAAAATTAAAATGACAAAAGGCTTTTTATTTTTTTGGTGCAATGCATAGTTTTCGCAATATCAAATTTGTCCACCTTTCGTGAAACATCCTCTATATATCTATATTGGCATCAAGTCAAAAAAGGGTAGCATTACTTTGCAAGTAAAGGTTGTTATTATGATTAATGTCTCCACTAAACTAAATAATAGAATGAGGGAGATGCTTTTTGCTCACTGCACCGAGTGACCCTGCATGCCACGAGAACACAGGAAAGCAATACAAACTTTCAGCACGATTACTGGATTGGTGGCCCCCTACGCTGCAGGGTGGCATGCTCAGGTCCTTTCACACACTTGCGCTTGCCTACGACCGAGTTCTTGCGGTCTCTTAGGAGAGAACACTCTGGTTTTGCGGTATTTGCGAGATCAAACGTATGTATGTACTACTTATGAAAAATGTTTACTTATAACTTTGCAAAATTTTTTTTCAAGCCAAAAAGAAAAAGCATATGCGTGAAAAGAATATGAAGCATCTAAAAATGTGAAAATGCCAAGTATTCTACGGTCCGTTGCAACTCAAGAAGGTAGGGCGAGGGTAAGGATGGCCAGGGAGGAGGAAGCAGACGGAGCGCTAAAGAGAGGAGGAGGTTTTCTCCCTCTCTTCTCCAGCGTTCCGTCTGCTTCTTCCTCCCCGGCCTTCCTTCCCCTTGCCCTACCTTCTTGAGTTGCAACAGACTATAAACTACCCATTCCAATAGATATGGCACCGCGTGTGCTCTCTGGTCGCAAGAGATCTTAAGGCCATCAATCGCAAGCAGTTGCAATTGTGTGTGGATCAGTAAAGGCACCAGTGCTGGTCACATTCTCACATACACACACAAAAAATTCCCTATAATTGACGGGCAAAGCTTTTGTAACTGCAGCCATAGACATTTCTATTAACATAACAAAAACTATAAACCAGTGGTTCTCAAATGGGGGTCTGCAAAGGCACTCTAGGGGTCCGCGAAGCGCAGCCTCATCAGTCAAGCCTGGAAATAAAAGTTGTCTTTTCTCCGATTAAGAAGAAACGTTCAAATTTTCGGGTAAAGGCCCGTTCACACTCTTGCGACCTCTTAAACCTTGGTCCCTTAAAACCTCTTACAACGAGAGGACACAGTGGCGCCATCTATCGGGTTGCAGTGTAAACTTGGCGGTCCGGCATATTTTATATTTCTTCCGCGCATTATCCTTTCTTTCTTGGCTCGAAAAACTTTTGTAAACGTTATAAACGAGCCTTTCTTATAGGTATTACGCACATTTGACCTCGGAAATCCCGCAAAACCTTCGCTCTTGTGAAATGCAGTTCCAGGGTCACTGCATAGATGGCGCAGAATGCCAGTGTGTTCCCTCGTCCTAAGAAATTTTAAGAAGTTTTAACAGATCTTGTCTCTCTCGGTTGTACTCGGTCGCAAGAGTGTGAACAGGCCTTTAGTTTTCTCGTGTATATGTCAATAAGAGAAGTCCACTTCACACTAGCCCTTAGTTATATTCATTTATTAAATCACTATCATAATTAACCTATACTTTCCCTTCCCTTTACCACGAACGGGGTCCTCCATCATCTCCGCCGATCCACAAGGGGTCCGCAAAACATTGATGGTTGAGAACAACTGCTATAAACCATCAACCCAGGCGAAAATTTCTAACTGGAACCAGTTGGCACCTCAACTGGTTTCAACTGGGACTAACTGGTCCCAACTGGGAATCAACTGGGACCAATAGGAGTCCAACTGGGACCAACTGAGGGGTCAACTGGTTTGAACCATTCCCAGTTGGGAGTCAACTGGTTTGAACCATTCCCAGTTGGGAGTCAACTTGTTTGAACCATTCCCAGTTGGGAGTCAAGTGGTTTGAACCATTCCCAGTTTGGAGTCAACTGGTTTGAACCATTCCCAGTTGGGAGTCAACTGGTTTGACTCCCAGTTGGGAATGGAGTGAACTGGGACCAGTTAGGGAAGTAACTGGTTGGAGCGATTCCCAGTCGGACTTCAAATTGTTTTCCCGTTCCCAGTTCCCACGGGGCAACAATTTGCTAATCAAAAAAACTAAAAATACTTACATCTTTAGATTTATACAAATAGGGAAATTTTTAATTAATAGGTACATTTATATATTTATAAAAATAATAAAATTTTAATTAACTAAATCATTTCTTTTAATTGGAAAATATAATTAGTGACATAAAACGTGTTTATCTAATGAACATTTAGTGCATTATTAAAATAAATTAAAACATTTATTTAAATACCTACAGTATTTTTTTTTATTTTTTTTAATAAATAAATTTATCTCTTGGTCGATCAGAGCAAGCCGGCCGCCGTGGCACGCGGGTGCGGATTAGTAGAACGCACTGTCGACAGATGGCGCTGCCTATGCGACGCCGGCCGGAGTCGGACGGATGACGCGGTAGAGAAGAGTTGCCATCGCTCAAGTTGGCGTCGTTAAGAAAATGTGAAAACTACAGCTGCGCTTCTTTGGACCCAACTGTACACACACCATGGTGGCAGCGGTGAACTTCGAGGATGGAAAGATGCAGTTCAGCGATCGAAGGGCACCCAGGAAAGACCGGACGGAAGAGAAAACCGCCGCGGACAGCACAATGGCGAAAATGGCGGGAGGTCTACCTTGAAGATGTTCGACTGTTGTGACAGAGGCAATTGGAAATGTTGGACTGCAAGGTGGGAGCGCAATCGGATCCTATCAGGACTTCACCTGCACAACGCGGGAACACGGGTGAGCACCTTTCTTCACGCGATGGGGAGAGAAGCTGAGGACGTCTTCACTAATGGACGCCAGCGGCCGATCTTCCTTCATCTCACGGATACTACCTCTGAAAAAGCGATTCAATCGTCGCAAGCAAGTGGCTAAACCCGGAGCGTGTACGTCACCGAACCTACTATTTAGTTTTATTCTCCAAGTTTTTGACAATAAAGCCTTGTCAACCTTCCATTTTGTGCCGTGTTTCATTGTTGCTGGAGTTGGCACCAGCGGTAACTGGGACCAACTCCAACTGGGACCAGTTGTAACTGGGACCAATTCCAGCTGGGACCAACTCCAACTGGGACCAGTTGCAACTGGGAATTGTTCCATAAACCAGTTGCAACTGGGACCAATTGGTCCCAGTTGAAAATTTTCGCCTGGGAAAGTAAACATTTGACAGAGATCTGTCTGGTTGGGATATAATTATATATCCCAACCAGACAGATCTCTTTTACAATTAATTCTTGCCATATTTGACGAATTATATTAATATAATCCATCAAATATGGCAAGAATTAATTGTTTTGTCGACTTGGTGTTTTTGTCAATTCTGTCTCCGTAGACATACCAAGTAGCGCACGTATCGAGGGCATTTAAACGATGCCACTGACGCCGCCGCGCGCGTATGCTAAAATTGACCTCGGGCCGCTGCCGACAAGGGACATGCACGGCGCACACCTCTACAGTCCGTCGCCGAAGCGGCAACCGCCACATACGAATTGTTTTGGTTCGGGTTGTCCAGGTTCGGTCAAAAAGCGGTTTTGAGCCGGGCTTTCTTTTTTTCTTCTCTTGCTTGGGTCGCTTTCGTCACTTCTTGATGTTTAAACTGGTTTAAACCTGAGACTGGGAAGGAACTTCAAATTTGAAGTTAGGAGAACGCAGCAGCTCGAGTTTGCACCGATTTTTTCTTACTTGTTTTTAGTACCGGATAATTGCTACGGATAAATCAGTGACGCACCGCGCCATTCAACTCATCTTGCCCTGTCGTGTTCTTTAAATGGGGCACTTTTCCCCCTTCCTCTAATTTCTAGCTTGCCTTTAAACAACTAGACAGCGAGAGTCTACAAATAGCTATATATACAGAACAAAGTAAACTTTAAACGAAAGTGGTGAAGTTAGAAAGACCATGCTGACTGTGGTAAGGCCAGCACAGAGCAGTCCACGTACTAGTACTTACGACTCAGGGAATGGACGGATGAACGGGCTTCGGGCACAGTACCCGCGATGCTAGCCGACGGGACGCTTGTCCGTGCGCGCGCTGATGATGGCCCCGATGCGGTCTTTACCTTTCGACCTCAATACTCGCGCGCGCGCGGCAGCAGGAAAAAAAAAAAAAAATACTGACGTCAAACTAGTCAAACTTGGCTGCAGGTGGCGCCGTGGCGCGACACCTTCTTTCTTCGCGGTTGTTGTCTCACAGTCTATTCGACGACTTTCCTCGTAGGAAAACACAGCACGTGAAGTTCCGTCACCGCGCCAGTCAGCTGACCAAACTGCGTGAGTCAGCTCAGCTCGGCAAGAGCAAGGCCACCGCCAACTGGCCGCCCAAGGCCACGCGCTAAACCGAAACTGAAACGTAGTTGGTGTTGTTTTGGCGCAACGAGACCGCGTTGTTTTGGCGTCGACTTGTAACGGAAGCAAAAAAACCGATAAAAAGAGTTGCTTTATATTCTTAACGAGCGTGTTGGTAAGATGTACTAGAGTTGCTTTATTACTTCTAAATTAAAATCAACCGCTGGGTAGTTTTTTTTGCAGGGCATAATTTATGAAGTTTGATTTATTTGTTGGCTTCAATGCGCTTTGAATCTTTGAAATGAAGGAGGCGTTATTTGAAGGCTCTGTTTGAAGGCTACCAACTTGGACAGGCACACATGTTTGACTCATGGCGCTAGTTACCACACGGCGGCTCCTAGTTACCTTGGTAACGATGTAGCGGCGCTGCTGGAAAATCGCTCGCTATGATCGCTCGGAAACGTTGAATGTACGACATTCTGTGCATAAAGCCTTTGTGGGCCATTTGTGTATTTGGGCCTTGGTCCCTTTAACAGTCCGCGGCATATGACAAGTTGATCAGACGTGCTTTCTTCCAGCGGACGAAGAATCCGAACAGAATGTCAGAAATGGCAAGATGCCCCTCGTGTGGCGAAGTTGCGGCTGTCGCTGACGCCGGTGATGGGGTAAGTTTCTAACTTCCTCCAAATCGCACTTTAAACAAAACTTTATTTTCTAAACAAGCTTGTAGATGCCTTCCGAAACTTAAAACACAGAGCCGTACAAAATCCGGAAGCTATGCGTTCGGCTTCGATAGTTTAGGGTGACCTACAAGAAACACAGTTCGGCTTTGATAGCTTAGAGTGAGTGACATACAAAAAACACGGTTCAGAGTCAGCCTCGCACACACACACCAAGCGCGTGTGGCGGGGCAATCTGTGGCCGAGTGGGCTAACGCGTCTCAGCTCGGAGCGTGGAGCGAAAGCTTGCGCTGGGAACCTCCTTGGTTCGATCTCCCCCGCCCGTTTTTGATCTGGATGAGCTTCGTACCGGCACGCGTTCGTGTTATCACTCACTACTGCGTGATGCACGTTATTAAAAAAACCCAAGGTTAGCGGTTGCTGGAACGGTCACCCCTTGAGGCGTACCAGCATACAAAAACTGTGTAAACAATTTTTTTTTTTTTTTTCAAGCGCGTGTTTGTTTTATCGACAGACAAAATTCGGTACTCAAATATGATACGCTTATGGCACGGGCATGCTGTCTGAACGATTCAAGGGTACTAACTCTGGAAATTTCCTTATTAAGGGCGTGTGTCGAGTTCCATAAGTTCTTGCTCTAGCTGAAGAAAGGGGACTTGGACAAGGACACTTGGAGCTAGACAAGTTAACAAATGTTTCAGGGTGTGAAATGAACTTACGAACAACGGCGTTTACACAGACAGGGAAGGTGCTAGTAGTTTATGTATTATTTTAGTTAGAAGGAAGACATGACTGGCTACGTTTGTTGACTGCAGTTCGTTCTTTAATAAAATGTGGTATTGCCTGAAGCAGGGTAGGCATCTTCTTCATTGCATATCAGGCTGAGTTACCGAGAAAGAATGCATATAAACGACAAATGAGATGCCATGTCAAGTCATGTCCCTGTAAACCAGCAACAGCATTTAATTTTTTCACGAAAGCGTATTGACTGAAGTCCTTCCTAGATGTCGAAGGAAAGAAAGGGAAGAAGAGAGGGGGAGAAACTAAATTTGTGAAAAGGGGTAGCAGCCGAAATAAGAATCGTAGCAATGGATTTTTTCTAAGTAACAAGTGCCCTCTGGGGGCTTGTCTGCAAACTACATACAAAGGGCAACCCAAAATACCTTCACCCGACAGAACACATCGGCATTGTGCCGTTGTAGTGGTCTTCATTGCTCTTTATGCCCCCCCCCCCCCCCTCTTCCTACCAACGCTCAAAAAAGAAAAAGATGAAAGTATGCGCAAACATAGGTGCCAACAATGTTGGTCATGCAAGACTGTGTTGCCTGAAAACTGTGACAGCGGAAAACGAGGCCAGGGGACAAGGTATACACATGCGCAGAGGCTTACTGGAAAGAGGCCCGTCAACTATGCTCACCGCTTTCCCTTTCTTACCATCTGGCCTAGGCTTTTGTCAATATTGCTGCATGCATGGGCGAGAGGGAATGCTACTCTATACTTTTATAACATTTGTGTTTACTCTTACCCCAAATGTTCGACGCTCGAACATTCTAGGCCGAAAGATAGGGAGGCCAATGTGGCCTTGCCGAGTTAGTCTCGCTTTAGCTCAACGCTCGAACATTCTAGGCCGAAAGATAGGGAGACCAATGTGGCCTTGCCGAGTTAGTCTCGCTTTAGCTCAACGCTCAGACATTCTAGGCCGAAAGATAGGGAGGCCAATGTGGCCTTGCCGAGTTAGTCTCGCTTTAGCTCAACACTCAGACATTCTAGGCCGAAAGATAGGGAGGCCAATGTGGCCTTGCCGAGTTAGTCTCGCTTTAGCTCAACGCTCAGACATTCTAGGCCGAAAGATAGGGAGGCCAATGTGGCCTTGCCGAGTTAGTCTCGCTTTAGCTCAACGCTCAGACATTCTAGGCCGAAAGATAGGGAGGCCAATGTGGCCTTGCCGAGTTAGTCTCGCTTTAGCTCAACGCTCAGACATTCTAGGCCGAAAGATAGGGAGGCCAATGTGGCCTTGCCGAGTTAGTCTCGCTTTAGCTCAACGCTCAGACATTCTAGGCCGAAAGATAGGGAGGCCAATGTGGCCTTGCCGAGTTAGTCTCGCTTTAGCTCAACGCTCAGACATTCTAGGCCGAAAGATAGGGAGGCCAATGTGGCCTTGCCGAGTTAGTCTCGCTTTAGCTCAACGCTCAGACATTCTAGGCCGAAAGATAGGAAGGCCAATGTGGCCTTGCCGAGTTAGTCTCGCTTTAGCTCAACGCTCAGACATTCTAGGCCGAAAGATAGGGAGGCCAATGTGGCCTTGCCGAGTTAGTCTCGCTTTAGCTCAACGCTCAGACATTCTAGGCCGAAAGATAGGGAGGCCAATGTGGCCTTGCCGAGTTAGTCTCGCTTTAGCTCAACGCTCAGACATTCTAGGCCGAAAGATAGGGAGGCCAATGTGGCCTTGCCGAGTTAGTCTCGCTTTAGCTCAACGCTCGAACATTCTAGGCCGAAAGATAGGGAGGCCAATGTGGCCTTGCCGAGTTAGTCTCGCTTTAGCTCAACGCTCGGACATTCTAGGCCGAAAGATAGGGAGGCCGATGTGGCCTTGCCGAGTTAGTCTCGCTTTAGCTCAACGCTCAGACATTCTAGGCCGAATGTTCGAGATACCAAGGGGGGTAGATAAAAAGCCCAGTATGGTTTTGCCGACTCACTCTCGCGGTACACAGCTGTCACGCCGACACCTCGACGCTCGCTGCTACCGCCTCAGACACTCGCTGCGGTTTTCTCTACACTCGTTCCTGCTCTTGTTTCTGGCGTAAGTTCGCCGATTAAACCTTTATTTTAATTTTTACGATCGTCTATCCTTTTCCATCTGTGACAATATCGTCTCGTAAAAAAATGTAACATTGTTTTTACTCGAAAGAGATGCGCATATTCTTCGTTACTTACCTTAAACCAACATGCTCTGGCTCTGCAGTTCATTCATTCTCTAGCTAAAGATGGGATGTATGGGTGAAAAAGGAACCTCGTTTTTCTTACACATCGCCGTCGTCGTACACTCAGTCTTCACCAAAATGTAGCGGTAGCACTTGGAACCAGATGCCAAAGTTGCCGTCGTCTTGTTCAACTTACTTGTCGTTGCTTGTTGTTGATGACACCCATTTAGGGTCCTTCGTTTTTGGGTTTTATTTTTGTCAACGACTATTTTAACGTTTGCCAAGTTTTATCTTGTTCCGATGGTTGTGTCCCCATTGTCCTCCGTGCGTCCTCGTTTAAGATTGCCCTTCCTCTTTTGTGCCCCCTAGTTTAGGGGTTCAAAGTTCCTAAAGTCTTCAGTGGGTTTCCCCCGTTCCGGAAATGATGTCAGGAACGTGAAAATAAAAGTAGAACCCAAAAACGCACGACCCCACCTATATTTTATCAGGGGCCAATTGTTTTCTAACCGCTTTTTTTCTTCGGCAGGTGTCCACTGTGTGTACGTCATGCGGCGCCGTCCTCGACTCGTGCGACTTCCAGCCCGCGGGTGGCGACGACGGCGCCTCCTACGTGCCTCCGACGGAGACCACCAAGCTGGCTCTGTGCCCCGGCGGACTGCGCCTGGTCCGGACCCGCCCCCTGCGTGGGCACCGGCTGGAGTGCGACCGGTGGCTGCAGCACGCGGCCGGACGCTTTGCCATGAGCGCGTCCATGGCGCAGAGGGCCAGGGATCTCTACCAGGTGGGTCCGCGCGCCAACACAGTTGCTGGAACGCTTCTCCGACCCGTGTGTTTACTGCGTCCTAGAAAGTGGTCTCTCGATTTCCGCCCGACGACGTCGACATTTCTACGACAGATGGCCAGGATCGCAACGTCCGACAGCATGACTCTCCGTCTTTTGTGACGTCGTTTGTTGCCACTTCAGGATTGCTTTTGATGTATGGGTGGGATACGATGCCAGACTCCCCAGTCGGCACCGCAGCCGGGCTTAAAGGCCCACTCGTTGGTGCCACTGGTCGACACTTCAGAGCAGGACGTTTCTGGGACTTGAATCCCCGAGGAAAGTCTTACATGGCAGCGCCGAAAAGTCCATCACTCTACGAAAAATTGTCACCGAGAACCACCACATGCCCACCAAATTTAGCAACATTCGTGTAACGCCGTCGGCACGAGAGTCGTCGCGCGACGCTGCGATGCACCACCGTGTCGAGCGATACTGCGTCGCACGATATCATGTCATGTGATGTGATGTCGCATATATTTTTAAAGGTTTATAAATTGCTCTATTTATTTGGAGAGCAAGTTCTCTTTGATGCTTGCACCGTCGGCTAACAGGTGCAGTGTGCTTATCCGTTAATTATAATTAGGGCTTCATGTTTTTGAAGTTTATTTCTCGCAAAATTGCCGCTCGGCTCGGAGTTCATTTCATGCTGAAAATTCAGAGTTTATTGGAGTTCATGACAGATTCCCGATTTTCTGAAGTTCAAAGTATAATTTTGCTGTGTGCCCAATTTCTTTTTTTAATTATTTAATATTTAAAAAAAATATAATATAGACTCGAGGGTGCTTGAAATTCGTCAAAACTTCACCTCTATGGGATGATTTTTCGTCAACTGAATTGGGCATTTGCACCCTTGCCATCAGTAATACTAACTGTCCCACAACAAATCTTGCAAAGAAAGTGTTGCTTTGATAAATGTTGATACTTTAAAGTCGCTGAAACCCTTGGCGTAGCCAATTTTCTTCCCGTCCCATTCCACTGTGGTTGCACGAGGTGGAGTGGTGAGATTAACCTTTAGCTGCCCCCCCCCCCCCTCCTACGATCATAGCTTTCAATGTTGTAAAAACACGACCCCACTTTTTTCTAAGAAGTCCAAACGGAATACTAGAACAGTGGCATTTGTCATGACCCAAAATTACAATGATCCATTGTCCTGAACAAAACTCGTCTAGATAAACGGTGAACCCCCTTTGTCAATAGTCTTGAGATTTGAAAAGAAACTGAAAAGGCCTCTTGTCAGGACTGACTCTTCTGTGCTCTGACAAAACTTGCTCGTAAAATACCATTTCTTTTTTTTTTTGTTGTTGTGACATTAAAATAAATAAATTCAAATTGACGAAAATTTATTCGAAAACACAGAGCCCTAATTATAATGCACAAGTGGTGGCCAAAACTTATGACAGAGCTGCCTAATGATGAAGCTGATGACGCTGCGGAAAATTAAGCTCCTGTTGCGTCGCATGTCCTCCTTGCTCCTTTTTTTTTTGTTGCTTTAACCGTCATTTTTAATGGGTGTCCGATATTTCTCGTGTGCTCTTGCCACTGCTGTTACCGCCAGTACAACAGTGGGAACCAAAAAAAAAAAAAAAGTCGAGTGATCTTTAACAGAGTTGTACCCGAGACAAAAGAGAAGTCGTGGTGGGTCATGTGACATTGGGGTGTCATGTGATCTCACACAGTCGCATGACTTCATATCGCTCGACATCACTGTGTCACGCGACACCATGATCTGACATGGCGTCACGCTGTCAGCGACAGTGTCACATGAAGTCACAATGTCATGTAATGCCACACTCCTTCACGATGGTTCTTTGCGATAGTTCTTCATGCTAGTTTTCTCATAGAATTCGGCCGATAAAACACATTCCGTGTTAAAAAAGCAGAAAGTCAAGTGATCCACTAAACTTGAGACAGAGGAGGAAGAAGACACATAGAAAGAACACACAGGCACCTTTTCTACTGTGTGTGTGCACGTCTTTTTTACCTGCCTTTTTGCTCCTTCCTTGTGTCAGCTTTTGTCATGTTGGCGCCTTTCCTGCATGCTCTACTCATTTTCAAGTCTAATGGCGAATTTTATTTGTTTTGCATTGTCGCCAAATCGCGCACCAGTCATTGCCTCAGTACCGGGAGTGTGACTTTAGAAAACAGCAGTGTGACCTACTGCAAATTCCAGAGAAAAAAAAGAAAATTTGTATTTATTACAAAAATGAATTATGCATTGATGAACGCACAGTCTCTGCCTAGTGTAACGCTAGCAGTCCAGACCAGATTCCAAACTCTATAAACTAACAGTCACAATTTTCAAAAGTTAGAAGCAATTTTCCGAAAATTTCGATAGGAATACGGGGCCCGTTCCCGGTAGCCGACGCCGTTCAATTCGTCAACCGCCATTTTCGCATTAAAAATTTCCCAAAATCGTTTGCAACTTTTTAACCGGATAACGGCAAGCTCCGGAACTTGGGCATCTCATTCCTACTGCTAGCGCCGCATCTAGACGGAGACCGATCGTTCGACGGTGCGTAGTTCATTTTTGCAATGCAAGAAACGCTGCAAATTTTTTCCCGGGAACACTGTACTACGACCCCTGGACGGCGCAAGCAGTCTCTCCGACCGCCGCACGTCCGTTTATTTAGTATAGTAGGCCACAGGTTAAGAGTTTAGGGGAAGCTCCTCCCACCACTTACCACTTTACCAGACCGAACACTGGAGAGGAGGCGACCCTCTCCAGCATTCGCTCCGCTGAAGTGAGAAGGGCTGGGAAGAGCTTACCCCAAACTCTTCACCCGTGACCGGCTCGTTGAATGCAGTGTACTCTCCAAGTGACTCTAGACAGCCGAATGCACACCCATGCCACGTCCTTTCCGGACATTGAGCGATTGCATCTGTGTGCCTGTGCAGGACTTGGCAGGCAGAGCTGCCTTGACGAGTCACGTGTCGCTGGCGGCGGCCTGCTGCTACAAGGTGCTGCGGGAGGAAGGACGTGCCGTGTCCCTGCACTGCCTCGCCTCGGAGGCGCAGTGCACGGGGAGCCAACTGCGCTGCGCCCTCCGACTCCTCAGCCAGGTATGTATGTCCTCGTACGCATGGACAGATAGACGACAGTGGCCAGGGCCACTAACCTGAATTGCCAACGAGATTGTCTTTTCGTGGCGCAAACGCCCCAAGCACCCCAGGAAAACCCGAAGTTGCAATCGTATGTGGCACCTTTCCCTATTAAAAGTACGACCAAACATCACATCATGCCCCTTTTCCGAGATGTGTGCAGCAATGCCTCGTTAAAATGGACGCCTCCGTCCACCAAAACAAATTTTCCACAATTTAGTCGTCCATCCTCGTGGGCAGATGGCTCGAATAAACGAACCGGCGTCGTGATCCAGGGCACGGGGGAGCGCTCCGAGGGGCCGTCCCTGCGCGACCTGGTGCCCGAGGCTGCCCGGATGCTGCGGCCGGAGGAGCGCGAGGCCGTGGTGTCTCGGGCTCGGGCCCTGCTGGTGCCCCTGGCCCGCTGCTGGTTCCTGGAGGGGCGCACTCCCCGTTGCCTGCTGCCCGCCCTCGTGTTCGTTGCCTGGCGCTCCCTGGACCCCCTGCACGCCCAGGTACCCTACGCCGAGTTCTGCCGGCAGCGCTCGATGGGGGCCAACGCCGGGACCTGCCGCATCATCACCGCCCTCAACAAGGTGGGTCCACCGCCGCGGTTGCCCAGAACGCACTTTCAACCGGTGGGTCCGGCATCCTACGGGGGCATTGGCCGGCGGCCATACCAGTGCGAGCGTGCAGACGACAAGCTTTCACGGTTCTTTCACAACATGCATTCCGCACCGTCCAGATTGTTAGTTTTAGCGGCCCATTAATGCGAGCTCGTTCCGATCGTGCGCTCTAAATGTCTCTCAAATGTGGCGTCCAGTGAATACCTACTGTAGGTGGTATTCGCTGGCGGCCATAATCGAGCACGCCGTTGCGGAGCGCGAGGTCACTACGAGCTTATTTCCACGACGTGCACTTCACAGCGCCAAGATTGTGAGTATTCTTGGAAAACGAGTGGGGTATCGTTCTGAGCATGTACTCTGAAAGGTGCACTCGAGTATGGCGCCCGGTGATTGGTGTCGGTCTGTCCACTAGATCCAGGGGAGGATGGCTCAATAAAAAACTTGTCGGGTGCCGTCGCAGCTTCGTTGCATTTAACAGAATTTCTATGCGCCGAGAAACAGAGGTAGAGGAGGAGACAAGAACGCGCGGGAACGTCGGAATGCCAAGCTCCGATTGGAATGGCAAGTGGGTAGACCCGAACCCGACTGCCTTCGTTTCCACTACACTCGTCAAACGCAAACAAACGCAAAAGCCAAACACTGGACGGCGTTCTAACATGTTTGACGAGTGCAATGGAGACAAAGGCAGCTAGATTTAGGGCTACCCACCAGTCCTTCCAACCAGAGCTTGGCATTTTGACGTCTCTGTGCGCGCTCATTTCCTGCTGTCCCTCAGTTTCTCTGAGCATAGTCTCTTGCAGGGTAAGGGGACACTGACAGAGTAGTTATGCTTGCCAAAGTTTCTATTTCAATATGACCTAGAAGAGTCCAACTACTCAAAACTACTAGTTTTCTTTCCGTGTGAAAACAGCCGATCGAGAATTGGCCAGTTTCAGACGGGCTCACTACTCTCTTTTCCATAGTCACGTGGTGTTCAAACTATATGTACCAAATATGTTCAAAGTCGGGCGGGTCATCTAAGGCAGACTTGTGCAAACTTTTCAGGCACGCAACCCCCCCAAAATACTTAAACACCGTCCGGCGGCCCCCCCCTCCTTCCCCTTCTTTAGAGCAATATCAAAGGTATCAGCGGCTCGGCTTTATTAGGTCCCCGCGACCCCCCCTTTGTGCAGCTCTTGTCAAAGGCACACATTCAGTATTAAAAATAGAAAAGAATATGAACCCCATTTTTCGTGGTCTCCAAAAACATGCAGAAAAGTTGATCGAAGAAAAAGTTTCGCACAGATCACGGGACATACACATACACGGCACTGTGAACCTTCTCGGTAGGGGCGTAACCCCTGTCTCACATCGACCTTACTCTCCAGAGTTAAAAAAAAAAAAAGAATTTTCATTACGTTGGTTAGACGACGCGATGGCGGCGCACGACGGACTAACGTTGCGACAGACGTGGGGCCTCTACTTTAGAAATGTCGTTCGTGGTACCGGCCAATCAATCTTCAAGCGCAGAATATCGTGCGGAAGGGATATAAGTGCGAAACAGTCGCACGACAAATGATGCACGCAAATTCGTCGTCGTCATCATCCGCTTCGCACCACACACCAAAGCGGAGAAAGAAAATGCTGTCGGGTATGGCCACGTGACTTCCAGCCAGGAGCTTCCGTGCTCGTGTTTCGGTTTTGAGCAGTTGAGGTTTTTTGGCTTCATTTAAAAAAGCTCTAGGTACACCTAAGCCCTTCTTATGAGTTGCGAAAGCATGCAAGCCGCTCGTCCGCTCCCTTTTTCGTGTGGATGCCTGAGGCGGCGCCATTTCGTCGGTGTACAGACGAGCAGAAGCACCGCCGACGATGTGGATGCTGGAGGCGGCGGCATATTCGTCGGCGACGAGACGAGCAGAAGCCGCCGAGCACGCGCCAACGTGTCGGCGGTCGGTGAAACTGACGTGGCAGCGTCAGTTTCAACGACCGGCCACCCTATGGCGCTCCGTGTCCGGCCATTGGGAAGCCTCGTCGATGTGCGCCGGCCAATGGGACCGAAGTGTAAAAGGTGCTGTTGGCTAGCTTTGCACGGGGTTTCATAGCTGGGAGCTGGTGAGAAGTATTTCGAGCTGTTTGGCGCGGTTTCTAAGCTGATAACGTTGGCTCGCTCCATGAGACAGTTAATGCTTTCGCATTAAAATATATGTGACTCTGCAGCAAAATATTGATTGGAAAGTCCCCCAGCACCATATTAAATCAATCGCAGTGTCTAGCGTTACGTCCGACGGAAACCGAAATAAAAATTAAAGTTACGTCCGACGTAACTTTACCCGAAGGTTTCGAGTTACGTCCGACGGAACCCAATGTGAAAATTGAAGTTACGTCCGACGGAGTTCGAAATAACAAATAAAGTTACCCCCACCCGCTGCCCGTTTCGACCTGGATGAGTTTCGTACCGGCGTAGGTTGTAGTACCGGCACGCTTTCGTGTAATTACTACTGCGTGGTGCAGGTTAAAGACCCCACTGGTTAGCAGTTGTACTGCACTGGCTAACTTTCTCATCTCCAGCTAAGAGACAAGTCACCCGTGGAGGCGTACTAGCATCAACACTGTCTAAACATACGAGCAACACGATTTTTCTAGATCACGGCACATTTAGCGGCTTCAGACGAGACGACGGGCCCTCAATCTGTCGTACAAACCAACACCCCAACACTGATATCTCAGGGTCTCAGCAGTCTCGGGCTCGCAGCACGCGTGCTGCAGTTTCTATTTTGTTAATGTTTCTTTTTTGTGTGTGTTGTGTCTAGGAAGAAGTGGTTTCATATCTAAAAACAAATCGAAAAAAAAAATCCTTTTGAAGGAAAAAACGAGAAAAAAAAAAAGCGTATGCAGCGGGTATCGAACCCGCCTGGCCTACGCAGCCTCTACACGCGAGGAACACACTCCAACCCCCTCAACAAACCTGGAGGTACAAATAGAGCCGCGATTTTGACTAGTTTACCAACGCTGCATCGGACGTAATGCAGAAGTAATTATATATATTTTTATGTTTACGTCTTGTTTCGGCCGCAAAGCGTAACATTCAATAAAGTTCCGTAGGTTACACAGGCCGTAACTTATTTCCGTCGCGCATAACTCGAAACCTTAGGGTAAAGGTACGTCAGGTGTATCTTCAATTATTATTTTGGGTTCCGTCGGACATAACGTTGCTCTTTATTTCGAGTTCTGTCGGACGTAACTTTAATTTTTATTTGGAGTTCCGTCGGACGTAACTTTAATCTTCATATTGGGTTACGTTGGACGTAACTCAAAACCTTAACGTAAAGTTACGTCGGACTTAACTTTATTTTTATTTCGGGTTCCGTCGGACGTAACGCTAGACACTGCGTAAATCAATTGACAAAAAATTTAAAAAAATATTTTTTTGGGGGAAAAAAAAACAACACTGAAACCACCTAAACACTCTTTCTATCTTTTGCCAGGCGAATTATTATGGTGTCGGAAGACTACCCAGTCAATATTTTGCTACAGCATCACATATATTTTTGAAGTAAAAAAAAAAAAACTGCTCGAAACCGAAACTGGACTGGGGAGGAAGAAGAAATATAGAGGAGGCAGTGCCGAAAATCACGTGGCTGTGCAAATTTTTCGTTTTTTTTTTTTTGTTATAATAATTGTATTTGCAGTTTTTTAGAAGCCACAAAAAATGGGTACCATAGAGTACGGCGCATCCGCCTATTCCGCATTAAGTGGCCAATTTTCAAATTTGTAAGATGTGAGAAAATATGTACAGTACGTTGATATGTAAAATTGATGACTGCACAAGCGCCCATCCCCCGTTTTTTCGCGATTATCTCTAAATTTTGAGTGGACGCTTGCCCGGTATTTTACGGTATCGTAACTTTTTTTTTTTTCTATCTTTAATATTGAGTGCGTGCCTTCGATGACCGACAACTTGGATTATATTTGGTGGTTGTGTCTAAACCATAGAAAATGGCACGTGACCACGGAGAAGAGAGTGAGCGCAATTCAAAGCTGCCAGTTCTCAATCAACAATTTTCGGGCAAAAAAAAGTTTCGAGCTGCAAACTGTGTTTTGGGTTGTTGGGCTTTCATATACCAGGTACAAATAAAAACCTTGACGAGCATAAATACCCAGTCAGTATCCCTCTAAGAAAAGCGGGGCAAAACTTGCCCTTAAAGCTCTCTGCAATTAGTGGTCTCTTCCTCTCCAGCGTTTGCTACGCTAAAGTGGAAAGAGTGGAGGGCTTTGTGGAAGGCAGTGATTTCCCTACACACTCCTTAGGGGGGGTCTACACCCCTTTTGTTTTTCTGAAGCCACCCCCTTAATTCGCAATGACTCCTCTATTCTCAATGCCCCCCCCCCCCCTTAAAATTTAGACCCCCCCCCCCCCCCCATTTCAATTCTTGGGGAAACCCCTGGTGGAAGGGGATCATCTTGCTTTTCTTAACCTGCAACAAACTAGAAGCCCAGCAAGTTTTAACACAGACAGCCGTATTCACCACACGTGACTAGCGCCTAATGAACCACTAGCTATGTAATGGATTAAAATGATCACGTGGCAGGTGGTAATAACAGCCAAGCACTTGGTAATCACCGACGATCCTTAGGGCTTCGTAGCCCCAAGCGACATAGAAGGCAACTAAAAAAATTTTAGTCAGGGGGTACAACTACTTTAGCCAGTGTTTAGCGGGTGACTAGCGGCTCAGCGCCATGGCCGACTCGTATCACTGCCGACCGCCAGCACTAACAGAGCACTTACTGTCTCGGAACACAGGGGGACACATCTAGAAAGTATTGTAGTAGTAAGTTGTGTGGAAATTGGCATGTTCAGAGGTCAGATATACCGCTAAAGCGATCGCAGCAAAGGCGCTGGACGACAAGACCGCATTTACGTCTGCCGTCCGCCGTAGGCCGGCGTCGGGTGCTCGTGCTTCTGCTCGTGAGATCACGTGCTCACGAGCACGTGAGCACATGCTCACGTGCTCGTGTAGGGGAAAAAAAAAATTGTAAAAAAAAAAGATGACAAAAAATTATGAAAAAAGAAAAAGAAAAAAAAGAGTAGGGGGTTCTGAGATGCCATCCCATCTGTCTGCTTAAAAAAAGGAAAAGAAGAAAACCACACATTCTCCTACTGCCATGAATGAAAAGGACCGGAAAGCTCGGCATGCAGCGCCTCAGCGTCTACGTAGACAGCAAGCTGCTCCGGAGACCAGGGCGCGAGAAGCTGCTGCACAGCGTCAAAAACGCCAAGCGGACCCGGAGTTCAGAGCTCGGGAAGCGGCGGCAAAGCGTCAACGCCGACAGCAAGCAGCAATACCTATGACCAAAATCAGTATCATCAGCACCACCTGAGCTTCGCCCCAATCAACATCATTCACCACGTGGAGATGCGGTCATTTTTTTGTTTGCTGCTGGCCATGCGGCTTCCGCCTTCTTTCCCTTGCGTTTTCTTTTTTTTTTTAAATTTTCTTTGTAAAACTGTCTCGAACAATCCGTCTATTATTATAACATTTTATTTCTCCTAATATTTAAATATTTGTTTTTGTACCATGAAATCCCCATTTACGCAGCAACGTTCAAGTATGCGGATGCGTGACCTATCTTTTTATGTCACCTCCACTCGTTACTCCCAACTAGACAGTCACCTGCTCGCTTAGAGCGTGTGAATACCACGAGGCTAGTAGCCCCGTAGTCGCCGATTATTCTCGTACTTTGCGACTGCTTAGATGCGCTACCAAGTTTTAAAAAACTGGGCCAGTTAATTACGACTGGAGAAATGAGCTGCGAATGTTTTATCAGCCGAATTTCACGAGACATTCACGAAGGACTGCACCTTAACGTCATAGTGACATCAAGACATCACAATGACATAATACCGTCATTATAATGCCATCACGAAGTGTCACGACTTCACACGACACCATGTCACGCGACACAATTGTGACATCACACAGCATGTGCCCAGTTGATTCTTCTGTGCTGTCAGCAGGATCGAGCTGGTGCATTTCTTCCGTTCTGCGACAGGTGCTGGTGCGCCTGGCCTCCCAGATCCCCTGGGCGTGCGGCACCCGTCTGACGGCCAACAAGGCCGCCTCCTACGTGCCAGACATCCTCCGCTACTCCGCCTCCCTCACGCTGGATGCCAGCGCCCCTGCGGACGCTGCCGGCCAGGGCCCCACCGTGGCAGTGTTCCAGACTTTCCGCGGCGACCCCAAGCGACCGCAGGAGCAGCAACCCCGCAGCCCGGAAGGCCCCCTCTGCGAGGACTTCTCGGACTCGGAAATTGAGGCGTACATCCGCGGACATGACGAGGTGGCCGCCAGGCAGAAATTTCTGCGGGCGCGCGGAGTCGAGCCACCTTGAGCGGGCTCATTGTTTATCGACCAGTAAAATTTGTGTACCTTGTTGCTCGGTCTCGTTCCCAAGTTCGTCTGCTCCTTGTGCAGAGGGTGCTGCGATTACCAAACTTATCCGGAACGCCCCATCTTATGGGAGCGCCATCCTAGCGGCAGCCGAAGTACTACTCCAAGGCGAAGCGCCTAATGGAACAGTCTGAGCAGGGGAGGCATTTCGCTGCTGAACCGGGGACGATGCAGCAATTTTGCCTACAAGACTACGCTTTTTGCCTGGTTCAATAGAAACTTCAAAGGCTTAATGAATCATCCAGTCGTCCACGGTCCAGCGAGCGGCCTCCCCTGGTTGGGCTGTTCCATAGAGCGCTACGACGTGGGACAGTTCTTCGGCTGCTGCCAGGATAGCACTCCTATGAGATCTGACACCATTCACACGTTCCGGATAAGTTAGGCGAGCACTGTACAGTTAAAGCCCCTTGACACATTTGTTTGTCTTACAAGTAGCGTAAAAAGCGTCCATGCACAAGGCCGCCATTCCATGCAGACCTTGGGAGAAAACGGCGGACAGCACTTGTTTGTGATGAGTCTCTCGTGCATTTGCGTAACGACGGTTGTCGGTTCACAAAGTTTGTCACTCAAAAGAGAATTAAACCTAGTTTCAAGGTCGTATCCCCGAGCCGACGGGGAGTTGCAGACAATCTGCAACCGGCATGCCCGCCGTCCCGTCGAAGACTACTACGGTCGGCAGCATCAAGTTGCGGAGTACCTTTCTTTTGTTCGATAAGTCTGCACACATCACAAACACATTTCCAAAAGACACAGACTTGACTACATGTGCTTCTGTTGTGCAAGAGCTCGCTCGGATTTTCCGAACTGCCTCCCCTTCGGCTCTACCAAATGCGCTGTTTTCTCCGCAGACAAGTTCTTGGGAGTGAACAGGCCATGAAATGAAAGTGCAATTCTTATCGAGGGGCTTTGTTTACATTGGCATCGTGGCATCGAGTTCCGACTGGAAGGCGTAAAGCACTCGGACGGGGCGTCCTCTAGTCGTAGCAATGGCTGCCTTGTCTCGCCTATGTCTGCGGCCAGCACGGCAAGCAAGTTTGTGCACTTGTGCGAAGGGTTTAGCGGCGTTGTGGCACCGAGCTCCGATTGGAGGTGGTAGAGAGTACTGAAACGGCGGCTGTCTGCTAGCCACTGCAATGGCTGCCTTGCCTTTTGTGCAGCTGTCGGAAATACAATGGTCTTTATGAAAAAGTACTCCGCCTTCGAGGAAAAGGAGAGAAAATACTTTGAAGGGTAGGTTGTAGCACGTCGGGCGATCGCTCTTCGACAAACGTGACGAATTAAGAAACCAAGTTGTTTTGCTCAAAGACCATCCTGCTTCACAACCTTCTACACTTGGTGCATCAAAAGGAATGGAACTATAGTTTGCTGCTAGCAAAGTCCTCTCGAAGCGTGCCTTTTGAGTTCTCTTTCTTTGTTGTTTATTTCTCTGATGGTTGCGTAGTGCAGCCGACAGAGCTCGCGACCCAATTGTTTAAAAGCCGGCCAACTCTTCGACCCTGACTTGCCGTGGTAAGCCTCACTTTTTAAGGCTAAATCAGAGTTAGCTTCGGCAACAATGCAATTCTGCACTAATAAATTTCACGGCCAACCAACTACCGAAATGCCGAAAATAATCCCTGGAGAAGGGGAACAAGAGGGACAAAGGACAAACATAAATCTCCACACACAGCTAGGTGACCGGTGAGCGACTGAAAAAATCTGTCTGGTCCGGGTATCTAACCCGGGACCTCTCCATTACAAGTGGAGCGCTCTACCAACTGAGCTAACCAGGGGTTAGACGTCAGTAGAGCAAACGGGTTTAATCAGCTGTCACCAGTCTAACACCAACAAGGGTGAAGCTTGCAATTTAAGGTTATAATTATAATGAAATTAAATGCAAAGGTGCAAGCGAGCTGGACAAGAATGACGAAATACAAACAAATCTCCAGACACAGCTAGGTGACCGGTGAGCGACCGAAAAAATCCGCCTGGTCCGGGTATCGAATCCGCTTGCACCTTTGCATTTAATTGCATTATAATTATAACCGAAATGCGTCCCGTAATCACCGTAGCGAAGGAGGCGAAGCAGTTGGAGCAACACTGGGTAGATCCTTTATTGGGGGTCCCAATCGAACCCCAAGAAAACGACAAACGATACAACGAGGCGCAAAACGACAAACAATGCCTAGAGTACAGGGAGAGAAAGAGTACACCGCACCCGCCCCCTCCGCCTAGGTGCGAGGTGGCAGGCCGGAACGGAAGATCTCAGAAACCTCGCATTTCCGATCACAGCAGTAACATCACAATTTGTGCATGGTGCCAAGCGCTACTAGGCTTGCTCCTGAGCCGCCTCCTCGGCCAGCTGGTAGTATTTGTTTGCCAGGCGTCCCTTCATGGCCATGGTGGCTGCTGTGGCCGCACGCTGGTACAGTTCCCCTGGGTCGCGGGAGAGAAGACGAGCCCTTCACACGCTGTGCGGCTAGGCATCTTTTTGCCAGGGTCGCTCAACAACCCATAACTAGGGTTCCCTACTTTCTGTAGTGTTGGGAAGTACTAAAGTACAACTTCAAGTAGAATTAGAAAACTTGTACTTTACTTGAAGTAAATTCTCCAAGAATGTACTCACACCTGACTTACAGTATTTTTTTCTGGTACTTTCCGAGGAAACTACGACTCGCGACTTAAGTACATTCTCTAAATTTGGTCTCGTTAAATTTGTATCGCAAAACCATGCTTTGTCAACTCAAACGAAATACTGGAAGCGATATTCTACCCTCGCCAGAAATGCGACCAGACGAAGCGTTGCTCCGTTTTGATGGGGGTGGCTTTCCCGCAGCATTTTGAACTCTACGAGAGTAAAACTACTCTGTGGCCACTTGACTTTATTCAATATTCGCCGCCGTTTCCAAAACTAACCTGATGCACCCCCGATTAACCCTCGGGCAATGCATACCAGTTTAAAAAAAACACCTAAGGTTAATAAAAGGGCATCATAAAAGATTGTGTTAAAAAGTATTTGCACTTTTTATTAACCTCGCTTTAACAATGTAGGTACCTCGCAATGCGCCCGGTGTACCTACTTCTTTGCTTGAAGTATGCATCTTCTCATTTCCTTTGTACTTTTTAGATGTACTTTACTTAACACCGATTTTCTGAGTTTACTTTTCCTTTGAATTTGGGGGCAGTTTTTAGGTGTTCATTCTCCGATTCAGCCACAAGGCAACCAAAGAATGAAGTGTCCATAATCTAAGCATGGCTCATTCGATGGCTCTGCTTTGCACTCTGTGCAGCTGGACAACATCTCGCTGGGGTTGCCGAGCGCTCTCGGGGTGACACACGGTCTACTATCTACTGGGGTCAAAATAAAGAGAGCCTAAATGTAGCGACCTTTCCGCAAAAGCTGGTCCCGTGCTCGCCAAAAGCTGCGGGGACCTCCCTGCTGTCGAAGATGGGTCAACAAACTCCTAAGGGTAGTAGGGCAAGTGAATGGAGTCAATGGTCACACACTTGGAAATGGGACAATATTGTTGCAGCTGTATACAACTGAAAGGGAGTACTGTAAACGACTTAATTTTCGCGGGCTCAAATTTTCGCGAATCGGGCCAAGGCTGAAAATTTGAAATTATTCGCGGGTTCTAATTTTCGCGAATCGGGTGTAGCTTCCGTAGCGTTCAACTATTGCCCGAATTGTTCGCGGGACGAATTTTTCGCGTTTGTAGGCGATTCGCAAAATTCGCGAAAATTAGGGCCTTGCGAAAATTTAGTCGTTTACAGTATATGAGATTACAGCCCTAGAATCGAAAGGGGGTCAAAATCTTCGAACGGAGTCAATGAAGCCGTTAAAGGCTAAAAGGGAGTCGACGAAATTGCAGCCACACCAATGAAAGAGATTCAGCCGGTGAAACAGTGATGACCCTCCAAAAACATAAAGAAACTAATCAGACTTAGGCACCACGATACGGCCGAAGAAAAGTTCAGCAGACTTTGCCGCCGCAGGGGCAGTTGGAAGGTGCAGTTTGTCACAAAACCCTATACAATAGAAAGCATGGTCACACACAACAGAGAGGGAGTCAATAAAGCTACGTCAGGGTGTCTAGCAAATTCTTATTTTGAAATTCCCTGACTTTGCCAGGTTTTCCCTGACAATTTCAGGTGAAATTTCCTGACACAAGGCATTGAGCATTGAGCACTGTGAGGATAATTTTACACGGGGTGAATCATACTTGCATATTCCGAAATATTCGGTTTCATCCAGTCTGGATTAAACGAGCACTTTCTTGCCACCGACATCGTCAGTGAACAGGCCACTTCCGGAAACATGATGAAAACATGACGCTCAACCGCACACGTTCATAACCGCAGCATGGCCGCCAGATGCACACTTTCAAATACTAGCGGCTTAAGGCTTGGATTGGATTGGGATCTGCAGCTTTCCTATTTGTTACTAAATCTAGTAGCTCTAACTGGATCTAGCCTAGTGTAGCGCCCTCAATCCAATCCAATTCAATCAAGGCTTGGACTGGATTTGTCGGCTGTTCCCTTTGCAGCGGGTGAGCAGAGCCTGCGCACCGCTCTAAGCAGAATTTATTGCCTATTTCACTGCTCCCAAGTCTTCAAGTCTTTGCTGAGGGCACTCGATGGCGTTTCCGGCTCATTTTCCCTGACTGGGCTCACTTTTTGACAATGTCCTTGACAATTCCCTGATTTTTCCCAGTAATTAAAATTTCCCTGACAATTCCCGGTTTTCCCGGTTGCTAGACACCCTGCTGCGTATAGCCAAGAGGGCCAAGATATCAAGGTCGAAGTGCTGGGCTTTCTGCGTCCCCTACAGCCTCGTTACCTAGGCAGCATTGGTTCGGGCCCCTCTCCCCCACCGGTCACGTGAGAGGGGGGACCTCTTCTATGCCAGTTTCTTGCGAGGGATTCGTTCACGGTGTGAACAGGACTATTCCACCTCACGATCTATCGTCGGGACTCGCACTCCATCGATAAAAATGGAAGTGCCGGCCGAACACCGAAAACATTACCTAGTCGGAAACATGAGCTACTTCTAGATTTGCAAATAACAACGAACCACAAATGAAAAGTGTATTACGCGACATGAAACATAGAAAGTCCAGCACCGTACGACTCCGTTGTCTAGGTGTTGGCCGTACCCGCGCAACTCAAAGGGAGTTGACACAACCCTGCGGCAGATGTAACTGAGAGAGGGTTGGCCAAACAAAACCAAACACCAATCCGACTTTGCAGCCGGATTCGACCGAAAGGAAGTTCGGCCAACTTCGGTCGCAGAAAGGTACAAATGGAGTGGCCGGCGCTGCGCACACAGTGCTGACTTCCCCCGAAAATACTCATTTATCAAAAGAAAAAGCAGGAAGGTACAGGTACAGACCTATGGTTCTATGCAATGCGGAGAGCAAGTCGTCTCTTTCTTGTGCAGAAGCTGCTGCGACGTCGGAACAGAGCCGAGCTCCGATTGGCTTTGATTGAAATGATAGTGGGTAGACTTGAATGCTAAATGCCTCGAGGTCTACCCACTAGTTTTGTTTTTCAATCAGCCAGTAAGAGCGCGGCGGTCTGATGTCATCACAACCGCCGCGCAAGAGGCAGACGAACTTGCACTCCACGCAGAAAACATGGCCACGTATGTATAAGGACGAAGGGGACTGCACTCACCCGCAGCCTGGGGGTCCCTGTCGAGCCCGTGTCCCCCCTGGAGGGTGAGCTCGGCCTGCCTGGCGAGCAGCAGGTAGTCAGGGTCGTCCATGCAGCCGTCGTACTCCCCCTCGTCGTCCCGCTCCGTCCGGCTGAGCGCCAGGCCGTACCAGAGGCAGGCCTCGGCCCAGTTGCGCTCCCTCTGGCCGCCCAGCCCCGCCCCCGTGTCCAGCGCCTTGGCCAGCGCGATCATCGACCACCGGTCCCCCGCCCTCGCCGCCTGCTCCAGGTACTCCACTCCGCGGGACACGCTCTCCTCCGTCTCCTGCGGCGAGGCACCCGGAACTGAGCCCGCGTGCCCGTCTCTTGCGGCCGGGAGGGCAGGCGCTTCGGCATCCGCGATACACGACCGCGAAAGGTTAGTTGCGGTATGGACTGGAATGCATTCTCGACCAGTGCATTTACCGCGCACTCAAAAGCGGTCCCTCGATTTTTGTGCGACGACGCCGTAGAGGTGTCGCATTGTTGTCTGCCACAATCCTAGCGGTGTTGCAGTGGCAGGGATGGACGTGGCAGATAACAGTACACGGAAGCTTCGTCAGTCGGGTGTTGGGACGCCGTAAGAATGGCAACACTCGCATACGCTCGTTTTTTCTCTCCCAGGACTTCCATAACTAACTGCCAGGATCATGGCATCCTACACGACACGCCGGCTTTTGCGACATCATTCGTCGTCACTGCGAAACCACTTTCAATGCACGGGTGGTACGAGAGGCTTAACACACCGCTCGGAGGCGCGTTCCGGGCACCATAGTTGCGGCGTCCACGAGACATGACCGCTCAATGCTGACGTACGGCGGCACTGCGTCCTAGCGTCCCATTATGCGCGTCTGCCGGCGTCCCTTCGTGTACCCAGACGGAGCGCTTGAAAGATCTAAGAAGTCATGCCGAAATCGCTGCCGTCACTACTCCGATTCTCAACGAAATGTGTTGGCTTTTGGCGCGGGGGTTCCGACTTGGCGAAGGATAAGAATTCTGACCTCGCGACATTCTTTTTCCACAAGGACGAGCGGTGTCGAAACCCCTCTTCTCCGTCGTGCGAGCATGCCGAGCCGGCGAGCCGACCTTTCCTCCTGGGCATCGGCGGTTTCACGCAAAGGGCGTCCTAGCTGCACCTCGGATTTATGTCATCGCATACGTTGTGCTAACCGGGGAAACAAAACCATGTGCCTACGCACCGGTGCCACCGTAAGAGCAGCCTGCGCCAACGGCGGCGCGTCACTAGAAGCGTGCGAGAAGACTCTTTCCCTCTTAAATAAGACCGGAGGCGGACATAACGAGCGAACGAACGAAGTGAAAGCATGGCAGGAACTGTGCCAGGGCCTCGCAAAACCAGTCCTGCCCAGCCCAAACCGAAGATGGCTGCATGCACCAAGGCACAGAATTTGATGCATTTAATAAACTTTCGAGATTAACGAAGGAACAGTGTAACAACGTGCCTTTCCTATCAAAATGCTGTAATGGTTTCCCTTCAACTTTCTTGTTCTCGTTTTTTCTTTATTTCTTACTGCAGCATGGTGGCACACAACCAAAACACAACCTAGAAATGTACTTTTGTCACCGGGGGCACTGCTCGGAGTTTTAGAGCTACAGGCCCGCGGGAGGAACGGGGGAGTAGCGATATCTTTTTTTCACCACTAACCAGACGGGGCAGCGTAAGCTAAGAGTTTGACGAACTGATCAACCGTTGGTCTCGAACCACATGCTCGCATTCTCCGAGCACATGTGCAAGCAGACGGCGGGACCGGGCAACTGTGTAGCTTCCACCGTCCTGTCGGCTTAGTAGCAAACAGAGTTTGCTTCAGAGGTGTGTCGCGAGGCTAAAACGGACAAGTGCTACAAACTGAAATCTGGGGAACTACCAGGTTTTTTTCCCCACCTGATTTTTAAGGTTTTGCAAGCTCTCGTTGTCACTTCGAGGAAGAAAAGCATGTTTCTGGTTTAGCTCGTAAACTGCACAAAGTAGTTCTTAGAATGTGTGGCTGTTGGACAAAAAATTGATGCACGTGCATTTGAAACGCTTACGTTTTGATAAAATAACGCATAACTAACCTTCGGTACACATATCAAGGAACTTAACATTTTTTACAATTACTGTGGATGTGAAAATGAGTATATGCCATAAAATACCGGTGGAGTGCCCACCCTGCATTCTCAGAAAGCTGGATTAATCTAAATATAGGCGCTTGTCCGGTCAAATCGGACGCTTAATATGTAATTTGTAGAATTCCTAAATTTGGACTAAGCTAATAGGGGCGCTTGAACGAAGCAGTTTTGCGGCAATTGCCTGCGGAAATGACTTCCACAACCGAAAATCGGTAGCTAACATCCGGAGCAATTTCGGCTGGTTGCTTGGATCCAAATTAAATTATTGAAACCGTCTGCCTGTTAATTCATTTTCTTTTCCGCTCCAAAAGTCTCAAACAGTTTGTCATTTTCTCATTTTTGGTAATAAATCGAGTTCAGGCAGATTTCGATAAAATGTGCCCGGGGGAGAACTATTGCGTGGAACCAGATTTCCCCCGAAGATGAAACAGCCTAAACATGGCAAGCACCCGCCAACCCTAAAACAAAATCCCAATTAAAAAAACTGCCCGTGTCCACGGCATTATTTCAAAGGCACTCTTTATGCGTAGCATTTATTGGGCCTCTTTCCATTCCTCCTTTTGCAGGCGCAGTAAGCGGGCCATCGAAGGGCATGTTGCAATGGCTTTGTAAATAGATAAAGCCATCGCGGTGACACGTAGCCTCGTGGTGTCACATAGCCATGTGGTGTCACGTGGGGTGAAGCGACGCACGACAGCACGACCTCACACTCACGTGACGTCGCAGAAGATCTATAAGCACCGCGACATCACCGAAGCCACGTCTGCAGCCATGAAACCCCCAAGAGCCGGTCCTATAAACGCTACGCTAGAAACGGATGGACCAATCTGAGAACGGCGTAATTTGCTCTAGTCGCAACGCTCGTGGAAGGACGCGATCCGGCTCGAGTCGGGATGGCACTCGCGGCACGCACCGGCGGGCTCCAGTCTGGCAGCAGGTCGTGGGGCATGCCCAGGTGCGCCCTGGCCAGCTCCAGCAGGGCCTCGAGGGCCCCACACTGCGCCGCCTGCTCCAAGTGAAACACCGCCGCCTCCTGGTCGTAGTTCCCCTCCTCGTCCTCCTCGGCCCCAAAGCGCCCCGTCTGGTGGCAGCGCGCCATCTCCAGGTGGATCTGGCCCAGCACGGACCGGCTCTGGGTCGCGGGCAGCTGCTGGCCCAGCTGCCGCAGCTGCACCTCCCCGAGCACGCACGACGGGCGCGCGCGCTGGGCCACCAGGCGTTGAAACTCGGCCCGGTCGTGCTCCTGGAAGAAGGGCCACACTCGGTTGCAGCGAGGGTTGTCGTTTCGAGTGGCGTCTCTTTCCATATCCTCGCTGGACGGCGAGACAAGATGCTATATGAACTAGACGTATACCGTATTTACTCGCATAATGAATGTACTCGCATAATGAACACACCCACACAACGGGCATCAATGTTTGGACTTTTTTTCTTGTCGCGTAATGAACGCACTTTTCATTTTCGGCTCCGTGAGTCTTGAACTGCGTCCAACTTAGCTAGCCGGCTAGCCACCAGGCCCATTAAGCCCATTTTCTTTTGCCGCCAAGTATGTTCAAGCCAGCCTGCTGAAGATTCAGACCAAGGAACCAGCCGCGGCCCAACGAGTGAAAAGAAGCGTTTGGAAACGGCCGTAGTCTGGGCAATTCTCTGCACGCTAGCTCAGTACCTCTGCTTTTTTTCCCTTTCGTTTTGGCGCTTCAACTGTGGCACGTTACTACAGTTTCTTAATGCGTACAAGAGATGTTTCTTAATGTCTCGTAGACATCTGCAAAAAAAGATATCTTGTCGCCAGCTCTGGGCCAGGAGCAGCTGCACCTCCCCAAAAAAGCAATACCACGCGCTGGGCCAGCAGGCACTGGAACTCGGCTCGGACATACTCATGGAACGAGCGATGCACGCTTGGTTGTGATGAGGGCTGTATCCAGCCGAATGGTAAAACACCCATCAGTCTTGGCAGGATAAGGAAGACATCTTGACAAGGTGTCTTCTGACTCACCTAATACAGTCGCCGACCGATTATTCGGACTTCGCAGGGACCGAAAAAACGTCCGAATAATAGAGCAGTCCGAAAAATCAGCAGATTGAAAAACTTGCCTTTATTACTTTCAAGTGGGCTTAAAAAAGCCGTAAATAGTGCCTTGCTTCAGGTTACGCCCGCGCGCCTTGTTTTAGGTTACGCCTCCGTTTGCGTTCGGCAACTTTCTGTTAGCTTGAGATTCGCTGCCTTCTTTTCTAGCGTTATGGTCGAGTACTTTCTGCACTTCTTAACGACACATCGCGGCGGCAGAGGAACAGATGAAGCCATGACGTCCAAGCCAGCGTTGTCTGAACGAGACGAGAGACGCAAAGCCACGAGCGCAAAATGGCGACTGGCGACGGAGGGATGGAAGGACACAAAGCAAAATGATGATGATGATGATGACGTGCACCTAAATGGAAAAAGAGGGCTAGCATAGCGTCACCTAGCAGTAGGATTCAGGAGTTCTCAAGTAGCGCTGCCAAACCAAGCCAATCCATTTGCAGCCAACATAAAATTCAAAATGGCCGCTTCTCGGTGGTGTTTTCCGCTGATTGCTCGCGACGATTTTGTCCGAATAATCGAACTTTCAAACTTTAAGCTGTTCGAAACATTGGTCGTGAATATGCCCTATTTCTATGGAATAAGTCACTGTTCCTCCTTTAGGTCCGAAATATCGAACAAGTCCGAATTATCGGAGTCCGAAAAAACGGTCGGCGACTGTACACCATTATTTTTGGGCTAGAAGACGTCTCGCAATAGGTCTTGTAGAGTTGTGTAGGTGTATTGTAGATATCTACAAGAAAGAAATTTTATAGATGTCTTGTAGGCATCTATAAAACATCTCTCCTAGGAATCTACAAAAAAAAAAAAAAGGTCCGATAGATGTTTCATAGTCCTCTACAGTGCTATCTCTCCTTGTGTCCCGTCGAATAGCAAAACGTCTTTTAGAAATCTTTGCAAGACATAGAAGACGTCCTGGAAAGATATTATGTAGCCCTCGATGTCTTGATATGTCTTCTGTCCTCTTGCTCACCTAATACGCCATTATTTTTCGGGCTGAAAGATGCTAGCAAGAGGCCCTGTAGAGGTCTTCAAGAGAGATGTTCTGTAGGTGTCTTCCAGATGTCTACAAGAGAGAAGTTTTGTAGATGCCTTGTAGACATCTACAAGACATATCTCTTGAAGGAATAGACAAGAGAGGTCAGATAGATGTACTAACCTACAGTGTCCTGTCGAATAGTAAGACATCTATTAGAAGTCTTTGCAAGATGTAGAAGACGTCCTGACAAGATATCCTTTAGCCCTAAGTGTCTTGATATGTCCTGCAACTCTCTTTTAGCTCAACCGTTACTTTCGAATTAAAAGACATCTTGAGAGATTTCTTGTAAATGTCTACAAGAGAGATGTTTTGTAGGTGTCTTGCAGATGTCTACAAGAAATAAGTCTTGTAGAGTTCCTGTAGACTTCCACACGAGAAGCGTCTTGTAGGAATCTACACAAGAGGTCTTGTAGCCATCTCAAACGTTTCGTAGTCATGTACAGTGCCGTTTCTTCCGTATTCCTTAGAATAGAGAGATGTCTGTTAGAAGTCACGGCAAAATGTAGATGTCCTGTAGACGTCTTGGCAAGACAACACATAGCCCTAGACATCCTGCAACCGTCTCCTAGCTCACCCGACGCACCATTATTTTTGGGCTACGAGACATCTTGAGACGCGCGCGACTTGTAGGTGACCTGGATACGTCCACAAAAAGATGAAACCACACTCCGCATTTTTGAAAGGGGCATTGACTGGTCAAACCCATTTAATTATCCAAAACGATTGAAAGCAATGCCTGGACATTACCTTCAAAATTCGAAGCTTGAGAACTCCGTATCTGTGAAGTGAAAAAATCAATAAAAAACGAATTTGAAGCTCTCGTGCGACCCGCACCAGTGCAGCGACATAAAAAAGAATGAGTCGTCTTGCAACTCAAGTTTCTCACGCCTCCAAACCGTCCCAACCCAAAGAGTCGCGTTCGCCCGCGTCCTGCGATCAGCCGCTCTCCTCCGTGCGTGATGCCTATAGCTGTGAGCAGACGACGCTTCACTTTGGAGCTTGAAGTTCTTTTAGGGCCCTTTCAACGATCTCAAATTCTTTTAAGCAGAGCGAGGTTGAAGAGAACGCGCAGTGGACTTTTGTGAGTGACGTCAGGGGCCACGTTGGCCACGTCATGCCGGTTCTGCGTGAAAGGCTGCCTCGGCAGAGTCGCAACCGAAACTATGGTACACAGACACCAAACCCAGTTGTTTTGACCGTCGGGCGACTTCCTTTTCGAAGTCTGAGAGGTCGTCGGGCACCTAAAAAAAAGAGCTTTGTCCGATTCCCCAACTCACCGACCATCCTCAGTGCTGCATGTGCCAAGCGCCGTGGTGCGCCACGTTTTCCGAGGGAGAATAAAAAGCCAGGAGGCGACATCACTCCGGAACTTGATTTCCGTATTTCAAAAAGAAGCGCCGTAGTGCATTCGCAACTGCGTTAAAAAACATGTTTTTTTGCATTCTGTTATTAAATATTATAAAGATGTCGCTTACAAAACTTCTGAATTTCATCATCTATTATATCACAAATAAAAAGAAGCGAGGAGGTGAGATGAGGGACAGAAAAATACCAAAGATAAAAAGGTGCGTGCACGCTTGGAAAGTCTTTTCTTGTGGTAATTTTTTGCATCGTTCTAGACAACAAAAAAAGATACAACCTTTGGGGTGTCAGTGCCCCTTTAAGCCGTCGGTGAACGCAGTTGCCGAAAGCCTATGAAACGCAGGACACAGCGAGTCCCGAGCCTTTCGTTTTCACTCCACAGCCTATCAGATTGTGGCGTCACCCGGTAAGAACGCGGAAGAACAAACCACGAAGCGAGAAGAGCGAACGTAACAGGATGCGCCCCGCGTCTGTTTAGCCGTCACTGACCACAGCTCGTTCACCCGACTAGCACAACGGTTCGTTTTGGTCCCGTCCCAGGGGGCGAGGAAGGGGGACGTCATTCGCTTACGTCTCCCAGCGTGCTGCTCTCAGAGTCGTAGCGGGTGCGCCTCATCAGCCGCAGGGGCAGGGCGCTGGGACGCTCGGTGGGCTCCTCATCGCTGCCCAGGGTCAGGTCTTCGTCCTCCCCGTTGGTGCCCTCGCTGCCGCTGCTCAGGCTGCGGAAGCCGCTGTCCTGTGGAACAAACAAAATTCGGCAGAGACACTTAAGACTGCTTACGTGGGAGAATCCCAAAGCACAACGCACGCACTAGGCACAGCTTTAGTCGGCCGGAACCGTGGAGCCGCCGCGGCGTCGGGGAAGTGTGCTCGTCTTCTCGCACCCTGGAGGCCCGGGTTCGATTCCCACCCGGACCGAAATGTACGAAATTTTTCGTTGTGTTTTATGTTACGGACGGTTACAGACAACACCGGCTTCACTTCATGGGACAGCTAAGACGCACCGTTTCTTTTGTTGTTTGGTGCACGCTGTCGACATCTCCTCTGACGCATGATGGCAGTTTTACGGAAGACATTTGCAGCTTCACGTCGTTTGTTTGCCCATTTTCGGCGTGCCGCTCCCATAACCGATTCTCGCAAGAGCTCTCCAGAAAAATAACTGGTAACGACTTTTCGTTTATCCGACTGCCTTCGTGCTCCGTTTAAAAGTCGCCAGAAAGATTGGTCTCTCTTACGAAACATCCACTCCGAAACCCCAGAGTCCACACTTTCTCTAGAAGTTTCAAACAATGGGAGAGAATGTATTCATATCAGCCTCAAACTTAAGCTCAGACGTCTTAGCAGGTGATGCTCGATGACTCCGTATTATTAAGCCAAATTTACAGGTTTCGTGTGCCAAGCCAGCAAAGGACACCTGACACGCTCCGGCACGATACCCGAGGATTAATTTGGGCTGGCCGGGAATCTTTCGACGCACAATTAAAATCTCGGTTAGATCCTTTTCGTGTTCGCAAACGCTAGAGCTCTCCTGCCTCCTGAGAGGCTCACAGTCGCTCTGCTTTGTTCCGAGACATGCGCTACGGAAGGGCTATGGAAAATATTTAGGTTGAAGATTTAGCAACGTCTTTCCGCTATGCCATTACACACAGAAGAGATGATCACTCATCTCGCCGGAGCATTCAAAAACCTTTGAGAAATCTCTCGCTAGCCAACACTCTCGCATAGCACGTGAGAACTGGCGACAAGACGTTTCACGGACATTTCGAGGAGTGGCGTTACGCCGAGGATCGTTTGTCCTCGTTTGACTAGAAGTTGGCAGCACGCTAAATGCAACGGCATCCGCCGGCGACACTCTCGCAAAAAAGGTCCACGAGCCCCGGTCGGATTGCGGGCACCTTGATCAAGATTCGAACCCGCCACCCGGGGACCCGTAGGTCGGCGCTCTGCCTCGGAAGCGCGGAGCGGCCGCTCCGTGTCAACGGCGGGGCTGCAAGGGCGACTCCGAACGTGTGGCGCTCTGACCCACCTGTGCCTTGATGCGGTCGCTCCACTCGCTGCTGCTGCGCGAGCGCTGCCGCACGGCCGGAGCCAGGGCCTCGCACAGGTGGCTCCGCTCGTACTCCGACATGCCCACGCAGAGCTCCTCGGAGCCCCGCAGGCGCGTGTGGGACACTGGGGGCACCCCGTTCTGCAACGATGGCACAGCAACCTGGGAGTGAGCTCTATGCCCAGGCGACGCAAGCTACTGCCCGTTACAAGGGGTGCAGCCATTATCATCCATCCATCCAGCAGAGCTTGACAAAGTAAAAGAATGACGTGGACATTGAGTGCAATCCACCCATAACAAACAACAGCTGCAAAAGATCTTTCCTAAGAGTGAGCTTGCACAGACGTGTGCAAGCAGTGTGGAGCCCAAGCTCATCTGCATCTTGAGCGGGGGTTGCGGCAACGTCAGAACGCCGAGCTCCGATTGGTTCTGATGGGAAGGATGGTGGGTAGACCTCGAGGTAGCTAGCATTAAGGTCTACCCTCTGTCCCTCCACCAGAGCCAATCGAAGCTCGGCGTTCTAACGTTGGTGAAACCTCTGCGCAAGACTAGCAGACAAACTTCCGCTCGGCATAGTCCAGCGCATGCGCCGTGCCGACAGTGGCGCCACAGCAGTCACAACTTAACAAATGTTGAACCGAAGGCAATGTCACAATTACTGGGGTGTAACGTCCCCCGAGTAATGAATGGTGAATCGAGTAGACTCGAGGGGAAAAATACCGGCAGAAGATAAGGGCAGATTACATGAAAGAAATCAGTTGACAGACATCCTTAGACGTGCAACATTGAAGTTAAAGAACATAAAGGGTGTTTTACGTGCAGCGAATTTGCTCCTAGAGCGCACGATTCCCGCCGCCGTGGCGCGATTCCTGCCACCGTGGTGCTCTGGCCAACCGCGGTTCCAGAAGGTTGAAAATTTCTCGCCGGACCAGAGCAGCGGAGTGGCAGCATCCTTGGTGGCCATTCACGTAGCAGCACACAGGATGGCGTTTACACGTTTTGAGGAGACGAGATGCAGAGAAAATATGCGGCTGATCTGGTTTCTCGTGCCGAGTTCTGTTTGGTGGGTTCGTTTCCCGCATTAGTGGTGTGCCCAGCCTCGAAGGGGCTTAGCCTGCGTGTCTGGGTTCCGCGAAGAGTCTTTGCGAGTTCGATTTCCTCTTTCGTCTTCCCTTTTGTGTCACGGCATGTATGTGTTTGCACCCCACCCGAATAACTCAAATACATTTGAGACGAGGAGCTTTAAAAAAAAAAAATATGCAAGCAAAGGCATACCAAGATTGATATCTTTTTTGTTTAAAATGCCTCTAGATTCAATTTAAAAAAAAGACAAATAAACAAAAAAAACGTAAGCAGCGTTTGCTTGCTGCAAGCAACATTGGGCATTGCGGTGGCAGAAAACGCACTTGTGAAATGCAACCTTGCGAACCGCACCGGCAGCGGCAGCAATTTTGGTCACGGAATTGCAGCGCGTGAAACGCGCTTAACGCAAGTTTGACGGCAAAGCCACTGAGGTACCGACGACGAGAAAAGGAGCTTCGGAACGGCTAGCGAACTGAGTGTCCGACTGCCGTCTTTGCCGCGTCTTTACCCGCCCCTCTGGATTCGCTCCAAGGAGGGCGTTACCTGGGGCCGCTCGTGGGGCGCCAGGTCGAAGGGGGTGAGGCCGAGGCCCTTGCAGACGCAGTTGCAGCGGTGGGTGTGGAAGAAGAGGGCCATGCCCCGCACCCCGAGGTTGCCCTCCCCGTAGTCCTGGCCCCCCGCCGTGTGGATCTGGGGGTCCGTGTACAGGTCCCCGACCCCCTGCACGTCCACCACCAGCAGCTCGTGCCCCGAACGCTCAAAGGTGAAGTGGCTGAATGCCTGCGCTCGGAAGAAAGGAAGAGAAAAAGATTGGCAGCAGCACTTACAACCAACTGATGCAATTCAGTGGGGGTAGCCCTGCTCTAGGCCCCGCCCGGCGCTTACAAAACTAAACACCTTTCCTCAGCTGTCGGTAGATGGAGAGATCATTGACGCATGAAATGTTGGTAGTAAAATTGTCTCTCCGTGCCGTAATAGTATTTCATCGACAATATTTTTATGTTTGACAAACAAATAATCTAGATAAAGTTCTGTTTCAAAAAATATTCCCGAAATTGCCTTTCCAGCTTCAGTTTCAAGTGATAACAAACATGGCTGCCGACGTCTGCGGAGTGATCAACGAGAGCAGCTCGTTGAGCTCGTCTGTTTTAATAAGTGTGAGTCGTTCTGCGTTCACCGAGGTGTTGAGACAAAGGTCTCCTCAACCGATCTAGTTTGCAGCAAACAACTGTCGCAAGTACACGCCTTCGGAAGCGATGTTGGCGCTGTGCAGGGTTCTTGGGTTCGTAGCGGACGGTAGCAGGACTGGCCTAAGCCTAGCGTCCCACCATAACTATGTTGGCTGATGTGGACTGATTTGTTCCTTTGTGCGTGTTTATGCTAAGTAAAGATATTGGTTCACTCAAAAGCAGCCCCACTGCTCTGTGAATTAGTGAATTGTGCGACCATAGTGATTGCGACTGCAACCATGGTTTCAATACTGAGGAGGAGCAGGAATACTGAAATTCTTACCTACAGAGATAAGAATTTGCGAGCGATTGTTCCCGTCATTTTGCTTCAAAAGGAAAGTAGCTCTACATTTTGCAGTGCACCTGGCTTGCCAATGCAAACATTTTTAGGTTGCGTTTTAGTTGCACGTCCTGACGCTCACCAACCTTGCACGCGGATGTAAAGCGAAAAAAAAAAGAAAAAAAGAAACAGAAAAGCCGGAAGGACTACATATTTATTTTTTTGATATTTTTTAGTCCTCTCGGCCGCTTATTACTGCACATCGACAGAAGCTGACAGACGCTTGTATTGAACCGTGGCTCGTGCATGATGGAATGCTAAAACCTCGCTTTCATGGTCGCGTATGGCAAGCGTTGCAGACGTTTTTAGACGGGGGCGAAATAGAAAACGAACAAAGGCGAAGACGGAGGCTGACGCAGAGCTTTCATGTCCACATCTGTGCATGGCAGACAACGATAGACGGTGGCGTGAAATAGCAGACGATGCCGAAGGCTGCCGCGTGTCTGCTCGCACGACTAGCAGGCGGTGTCAGGCTTCCAGACTAGACACACCCACCAGATGTCGGGAAAATGGAGACAATAGGCTCCCGAGCATATTCAGCCAAGCAGCCAGGCTAATCCAGTAGTAATGGGCGGGGCCACTGATCTGTGAACGGGCCTTACAACGGGCCGCGACCTCCACCTAAATTGCATCCAACAACGTAAATATTGCACCAAAAACTTGTTAATTTTTTTTGTGCAAAATATGTAAAAAAAAAAAAAAAATGTGCCCCAATTATGCCTTTTAAAAAACAAATTTTTTTTTTTTTCACTTCAGTGTTTTTTTAAAACTTTCTGGGATCTCTCACGATGGGAGGACACATGGTGGCGTCATCTGTCAGATGGCAGTGGAACCCTCGGCATTTCAGTACGTTTCCCATTTTTTTTCGTGCACCGTTCCTATCTTGGTTCAAAAAATGAAAGCCGTTTACAACTCCCTGTAACGCCGGATTAGAGCGCAGCTCTTGAGGAGAATGATGGAAGGGTTCTGAGGGATAGGATGGTAGGGTACTGAGGGATAGGTGACTCCCTGAGGTCACGTGACCTCGGCGGGGGAGGGGGGGTCACGTGACATCATGGGGTCACGCGACCTTAGGGTGGTAACCCTCACGACCCTCGTGACCATCGTGAGGGTAACCCTCGTGAGGGTAACTCTCATAACCCTAGTAACCCTTGTGAGGGTAACTCTCATAACCCTCGTGAGGGTAACCCTCGTAACCCTCATGAGAGTAACCCTCATAACCCTCGTGAGGGTTACGAGGGTTACTCTCACGTGAGGGTTACTCTCATAACCCTAGTAACTTTGTGAGGGTAACCCTCGTGAGGGTAACCCTCGTAACTCTCGTGAGAGTAACCCTCCTAACCCTCGTGAGGGTTACGAGGATTGCTACCCTCACGAGGATCACGAGGGTTACCCTCGTAACCCTCGCGAGAGTAACTCTCGTAACCCTCGTGAGAGTAACCCTCGTAACCCTCACGAGGGTTACGAGGGTTACCCTCACGAGGGTTACCCTCACAAGGGTTACTAGGGTTATGAGAGTTACCCTCACGAGGGTTACCCTCACGATGGTCATGAGGGTTACCACCCTGAGGTCGCGTGACCCTCCGCTGAGGGGGGTCACGTGACGCCGACGCCGACGGCGACGCCGCTCAAGCCGGAAACGGGCGACTAAGAGCTGCGCTCTAAAAAGTGAAAGCCGTTTACAACTCCCTGTAACGCCGAATTGGAGCGCAGCTCTTGAGGAGGAGGGAAGGGTACTCAAGGGAGGGTATACCCCTCCTCCTCCCCCCTCATTCTTCAATCTCCTCGGGGGGGGGGGGGGGGGGGGGGGGTCACGTGAATGAACCTCCCCCCGAGGTCACGTGACCCCAGGGGGGGGGGGGGGGGGGGGCTTGCGCGGTGCATTATGGGACATTTTCCATAATGCACCTCGGGGGGAGGGGGTCACGTGATCTCGAGAGGGGGGGGGGGGGGGGGGGGAGTCATGTGACCTGCATTATGGGACATTTCCCATAATGCACCGCGCGGTTACGCCGACGCCGACGCCGCTCAAGCCGGAAACGGGCGCCTAAGAGCTGCGCTCTAAAAACTTCAAACGTTATAAACGACCATTTCTTGTAGGTGGTAGGTTTGTTCGATTTACCCGCACCTTCTGCACGAGTGTGGGAGGAGGGCGAATCGAATGAGCCTAGTACGTGCATTCTATCTCGCAAATATGGCAAAACCTTCGCTCTAGTGAAATGCAGTTTCAGAGTCACCTCGTGGATGGCACCGGCTTGCCAATGCATTCTCTCGTCGTGAGAGATTGCGAGAACTCCGTCGCGAGCAAACACGAGTGTGCGATTGGGCCTTCGTCTCCAAAGTCCTATAATGCTTGGGTTCTCGGACTGGGTTCCAAGAAACCTAGTGGTTCCCCAAAGTACTCTTGCAGGTTCCCCGAGGGTTTAAACTTCCTCAACCGTCCCTGCCCCTATGTTTTTTGTTGTTTTTTTTCTGCTTGCCCTAGACACTCCCTAGAATGCCCTCCCTAGACACTCCCTAGTATGCTCTCCCTAGAATCTGTATTATTGTTTACAAGGTCTGTAAGCTTCTGCACTGCTTTAGTCCATCAATATTAAGAATGAGAAAAATGCCTCGGCAGCCGCTCAAGGCATATGTGGGCTGCTCGAGATCAAAGAGTTTGAGAGCCCTTGCACTCATGCATGAAATGCAGTATTTAAAAAAAGCAATTGTTTAAATTTGTTTAGAAGACACTAAACAGTTGTTTTGGGGAGTCAAGAGGAACCTGTATTTTTACCAATTTCTTCACAAAGTTTTGTGGGGAAGCCGACTTGGTCAGCGACGTCAATTTCCCCTCTAAATGTAGCAAGGTAGACAATGCAATACCACGCAACCAGGCACGTATCCAGGGGGGAGGCCCATGGGGCCCGGGCCCCCCCCCCCCCCCCCTCCCCGAAATCTTCCATTTTGCTGGGACCTTCTCTCCTCCCTCCCCCTCATACAGCATTTTGTCATGGGCAGGCCCCCCCCCGAAACAAAATCCTGGCTACGTGCCTGCACGCAACGTCAAATTTTTCCCTAAATTGAGCAGGGAAACTGAGGTGGTGTGTAAAGCCTGGTTCAGACAGTTGCGTTTGACTGCGTTGCGGCTGCGAGAAACCAGGACATGCCTGCTGCTTATATCACGTGCCAAGATGAGTCCTTGAATTGAATTCCACGCTTCATACGAAGCACAGATGTGCCCGTGACTGACTTTCGGTTCTCGACGCAACGCAGTCAAACGCACTCAACCGCAAGTGTCTGAACCGGCCTTAAGCCTCGCGACGTCGGGTCACGTGACATTGATTTCCTTGGCAGCCGCATAATGTCTGCCAATCTCGGTTTGGCACAACGTGGAGTGCAAGTTTGTCTGCTTCTTGCACAGGGGTTGCGATGATGTCAGAATGCTGATCTCTTATTGGCCAATTGACAAAAATAGTGGCTAGACCTCGAGGCATCTAGCATCGAGGTCTACCCACTATCCTTCCAATCAAAGCCAATCAGAACTCGGCATTGTCCTGACAGAACCGCAACATTTGCGAAAGAAGCAGACGACTTGTCCTCCGCATTATACGCAGATTCATTTTTGTCTGAACCGACGGGAAAATGGTGCCGTGCAGAGGCAGGTCGAGAACACCGAGTTCACATTATCTAAAGAGGGGCGGAGGACCATCCCATTGCACGTCCTTCGGCAACAGCCAGAGAGAATCTGCAGATGTGTTTTTTTCCGACGAGTCCGGTTGAGGGCTGCGATCCCACCTGAGGGGTGAGCCTGGTGTCCTGGTTGCTGATGAAGCCCGAGTTGGAATTGTACTTGGTGTAGCTCCCCTCGATGAAGTGCTCCAGGTGGTACAGGGGACTGCCCTCGCGCTCCACAAACTCTATCACCGACACCTGGAAGATGTCCACCTGCGCAGAACCACCACAACCAAGCTCGAGAAAACAATGCAGTTAACCGGTCAATGAAGGAATTTTCTCATGTCTAAGTCGCGCTTTCTAAAGCGAAACATTCTTTGGCTAGTTGCTCCGGGGAAAATGACGTCAAGTGACCTATACAAAAATTTAGTTGCCCCGCTCGGATTGACGTAGCGTGACATGATGTCACAAGACTTCGGTTCGGTTTCCCTGCTGGATTTAAGGGAAAAATTGATGTCACGTGACCCTACACATAAACTCGGCTTACCCATTAAATTTGGAAAAACAATTGACAGGGGTTAAAAGCGCTAAAAAACAACAGATTGGTAGAAGAGACACACACCAGAGAGCGCTGCTTACAACTGGTTTAATCTTGGAAAACACACCCACCGCGAAACCGACAAGACACAGATCCTATTCACTGAAAGTGGGTGGAGTCGATGGAGTGGAGAGGAGCGGAGACACCTGGAGGCACAGCTCAAGAAGACATGCCTGAAGATTACTAGCACTAAACCAAGAATGTTTCACATAGCAACAGGACAAGTAGAAGATAAGTAAAAAGACAAAGGACAAGTACAGTCGACTCTCGGTAATTCAAAGTCGCTTAATTCAAACTTTCAGTTAGTTCAAAGCATGGGCCCGGTCCCGGCAATTGTATGTACAATGCTATGGGCAAAAACACTCGGTAATTCAGAGGCTAAATGTTGGGAGCTGGTTAATTCGAAGGAGTTTTTGTGTGCGCCTAAAGTCCGGAAACCCCAGGAGCGAAAAAACAAGCGCCAAGCGCGACTACGCAATGCCACGGCCCGCGGCCACGTCACTGGCGTCGCCGCACTAGGGATGATGCAATCTGGTGCAATGCGCGACGGTGCCACGGGCGCCACGGCACGCTGCGGGTCGGTGGCAAGGAAGCAAAGAACAGCCTTGCGTGCACACGGCAGTTTGCTTGTTTGCTTTGAGCTCTGCGCTCCTGCTCTACGAACACCTCCTGCTCTACGCTCTCCCCTCGAGCGGAAAGAGGGAGATAAGTGGCGAGAAGATAAGGTGGCTTTCGGCAAAACGGCATGAGCGGGCGGTGCTTTACCCCTGGAGTCTCGACAACGAAGATCCGAAAGTGTCAGGATGTCTACCAAATTTTTATTTTGAAATTCCCTGATTTTTCCAGGTTTTCCCTGACAATTTCAGGTGAAATACCCTGACCACTGTAGAGACGGTTAAATATATAAGACCATTACAACACAAGGCAGAGCACTGTGAGGATCATTTTGCACGGGCTTAATCCAACTTGCATATTCCGAAATATTCGGGTTCGTCCAGTCCAGATGAAGCGAGCACTTTCTTGCCTCCGACATAGTCAGTGAAGAGGCCACTTCCGGAAACACAATAAAGACTTGACACTCAACCACACACGTTCATAACCGAATGGCAGCATGGCCGCCAGATGCACACTTTCGGATACTTTTGGCTTAAAGGGGTACGAAAACAAAAATTGAAATATTCAAATTTCGTTCGGAAATGAGTCAAGCACGACGGATAATAACCGTAAATGATGATCGCCCGTTGATACTTTTGAACGACTGGCTATATTTTTCGTTCCAAACGGTGCACTCGAGCAAGCGCTTGAAGAGAAGCGAACGGACAGCACGATGCGTCATGGGATATTTAACGCAAAGAAGTACAGAAAAAAAAAAAAAAGATTCCCCGCATTCGTGACGTAGCAAGGCTGGCGTGGTTATGAGCCTTGCCGTTGGTGGCGTTGTCAGCGTTGTGGGGGTGTCAATAGCGTCAACGCGTTACAACCGAGCTGTTCGAAGTACCCGTGGAGTGACGAGCATGTGGCTGGCCTAAGCAGCACGTAGCTTCCACAGCACTGTCAGCTTAGGGGTTAACAGGGTGAGAAAAGCAACTTTGTCAAAATTTTGAGCGACGGGCTAATCTTCTAGGGGGAGAATGGCTGTGTCCGAGTACACAAACGAGGGTTTGGTACAATGCGCGATTTGTGAGCTGAGGAAAGCTATGAAGGAAAATGTTGCATTCCAAAGAGCGGCGCTGCTCCGATGGAACTTGCTACGTCATGAATACGTAGCAAGTTCCCCAACGTTGCTAGATTACCTCCCAAATAGGCTCTACATGCATCCAACAGGTGCACATTAAGAGATTGTTTAATTAGCTTTAAAATTAGTTTTCTTGTGCCTTCCAACGAAAGACTGGTATCTTAGAGGTTATGCTGCAACATGCAACACATTAAAGCGTAAAAATGAGCACTGGAATTTGGTTTCCGTACCCCAGGCTTGAATTAAATTGGGGTCTACGCATTTCCTATTTGTTACTAAATCTAGCAGCTCTAACTGGATCTAGCCTAGTTTCGCGCCCTCAATCCAATCCAAGGCTTGGACTGGATTTGTCGGCTGTTTCCTTTGCATCGGGTAGTACACTCTACACCGGGTGAGCAGAGCCCGCGCTCCGCTCTAAGCATAATTTATTGCCTATTTTTCTGCCCCCAAGTTCTCAAGCCTCTGCTCAGGGCACTCGATAGCGTTTCTGGCTCATTTTTCCTGACTGGGCTCACTTTTTGACAATATCCCTGACAATTCCCGGTTGCTAGGCACCCCGAGTGTGTTGGCTTGTTCGCATGTGCTTTGGCGCAGCCCAATAATCACTCCGTCGAGCTGTTTTTGTATCACGATGGCTCAGCGGGGTAAGTACCGTGCACTGGACCTCGCTACCAAAGTAAAGCTGCTACAAGAAGTATGGTCCGCTTTCAGACATTGAAATAATCAAAGTGGTTAGGCCTGGTGTGGTGGTGCAAGGAAGTGACGATGACTCTGACAACGAGGAACTCTCACCGCCGTCGATTCCCGCACCGAGTGCTGCTGACGCGGAAGCTGCATCAGGCGTCGTAGAACGTTTTTCCTTGGGCGAAGAGAATGCCGAAGACGCCTTACGACACGTCCATAACTTGCAGAGCCGAGTAACGGTGCCGCAAATGCGTCAGCGAAAACAATCTAATCTAAGATCAACCAGGTTTTCTACTAAGCGAGTACTGAATAAAATACTCAGTTTTTTTATGTGTTTTTTAAATTCGAAGTGAGCTTAATTCAAAGCATTTCACTGTCCCCGTGAGCTTCAAATTACCGAGTCTATTGTAGAAGACAAGTAGAGAGACAAAGGACAAGTAGAAAAACGAAGGACAAGTAGAAAAACAAATAACAAATAGAAGACAAGTAGAGAGACCAAGGACAAGTAGAAAGACAAGGAACAAATAGAAGACAAGTAGAAAGACAAAGGACAAGTAGAAGACAAGTAGAGACACAAAGGACAAGTAGAAAGACAAGGGATAAGTAGAAGACAAGTGGAAAGACAAAAGACAAGTAGAAGTCAAGTAGAAAGATAAAGGACAAGTAGAAAAACAGGGAACGAGTAGAAGACAAGTAGAAAGACAAAGGACAAGCAGAATACAAGTAGAAAGACAAAGGACAAGCAGAATACAAGTAGAGAGACAAAGGACAAGTAGAAAGACAAGGAACAAGTGGAAGACAAGTGGAAAGACAAAAGACAAGTAGAAGCCAAGTACAAAGATAAAAGACAAGTAGAAAAACAGGGAACAAGTAGAACACAAGTAGAAAGAGAAAGGACAAGTAGAAGGTAAGTAGAGAGACAAAGGACAAGTAAATAATCGTTCAGCCTTTCCACTCTCGTGAAGAAGGAAGACCAGCGGAGCTGTACTCGATACACTGTGTGCTTCTTCTTCGTCGTCATCTGTTTTTTGCACTGTTTCCTACGATTAATTCCCACCAACGCGGCCAACTGTCCATTCTTCTATTATAGCTGGAAAGGTTGCCGCCATCTATGAGCGACAGCGGAAACCACACTGGTTGTGTGCTTGCCGCCGTCGCTTATAGATGGCGGTAGCTGTCCAGGCAGGTTTGTGTCGACATACCGGACACGATCCTGGGGAACCTAGCCCTTAACAGCTCTGCTGTAAAAACAAAGGACAAGTAGAAAGACAGGGAACGAGTAGAAGACAAGTAGAAAGACAAAGGACAAGCAGAATACAAGTAGAGAGACAAAGGACAAGTAGATAGACACGGAACAAGTAGACGACAAGTGGGAAGACAAAGGACAAGTAGAAGACAAGTAAAAAGACAAAGAACAAGTAGAAAGACAAAGGACAAGTAAAAGACAAGTAGAAAGACAAAGGACAAGTAGAAAAACAAAGAACAAGTAGAAGTAGAAGACAACTAGAAGTAGTAGAAAAGCAATATCACTGCGCTTGAGCCGTGCGTGCCGGCCGAGGGCCCACCTTCTTGGGCGGGTTGTGGCGGTTAAACTCCTCTGCCCAGAGCTTGGCGTCCATCTGCAGTCGCACATCCTCTAGGTAGGTCTCCCGCTGCGTCGGCTCCAGGTACCGCTTGGCCACGTAGTTGCACGCATGGTTCCAGTTCTGGCCGGGGACAAAGCTGGACAGCTTCTTTCTGCAACGGCCGATGGATCGAGAGATGTCAAGGCACTCTAGAGGCCTACTTTCAGCTCCTTATAGCTAGACTTTCGGGTTTCCGGGGTTTATTTTTTAATGGCAAATTCCACCAGTCATTCTGGAGCTCGCCAGGATCGACCTTTCTGGAGTATGTTTATTTCACTGGGCGATCGGGTCCGAGACGAACATGTTCCACCCGTCGTTTTGGGTCAGCTCCCACTCCAAATCTTGCTCATCGTCGATTTGATTTGAACAGAAATCGCTCGATTCAACCAGAAGTCGCTCGATTCGACCAGAAGTCGCTCGATTCGACCAGAAGTCGCTCGATTCGACCAAAAGCCAGTCAGGCCAGCCCTCGGCACGCACACAACTTCTTTTCTCACGGGGCATCTCGCCTCGAAAGGACTCATAATGGCCGCTCGCGAAGTGCCACCACTGCTGCTGCTGCTTGATAACAGTTCATCGTCAAGTTGCTCAAGCAGCTCCTCCAGCAGCAGCAACTTGAGTAGTAGCAACGACAAGGATTGCTTGTATGTCCCGCATGAATTCGGCGGCCTTTTCAGACTTCCGCAGAAGAGGCCCAATATCGAGACGTACTTGGACACCGTTCACGAGTATATTCCGATGAAGAGGGCCACGCTGATGCACATCGCTTATTGACACACATCTTTCACATCATTAAATTTGCTCGTGCGTGTAACACGTGTTAGCGCCGCAATTTCGAAAACATGTGCTTCGAGATCCAGGACTGCGGGAAGGGGATGCCCAGGAAGGTGAATGATGGGAAGGCATCCACCGATCCCAAAGAAGTGGCCATGATCCACTGGGGATCCGGAGGCTGGGCAACTTAGTTCGGATTGCGAGCTTCATCTCGGATCCAGTCTACTGATCCTGGCGCACTCCGGAACGACCAGTGGAGTTTTCGGGGTTGATTTTTTCGCACAGATTCGGCGTTTTTTCGTATAAATTTTCAGTGTCCGACGAAAAATCTATGTCTGACGGGACTTGTGTCAAAGAAAACAGGACATGGGCATAGAAATCCAGAAACTCCAGGAAATATGCAAGTGACCCAAATACTTAGAAAATGTTTACACACTAATAAGAGAAGCGAACAAGATGAGGGGCATGATTCTTGAAGATAAAAAACGCCTTGTGGACAGTTCAGTGGGGGCCCATGTTCCGGATCAACAAACCGTAGATAGAGATTCCATTCCAAAAAAAATTGGCCTTTTCTTATTCAAGGACAGCTCAAGTTTTTTTGTTTTTTTTTTTTTTATTTTTCCCAAGCTGGATGTGACCAACTTGGGGTTTACTTTTCAGGGTTTACCAGTACAAGGGGGGGGGGGGGGGGGTCGACTTATAATCAGACCAAAGCATTCCACCGCCAACAAAAACGAATTAATCGCGATAACAAGAACACCTTGGCTTGTTACGAGTTTAGTCGGCTGTACCTGTAGCATTGCACTCTTCTGTATGCTCATTTTACGTTTTTTTTTGTGTTTTTCTTTTTGCAGGAACAAGTATTATAGATAGCGATTCGCAAATCAGCCCGAATGTACGGCGGTGAACAGCGCACGGCATGCCCGACTCCTGAGGGTGGCGGCACTCAATGTAAGATCCACTCCATAACGGCCACTGGAACGGCCTCACAGCCTCACTCCCCGCCATTTCTTTTCCCACGACTCACGGTCGCACGTCGTTCGATCGAGTGTCGAGATCATGCCGAAGTGCAAACTACGTTTCTCTGCATTGACACGCGTGATGCGGGCAGTTTAGCTTTTCGGTGCTCATTTATGGCCGTTCTTTGTCCAAAAGCAACCAACAACTGCGCCCCTGGACGCAAGTTTGACCCGTCGGAGCGGGAGGTGCTCCAATGGTGTCTGCAACGGCGCGAAATCTTAAGCTGCAAAGGCAAATGAAGAGGCTTCTGCGGGTCAAAGTTTGGATAGGTCTGGAGGCCTTCAAAAGTTAGAGGTCAGGCTTGCAACGTACGTCGCTTAAGTGCAGAAGTCGGTTCCCATTCGCGACGAGCGACGCCATCACCGAGCGAGCGCGGAAGATGCAGTTGAGGCTGCCATTTGAGAAGTGCGAGAGTCCATTGGACCACGCCAACGACGTGACTTGAGAACGTAACAGTGATGACGACCAGAAGACAGCACCGGTGCAGACGAATCATATTCTCTCTCTAGTCGCAGACAGAGTGAGAACGAAGAGGAGCAGCTTCGGTTGTCCCACCTCCAGCGTGAGCTTCATAGTTTCGATAACACTTGGGCACCTCGTGCGCCTCGTGCATAAAAGTGCCAGCACAAATATCCACAATCCTTCGAGACAATAGAAGGCTCCCAAAATGACTTCTATCTTGACATCACAGTGAAGCTAGCATTAAAATGGAGTCACTTTCGAGCCAGCATGAACGAGCAGACGAAATCACTCCGCACGTAAAATGCACGCTGCAGCGTTAATATTGCGGCAAATTATTCTTCTGTCTCAGGGTAAGTTCATTTGTAGCATAGAGGTACAGTGGAATCTCATTAATTCATACTCTCTTAATTCCAACTCGCGGATAATTCAAACTAACATGCAGGTCCCATCCTATGTGTTTCCAGAAAGGAAACTCCTGGAAATTCAAACTCTGCGTTATCCAAACAAAGTTCTGGTCCCCCTCTGGTTCAAACTGACGAGATTCCACTGTAGTTGCTGAATTAGCAATTTATCCCCATTCTCTGACGTCCAGAGGATGACTGCCATTCACATCTGGCCACACTGATTGATGATGATTTGATGTTTTATGGCGCAAGGGCAACACGAGGGCCAAATAGCGCCAAGGTCCTGATTAGCTAATTAATATGTAGTATGTTAGTGCATATGGGTAAAACTAATGTGCTATGTTTAGCTTATGCATAAATGGGTAATGAGGCCTATAGAGTGTAAAGGGCTCCAAAAATTCATGTATATTAGAGAAGTGACTTGAGGCCACTTTTTTGAAGGAACGTGAATAAGTCTTTGAGCGGAATCTGAGGTTCAGGACCTAAAACCAAACACGGATGAAATGGAATGTTAAATCTTCTTAGTGGTGCTAAAAGTGGTTTAAGGAAAGGTTAGAGCTTCCTGCAAACAAAGAGATGCATTACTGTAAGGTCTGAATCACATGTTTCGCAGGTAGGAGATTCATTGCCCATTAAGAGATGTGAGTGTGTTAAGCGTGTATGTCCAATGCGCAGTCGTGTTAGCAATACACTGTCATGACGCGAGAGGTGACAATGGTCCTGAAATTTATCTGTAGTAGGGTGAAGAGTATGAAGCTTGTTACCTTCACATTTCTTTCATTGCCGCAACCATTTTGTCGCAACACTCTTGGACATCTCACGGCGAATGTCACTTAAGGGCAAAGGCATGCGTGTTCTGTCTTCGAACGGACCCTCTCGGGCAGTTTTGTCGGCAAGCTCATTTCCAGTGATGCCACTATGCCCTGGAACCCAGAGGAACTGAACATGTCCACCTACTGACTGGATTTCTCGAAACAGCGTATGAATATCTGAAATAAACAGGTGTTTCTAAGGCCCTATCGCACAGATAGACATTAGTGCACTACACTAGGGTGCAGTACAAAGGAGGTGCAGTACACTAGAGGTGCAGTATATGGCTTTTGGAATTCAGTTAACCGCAGATCACAAGAAATGCTTGGGTCATACCAAGGGGGGGAGTGGTGGACGGAAAGATGCAACCTCGCTTATAGAAACCCCAGTGTCTGACAAAACTTGCTGCACACGAATTCCAAATGGTTGGGCCACTGATGGGCGTCGAGCAAACAGCTCAGTGAAAGATGGGGCTAGGACATGAGTGTAGGCTGGATTGTCCTTGTACATTGAAATTCTACCTGCATAAAATAGACCTAGCAATTCTCTCCTAAGATGTAGGGGCTGTTCATGGGCTGTTATGTATAGACCTTTTCAGCCTCCGTCGCATGGGTGCTGCCATCTTGGAATCACGTGACGTGGCCGCCATAAGGTGGCTTCTACTCGACGTTCCCCTCTTCCCTCCGCGCCTTGCCGAAGGCGTTGCATTCGCGCTTTTCGTCGCTTTTCACCGCGTTCCTCGCCTTACTGTGTAAGCGTCACCCGATGCTTACATTTACAACTTAATTGCATGCCATCATAATGTGCACGACGACATCTGCAGTTAATTTTGTTACAGATTTGTACTATTTTAACCGCCGGCGTACCGGATACCTGTGAGAAGGGAGGAGGTACAAGAATCAGCGTCAGCCCTGGCGCATATTGAGCCCAATTATTTATGACAACTGAAGTTTGCTCAGTGATAGTGGCAGAATATTCTAAATAAGTATAGTGCAATGTATATGGATAACCGCGCATTTAGTATCTTAAGGAATGTGACCAAAATACTCAGCATATGAAGGTATGTGTGTTTCCTGAAAGTCTCCTGCTTGCCTTCGTAACAAATTTAAAATAGTTGGTTTTGATTATATAGGATATAAAGATATATAGGTAACGAACATATAACCCACATTTTATCTGATGCTCAGGATAATGGTGACGTTCACATCAGACGATTTTTTGTTCACGACATTACACCTAAATCTGCTGGACTTTCTTAATGATTTTTGCAATATAAGCATTTGCTTCATTTATTTATAAATTTAGAGAAACTGTACACCATGTTCGCTCCCATATCTGCAGTCATTATATTGTGTCAACATTTTTAACACAAAATTTAATTTATTTATTTTAATTATTTTAACGCAAAGACCCCTGTGAAAAAAAAAAAACTATCTGTCGCAGACAGTTTGAGAGTGCCTAGGGCTCATTATGTTATGCCGAAAAGAAGCCATCTATAGAGAAATCACCCGATTTCCCCATTGTTGATTCTAGATCGCATAAGTTTCAATGGAGATCGGTCTATACAGGTTCATGAAGTCGTTCCTAGCATTCGACTTCAGCCAAACGTACGGGAAATCACTTCTCTCAGACCCTTTAATTTTATTTGGCAAAGTTTATACAAAGACAACATTTCAGACTTCAACTGAGGGTCCTGTCACTTATCTAATGTGCCAAGCACGTCGTAATCAAATGTCAGTAAAACAAATAGCTAATTTTCTAACACCAACTTTGTGAAATGTTGTTAATAAGTACTTTATCAGGGTCAATAGCTAAAGGAATTTCCCATGCGACCTGGGCGGACTATCGAAGTATTTCTCAAGTACTTAATTTTTTTTTTTTAAGAAAACAGCCCGAGACAATATCCCTTATTTCTTAGAATATCTGCGTTATTATAGGATACATTTTGAATCTCTAAAGTTCACAAAAACTTAGTGTCCTGCGAAAATCAGTAAGTAAGCAGTGAACTGGCGACTTTATGTGTTTTTCGCTATTCAGGAGATTTTTAGTCAGGTTGTGGACGTGCATTTTTACTATATACATCTACTCACTAGTCTCTCCATTAGTTCATTTTTATGGAAACTAGGGTCAGTGGGTACGGCCGTAGACGATTGGAATCATTCTTGTGCATCATAGTCGTTTCGCCGCCGAACCTGATCGAAATTAACAACGAACATGACCAGATGCATTGTAAAGTGTTTGTAAAAAAGTCCGCGAATATGTCCCGAAACCACTTCGTAGTTCTCAAATTGGCTTAGTACCACAGTTTTAACAGTTGTGTGCTATAACAGGCACATTTGTGTCACGAAATTATGCGAAACTGACATTACATGATAAACACAGCCACGAGCGCGCTGAAATCGAAACCAATCAAATTGAAGCCACCCAATGGCGGCGAGTGCGCCAGCGCCCTCTATCCGCCGGTCGGGTAACTACTGAGATGAAAAGGTCTATAGGCTCTCCACTGGTGATGTCCGAAAAGCTCCTGTGCACAAACGAATTGCCTGGTGATGAACAGGATCAAGCTGCCGAATTGTGCTTTGTCTAGCCGATCCGTAAACAAAGCTACCATAATCCAGTTTCGAATGCACTGTAGCCCGGTAAATATGCAAAAGAGACTCCACGTGTCCTCCCCAAGATGTGTGTGCAAGCACCTTAAGAATATTTAGTTTTTTTAGGCAGTTTTTGCGAAGACAGGCAATATGCTCTCCAAATGTTAGTTTCCGGTCAAACATGACTCCCAGAAATTTTTGAGAGTTTTTACAAGCGAGTTGTGTACCATTTAGTGACAGTTCGAGATCGGGGTACAGTCCACGTTTCCGCGTAAAATGTACTATGGCACTTTTTTCTGCCGAGAATTGAAATCCGTTTCGAAAACACCACTTGCCCAGTTTGTTTATGCAAAGCTGGAGTTGTCGCTCGGCAACTCGCAGAGATAAAGTCGTGATAGAAATTTTAAGGTCATCGGCATATAAAGAGTGCTCGATGGGGCGGGAAATTTCACGGGAGAGTGAATTTATCTGAACAAAGAATAATGTAACGCTTAAAATGCACCCCTGGGGAACGCCCGTTTCCTGCATAAATTCGCCAGAAAGAACAGCTCCCCGGCACACCTGAAAAGTGTGATCTGTTAAAAAGTTCTTAATGAACATCATCATGTTACCATTAAAACCCATTGACACCAGGTTACTAAGAATACCATGCCTCCATGTTGTAATCATATGCCTTAGCAAGGATCAAAGAAACTTGCCACCAGATGTTCACGCCTCACAAAGGCCGAGCGAACCTCCATCTCCAGAGACACAAGGTGATCAAGGGTAGAGCGGTTTTTGCGGAAACCACACTGAGCTCGTGATAGTAAGTTTTTTGCCTCTAGGCAAAAAACAAGCCTTGAATTTATCATGCGTTCTAGCACCTTGCAGAGGCAGCTGGTGAGAGCTATTGGTCTGTAGTTCTGAGGATTTGTATGATCTTTGCCTGGCTTTGGAATGGCTATAACGATTGCTTTCCTCCAGGATGTTGGGAACACCCCCGTTTCCCAAATTCTGTTGTAGAACTTCAGAAGAGCAGGTTTGGAATCATGGGATAAGTTAGCAATCATTTTATAGTGTATGCTGTCTAAGCCAACTGCAGAATTCCGGCAATGCAGGGTACCCCACTGATTACAAGACAGGTCCACTCACAGTCGGAAGCACTCCCGCATGGCTCCGCGGCCGAAGGGCTGCAAAGGAACGAGCCGAACATCAAGCTCCGAACAAAACATCGGGGGACCAAAGTTGGACACTCAGCAAGGAAGTCGGCAAGATCGCCGACCACCGCAATCGGCGGCGACTGGCCATAGCTCGACCTCGGTACTGGCCAATCACGGCGCGACACTGGCCAACCGTGGCAGTCGACGATTTCGCCGAGTGTCCAACTTAAGAGCCCCAGGTAACCCTGCATTCACTCCCTCATTTCTATAGCGTAAATTCAGAGGGTATCAACGTACAACTGGTATAAAAATGGAATCGGCATCAAAATGACACCTCGGTATGCTGCTTCTTGCCGTTACTTCATTCATGAAAACTTAATGCGAGCTCGTTACGAGCACGCCGAGGGTGTCTACATTTCCGTACGGCATGCCAGGTGAAATCACTGCCATTTACTAAAGATGCTCGGCATACGATGAGACGGCAACAATGTTTGAATCCCAGAGAAGTGGCCACGCTCTGCTCTCTGCCCAGCCTCTCTCCGTTCTCTTTATTTCCATCTCCCTCTCCCAGTGCCACCGTTTCAGATGACCACAGTCAAGCGACACGGCGGCTCATTGCATTTTCGTGTAAATAAAACGTTTTAACAAAGCCTCTTCGAGATGAACACTCAAAAGCAGATCCAGCAGATCTGAGCATGTGCGCTACAATCTGCGAGTGGCGGCGTCTACCGGTTTGTTTTCATTTTGCACCCTGAGAGTAGAAAAAACTAAAAATATTCGGCTTCAATTTTTTTTTACAGACCTACACTTATGATATTCGAGTACGATAAATGCATTACTTATACACCTTTGTGAAAAGTGAAATTGCACTCCTTTCATTGGCTTTCTTATATAAATTGGTTACGCCCAAAACAGCGCTCGGGAGCACGCATTAGATGCACTGGACAAACTCTGCCCTTCATCTTGGTGTATCCACCCGAACCTCCCCCTTGGTGCATCCGCCTGCCATCTCGAAGCACCCACCTGTGCCTCCATCTTGACCAGGGCCTGGTCCTCGAGCCACTCCCTGGTGAGGGCATTGTAGCGCAGCCGGTGCACCCGCTCTTCCTGCAGCCGCTCCAGGTGCCTCCCCGCCCAGGGGTCCTCCATGTGCAGGGCCCGCCTGGCCGCCCGCTGCCACCGCTGGGCCGCACCCACCTCCTGCCTGATGGGCTCCGCCTCTGCACGCAAGCATTTTGGATCCAATCCAATTCTGTGCAGGGACATTTTTAGTCCTCTGTGCAGAAACGTGTCCAATTCAATCCACCTCTCCACAAGAATGTTTCCAATCTAATACAGATCTGTGCAAAGACATTTCCAATCTAATCCTTCTTTTTGCAGAAACATTGCCAATGCAATCTATTCCACCTCTGTGCAAAGACATTTCCAATCCAATCCAATCCACGTCTGCGCAAAGACGTTTCCAATCAAATCCACGTCTGTGGAAAGCGGAATCCCCATCGACTCCCCTCCCTCAAACTACCTCCGTTTGTCAACTTGCAAGGAGATCAGTTGACTTTCACCGTGAGCTGACGAAGCCCTTCCGAGTCGACAGGCTGGAGTTCACTTCCTCAGCCTAAAATGAAAGTCAATCGATCTCCATTTGCATGCGAGAGGAAAATCACCACATGTGATGGGCTCACATTGCCTTTATGTAAGCCTAGCCAGCGTCAACTTACAATACACCTCTGCCTTTCACTAAAATAACAGTTGTCTGACCGCATTAATAGCGGTCCAAACGGGGAACTAGACCTCCATTTGTACAGCTGAGCAACAACAGAAGCCAGCCTGACAACCAGTGTGCTCTTCCATTTTTTGCAGTTTCGCACAATGGATGCCTTTTAAAAACGTGACAACTCTGTGCGCCACTGGCAACACCTTACGTACCTTACACCCTACAACCTTACATACGTCAAAATTGTGCTCAGCTGAGCGTCTATGCGAAGTCCCGTCCAAAACTCTCATAGCACAAGATTCGAGTCCTAATAGCGGCCATACAAACAATATATCACAATTTCTGTTGGTAGCTCCTAACAGATTACTATATTACCTAATTGTGAATAAAAAATGAAAAAAATAAAAGGTGGGTTTTTTTTCGAAAATCGACTTCAAACTTGCAAGTTTTTCTAAATATTTGTTTTTCAGGCAAATGTTCCACGTTATATGTTTAGCGCAAAATATTCAAATTATAATAAAAAAAAGAGCTTAATCGGAGCTTTACAGTGATGTAAAGATCATAAAAATATATTGATTAGGTCACACAGCACAGCTTGCTGAACTTCGTCAAATAATGTTGCAAGAGGCGGTTTGACAATTAAAAAACAAACACTAAAGATATTATGACCTAGACGCTTAATTAGCATAACTCGTGGTTTGCATCTTCTTTTATTAAACGAGTTTACAGGTAGCTCCTAAAAATTTCATACGAGTTAATTATGAGTTAGTGTATTTTTGTGAGTCACTTGTGTTACTGGGCAACAAGTGAACAAAAAACCAAAATGTGAGCTTTTATAGATATACATATATTATATATACAAACAGAATATTACATTTTCTGTTTATTTTACTTTATAAAGCACTGCAATAGGTAGCTAGAGAAAAACAATTAGCCAAAATAAGGTAGGCTTTTTAGAAAATCGACCTTCGATTCGCAAAATTTTTGAAATAGTCCTTGCTTTAGGAAACGATATTGTCCTTTCTCTTTTACACACAACATCAAATTTGTTTTCATTAGATGGAGTATACTCTAAGCTTTCTGAAATACTAAGTATGTTCAGACATCTCACATAGGTCACACGGAAGAGCTGGTAAACTTTCACAAATATCGTCCAAAAACGTCATATTAGCAAATTTACTAAAATATATTTCATATAAATAATCGCGTTAAAATTTTTTATCAGAATAAGTGTGTTCGCAGTAGTGATGCAAAACTATCGATAAATCAACTATCGATAGTTTTTCCAAAACTATCGATAGTGTCGCAGAACTATCGATAGTCGACTATCGATAGTACTATCGATAGTTTTTCGATAGTCGACTATCGATAGTTTTTCGATAGTCTTCTATCAATAGTTTTTCGATAGTCGACTATCGATAGTACTATCGATAGTCACTATCGATAGTACCTAGATAGTATTCCATAGTCGACTATCGATAGTTCTGCGACATTATCGATAGTTTTATTACTATCGGTAGTCCGATTTCTGGCGACTATCGATACTATCGATAGTACTATCGATAGTTTTGCACCACTAGAGCGAACACAGTTGCCGCACCGCCGCTCGCCTCCCTTCCTCCTCTCTTCGCCCAAACTCCCGTCTTCAGCATCTCTGAAAGCTGAACCAAAGTTGGGATGGTATAGGCCCTGTCACACTGAGGCAACAGTTGGTCAACTCTATCCGGCAACACGAGGAAATCGTGTTGCCGGCGACCCTGTCACATCGCGGCAACAACAACAGTCGGACAACATGTTGCTGCCGCCCGGCAACCGTCTTGCCCAATTTGTTGTTCGACAACCCTGTCATACCGCGCTCACGGCGGGGACAACACGAGGAACAACGAGGAACACTCCGCCATCTTGATCATTTACCTTTGTTCGTGTGCAGCGCGGCGTCGCTGGAAATGTGACTCTGCAAAGTGCTAGTGCGTTCGAAGGGCCGGATATTACGATGGGACGGCATCAACCAGTGACTGTGATTAGAAAACTTGACACGGAAAGTGTTTTCCACCCTTTATTTTATCAAAATGTTCTTCATTCGCTGACAAAGCAGATAGCCCTAACCAAGGAAAGTGAGATCGCCAATATATGTTCGGGATTTACGCCACCCGGTATGAAGTGTTTCTGTCCGGTTCTTTCTTTTGTGCAATTCAAATTTTACTGTAAAATTGAGTAAGCGCCGGCAGTACCCTAAAGCGTCTTTTGTAGCGTGGTGTTGAGCTGAACTGACAGCGTTTCAAAACTGTGACACCGACACGATCGGCCTTCATAACAATCGGTGGAATAAAACTTTTCAACGCTTTTACCTACCGCCTGCTATGTGATCGCTTCATTCCCCAAAACGTCCTGGGTATTTTTGAAACAAATCAGGTGTCTGGTAGCGGCTGTTTCCAAGTTCCAAACATCAACAACCATGATCAGAGTGGTCGTTTTAATGCTTCGATTTTTTAATCTTCGCTTTCCAGGATTATTTTTATTATACTTTATCAGAGGGTGAGTAGGCATGCCATTTTATTTCACTAGCAGTAATGTGAGCTGGTCTCTCGACGGTTCTAATTTCAACACCAGTCTGAACGTTCACGACCCTAGCTGTGACCTTTTCGACAATCGCTTTCCGTAATTACAGAGTAACAACATTCATAAAAAATATTTTAGCTGCATGCCAGCCTAAATTATTATTATCTAACGTTTTCCAAGCCTTCACTTGAATAAGACATTATTCATAGGGAACTAGCTCTGCCATCGAAGCTATCTATGTTGTCGCGTTGCCGGCCCGAAATTCGCTCAGCCAGCAATCAAGGCAACACACGTTGTCTAACACAAGTTGCTGCTGTTTTTGTTGCCGAAAGCTGTCATACCGAGGCAACATTTTAGTTGTCGTCCATGTTGTGCCGCTGTTGCCGCGATATGACAGGTTTGTAGGACAACACGGGGAGCGAGCAACAAGTTGCCCGACTGTCGGACAACGTGTTGAGTTGCTGTTGCCGCCGTGTTGCCTCAGTGTGACAGGCCCTTAAGCGCTTGGGCTAGTTGGGTATCCCATTTGAAAAAAATAAAGCGAGAAAGAGAGAAGAGGGAGCGACGCAAACTACTAGTGTCGCAAAACTATCGATAGTAAACCATCGACAGTACTATCAATAGGTTTACGATAGTCGACTATCGATAGTACTATCGATAGTTTTAGGGGCAAAGCTCCTTAGGGTCTAGCCTTGTCCATCCGTCCGGCGTCCGTGCTCACATCGATTGCCATCCCATCTGTCTTCTTAAAAAAAGAAAAAATGTTTGCGCAGTCGACAGCATTCGATCCTGTGCGGGGAGACCCCAATGGATTTCTAGTCCATCGCCTTAACCACTCGGCCACGACTGCGGGACGAGTAGGGGGCTCTGAGATGTGGTAGTAACTCAAGAGCTGAGGCTACTATTAGGGGCGAAGCTCCTTAGGGTCTAGCCTTGTCCATCCGTCCGGCGTCCGTGCTCACATCGATTGCCATCCCATCTGTCTGTCATGGATGAAACGTTGCATGTAGCCGCTCAACGTCTATACAGGAGAGGGCGCTGCGGTCAAATGCGTATATAATCGCGTTAAACTTTGCATGCATTGGCTCAACGTTTATAGACGAGAGGGCGCTGCGGTCAAATGCTCAAATGCGTATATAACCACGTTCCATACCACACATTCTCTTCCTGACATGGACCGTTGACTTAAGCGGTGGAGATGCATTCCCACGGCTTCTAGCGGATCCAAGCTAATCCGCTAGAAGAACCACTGGCTCTGCATTTCACCGACCATAAAGCAGTAATAATGAAGTTGAAACGCAACCCGGAACTCAGCACTACCTATGAGGAATAAAAACAAAAATCATCACCATCACCACTACCTATGAACAAAATCAGTATCATCAGCACCACCAGAGCTTCGCCCCAATCAACATCATTCACCACGTGGAGATGCGGTCATTTTTTTTCGATAGTTTTTCGATAGTCTACTATCGATAGTTTTTCGATAGTCGACTATCGATAGTACTATCGATAGTTTTTCGATAGTCGACTATCGATAGTACTATCGATAGTTTTTCGATAGTCGACTATCGATAGTACTATCGATAGTTTTTCGATAGTCGACTATCGATAGTACTATCGATAGTTTTTCGATAGTCGACTATCGATAGTACTATCAATAGTTTTTCTATAGTCGACTATCGGGAGTTTTCCGATAGTCGACTATCGATAGTACTATCGATAGTTTTTCTATAGTCGACTATCGATAGTACTATCGATAGTTTTTTGACTATCGATAGTCAGATTTCTGGTGACTATCGATACTATCGATAGTACTATCGATAGTTTTGCACCACTAGTTCGCAGGCATTTATTAAAAAAAATAAGAGGCGCCAATTTTGAATTAGTGTACTTTTGTGAGTTAATTTACTGACAAAACAGTCAAACAAAATCAGATTTCAGGCTTTTTTAGCTGCCATACAAACAAAATATTACATTTTTTATTTATATTACCTTATAAAGCACTGCAATAGCTAGCTAGAGAGAAAAAAATCAGCCAAATAAAAGGTGTTTTGTTTTTTAGAAAATCGACCTCCAATTTGCAAACATTTTGAAATAGTCCTTGCTTTACAAGAATACAGTGCCCTTTCTCTTTTACACGCATTAAATCTGATATGAATAGAAAGAGTATACTCTCAGCTTTCTGAAAATACTAAATATGTTAGGATATCTCAAATAGGTCACACGAAAGAGCTGGTCAAACTTTGACAATTATTGTCAAAGGGACACAGTTTGACAATATTTAAAACAAAAGTTAAGATAAATAATCGCGACAAAATTATTGATCATAAATAATGAATATTCTGAGAGTGGCCAAAAAAAAGTTACATTGCACTACCAAAAAAAGACAAAAAGTTGAAAGGAGTGAAACATGACACCTCCGACAGGTGAGAGAAAGGTCAGTTTGCGCCTCTGCTGCTTAAAATGTCCGTAACTCGAGAACAAAAAATCGCCCGATCTAGCGGTTTGCACTCTCTGTCACAGAAGGGTTTTCCCCAAAACGTTTATTTTTTTCGTCAAAATTAAAAATTCAACCCCAAATCCGTGCTTCAATTGAGGTGAAACCACTATCATAGATTGCGTTACCATCATAAAATGACAATCTCAGAAATCACTTCAGGGCAGCTAAATTACGATGACTATGTGACCTAAATTTTGTGTCTTGCCTGCCTCATTGCCTCATGTTTGTATCTTTTTTGCTGATATGCATTTGCATCTCTCCCTCGCAATGGTGCCTTCGGGCACTGCGAGGCAACTCAAAGAAATAAATGAACAAGTTAATTCAGCAGTGCTGAGTGCGCTTTGGCCAAAAACACTTTTGTAGAAAAAAACAAACAAAAAATGTTGGGGTGTTTTTTGTTTTTTTTTTACCTTACGCATTGTGCAACCTGGCTAGAAAAAAATCCAGCAAGGCCACCTGAAACTGCTTAGCCAAATCGGCTTTTCATATTTATTTATTGTTTTGAATACCAACATCATCCAGAGGGTGTTACTGTAGGAATACACTCACTAAAAAGTGAACACAGATTGTACAGAACTATGAACAATATACACTTAAAAAATAAGAGAAAAAAGTTTGTAACAAGAGATCTAACATGCATCTCGTAGAAATTAAAAGGACATGGTTGAATCGACAATTTCACGATGAAGACGATTCCATTCGTAAATTGTAAAAGGAAGAAAAGAATGGGCAAAAACACCGGTACGGCAGTTCAACTCTCGCACCTTCTTTTCACGATTGTTCCGTCGCAAAATAAATAAAGGATCCTTCATGGACACATTCTTTACGGGTGCCGGTATTGTTGGAGACCGTACGTGTTTATTGCTTCCACCTCCGATTTTGTTGAGATTTCTTCTCAAACTGTAATAGTTCTCATGTCACAACAAATAAATCTTTGTGTTCCTTTGGAAAAAAAAAAAAAAAAAAAAAAAAGCTTGGGGGAACGTTTAGAGGTTCAAGCCTCAGGCTTCCCGCTGCAGACCCACCTCCAGGCTTCTTGCGCCGGCTGGGCTGGCAGGCGACGCTCTTCTTGCGCTTGAGCCCCATGGCCACCGAGAAGATGGCCGACACGGGCGGGCTGCCCTGCTCCGTGGCCTCGCCCCGGCCCCCTTCAAGGTCCTCCTCCCTCGGGGGACGGATGTCATCCAGGCTCAGGGGCTGCAGCTCCAGGTCCTCTCCAAGACTCTCCATGGCGCCGCTCCTTCAGATCTGCACGTCCGCCTCACGTGGATCCCAAGTGGGCCAGCGGGACTGTCCTGCAGTTGTTCCCCGCAGATGCGTGAGATCCGTTTGCCCAGGGAACGACATCTAGGAAACATCCCTTTGCTCAAGAAATTATATCTATACGCCATTTCACTTTAAACGTGGCTTTAAAAAAACAAAAAGAAAATACAGTCCTCTTTAGTATTACCTAGGAAGACCACAAATAAAATATTAAGACCTAGTTCTGTCTAAATGTTTCTTAAAGGGGCCCTCCAACAGTATTTGAGCTTCTACTTTTTTTTGAGGTTTCTCCACGCTAGTGGTCCCGGAAACCCAGTGGACAACGAAAGAGTTTTAATATATTAGCGCATCATATTTTAATTTGACAACTCGGAAACACCTCCTCCGACGGTGGCGCCGCGAGGTGCCGAATGCGCGCGCATAACGGCGCTCCCTTTCACTATACGTCACATTCACTGGGTTTCGTGATTGGCGAGAGCCGTCCCAGAAATTTTGAAGCGGAATGAAGTATATCACACGTTAACCGTCATTATTTCTCTAAAAAGTCGTTTTTATAGAGCTAATAAAGTTGCAAATTAAAGTTCAAAAAGGGCGAAAACAACGCCTCGTCGCTCATGCGCGCCTCTCAGCGGCGGAGTACCTCCTACTCGCCGAGGTGGCTCCGGTGGCGGAGTTGCGGGAGACGAGGCTTCCGCGGCTGGCGAAGCGGACTCGTCGCGGCGCTTGCGTGGTGTGTCCTCGTACGGCGCGACGCCCAGCTCCGCACTCCTTTTTAAGAATTCGGCGCTCAAAATCCGATAAGCCCGGTAAATTCATCTATGATGGCAACCCGATTCCAAAGCTACGATGGTTGGAGCAAGGCCTAATGGCCGACCGGGCCGACGGGCTATCAACCAAACTCGCGTCCAATTGGCCAACCGCTTTGCTCCAATCGCTAAACTGTTTCATTTTACGTCATGAAGCGCAATGTTTTGCTTATTTAAAGTTGCTTTTCTGCAATATTTAATTTGCTAATAACTCACAAAATATTGCGAATTTTTGTAATATTTTTTTTCCTCGGTGTTCCTGCTTTCATGAAGCTCCGTTTCAGCGCGAACTTCAAACCAGTCAAAAAATTGTTGGTGGGCCCCTTTAAACTGTCCGGCAAGCTTTGCAACTTGCTAAGTTGCCGAATTCGGCTGACTCGAGCGGGCAAATTGAGGTGCAACCAACAGCGCAGTCAAGGCTACAGCGTGGGCGTAGCCAACATTGAGCTAAACGTCATCACCATTGCCCCTTTTTGCTCGTTTTGACTTCTACGGGCGAGCATAATGGGTGACGTCAGCAATGTTTCCTCTTGGCGCTCAGTGGCATCCACGTGATTGGCGTAACGTGCCTGTGCAGCGCACTTCTTGGGAGCCGTCCCGCGATGGTCCCGCCGTTAACCCGTCTGCCGCGTCACAACCGCCGTCGTCGTCTCACCGTTTGTGATTATTGTCTCTCAGAGTTTCGTACACAATACGGAAACCATGTGCGCGGACTTATGCCGCAATAGTGCAGACGACACTTGCGCCTCGCACACACCCGCCCCAGTCTCTCCCGTCGTTGCATAGAGGACACGTGACATGTCGCATCCCACGATAGCCATGTTCGTGGCGGCCAGAGGCCAATGTTGCCGGGTGGAGACGAAGTTTTGGTTTTAATTTTTGTTCGTGTTTAAAATTAGATTTAACAATATATATCCCATTTTCCGCGAAGCAAATGACATAGTGCCTTTTATTAGTGCTCCTTATTTTGAAATTTTCGGAATTAAATGGAGTTGCCCTTTTCGGATTTGAATGGAGTTGCCCTCATAGGGCAACTCCACTCAATTCCGAAAATTTCAAAATTATGAGTGATTTCACATTAAAAAAACACTAATAAAAGGCGCTATGTCATTTGCTCTGCGAAAAATGGGATGTATTTTGTGAAATCTCTCTTTAAACGTGAGAACAAACCCAAACTGAAACTTCAGCTCCGTCGGGCAACATTGGCCTCCGGCCACCAAAAACATGGCTACCACATGGTATAAGCGGTCACGTGATCCTCTACGGGATGACAGGCGGGATCGGGGAGGCCACCGTTAGGGCAGGCGTGTGCAGGGCGCAAGTGTCGTCTGCACCGCAGTCTTCACCACATTTTGGTGTCTACGATATCCAACGACGCCTGCACAACCACGGCATCAGTCTGCGCACATACTGTGAATGAAATTCCTAGAGACCATAATCACAAACGGCGAGACGGCGAGACAACGACGGTGGTCCTGACGAGGGAGACAGCGGTAACGGCGGGATGGCCGGACGGCTCTCATGGCTGAGAGGCGCAATGTGCAGGCGCGTTACGCCAATCCTTTGGACGTCGCCGAGCGCCAAGAGGAGGAGCTGCCGACGTCACCTGTTACGCTTGCCCGGAGAAGTAAAAACAAACAAAAAGTAACAACATCAATGATGTTTAGCTCAATGTTGGCTACGTCAACAGGCTGAGCCTTGACTGCACCGCTGGTTGCGCCTCGATTCGTTCTCCGGAGTCTGCCGATTTCGGCGACTTTGCGCATTCCCAGGTTTGTCAAACTGTTTGAGAAACATTTAGACAGAGCTATAGTCCGTTACAGCTCAAGAAGGTAGGGCGAGGAAAAGGAAGGCCGGGGAGCAAACAAATTTGGGGGTTTTACGTGCCAAACCAACGACTGGCATCTGGCACGCCCCAGCGGAGGACTGAGGATTAATTTGGACCACCTGGGGATCTTTTGACGTGCAACCGAAAGCTTGGTTACACGGCGCCTCCTCTGCAATAAGCCTCCATCAGATTGCGGGCACCTCGAAGGCCGGGGAGCAGGAAGCAGACAAAACGCTGGAGAGAGGAGGAAGTATCCCCCTCTCCTCTCCAGCATTCCGTTTGCTTCCCCGTCCTCAGCCTTCCTTTCCCTCACCCTATCTTCTTGAGCTGTAACATACTATAGGTCGTTATATTAGACGTGTGGTATTACTAGGTGATACTGAAGAGGACTGCATTGTTTTTTTTCATAAACAAAAATGAAGCGGAGTTGTCCTTTAACTAAGACCGCAGCCCATGCTACGCAGGATCACGGCGCATTCGGTGTGCGATCGGTTCATTGGGCGGTCGCAACCACGCAGAGATGATGGGTGTCACGACGATGCACTTCTGGCGTTGCTCGATTGACTCTGTCAGATCATGGCATTGGCTGCGGTTGTAATCAAGTGAAACAAAGTATGGGGAACGTCCCTTCAACCAAAGAATGTTACACATCCTTTGCCTAGGGCGGTGGTTCTCAACCACTGATGTTTCGCGGACCCCTTGTGGACCGGCGGAGATTATGGGGGACCTTGTTTGTGGCGAGGGGAATGGAAGGCTATAGGTTAATTAGGATAATGATTTAACAAATTAATATAACTAAAGGATACTGAAAAAAAAACTGTATTGTTGGGTTTGACTGACGACGCAGGGTTTCGCAGACGCCTAGATTGCCTCTGTGGACACCCATTAGAGAATTACTGGCCTAGGGAATGACATATAGAGAACATCCCTCCACCCAAGGAACAAGCTTTTGGGGAATGTCCCGTCTAGAAAATGACACCCAGGGAGCCTGCCCTACACCCAGGTAATAAAGGGGACAACATTTAGGAAACATCCCTTTACCTGAGGAATGACACCTAGGGAACATTTCATCAGGAAATGACACCCAAGGAACATCGCCCCAAGGAATGGAGGGAACATATTTTTGCCTAGGAAACTACATTTAGCAAACATCCCATTACCAAAGGAACGACACCTAGGCAAGCACCCAGGGAGCAACGTTTCCCGTCTTGATACTATGCGTCCTTACCAGCTAAATATTATCTTCCTTCAAACCGTGTTAAATATTATCTTCCTTGAAACCGTGTTCTTGTATAAATATGCATGTGTTCATCTGTCTCCTAACCTGTAATGAGAGCTCCACATTGCTTATATTGTAACTTTAACTGCTTGCTTGACTTTAATAAAAAATTTAAAAGCGTGAAATGCTTTTTAGTTGAACCCCCGATCCCAAAATTTTGTCCGTTCGTCCGTGGGTTTCCCGCTAAATTTAGAGGGGAAACTCAATTTGTGCGTGATATCAGGTCACGTGACCTAAACACCAATTCCGTTTCCCCGCTACCTTCAGTGGGAAAACGTGACCTGACAAAAAGCACATACACATTTTTTATGTTCACAAACAACTTCATGTTAGCTGCAGCTCAGAAGCGACGTACCGCATAGTGCCTCCTTTCTGGATATTTTTCACAAAGTTTCGTGACTATAGTAGGTTACAAGTCAAGAAGGTAGCGGCAAATGCCCCTCAAAGGGAATCATATATCCCTCCGCCACCTCCGCATCCAATAGCGTCCCATCGTTTCCGTGACGTTGCGGCCAACGCGCGAGGAGGGTCGTGCCTTTCTGTACATATTTGCTTTATCTCTCGACTTTGACTTAGCATTGTGGAAGCCACGAGAGGGAGATTAAGTCTTCCCCCTTCCGATGGAAACAAAGACGACTTTCGGGGATTAGCTTCCCCCTCCGATTGATACAAAGGCTGTTTTCAGGGGCTCGGTTCCTTCTCCGATGAATACAAAGGTCGCTTTCTTAAAAAGTGGGGGTCGGAGAGAAGTTGGCACCACTCTGTGGCCATTATCTATCCATTGAAGCGGAACCAGGAGCGTTTCCAGTGAACTCTTCTTTCGATTGCGGAGGGATTTGAAACCGGCGCACCACGCTTGTGGGAGGAGCTTCTCCTACCTTCTTAACTTGTAACCGACTATAGTGGTCGAATCGTCTAGGATTCCCAGCATAATTATTAGTGCAAGCAATTTCTTTGTGCAATCAATGCAAAAATAAAGTGAGTCTAAAATCTTACTTGTTCATGACAGATACAAGTTTTTATGGTAAGGCTTTAGAATTGTTCGTAAATTTCTGGTTCCGTACAAGAAAAACCGGTTGTCGAGCACCAACCCATTTGGCAACAATGGACACATATCTTGTTTGAGTGCTCCATATCGGGAACGCAAAGATAATAGCAAAGCCACAAACTGAGCGACCAAACCTTGTTTTGAAACTGAACTCTTTTTTCTTTTTTTTTTTCCCCCTTTTTCATTTTAACTGTAGAAAATGGACTGCTTTGCCCGAAAAGCTTGTTTCTCTAACGTGTGATGTTGCCTTATATTGCGCTATATTGTAATTATGCAAAACCAACTAGCCCAACAGCTCATTTTAATACACTAGCACTACGTTTAGGGGGAGGTTGAGCATCGACAGTGCATAGTTATTTTTTGCAGTGAAAGGGGGGGATCGGTGGCCGAGTGGTCTAGTGCACACCAGCTCGGAGCACGTGGAGCGAAAGCTCGCACTGCAGAACCCAGGATCCTGGGTTCAATCCCCACCCCTGCCCGTTTCGATCTGGATGAGCATCGTACCGGCGTGCGGTCATGTATCACTACTGCGTGGTGCACGTTAAAGACCCCAGGCTAGCAGTTGTACTGCACTGGCTAAATTGCCCATCTAAAACAGGAGACTCATCGCCCGTTGAGGCAGACCAAGTTCTAGGCTGTATAAACATACACACAACCCAATTTTTTTTTTTTTTTTTGCAGTGAAAAAACAACACAAAACAAAAAAACGTGCACATTTCTTTGGGGGGACGTGCTGTACAGGAGAAACTCCTTCCCCAATCAATGCACCAGTCTTTTGAAGGAAGAGACTTTAGTAAGCCACAGTTCCAAAGAGCCAATTACGCACCACCAATTGCAGACCCTCATAGAGCTCTCAAGTTTCATTCAAATAATTAAATCTTTCGGGGGCTCAATGCGTATAACCACATAAAGGCTGCGTAATGGCTGCCTCGATTGCTTACTAATTGTCTATCACCGTAAAAGAAAATAGCGCTGCTAATCTATACTTTGAAAATTCTAATTATGTGTTACAATCAAATAGATTCTTGACTGCGTGAAAGGCCATTCTCCTTTGTGATCACAGTATTGCGACAAAGAATGCACGATTACACAATAGCAGGAAGTATTCTTGCACTCCCGTCACACTGGTGCCCTCCATACAAGGTATGTATACATTAAGAACCTCCATATGAAGTATGGTCAATGAACTCATATGTGCCCTACAGGAACTGCGACACACTTTGCCTGAAAGTAGAATCATCATGAGCCTACTACGAGGTTTACTACCAAAGTTTATACTGCACATGTATCATCGTTCCGTTGCAGCCAACCTGCTAACATGGTATCTCTAAAAAGGAAATTGCAGTTGTATTTCTATCTATCAATCAAACCGCCATAGGCCGAACTGCATTTTATGAAAACAGGTTGCTAACTCCAGCCCGGGCCTTCCAGGCATGTGGTACCGTGCCTAGCGTTGCTATGTGCTTCTTTCATACCGTTTCTTTTTTCTTTCTTGTTTTTGAAGATTTTGCAGCTGATGAAGTCTTTTTTAAAGTGTCTCAAACCACGTGTCATGCGCACGAACGCCGACATCGGCCAGAAGCTCGTTAGTGGAATCGCCTGCGCCGGGCTCAACCGTAGGTCACTACAAAGGCGCGGGTTCTGCCGACCACACGTCGGCGTCGTGCTTCCGTCGAGCAGGAAGCGCCTTTTCCTTGTCACCATATGCTGCGCACGCGGACAAATACGGCGAACTTGTCGGGTGTACTTACGCGCTTCGTATAGTTCTTGCAAGGGCACACACCGAAGGCTGCGGGCGCCGCGAGCACGAGAGCGCCGATGCTACGCGCTCGTAGCGTTGGTGTTTTGTTTGGGATTCGAGCCGCGCGAGCACTCGCGTTGACGTGCAACGCGCCAACGTGGGTCTAGGAAAGTTGCAACCTTGCATTTTAAGATTACCGCTGGCGATAGAAACTCTAAAGTTGGGGTTTGACGAATCGTTTCGTGTATTTGTGCACGCGGGAACCCTGGTTGCGTGAAATAATCAAAAGCGCAGAGTTGCAGGGACTTCGTGCTGCGGCGGCGTACGAGGAGACACGTTTCAGGACCCAAAAAGCTGCCGCGTCAGCTAGTTGGAAGATTGTCAACGGTGGGACTCGGAACGGCCAACAACCCGCAGTGTTGGCACGCACGCCGTGCATGCCACAACCACAACACGACACGACACACAGCCGCCAAGAGCCGTGGAAGAAACCTCACGGCACGGCAAGGCGCTTCTGGCAGTTTGCCCGAGCAGCCGGCGTCCAAAACTTCGGGGCACTCACCGCGGGGAGTCGGGACTCCCACAATGACCCAGATTCCAAAATAAGTCTGAAAGACACCAACCTGAAAGTGCGAGCCGTGGATTCCGCGACGCTAGCAGTGGCGTGGTACCAGGCAGAGGCAGCAGCTGCGAGGATTACCATACGAGGGACGTCGGCGACGCGCAGGGTTCTACGTAGCGCATCGCTGGCAGTTCAATCAAAAGGAAAGACAACGCGTAAAAATGCACGAATACGACGTTTCGAACCCGACAAATTTCGTTCCGGCTTCGGTCGAGACAGCGTCGACCGCGTGCGTTGTTTTGCCGTGTTGTCACTAGTTGGTCGGAGAAGCCATTCGGGCTTCCCGAATTGGCGGATTCGACAGCGTGCGCGGTCGGCGCTTTTCAAGATCGCGCGATGTCGGCTTACCTTTCGCTGGACGATGCAGGGCCACATTAACGGCGGGCAACGCATTCCCTGTGCTGGACACCGGCGCGACGACGAGCAAGCGAGGCTCGTCAAAACGCAGCGCACTTCCCTCCGCACGAACAGGCGCCTCTCGACTTGGCGGTTTTTCTCTTTTCCGCTGGTTTGAGTCGCTTTAGCTTGGCTGGAGATCCGTGAGTTTCGCAAGACAATCCTAGAGTGCAGTACTCCTTCGCCTGTCGCGCTAGAGCATATGGCAGTGGTTCGGACAGCGAACTTGCGGCCTCGAAAAACCACGAGAACCAACAACAACCCACACGCCCGTGCCCGTGCGCACTTTTCCGCTCGCTTTCTCCGCTTTCTCTCAGCTCCGTTGCGGCGAGGGCAGTGAAAAGCCTAGATGTAGAGAGAGTCCAACTTTTCGATCGGTATCACGTGCTTTACAGGTGCCATTATGTGGCTAACTTTGGCTGGTCTTTGCGTCATTTACTTGGTGTTTTTATGCAACTCGAGTTGTAACTGGTAAGAGCCATTTTAGAACCCAGCCGCTTGAATATACCTCGCCACTCACGAACTTTGTCTGCATAAAGAAAACGTTGCTTTTGCTTTCTTGGGGCTGGGTCCATCACATGAAATGGATGCGGGTCTCCTCGCCACGCGACAAGGCAGCGCATGCGCATTTGCGATCAAACTACGCGAGAGGACCATGGTTTGAGATGAACCCTCTCTAAAATCTAGGCTCTGTAACGGAGCTGCGACACTGGCGACGCGTACTGGGACAGTAGTCGGCGCAGGCGGATGGAGAATGCGCGCGTGTGCCCGATCCGATAAAAATTTCGAGCACAAGGCACCTGCGGCGCTTAATTAAAACGGGCACTACGAGGAGAAAATACAGGCTACGTGCGCTCGATGAGGATGCTTATGGAGTCAATAAAGACGATCGCAAGCGCGCTTCAGCGGTCTTCCGAAAACTGCCCAACTATTTTATTTTTTTACGTACAGCATGTTTTTTTTTTGTCAGCCTTTTTTTGTTCCTGCGTTTCTGCACGTTTGCCTGAAGACGAAATTTGCCCCGTTTTCTTGAACCTTACTGGTGTCACAGCACGCGAAAACAAAAATAGCTCGTCATAGTATCCCAGCAGGATCTGGACCGATTGTTGGACAATGTATAATAGAGAACGCGATTTGAAAAAAAAAAAAAAATGTATTAAAAATATATTGTTATTCCAGTTGTTACACGAGTGTAATAGAATTCCTCTTGCCTGTTTGAAGGGACGGCATAAATCGGTTTCTATAAACGTATCAAGTTAATAAAGCAAAAATTTTGCAAAGAGGTGGCCAACGAACATGCATCAAGGGCACAAAAATTTCACTAAACACACTGCCCAGTAAAGAAAAAAAAAAAAAGAAAAACTTGTACGGCGGCCATTTGCTAATTAAAGGTGTCTGATTGGCGCAACAGCTAGCATTTATCAGCATTGTTCTCCCCTCCGTAGACTCGGTAGATGCAGCGCAAAGCGAGAGCATTACAGATTGCACCAAAAGAAGGCAAGACTGGTGGCATCAGAGCAAGAACAGCAATGTACAGAGTTTACCCCAAATAATCTACGGTGTTTATTTCACCAGAAAAATAAACTACAGACTGCCGAACGCCCATTCCATGCCCAATTGTAGCACTAGCAGTCCAAACCAGATGACAAAGTTTCAGAACTGCGGTATCATTCAAAAGATGAGTGATTTTCTGAAAGTTTTAATGAAAAATGGTGCCCATTTTCGGTAACTGGCACCACTCGTCGGCTGCCACTTTCCTGTTGAAAATCTCTGAAAATCGCTGATGTTTTAATAAGATAATGGTTCTGAAATGTTGCATCTGGTTCGGAACCCTAAGGCTACATTTGGGAGGAGAATACCCGTTTGGCGATGCATAGTTTATTTTTGCGGTGAAAAAACTAGGTAAAATTAATGTTTTGAGGGGTAATCTTGTAGTTACCACAAAGTTATTTTTGGGTGGAGCAGGGCATGGACTCAATTCACCCGATACAAAGGGAATGGCCACAACAATCCCATACAATCCAAACCTATATGTGCTGCGGTATGCACGTCCACTCGACGAAGCTGCCACGGCAAAACAAGAACTTTCTAAAGAGCTACTCTACCAATGGCAGATTTCCTTTAGCTAAGATCTGCGACGGCTGAAAAACAACAACATAACACTGTGGCAGCTTGAACTGTCAACCTTTATTTGTGAGAAACAGAAATACAGAAGTCTAATTATATATTTATCGTCTGCAGGCTTTGTTCAAGACAAACAAGAGTAAAAAAAAAATCCACAACAAAAGATATGTACAAATGCAGCAGAACTAAGCATACACTGAGCAACAAACAATCCATAGGATCCTCTAAACTAAGCAAAATTATGACAGAGTTTGTATTCCTTGAGACTTAGCTGCTCAGATCCATCTACCGTAATATTCCGAAAGATAACCCACCTAAAATTGAAAGCAAACTGTGCGAAAATAATGAGTAAGCCAACTTTTAGTGTGCGATAAAAAGAAATTTGTCAAAATGCTACCGTAGAATACCGCGCATCCGCCCGTTCCACACTAAGTGCTCATTCCCAAATTTGTAAGATCTGAGAAAATATGCACAGTACATTGATATGTAAAATTGATGACTGGACAAGTGCCTATTACCCATTTTTTCACAATTATCCCTAGATTTTGAGTGGATGCTTGCCCGGTATTTTCGGTAGTTTCAGATGTTGTAACCTGCGAAACATGTCACTGCAGGAAGGGGCGATGAACCAAAGATGACTGTCCATTCCAGTCAGCATTGTTCTCCTATCTCCCGTAGTGGCTAAGTAACACTATTTCTGCCAAGACCAACATTGGCCAGGGCCCTGCAAATTACTAGAAGTCAGCTATCTATACATGTATTTTTGGAAAAATAGCAATTTGTGCCAAAAACAAGGGTGGGTTATCTTTTGGGGGTGGGGCATCTCTAGGATTATTACTGTAATTCTGTTAGATAAAAAAAGTGTAAAAATGTTTGCTGTTAGAGTAGCATAAAAACGAACCACTAAAACATCATCTGGCACATATGACACCTTTGGTCGGGAATAAGAAGACAGAGGAATGGAATATTGTTTTTACCTAAACGCAAGAAAGATTGATATCTCAAAGCAGGTGTCATATAAATACATGATTATGAAGATGCCAGTGCAGGGAAGGAAGGCAAAAACACATTGAGTATGAGCGAGTTCGAGTCAATACAGTTGTCTACACCTTTCGTCAACAGTATTAAAAATCGGTACAATGTCAATCCACAGTAAAGCCTGCTGGTAGTGTGGGAATTCGACTAGCAAGGTTCAAATCGGGAGCACAAACCACTGCAGTGCACGCACGGACTCGCCAATCGGTTCTCCAGCACAGTTAACTGCTAAAATAGAATGGCACGCTACAGGACGTGAAAATTGAAACCGAAAAAAATTACTCTGCACTTACTACAGCACCAGATGTAAGAAAACAAGAACTGTGGGGGAAGTGAAAATTGTCATACTTTCTTTTCAGATAGTGAAACATAACTTTCGTCACAGATTTATTTTCTGCAAGTTTGTATTTTTTATATAGATACAAGTAAAAACAAAACAGCCATGAAGACAGTTTTACAAACATATTAGATCACACCTCAAGTGGGCACACCTCGAGCAAGTGCAAAAGACCTGGGACCAGGAGCAAAAGCATGACCCAGTCTGTGTCCAGATGCGGAACATCGAGAGTTGAAGCCGCACTGACCTATCTCAATCCGATGAAAAAAGTTAAAGAATGTTTGCCATTACACTGACCAGCTCCTTGATCACTGCTGGCTAGCAATCACTCCCTGCTCCTCAGCACCTTTGTGCGAGTACAAACAGTGGCATACAGAAGAAAGTCTCATGAACAATGCCAGAGTCTGGATATGCGTGCCCAATCTATGTGGTAACCATACTGGATATTCAGCTGACCGTTCTGGGACGTCGTGGACACTTCAGAGGCCCACTCCCTGCCACCGGGTAAAGCAATCACCCTTAGGTTCGTTATGTTAAGCTATGTGTTGGCACATGCCCCATGAGGCAGACACGTTACAAAACTGCCCCGGAACATTGCTGTCATTTGTAAGGAACAACTTGCATACACAAATTGCAGTGGGGCGAGCTTGATAATTAACCTGAGGAAAGGTTTCGGGGCACTGCATGCACTTACATATTTCAGAGCTAGTAGATGATTCCACATGTTATAAATAGGGTTCAGTGTTTTTGGGGATTATTTTTGTTTAAATTCGGGGGTGTTTTTTCAACCACCGAAATCGGTATTACTCCGTACAAATTTTTGTTGTTGGCCAGAAAATCAAAATTTATCAAAGCTTTTGATGAAAAAAAACAAAAACATATAGGACACGTTTGTGAGATTTTTTAACCTTCAGGGAAGGTATGCATGACCCAAACACTTGAAAAACATCCCGGTACCGATATGAGAAGGAAACAGGATAATGTGTACGTGTTCCTGAAAAAAAAGCAACCTCACGGATAGTTCAGAGTAGTGCTGTGTCAACACAAAATAAAGTTGTTGTTAAAAATTTTCTTCCTGTGAAGCTGGGGATTTATTATTTAAGGACAGCTAAAATTCGTTGGGTTTTCAGCTTTTCTCCGATTTTGATGAAACTGCCTAGGGTGTTAACTTTTGGAGTTTATGAGTATCTACCAAGAACACGGAATCCTAGTTATAAAGCATGGATGGCTCAAATTACGGGTGATTCATAAACCTTTTGGCATAAAGTGCACTTGATTGTGGCAGATCAGAATGTGCCTTTTTTGGCCGAGTGCGCTCAGTTATGGCGGATCGGATGAAAATTATGAGCAAAGGCTAGGGGGAAGAGTTTGCACTTGGATGGCTTTTCACCTTCGTGTCTCCGAGTGTGGCGGATCAGACTGCAATTCTGCCTTTTCACCTGTCTGTGTTTGGGTGTGGTTGATCAGATTGCAATTATTAGCAAAGTTTAGGGGACAGAGCTTGTACTTTTAAAGGTTTTTCACCAATGTGTGTTTGATTATGCTTTTTCAGATGAGAACCCTGAGTAAAGGTTTGGGGACACAGCTTACATCTGTAAGGCTTTTCACCTGTGTGTGTTCGATTGTGTCTGACCAGCTCACTACTCCGAAGAAAGGCTTGGGGGCACAGATTGCACTCATAAGGTTTTTCTCTAGTGTGTGTCCGATTATGGCTGGTCAGCTGGAAATTCCGTGCAGGGGCTTGGGGGTGAAGCTTGAACTTATATGGCTTTTCCGCAGAGTGTGTTTGATTATTGCTTTTCAGAAGGGAATTCCCAGCAAAGACTTGGGGGCACAGCTTGTACTGAAAAGATTCTTCACCAGTGTGTGTTCCATTATCGTTGGTTAGTTGGCAATCCTTAAAGACTTGAGGACATAACTCGCACTTGAACAACTTATTACCCTTGTGCTTTTGAGTATTACTGGGCACTTGGAACCTAGAGCCAGACAACATGAGAGGATGCTGACACTTGAGTTGCTCATCCCCATGGTCAACCAGGTGATTCACGATTCCACGCTGATCTCTCGTGACATAGGTGCAGGAACAGCATCTGAACGAGATGTTCTTGGTGGCTTTTAGTGAACTGTTGGTCTCTCCAGAAAGTGCAGCTCCATCACCTACAAGGCCTCAAGTGTATTAGGACCCACAAGAAAAGCCCAACCAAGATAGCTCCCACCGTAAACCGGAGACATAAAAAAACGGACAACACAACAAGAAGTCTCAAACACAGCTTCTAGATAGCTACTAATTGGTTTAGAAATAAGCAGTCAATATTGAAGGTCAGCTTTGGCTGAACAGTTTAATTTTTTGCTGCCTTTTTTATTTTGGTTCATGGAAGCACTCATATATAATTGTTCCATTAGCATCAACAAGATTGATCCCATTTAAAGGAGTGGTGCAACGATATTCAATTGGAATGTTTTTTTTCACTTTACACAAGCTTACTGGCACCAGTGGGACTCAAAAATACTCGCACGCAACGCCACTGGCCAAGAAACTCCTTTGTTGCAGTGTAATTTCAAGGACAAAGGCGATAATTTTCATTCAATCTCTCCTTCGCAAAACTTTATGATCTAGCTGGGAAGTCACAGTATCACCCAGTGACGATATTTGAATGCGGCTCTTAGATTTGACCCAAGCATTGCGTGGGAACTCGATTTGGGCTCGTGATAATCGACAGCTCATGAAGCATTCGGGTAGTGGCCTGTGTCCAATCGCAGCAATGACGACAATAGCCCAACCATAACGATGTCTGGAACTTAGCGCTTGTCCTGTGCCTTGCCAACCCCAGCGCATGGCTATGATCAACACTGGTGGCCTATAATTGGCTCCAGATCACGTAGCTGCTTGTTCTGGCTGAAAGTTGAGAAGGTAAACGCTGCTCTTTTTTCTTTTTTTTTAATTTTTCTGCGACTTTGATTGCGTGTGGTGAAAAACGAACAGGTGTTTCAGATCCGTTCTAAGCAGTATTTGTGCAAAGTAAAAAAATTGTTGCATCGCCCCTTTAAGTATTCATTCTTTCTCCACCTGGTTAGGTGTTTGTTTTCTTTGTGGGTAGCAAAGTTCCTTCTTGTGTGCATTAGGCTATGTTGTAATCCAGTACCAAGGAAAAACATTCTAACTTACATTGCTATAATTACTAGTGGGATTTGATCTTGTCCACTGTCTTTTTGCTTAAAATTTAAAAGGGAAAGTGATGTCACATGACCTGGCATCATGTGACATTTACACCAATTCAGTTGTCCCTGCTCAATGTAGCGGGGAAAATGACATCACGTGACCCGCTGTCAAGTAACCTATACACCGATTCGGTTTCGCTGTTGAACGTAGCGGGAAAATTGATGTCACGTGACTTTATCTTCCCCTTTAATTGATGTCAAGTGACCTGACGATACAGAACTTATATATCAAAATATTTTTCCACTAAATTTAGCAGGGATGTTGACGTCTATTGACGTATACTACATGAATTCGGTTTTCCCGCTAAATGTAGCGGGAAGATTGTTAAAACATATCGGGCCCTCACCCTGGAAACGACCGAGGTCTTCTCAACAAATTGAAATGATTGCTCCTCGAGCACTGAATTCCGTGCATCGTAGTATTTCGGACCTAAAGGCTGCCGACTTTTTTTTTTCTGACCGTTCGTGCGAGATGTTTCATATGTCTCTCACAGTCGGGGTGCCTCCATCTGGGCCGAGCACGGCCCAGGCCTCAAAAAGTAGACCCGTGCAGAGCTTTACCACTAGCACCACATTTCGGCAAAGACAGAGAGCCCGGTGATGCGTAGCGTAACTTTGCGGTGAAGCAAACCCTGTTAATTTCTCGGGTCTACACCGTGTACTTGGTGGCTTGCGCGTGACACCATCGCACCACGCCGGTGGTCCCTCTACACTCCTTCTTGCTTAGAATAAAAAAATTGGTGGTGTGAAATGAACATTGGAGATGCAAGTTCAGCAGCCAAGGCCACTACAATGGCAGCTGATGCCACATCGGTGCGTGCCACAGAAAAAATATGCAAATAGACGCGTGGTGCGGGCGTCTGCTAGGCTCGGGGAACCAGCCACGAGCTCCAGACAACCGAGGCAAAGTTTGCCGCCTCGATTTCGGACAAGAAGACCACGAGCAAAGCTGCCCGACGCCCCTCCTCCCGCTACCACGTTACCACGTGGCATACGCGAGCAGGCGCAGGTTACCACGGCAACGACTTTTGAGCTGCCGAGTCGGGCGAGCGACGAGCCGACGGCTGCCCCTTTCTCATCCCTCTCCTTTGTACTGGCTCTGTCGCCTGCTGCACCAACGCTTTGTCGAACCTGTTCGAAACCTGCCATGGTTGCGGTGCAAACTAAATGGACTCGGTGACACCTCAATACGTGAAAGTAAGTTGCGACGAATAGGGTATTCAAATAAGTTCACCTGTCGCGATGCCGTTACGCTGCCACAGATACGGTATGCCGCCAACGACATACAACTCGGCGGATGGGCGGGATGGCTGCAACGGCTGCTGGCGATAGCTGCCGGGATGCAAGCGCAGTCGCGAAGGCGCAACGAGAAAGCGTGTGATCTGTACTAAGGGTTCCCAAAAATCCCTGCCGTCGTGGTGCGGTACGTTTTGCAAAGGGCCTATTAACAACACCATCCGTCGGGTAAGATGCCGAACGACGGTGGCAAACGTTCGCAGCTGACGTCTCGCGAGCCACCCAGAGCACCTCTACTTTAGCTAATAAAACTTATTTTTATTATCATAATTACCGAATGGATGAGAATGGCGAGGCGTCTCTTGAATGCTGGACATCCAACAGGCGCTAGTTGCCTTTTGCCGTGCTTTATCTGCGCGCGTGAATGCTCGAGGCTCGTAAGACACCAAAGTGCGATCGAAGGTAGGAAGCTAGCGCAGGGGGAGGAACCACCTAAGGACATCCCTTCTGTACTCATCCCTTCAGTGGACCACATTATATCTCCGTTTTCCTGCGAGAGTTTTTTTTTTTCTACAGCTGGACTGGAAGCGCGCGCTCTCTTTCTCTTCCTACGGCCTTTGCAATTGGGGCAATCACCACCTCCCGCCGCAATTTGCGGGGGGCGCTGTCACCTCACCCCTGGGCTACCCTTTGCCGTTTGCACAGAACGCGTCTGACAGTATCTCAGCGCTGTCGCAACTTGCGGCCGACATTTTTATAGCCTTTGACACCTGATCCTTACGTTTAGGCCCTCAGCCACTATCTAATGCGCTTCTGATGAGCCCGAAACGGTGAACATTTGACGCACATCTCCGAGAGATATAAGAGTAAAAAGTAGTAAGTAGAGACAGCAAATGCAATTGCGGAAAAACTATACTCGTCTTTACCTCCAGGACTTCTGTTGCAACTCAAGAACAGGAGGAGACGGAGCCCTTCTACATGGAGGAACTTTAAATGATAATTCGTACACTCTCGTGAAATGTAAGCAGGCCCAATCTATCTATTGCCGTCCGCATCATCATTTCATAGGCAGCACATGAAGTCGGTCAGCTGCTCTAGACGAGGGTGTAGTAGTCTGTACAATTTTCGCACCGTGTATATTAAAGCCTAGAGTGCTTCCTCGAGGGCTTGTGCACATATCCAGCTGATTTTTCGTTTTTGTCTGTGACCGTCTTTGCATGGTTAATCAGAAGTATTCTGAGGAACTTGTTGCAAATTAAACTAGCGCAAAGCAGCTCGAAGGGACTCTCCGAGTGGGGTGAAGTGGGGTGAGGTGGCTGCGCCACTGGTGGCAACCAAGTGAACTACATACGGAGAAAAAATGCCATTGACTCGCGGGCGATTGCAAAGGCCGTAAGAAGAAAAAGAGAGCGCGCGCTTCCAGTCCGGCCGTGTTTTTTCTTTCTTCACCATGTCTAGCGCAACACTAGACGCAGTTTGACGTAACCCAAAATAAAAATCGGAAGTTACAGTCCGCCGTGACCCCTGGTAAAAATTAAATTTACGTCGGCCGTAACCCAAAATAAATATTAGAGTTGACGTCCGCCGTAACTTTAACTCTAAACATCCAAATATGCCCGTGGTCGCCGCGGAAAGTCGGGGAAAAAACGCGAGAAGAAACGACCGAATCGAGCGGAGGCTCTCGGTGCGGCGTTGTACAGGCGCCAATGACGGAGACCGGTTAGCCATCCAGAGATATGTTGGACGGTTCTGCTCGACAAGGGCGACACCTTATGGACACAGTTTGGTGGGTGTGCATACCTGTAGGCGTGCGGGAGCTTTCTTTCAAAGTCGAGGAGGCCGGGGACGTTGAAGGAGCAAGCGTACCGCTGGCGGAAGCACCCGGGGTCGCTGTGTAAAGTCGGGGAGAAATGGGAGAAGAAATGATTGAGTCGCACGGAAGCTTCTCGGATGCAGCGTTGTACCACGGTCCCCCGATCCCCTCTCCCGCTCCCCCGGGAGAGGCCTGCCGATTCTTCTCGCGAAAAAAAGACTTGCTCGCGAGAGAGAGAGAAGTCCTTCTGCCTGCTGTGACAGACAGTGGTGGCACAGCATGCGGGGGAAACCGTGAAAGCTAAAGCCGCAGTGATAGCAATGAATGCGGCCAAAGTCAAGCCGTTTTTAGCGTTTTGCGGCATCTACTATATGCTCTTGTGTAAGTAGCCCGACTTCTCAGTCGTTTCAGTCATTTTAGCAGTTTCTGGGTTTTCACGGGAATTAGGAGGCATGCAACGCCTAAAAATTGCAATGTGCCATGTAGTAAATCAAGTACGGCAGGAAACCGAGATCTCCGACACCAAAAGGTGCCGTCCAATGAAAACCTTTAAGATGCCTGGTTGAGGAACATTTCACGGCGAGGCACCGACAACAGAAGCCATTTGCAGCCAAGATCCAGGGCCGCTGTGTGCTCACTATAAACGAATTAGCAAACATTGGCAACAATGCAAGTGTGATATGTTAGGCAAATGACAGCACCATAACGTTTTTTTTTTTTTTCGGGACATTTTTTAAAATACGACTGCCAAACTATTTATATAAAAAAAACGTGTGGATGGGTTTGGATTTATTAGTACTAATTAATTATAAATAGCAATAAAACTAAAGTTGTTATATAGAGGCCATAGGTAATAAACACTAAAAATTTTATAATGTCAAATGTTTCTTCTTTTTTTTAAGTTTTTATTATTTTTTTTTTTTGATCAGCCGAAAGGGCAACAGACACTAAAGGCAGAAAATGCCTGACGAATGTCTCTGTCCCCTTTTTAGTTCATACATACGTTACACAGTATACTATACACCCTTTCTTCAAGGGCGCCGCCATCTTGAATTGTCATCACTTCCAGTATGGGCGAAAACATTGTTCTGCCGTCGCCACGCCAATAGAAGACATTTAGTACATAAGCCTATCCGTCACACATTCTTGTTTTGCCTCCCCCTTATTTTTTTACTAGTTACAGGTTGAAACGTTTTAGTATTTTTTCGTCGCCCATACCGGATCCGCCTATTAAATGGCTGGGGACGAGAGTTCACAGAAAAGTTCTATACTGTGTGCAGCTGTATACATCAGCGATTCAAACAATGTCATGGCTTTATAATACATCATCAAGAGAAGATCGCAACTAGTAATACAGATTATGAAAGAAACTTTTTTCACAAGTTCAGAGACAAAAACCATCAATTTGTACATGTATAAAAATGGCTATAAAACAGTGTCACTGCCCACCAAGAGTATCCTCAGCTCTTTCTTAAATTTAAAAAAGGAGTCATTAAAATCCACGAAGGTTCCAATTGAATTTAATAATTTGGTCACCTGATAATCTTTAGTTTGCTTTCCGTAATTTATTTGAATCTGTGGAGGTCATCTTAAAGAGTGCCAAAAGGTGTATCTATGCACTACATCACTCGTAATTATATCATAAAGTTTCTCAGTTTTAATTAGTTGCATTAACTTGAAATCATAAATTTGGTCTCGGTGTAATTCTCAACGAATACATATGGTGGGATGAAGCGGTCCAAATAATAGATAAAAAGCTATTAGAGACTGTATAGCTAAATTTTCAAGCATAAAAATACATTACGTTGTTTGCGCTCTGCCTTATTTATACCTCCGTTTCGTGCTCGCTTTAGCTACAGTTCCTTGATACGGGGAAACAGCAGTTTCTCATATTCATCTTGTCTATGAATCCCAGAAAAGGGTTATTCGTCTCGTTATGCAGACGTATGAACAGCCACACAGCCCTGTTATTTGAAAAATTAGGCATTGTTCAGTTCATTCTACACAAATGACCCTGTTGTTTACTCCGATATTCGTGACACGATCGATTGCATGACATTGCAATATGATATCTCTCGTATCTCCAGCTGGTGCAACACATGAAAAATGAAACTTATCCTAAGTGTAATCATGTGCGTTTTACGTGCAAGCATTAAACCTGTCTCATTTACATATCACTGGAAACCTTTTAGCTACTGTACCAGAATTTAAATACCCTGAAGTATATTTTTCAGAAAACCTAGCCTGGACCAAACACGTCGACTATACAACTGCAAAAGCAACTAGAATGCTGAATTTTATCGAACGGAACTTTAAAAACTGCCCAAAAGCCATCAAATGTACATTATTTGTTACATACATAACGCCAGCCAAATTTCCCGAGATCCTCATCAGGCCTATCCTGTAAACCAACTCGAGAAAGAGAGAAACAGAGCAGCTAGACTTAATTCAAGAAATTATAACGTTAGCTCAAGCATCTGCCTACTAAAAAAGCTAGATCGATTATCTCACAGAAGAGGGAGTACATGATTAAAATTCTACCATAGCATCTTTCATTATTCCTTCAGAATAAGTAAAACCAAGTATTTGCTACCTCCCCACATCACATCAGGAAGGCGGGACCACGCTAAGAAAGTGTGAGAATATGTGTATGTGTTCAAATATGACCTTTTTCCGTGCACAACAAGAGTCTGGAACTTGCTACCTGAAGAATAAGCTTCATAATGTCTACAACAGTGTTTTTTAATGAGATGCTAAATGCTGTCATTCCTTGGCTGATTTTCACATTCATGCCTTCATTGCTATGATCATGCGACTAATTTTGTGTCTTGCCTGCATCATTGCCTCATGTTTGTACCCTTTTGCCAAAACACGTTCACGTCCCTCCCTCATAATAATGCCTTCGGCCACCGAGAGGTAACCTGAATAAATAAATAACAAATAAAAAGACCAATTTTCTACGATTATAAATTTGGTCTAACATACAAAAAACCTTGCAACAATCTAACTACTAGTAATTTGCTTTCACTTCCTTCCTCGCAATTAAAAAGGGACTTCATACGCTTAACCTCGATGTCAGGGCGGTCCCACCCTCGAGGACAAACTATGGTAATGTCAGATGACCTTCCCTAAGGCTTCAAGTTATTCTTCATAACTTGGGGAACGAGGGGCCAGGACAGGCATCGCAATATCCGAAGTGAAACAGAACCACCAGAAACGTTTGCCTTTGAGTCGCTCCACCCGTTGAAATTTAAATCTGTGCTCACCGTTTCTGACCAGTCTAAGATCCATGCAGTGATCGTGTCTCCACTTCCGGCACTGATGGTAATTGAAAAGTCGAACCGCCTTACCAAGTAGCTTCCTCGGCGACTTCATTGTTAAAATGCCCCCCCCTCCCCCTCCCCCCTCCCCTCCCCCCCCCCCCCCCCCCCCCTGCAGGCAGTGTCTGTCGCTTTACCCCCAACCACGGACCATAAATTCATGATTCTGGTTTCCACCCTCCACAGAGATTGAAGATGCCGCAGCAAGAGCTTTTCCGATGCCCCAGCCAAAATAAAGGCGCTGTTGTCACTCCACAGTGTCTATCAGTGCTCGTGTGAGTAGCCTAATTTATGTCATTCTTTAGTGCCATTTCAACAGTCTAGGTTTTCACGTGAGTTGCAAGGCACGCCATGCCCAAAAACTGTTGCGCACCGTGCTGAAAATCAAATGCAGCAAGAAACTACAATAAAAGCAGCAAGAAACTCATCTGCGATACCACGAGCTGCCATTCAAAGAAAGCCTTCGGGATGCTTGGTTACGGATCATCTAGGCAAGATAGCAACAAAGGGAGCCAGTGGCAGCCAAGATCCAAGATTGTTGTGTACTCACTTCACTTTAAAGAAGGAGACCACAAGGTAGGAATGAAGAAAAAAGTGCCAAGGCCGACAGCGGTAGCGACAAAATTTTTCTCATATCCATTTAACATGCAACCAATGTCTTTGAAGAAGCGTAGAGCACCCATTCTTTTGCTAATTATTCCTGCATTTATTCTTGAAAATGTAGAGGAGCAGATCTGGTACATGACTAAATTGAGACTGGCCAATCAAGAAAAAGATATAAATATCAACCAACGGGCAATGAAATACGGCCATGGTCCAGGCATCTAGCAAGCAGAGTCGGGCGGGCGAGCAGCTCTCTTTCGCCGATAACGAGCGCCACGGCGGCAGATGCGACATTAGGAAGAACTATCGCCTTCACTGGACGGGAGGAGGAATCGGCAGGTCACTCATGCGGGAGCGAGAGAGAAGACATTTGAGCAGCCATGGTTGAACAGATGCCAACGATGAACACCATTTATGGTCTTCATTGTTGGAGGTGGGTTCTGCTTGACACAGATCCCACAATGCCCTGTCTTGTCCTTGTCATTCGCGCTGTTTCTGAGATGCCTTCCGGGCAGTTTGGTACACTTGCATACCTGTGGGAGTATGGGGGCTGCCAGTCCGAGTCAAAGCAGTCACTACGAAAACAGCCAAGGGGAAACAGAGGAGTGCTGCGTAAATGTGTGTCATTGAACCTAGTCAAGAGTCATGGGCCCCATGTACCAGAGCAATTACCACACTCGCATGTTGAGGCTAAAATGTATAAAAGCCATGTCAACCCTTCGAGTGCCATGCCCGTGTACGCTCGGCGTGCTCCTGTGCGTACTCTAGGCTGCGGCAGAGTATAATCGTTATGTGGTTTAATTTTTTGTCTTACAACATCACCTATTTTCGGCATGTGAAAATTTTCGTTTAGGTGATTTCTGCTTTAGTTTGCTCTCTCGTTGTTCCGGGATGGTGAATATAGGGCGTCCCAAGTCACCAGGCTTGATCTAAAATGGACCGTAAAAATCGACGCCTGCCCGAAGCAATCTAAACTTCTCGTCAAAGGAGTATTTCAGAGGTCGGTTTTTAGAGCACAGCTCTTAGGCGCCCGTGTCCGGCTTGAGCGGCGTCGCCGTCGCCATCGGCGTAACCGCACGATGACTATGACGTCATCCTCATCGTCACTGATGATGTCATTGGTGACGTCACTGATGACGTCATCGATGACGATGACGATGATTTTCCCCGCTAAATCTAGCGGAAAAAATTTCTCTGCTAAATTTATCGGAAAAAATTTCCCCGCTAAATCTAGTGGAAAAGATTCCCTGCTAAAGTTAGGGGAAAAAATTGCCCCGCTAAATTTCCGCCAGATTTACACGCAATGCTCTCACCAAATATGTGCATTTTCTGTAACTCGCGTTAAGCATACGTCGATCCACACCCATGTTAATAGTGGGGGACTTTCCACCTTCTCCCCTCAGTACCCTTCCCTCGTCCTCCTCAAGAGCTGTGCTCTAATTCGGCGTTACAAGGGATTGTAAACGCCTTTAATTTTCTTCTTTTAAAAATTACAAAGCGTAGCTCCCTTTCTGTAAAAAAAAAAATAGCGCCAAAAAACTTGCCAGGGTCAACGATGGGTGGCGACGCAGACAACCGAGTTGAGCTGCGGGGCGCGTTTGGCGCAAGTATTGATAGAAGGTGCAGCCGACTAGCGAAAGAAAGCAGACAACACGCAGACGAAATCCGTTGCCAGCAAAAGCGCCGTCGTTATGCATATGCCATTTTTTAACTTTAAGTTTTGCTTTTACTGTCTGCATTTATTTTTTTCACCAAAGGAACATTACAAAAAGATTATGCTCAATTTAATAAACCACGGTGGTCGCGAGCCGTCTCGATAAGGAGGTAGCGAAATCTATCAATACGAGTGCCAAGCGCGCCCCACCACTCGACTTGGTCGTCTGCGTCGCCCCCCGTCATTGACCCTGGCAAGTTTCTTTGCCCTATTTTTTACATGAAGAGAGTTACGCTTTGTAATTTTACAAGAAAAAACTGACCTGTGAAATGCACTTTTGACAAAAAGTTTAGATTCGTGCAAGCATTGATTTTTACAGTCCATTTCAGATCAAGCCTGGTGACTTGGGACACCCTATATACTGTTCAACCATAGCCTCCTCTATACTCACAAAGCCTGGCAGTTCGATGATGCAGCCATAGAGCGCCCGGTCGCAGATTTAGAGCGAGAGGATCTGGTAGCACAGATAATTTCTCAGGGAGAGCGGTAGTAAGCGCACAGCTTTTGAGCGCCGAGGACCCGAGACACACTGTTCGCTATGGCTTGGGAGAAACTGATTCGACTGGCAGCTGATGTCGAGGCTATGGTGATTGCGGCCACCGAGGTCTGTGGCGGAGGCTACGCCACAGACCAGCTGAGGACGTCCTTGGGACCATCTGCGTTGTATGGGCAGTTGAGTGCCCTATGGCACATGGACCGGCGAAAACTTTAAGCTGGGGATACTGACCTTTCGACACTGTTCCTGTGTATCAATATCTGCAATCGATCAGCCCCGGCAGTTTGCCCCACAATTTTGAGCGTTACAGGTGGAACCAGCTGAACAATGAGGGAAGGAACTACCAACTATTTTAATAAATCGTCCTCCTCTTCTACTAGTTCTTACGCATATCCATTTTTTTTTTTATCCTGAATTGTGTTGCCCCCTTTCTTCTATTTAAACTGAGTCGTGAGGGCACCCTGCAGAAAGGCTTTTCTTGAGGTTGCAGGGTTATTGAGTCTCATTGTTCAGCTAGTTCCACCTGTAATGTATAATAACAAACTAGCTCAACTCATCCCTGTAGTAACTTTGAGCACAAACGAAACAGACGAAACCGAATTGGAGGAACAGGTAAGGGGTGGCGTTTCATTTACCCTCGACAACAGGAGAAAAAAAAGTATAGTGTGTTTTGGCGTCTCGCCGCAGCAGGGCGCCCGTTACATGACTCCCCCCTTATCCGTTGCTTGCCGATCAACCTTTTCACTTCTGGCGGCCGCATCACGTGACCTTCTGCCAGGCTTTGTTAGAGTTCCGAATAATGGTCGAGGTGCCATTTTACATACTACCATGACTCGTCTCAAAAAGTACAGTATGATAAATATGTCCTAGGTTGGACGTATGCAGATATCAATTAAAATTGTGCCGATAGATAAATGTGTTCCGATTATGTAAATATATTCCATAAAGCACGATACTGTGTTGATACCGAAATTGGAATCGGCATGCGAAGAAAAACCATGAGCGCCAGCGAAATAGTTCTGGAAGCCAAAAGGTTAACTAACTTACCTGCTCTAACAGATGACTCTGCAGCTTTGTACTGGGTGTTCCAACACGCGTCGGCACCTTTGACCAGGACGTCGGTGGCATCAAACAGAGGCGCCTGACAACCAGGAGGAAATCGTACCACTGCTGACAACTGCAAAATGCTCCGTTGCACTGAATCTCCCATTCTTTACTTCAGTGAATATGCGATGACTTAGGATAAAATGGTGATTGGAAAGTTCAGAAATCTCGGATGCAAGCACAACATGCTCACTTACGGCTTCGCTTCGCTTTTCGAGGGGCCGCGTCAGCTGGTCTGAGCTTCCCTTCTTTGAAAACACACTCGGCAAAACGCCTGGCTTCAGTCGCATGTTTTTTGTTGAAAGACCCGCACTTTTCATCAACTTGGGGTTCCATATGTAGTCTTCATCGGAGAAGTGATAGCCGCACAAGCGATCAATATTGGTCGGAACCCAGGTCGGAAACGACGGACGTGCGAGACGGGACCACAAGGCGCAAAGTTTCTCGTCTTTCGGAAACTGGTGGCACGGCATCTCGCAAAGTGAGAAGTTTTTAAAGCAGCTTTCTGCCGCGCAAGTGCGCGGCATATCGGCGCTAAAGCGCTAAAAGGCGCAGGTCTTCAAAACACTGGAACTCGGCAACATTCAGCGACCGCGAACTCCTCCACCGCCTTGAAAAGTCGACCTTGAAGCAGTCTCACACGAAGCCACGGCCGTGACCGGGGCCTTGTGAAGTTCATTTCAAGGCTATCGCCTCGCACCTAACGGGTTCAGTCTTGGGAACAGTACCTGTTTGTTGAGTAGTGGTCTCCGAACGTAAAACTGCGTAAAACCAAATTCACGTCCACATGGGTCTGTTGTTGTTGTTCCTGAGAGAATGCTAAACGAGCGATGGATCAAAGAACACGGCTGAAGCTGAAGCCCTTGAACTGGGGGGCGGCTCGCGCCCTCTGGTCTCTGCGTCAACAAACAAGTGTCTGCTGCGTGAACCGCTGCGCGAGTTTTTGACATTTGAGAAATATATTGCGTGTTTTTATAAAATTTATTATATTTAGAACAGAAACTAAGGCCGTTCTCGAGCCCGGGGAGCCGGCGATCACGATGTCAAGTGTAGAATCAGTGAAGCTTTAAAGCGAAACTGAAACAGCGGACAATAGACGCGCCTTGTGTCGGCGTTACGAGGGCGGTACGAAATCGAGTCCAGGCGCTCTGTCCTGTCCCCTTCTTCTCTTCCTAACCATTTGTGCTTTTTCACATACAGTTTAACCAACTACCCTACCATGTTAATTTTAATTTTAACATCATCAAGTCCAGGCGTCAACGGGAATTTCAATCATGACGGGAACGACCAAGGCCAGGGACGACGGTGGGTTGGCGAAATGCAGCGACTGGGGAAGGTGAGTTGTGTACACAATACGCATCCACGCTGTGCGCGAAGAATAAAGCTACCTAAGAGGTGCTGACGCAGGCAGTAGGCGCGTTCGATTTACCTACACATCTTGCACCGGTGGTAGCCCCGAGCGTATTCGATTTGAGGGTGCAGCCCTGGGGACTGTACCACGCTGTTCGGCTCTGCGATTTACCGATTTACAAAGTGTAGCTCCATTTTTTCACCTGGCGTACACTTTCTGCACTCGCTCGTTTCGACGGTGTAGGCGGGTGCATGATAGCAGACGACGTTGCAGACGACAAAATGAACGCCCAAACGATTCGCGCTATCATCGGCAACTAAGAAACCGTTCTGTCTCGCGTTTACGCGGGGAGGATGGCGAGACTGCACTCGACGGCGGCTTGCCGCTTTTTGTCACCGAAGGTAAGTGGCAGGTGCTGTTGTCAACCCGAGCAACAAGTACACCGTCTCGTGCGTTTCTTAGACGGGGTCCGGGTCCGAGTGGCGTCATCAGAACTCTCCACAGACGTGACCGAAGAAGACGACGAAAGTCCAAAAAACGTTTGGGAAGACGACAGTCGAAGCATCAGATAAAGAGTTGTACAAAAATTCGAAAGACCCTGGAGCAAAAAATAAAAAGCAGTTATGGCGAAAGTTAGCCGGACGCCTCAATGAGGCATTTCCAAACAAGCCCTTCACGCACCTGCAAGTTTGAAACAAATGAAAAACGTTAAAGCGGGCAGACAAGCAAACGAAAAAGCGAAACGAGTGCCGTGAAACGAACTCGCTGTCAAAGTAAGGCAGTTTTAAATCAGCACTGCTTTTTTTTTTTTTTTTTTTTTTTTTTTACACATGGGAACTTGATAATAAATAGCAATATGTACAGTGGTGATACGGCAGATGTAAGGTATATACAGGGTGTCACTAAAAAAATTTACGCCGTCTTTTTTTACCGCAAAAATAAACTAGGCATCGCCGAACGCTCATTCTCCGCCCAAACGTAGCGGTAGAGGTCACAACCGGATGCCAAAGTTTCAGCCCGATCCGATAACTTAATCAAAAGTTATAAGTGATTTTGTGAAAATTTCAATGGGAAAATGGAGCCCATTTTTGCCCATTTTCGGTTTCCGGTGCCATAGAGCCCCATGTGTTCGAAAACTCCGTCGGCCGCCATTTTCCCATTGAAATTATCAAAAAATCAGTTATAACTTTTGATTAAGTTATCGGATCGGGCTGAAACTTTGGCATCTGGTTGTGACCTCTAGCGCTACCTTTGGGCGGAGAATGAGCGTTTGGCGATGCCTAGTTTATTTTTGCGGTAAAAAAGACCGTGTGAATTTTCTTTTGTGACACCCTGTACTTCTGTGATTTCAAAATGATGTGGGGGGTATCGGTGGCCGAGTGGTCTAGCGCACACCTGGGGCCCTAATCTGGACACTTGGCGAAAAAGTTGGCGAGAAATCCGGAGGCTATGATTGGCCGGCGCCAAGGTCAAGTGCAGCGTTGGCCAATCACGGCCGCCAGATTTTTTGACGACTTTCTCGCCAAGTGTCCAGATTATGGCCCCAGCTCGGAGCACATGGAGCGAAAGCTTGCGCTGCAGAACCCAGGGATCCTGGGTTCAATCCCCGCCCCTGCCCGTTTTGATCTGGATGAGCATCGTACCGGCATGCGGTCGTGTATCACTACGGCGTGGTGCACGTTAAAGACCCCAGGTTCAAAAATATACGAAAGAGTAGACAGAAAGGACGGACAGGACAAACATCTTTGTCTACTCTTTCCTCTAGGTTCAAAAATATACGAAAGAGTAGACAAAGAGGACGGACAGGACAAACATCTTTGTCTACTCTTTCGTATATTTTTGAATCTATTACCAACGCGCTCAATCCAAGTTTACCCCAGGTTAGCGGCTGTACCGCACTCATCTACAGCTGAGACACCAGACGCCCACTCAGGCAGACTAACTTCCCGCTGTACACACACACGACAATTTGCTTGTTGAATGATGTGCTTGGGCCGACTAGTTGAGTTCTGAGAGGACGGTGTGTGCAAAGATAAATTGAAAAAGCCAGCAGCGTTGTTTTTTTTTTTTTTTGTAGAAAAATTGTAGTAAATTTATGTTTGCAGGCATATAACATATGGTAATTTTCTTTTCTGTTTCCAAAGAGAAGGGCTTATTTCAACTCTTAATGCTATTAGTGGCATCCTAATTCGGAAGGATGAAGCAATCAGCCTGGTTTTGTGTGGCATCCGGATTTAATTCGAGACCAGTGATACATATTTTAGCTGAGGACCAATTAAAGCATTATACGCTATGGGTTTAGTTTTTTAAGCGACCTTATAAAGACGATAAAGACCGTTCGGCTACTTTTCGGGATGGTATATATATCTAAAATTCCCATGATAAGCTGTAAATAATTTTTCTGTCAAGATATTTGTATGTTGCACCAGCTTCAATTGATATGCTAAACAGTGAATGACCAAACTGGGTACCTCTGTAGTGAGCTGAAAAATTTAGTTTTGCTATTGTTGATCTTCATCTGCCATTCTCGACCCCATGACCAACCACGCAACAAGTCACTGTGTAAAAGGGTAGCCAGATACATTAAATCTTTTCCCATAAATCACGTGGTCCTCCACATATAAGCGAATAGTGGTGTTAGAAATATATGGGAGGTGGTTAATGTGGATCGGAAATTGTAACGGGCCCAGCCCCGTTTTCTGCAGTGACCAAAGTGCTTGGATAGATACCCTACAGACGGATTCATGCAAATTTTTATGTCACGTGCTGCACATACTTGGTTTTACGAGCAGCTCTTATAGTAAAGACGACACACCATTTCTTAAATAGAAATTTTATTTCTCAGTTTTTTAAATGCAAGGTCACCGTGTTTCATGATCTGCTGGATCGAGGTATGGAATCAGTTGTCTTTCAGAGAAGCAGGTAAAAAAACTCTTGTGCATGTTTATTTCAGGCAATCTTAAAGAAGTGCTCGGAAAGGAGCACAGTGTGAACCCTGTGTTCCTGCATGGCCCTGGACGAGTGCAGAGCCATGACCAGTGAGTAACTGTACACTTATCTTTAATTCCCATAAACACCTGTCTCAGAACAAGAGGGACATACTGTGGGGTAAAGGGAAGCCTAGATTGAGTGATGGTAACATTTCCTCAGACAAGAAAAAATAGTTTCTTGAGGCTTTTCAGAAACATTTGGACTGAATAAAGAGGCATGTAGGTACTTCCTAGTTAAGTTTCCAGCATCCTTTTATCAAAATTTCAAATCCTTGCCATCATATATTATTGTGAAACACTGATAAGTTTGAAATGTAGGTTCATTTCATTTCATTGGTATTTCATTTTATTTTAAATGAAATACCAATAAATCTATGAAACATTCACACAAACACAAAACAAAGACAACTACTGCAGCATTTCAGTAATAAATATTTGAACACTTCAAAGATTGTGACTACCTAGCTGAGAAAAGGGTGTTTCCAAAAATTAAAATACCTAATAGGTTACTTCATTGTTGGTAAGGACTAAGCTCCTAAAATAAGTGTGGAAACAGTTAGGGAGGCAAAATTATATTGTTACAGTGGTATTGGAGCAAACAGCACAGGCCAATTTATTTGCACGGCACCTCATGTGAAGCAACTTGAGGCAGTGGATTAGTATACGCTTCAGAATGTTCAGGTTTCAAATAAAACAGAGTTTCATTTGAATGAGCTGGCTCAATCAGTTGAGGCAGCCACAAATTTTGTTTTGGTTGTGTATGCAAACCTGACGAAAACAATACTTGGTAGATGAATATATATTTTGCTAGCAGAGTTCTCTTTTCATATGTTGTGGCGGAGTACATAGAAAGCTGATGCTCCTCCATTGTTATAAAGAAACTAAACATTTTTATAGTACCATGAATAGGTCATTTGTTTATTTTGTAGATTTAGTTTGATTCACAGCACACAAATTCTGCTGAAAACATATGCATACACTGTAAAGTGAGCCCTCTTGGCAATTTAAATTAAGTGTATCAATATGTGCTATTGACGGCAGAGCCCACAAATTATTATGCTGTTATGGCTCGAACTGATATGAAATTAGATGACTTTCTTACACAAAGACATTTTATATTTCCGCAATCTAAGTACTTGTATACCATTCTATAACATAGAGATTGACAAACAGCAGTAAAACACGGGAATAATAGGCAGTTTTATGATACTCTTCAAACATATAATTTCGGAAATATTTTTTTTTTAAATATAATTAAAACGGCAGTCATCGCATCTTTTTACACATGTCCACGGAGCGCAGCCAGAGGGACCAGAGAACTTCAGGGGAAGGCGGCGGTAGCGCCGTCTACTAGCATCCACAGAAAGAGTAACCTTGCCGGCCAGCATGTGGACTCTCTACTCCTCTCTAGTTCACTGTAGTAAAACCCAATCCTGAATAAATTAATTAACAAAGAAGTGGATGTATCACACCACTCAATTATTTTATTCAGACTCTCAGCACCTATCCAGAAGATCTGCAACGGAAGACACTTTTCGCAAAAAAGTGCGCACCTCACTGAATCTGCCTGTAAATAATAATAAATGTGTATCCTTTTTCAGAAATGGAACGATCACCGGGAGCGCCTTACAAAGCAGGAAAATGAGGAAAAGTGAGAAAAAACAAGACGCCGGCGTGAAACTTGGTGACAGGCCCACCCCATAGCTGTGCCTTCTGGGACCGTTGAAAATTGGGCGAGTTGGTTATGCATAGTTACGAAGAGGGAAACAGCGCCAAAATTATGAAGGACAAAGAACGAGGAACACACAGACTGAGCGCTGACTGACAACTGGTTTATTTCTGGAAACCACCTACTGGCATAAAAAAACAAGACAGACATACATTGCACCATCGCCTAAGGGCACGTGTCACAACTCTCCAAAAACATTATTTCCTTATTGAAGAGCGCGATCGAGGAAGCACTGATGCACCCATCCTTATACTTCGAAATGTATTAGGCCTCGAACATTTCACGAGTCACCTGCTGACTGTGCCGAGCAACAATCGTCTTATACAAAAGAGTGGAGCACCCACATCTATCACAATGAATGGCCAAATTACCCGAAGGTGAAGATCTTATTGAAAATGCGTGTTCTCTGAGCCTATCCTTGATACACCTCCCTGATTGGCCAAGGTACACTCTCCCACAGGACAACTCAATCTTGTACACCACGCTGACCGCGCACGGCACTAAAGCCTTCTTGTGCTTCTTACCACAGCCGAGTTTTTCCTGACGACCCCTCTCAACCTTAGCACATAGGTGCCCCAGTTTTGAACGCGCAGAGAACACCACGGGTACTCCATGTCGCTGTGCTACCCTTTTGAGTCTGTGCGTAACCTTATGTATATAAGGAAGATTCACCGGTCTCACGTTGGGTTTCTCCCTAGGCTGGGACTTGGGCGTAAGGACTTTTCAGCAGGCTCTCCGCCACACTGACAAGGACCTCCCTAGGGTACCCACTCTGTGTGAGCCTGTCGACCTGGTTGCAAAAACTAGCCATCATCTGGTGAGGGCAAGACCTCACCAGGGCCGCCTGCATACAACCTCTGCAAATCCCTCTCTTGACAACCTTTGAGTGGCTAGAGTCAAAAGGCAGCACACCTTTTTTTGTCCTCGGCCGGATTGAGTTGTCCTGTGGGAATTCGAACACAGAACAAGCATCTTCGCACGGAGCAGAAAGAAAGCAGGACTTACGTATCGAAAATCGGACTATATTACGTGGCTTCAGTTTATTTCGATCTATCACGCACAGGGAGCTACTGATCCAGTGCTACTGCATAGTTCTTGCCATCTCCCTTGGTTTTCCAGATGTCCTTCGTTCGTTTGGCACGTACGTCCCTCATGCTTGAAAGCGTCGACGTTGTGTTCGCACCAACAGTGTCCGACAGTGCACATCAATACATGTAAGAAGCCGTCTTAGCACCGTTTTTAAAGGGATGAATTTGAAAGAAAAACGCTGTAAGTGACCAATTATTCGTCAACCTGACTGAGAAATGCTCCAAGCTACCTAGTATATACATAGGAATCATTCCGGATATGCACTCACTACTTCCCATAGGAATGCATTACCGGAAGTAAATTTTGACTGGTTGCTGCCTGCTTTAATTTGCGACAGCACACAAGTGCCGTCGAACCTTTAGCATACATTATAATGACTCGATCAGAGCTTGTTGTTCTGATGTCCCCGCACATTCTCGTCTCCTCCTCTCCCTCAGTTTCTCGGCGCACAGGTTCGAGAACGCTTTGGAGTCTCCTGCACCTTGAGCGCGCACACGTTGCCAATTCACGCCGGAAGACATGGAGCGCGTGATGGAGGCTGGGCATTCAAAAGACACGCACCGACTTTCTCATTTTGTCAGTGATTCTATACGTCTTTCTCGCCTTCAGCAAATCCAGGGTGGGCCCGACACCTTTCAACTCGCCACAAACGGCAAACGACCGAGACTCTGCCATCAGACTTCGACCATGTATCTGTTGACATTTCCCACATGCCCTGCAACCATAACCTAGCTGCTGTGTTCCTTAAGCTAAGAAAACAAACAAGAAACTCCAACTTCTACGACAACATCCAATCTATAAGTTCTGGTGAAGAGAGCCAGGAGCCACAACTACAGCCTTCCAGGAACAAGTGCCTGGTGCAACAAACTACTGCAGTCACATAAGTGAAAGATAGTGATGGCTGAAAAGAAGGAACTGTCGTTTAACAATTTGTATTAACGAAGATGCCTGTGCTGAGGAGTATCGGCCCAATAAAATCAGTCCAAATTTCTCCTAGACTCCCAAGTCTCTTTTTCATACCATTTGAGAATGCAGCGCCATGCCTTCACATGTATTAGACAGTACAAAAAAACATGTCACCTCCTGCATAAGCCAGCTGGAGGGCAGGAATTGGGCTGTTGTCAGAACAGATACCAGAAGCCGCCACTCTCTTAACTGCTACAGAGATCCCAGCATCAAGCAGGATGGCAAAGCGGGAACTTTCTAAAGAGCTACTCCGCCTGTGGCACGTTTGATTCAGCTAAGGTATGCAATGGCAGACAAAAGGATAACAGCACTGCAGAAGCTTGACTGTAGACCTTTATCTCCGAGAAACAGTGAAACAAAAGTGTGATTACATATTTATCATCTGCAGATTTTGTTGAAGCCAAACGAAAAAGAGAAAGGAAAAAAAAACAGCAAGAAAGATAGGCTTTCAAATTAATTACACAATGCAAAAATAAACACACATTGATCCTGTAACCAAAGCAAATTCATGGCTGATTTAGTATTCATTGAGACTTGGCTTCACCGACCCTCCTCATTCTAATAAAAAAATATAAGAATGTTAGCCATCAGTGAAGCAGAGAAACAAACTATTAACCTGTGTTAGACAAAAACAAGCAAGAGGAGTTTTCCAACATACAAGGACACCTCATCTCAAAGTAGATTCCATACAAACACATGATTGCAAAGATGCCATTGCAAAGAAGGAAGGCGAAAACAGCGTATAAGCATGCACGTTAGTTCCAAATTTTCCAAGACCTGCGTCAACGTAGTCCCGAAGGGGCATTACACTGTATTCACTATGGGTACACTGCTAATTTATAGCAAAACCTACTGGGCAGTGCGAAGGATATTCAACTAGCGATGTCCCAACCAGTTAAGGAAGTGTAGTGGTGCACACACACACACACTCGGCGATCAGTCCCCCACCGAGGAAACTGCAAGAATGTGGTCTTAGCAGGGTACAGGACATCAAAAGAAAAATCTTGGAAAAAGTTACTTCACACACTTGCATTTCACTACGACCGACTGAGACAAGACCGGCTTTCAAGCCTCTTGTGAGTGCTGCCGGCCGGCTGCACAGAAATGCAGAAAGTTGTAAGCCCTCACAAGAGGCTTAAAAACCAGTTTTTAGCCTATCCGGTCGTAAGCAGTCACAAGGGCGCGAACGAGCCGTTACTTCAGTACCAAAATCGGCAGCCGCTGAAAGAAACAATGTAAAAATTTAAACTGCCAACCTTTTTTTAACAAACAAGATCAAATTCTGGTCACACATTAACTTTTGTTACATTCTATCTTCCTCGTAGATAGGAGTCGTATACAGGGAAAACTATAAAGACATTTTTACATTAGACCTCGCCTCAAAGAGCACACCTCGAGCGAGTTCAAGGGAGCTTGGAACAAGATAGAGCATGACCCAATGTACATTCAGGTGCAGAACACAGAGTAGCTGCTCTGAAAAACATTAAACAATGTCTCCTATTTATTGACCCAGCTTCTAGATCACAGTTGGAGATGAATCATTTACTACTAACCAATACATTAGAGTGATGACAAACAGTAGCATTTGGACAAGAGGCTCCAGAGCAAGGTCAAATAGTCTGGCTCTGTGCGCACAGTCTATGCGGCCAACCAAGCTGGAATTCCAATACAAGTTTCTCGGAGATTGCTGGCATTTGAAAGGCCCACTTCGTTCAGGCTTAACGCAAATGTTCTTACGGTTTGTGAACCTTATGAGTTAGCATGTGCCTGATAAGGTAAGAGAGCATAGACAACGTCCTGGGACACCGCAGGAATTTGTGAGGGTTATTGTGCATAAATCCTTCAGTGTGGCGAACTTAAAAAATGAGCAAAGCCTTTGGGACCTATGTGCAACTCGGGTATATGCATACTTCGATTGAAATGGCATAAAGTTCTGCGCATAAGTTAAATGATAACACAGGGGGCATGCTTAACTTACGGGGTCAACCACACGGCATTCTGCACATGTGCATCTGTTTCTGGTGGGTAAACTCCTATTCTAAGCAACGCTTTCAGGCATTCTTTGCCCTTGTAAGGATTTTAAACACTGTATTTGATGATGACGGATCAGATTTTGATTAAAAGAAAAGGCTTTGGGGCACTGCTTGCACTTAAATGGCTTTTCACCTGTGTGCATTCTATTATGGCTTCGCAGATTGGAAATTTCAGCAAAGGCTTTGGGGCACTGCTTGCACTTAAATGGCTTTTCACCAGTGTGCGTTCGATTATGGCTTTGCAGATTGGAATTACCAGCAAAGGCTTTGGGGCACTGCTTGCACTTAAATGGCTTTTCACCAGTGTGCATCCGATTATGTCTTTGCAGATTACAAATGTGAGCAAAGGCTTTAGGGCACTGCTTGCACTTAAATGGCTTTTCACCAGTGTGCACTCGATTATGATTTCTCAAATGGCAATTTCGAGCAAAGGATTGGGGGCACTGCTTGCACTTAAATGGCTTTTCACCTGTGTGCGTTCGATTATGGCTTTGCAGATTGGAATTTTGAGGAAAGGCTTTGGAGCACTGCTTGCACTTAAATGGCTTTTCACCTGTGTGCATTCGATTATGTCTTTGCAGATTGGAATTTTTAGCAAAGGCAAGGGGGCACTGCTTGCACTTAAATGGCTTTTTACAAGTATGTGTTTGATTATGACGGGTCAGATGGGACTTATAAGCAAACTCTTCGGGGCAAAGCTTGCATTTAAATGGCGTTTCACTCCTGTGCTTTTGAGTATTGCCAAGCACTTGGGACCTAGAGCCAGACATGGGAGAATGCTGGCACTTGACTTGTTCATCACCATGGCCAGTCAGGTGGCTCACAATTACATGCTGATCTTTAGTGACATAGGTGCAGGAACAGCATCTGAACCAGATGTCCTCGGCGACTTTCAGGGGGCAGCTGGTCTCCCCCAAAAATGTGGCTCCATCACCTAGAAGAAAAGACCATATGTATATTGACACAAGGAAAGCACAACCAAGATAGCCACTTAATTTGGAAAAGAGTAGTCATTCATGCAATCTTGCTGCTGCTATACAGTTTAATATTATGCTGTGCTTTAAAATTCGACTCACGGAAGCACTCAAATGCAACTAGCACCATTAAGGGAAGTCACTAATCTTGAAAAAAAAACTCCCTAAAAAAATTCTTTAATGTATTTTATTATCTTGATTTCTAAATCATACGTTACATATCTTGTCACTTTAAAAAGGTTTTCTGTTTTGAAATTTTTTTTGTCACAAGAAAATGATTTAACTCACTATAGTCGGTTAAAGTCAAGAAGGTAGGAGAAGCTCCTCCCATAAGCGTGAAGCGCTCGTTTAAAATCCATCCGCAGTAGAAAAAATAGTTCCCTGGAAACGCCTCATGTTCCGCTTCAATGAATAGATAATGGCTGCAGAGTGATGCCAACTTGTCTCCAACCCCCACTTTTTAAGAAAGCGACCTTTGTATTCGTCAGAGAGGGAACCAAGCCCCTGAAAGTGGCCTTTGTATCAATCGGAGGGGGAACCTAACCCCCAGTCTTTTTTGTTTCCATCGGAGGGGGAAAATTCTAATCTCCCTCTTGTGGCCTCAACAACGCCAAGTCAAATTCGAAAGATAAAGCAAATATTCACAAGGCAAAACCCTCTCCCGCGTTGGCCACGACGTCACAGAAACGATGGGACGCTATTGGATGCGGAGATGGCGGAGGGATATATGAATCCCTTTGAGGAACATTTTCCGCTACCTTCTTGACCTGTAACTTACTACAACTTTGGATTATAAATCTGGATCCAACTGAAGGGCTGGATACCTAATTATTCAGAAAGTGGAACAAAAACAATATTTCTGGAGATTGTAAATTATGTCGTTCTCTAATTGTAAATGACTGATTATGGCAAGTCAGACTGAAGGTCTTCCTTGAAGTTATCAGTAAAAGAATTTCAACATGTGATGCGGTCCTGTCCTGCTATTATAAACACCCCACTATATAGACAATTTTGGGGGACCAATCCCTCCTTATGAGACTCTGCCCCGTGAATATTAAAACCCGCAGTGCAGCCTATGGACAGCTCGTTTAGGGAAGAAACTGGGTAAATACATTCAGGTTTGTCTTATTATTACAGACACACACGAGTCCACTAATAAAAGAAAAGAGATTAGTTAAGACCGTAGCTTACAGAGTTCACCGAGAGTTTTACTGTCTGCTGTTGGTGGCACTTTGTTCGAAAGGCATGACCATGGCACCGAAGAATGGCTAAATTTATCAGTGCTTTACACCCAAATGTGCAACATTTCCTTCTTTCCTTCTGTTATGTTCTTCAGGTTCGTCATCTGCGGCCGCTTTCTAGCTTGTCCGGCCTCTTTCGTCTATGCACATTTAGGGGCAACCATGTTATGGTTGAAAACCAGTCCGGTAACCGTGGGCACACCTTGCGAAGGCGATAATTCCAGAGGGAGAACTTAGCTGACTCAGGCTAGGGTTCCTGTATAGGTTCCCTACGGGAGCCAGAGTTTCCCGTCTGCTGTCCAAGTGCCGCCGCACCACAATTCACCGAGATCCGATCACGTGAGGAGCAGACTCAAATGCTGTGCAGGCAAGTAGACGTTGCACGCGATCCGGCATACATTCCTCTACTTTTGAGCACGCTGTGTGCCTCGAACGTGCAGCGCCGCTACTCGCCGAATTCAGTCACATCAGGAGCAGGCTCCAAATGGCGTGGAGAAAAGACGGCGCTACGGGAATGAACGCACAACTCTGGCTCTTGCAGGGAGCCTATACAGGAACTCTAGTTCAGACCAGGACAGGAATCCTAAAGGAACACTGACACACTCTAAAAATTATTATTGTTTTTGCAGACGATCTATTACAGTGTAAGAAGACTACCCAATCAATATTTTGTTACAGCATCACATATATTTATTAAAGTAAAAAAAAACACAACTGCTCGAAACCGAAACTGGACTGGGGAGGAAGAAGAAATAGAGAGGAGGAGAAAGTTACCGGAAGTGTGTTCCTTCGATGACCCACAACTTCGATTATCTTTGGTGGTTGTATCTAAACCATAGAAAATGGCACGTAACCACTGAGAAAAAAGAGAGCGCAACTCAAACCGGCCAGTCCTCGATCGACGGTTTCTGGGCAAAAGGAAAGAAATTTCGAGCCGCAAATTGTGTTCCGGGTTGTTAAACTCTCATATGTCATGCACAAATAAAAACCTCGGCAAGCATAAATACCCTATCAGTGTTCCTTTAAGAATAAACACATACAGGGCTAAATTTGAAGATATAGACAAAATGTGCACTAAATGTAAAAGGAGGTAAACAAGAGGGAAAAAATTTAACATGAGATTGTAAAATCACATGTGAAATTCAAGTGAGAGCATATATATATTATTTTTAAATACTAAGTTTGCCTAATTTCGGAGTGAATTGTTCTATTAAAAAATGCTAGCACGTTGGTGGGGCGACGCCATTGTAACTTGTTATCACAACAGGTAATGGCCCAAAGTGGACCTATAAACAAATCAAAGTTCAAGATATCGCTGGCAAAACTGGGAGTTCAAAAGAAGCAGAGAGAATGAAGTTACTTCTTTTTAAAATCTTTCAACCCCCCCCCCCCCCCCCCCACCCTTTCAATTCCACCTTACGTTGGCCCTCAATTCTTCGGGGTGGGCTATCTGGCCCCCACACTCAAATGAGTTTGAGACCCGTGACCTAGATCGCATGAGGCCACGAATAAGCACAGTTGCCCATTCGGCCTTTGCGCCAAAAGTTCTGTCCCTATGTGACAATGCATTGGAAACCCGGCCATTTACATGGGAGGCATTTAACAAAGTTGTAGCAAATCAATTGAGTCTTTTTTAATCATTTGGTGAATGGGAAATGAGTGGGTGCACCAGCTCATGTTGCTTCCTGAACGGCCTCTGTGTTGTGGCTGTGAGTGTTCAAGCTGCTCAAATGCTACCACAAGCTTTTGAGCGGGCATTCAGTGTGGTGGCTGTTTGTCAAGCAACCTTGTGCCTTGATGTCATCTCCGTCTCGAAAGAGGTTTCTTGTTCGTACTGCCACATCTTTCGCCGTGTCTTTTGGCTCTGTTTTTAGCCATTCTAGCAGGTGATTTCTGCTTGTTATTTTCATTTTCATTTCATTTATTGACACTGTCAGCCCATTTGGCTATTACAGGAGTGGGTATACAAAAATAAAAAGATGAAAGTAACCACAATACAAAAAGAAATTAACCTAGACAGTGGATTGCACAAAACCGCTCTTACACTAAAAAGCACACAAGAAAAAGCTACCAAACTGAAAGCAGCACAAGCATTAACATTTCACAAGAAAGCAGAAACTTGGTCTGTATTTGTACAATTAAGGCTTTTCACGAGTGTCACATTCAACAATATTATTTATATTTTCTAAAAAGGCATTAAGGGATCATGACGAAACAGCAGAATCGGACAGCATATTCCACTCTAATGGTTCTAGGAAAAAAAAGTGAATTTAAAATAATCGTTTCGTAAAGATTGATTACGAATTAACATGCTATGGCAATACCTTGAGGATCCGTTAGTTCTGATTTCAAAGTAATTCGAGTTGTTGATCTTTATACAGTCATGTATAATATGGAAAAGGAATTTCAACCTTTCGTACTCGGCCCTCAAATCTAAAGTTGGGAGGTTTGCGAGTTCACATAGTTTTGTAGGAAAAAAGCGCGGCCGACTTTGTTAAAGATAAACCTGGAAGCAAGTCGCTGAATTTTTTTTGAGTTTATGGCAATTGGTTACAGTATGTGGGTCCCACACAAGTTTCGCATACTCAATAATCGGTCTTACCAGGGCCGTATACGTCACGCTTTTTATTTCCGAAGTTGCACTAGTAAGGTTTCGCCTGAGGCACCATAGTGCTTTGTTGGCCTTGAGGCAAACTTTATTAATGTGGGTATTCCAATGTAGGTCAGGTGTAAATAATAAACCTAGGTACTTATGCTCTTTTACTCTTGCAAGCCAGACGCCGACAATGTGATAGCTGAGTGCTAAAATATTTTTTTCTAGATACTGACATGGACTGATTTTTCAAGATTTAATACCATCTCTCAATTATCGCACCAGTGTTGAATTTTTTTGTAGATTACGATTTAGTTTGTCCTGGTCATCTGGAGTTTCTATCTTATGGTATATCACAGGGGTGGCCAGGCTGACCCGGCCTGAGAGCCGCAAACAAAACCACGAAACTTCCAAGAGCCACGGGGGGGTGGGGGGGACAAACTTTTGTTTAGAGCAATAAGTGAAACTCAAACTACTTTCAATCTGTCTGAGTCAAAAGCAGTCAAACTGTATGTAAGGTTGCAGTAGCACAAAACTACCAATTCGCAACTGTCTTCCGGTTTAAAACGCTTTTTATTTCTCTTTTTGGGGAAGTGCTCGTGTGACCGGGAGGAAGACGGGGAAGGGGGGGGATAGGGAAGGGAGCGGCGAGCCGCACTTGGACACGCGAAGAGCCGCAGCTTGGCCACCCCTGGTATATCACATAGTCATCTGCAAATAGTCTGATTGGAATGGTTATGTCGTTATGCAGATCATTTATGAATACTACAAACAAATGGGGGCCCAAAACACTACCCTGGGGAACCCCTAAAGATACCGGTGAAAGGCTAGACTTATACCCCTTAAAGGGCAACTCCGGCCCATACTTTCGATTTTGGGATTATGACTGTTTTTAGTGCAGTCAGCGTCCCTGAATTGCAAGGTGTAATTTTTTTCTCGTTATTGTGCGTAGTTTTAAAGATATCGACGCCTCAAAGTTTTGTTTGGGGCGCGGCCAACAAAACCGAAACTAGCCGTTTGAGGCCCCGGCAACACTGGATATCAGTCGCTATGTGAACGTGACGTCAGGATCGTTCTCGTTCAATGAGTACGCAGGCCGAGCGGCACCTACCTCTGTTGCGCTAGCCGTCTAAAGATAGGAGGTGAGCTGATTTTGTTTTAATTCTGTACACGTGGTAGTTATCCAGCATATGTAGCAAGAGTTAGTGCGTATATATACCCAAAAGCTAGCGACTGAAAAACCCGTGAACTCGTTCGGTGCCGCGCTCGGCGGCCGCCGCCGTGCGAGCGCTATGCCTTGCTCGTCGCTTGTATACCCGAAAGCTAGTGACTGGAAAACGAGTGAACTCGTTCGGTGTCGTACTCGGCGGCTCTGTGCGTGCGGTCTTCGGTACTCGTCGCAGTGACGTACAGTACTGGGGGCCCTCTCGCTTTAGCGCTGCAGTTCCAGACACGAAGCTTTGAGGCTCTCCGGCGTGGGCCGCGGCGCACGAACACACGTGTGCTAGGCTGTACACGTCTGCTTTTTTGTTCTTTTTTCCTCGGGCGCGTAAAAGCCGAAGTCCACTCGTCCAACAGCGTTCACCCACACCTCCCATTTCCGGTCCGTTGGAAACTTGTGAAACAGCACCTCCGGGTTGCGCAGCGGGTTGTTTGAGCAGCCCACAGCGCTACAAGTTGTACTCAGCATCTTTCGAGGAACAGCTGGGCAGTCTTGGGCGCACCGAGTTGCTCGCTAAAACCAGTCTTGGAGTCCTCACAAGCAAATAAACAAAAGGCTATACCGAAGCTACACGGGCTACAGATAAAAGCAACGGCTAAACACGCCAATCACAAGCCGAAGTAGCGGTGGTAGCGGCTCAAAGAAGCGCACTCCGCGCAACTCCCGGACCGGAGGAAAAAAAAGAGAATGATACTGACGTCACGGCCCAATGTTGCTTTAGCGATCGGCAACCCGCTGGCCGCCCGCTAAGGAGCAGCGGCTCACGGTGGGTCGCATTTTTATTATCGGCATTAGTTGAAAATGCGGCGTCCCACGGACGTAATATTTTGGCTGGGGTCGTATTTTGCGGCACTACAGCGATACCAGTAATTTATTTCATTTTGAGTTTTGGCCGGAGTTGCCCTTTAACTTCGATAAACTGTTCCCTAGAAGAAAAGTACGATGAAAACCACTGCGTGATGACTGGATTTTTAAAAATGGCGTTATTTTTTTTTTTAGTAATAGCTTAGAGTGCGACACTTTGTCAAATGCTTTTGCAAAGTCCCAAAATACTATATCAGTTTCACTGCAACAATTAATTGTATAAGAGAGGTCATGTACAGTTTCGATAAGTTGGGTTGTGGTGGAAAGTCCTCTCCGAAAGCCATGCTGGGATCGGAACAATAATTCATAATCTTCAAGCTAATTCACGAAATATTTAGAAACAATATGTACAAGCAGCTTCGAACATGTACTAACAAGCGAAATGTGACGATAGGTGCTTACGTCAGACACACTGCCACCTTTGTGAAAAGGAACCACTTTCGCGCGTTTCCAAGCACTAGGAAAAGAACAATTCTGGATGGATGACTGGAAAATCATGAATATTTGGAGTACAGCACTGCACGGGCCCGGGCCAGCCTAAAGGCCCGAGCTCGGCCCGGCCCCCGGGCCGGGCTCAGACCGGGTAGCACACATTTGTTTGGGCTCGGGCCGGGCTCGGACTTGAACAAAAATTTTTGTCGAGCTGTGCCGGCCCGGGTAGGCCCAGGTCGGCCCGGGCCGTGGCTGGGCAATCTGCCATAAATTTTAAATTGTTGAAAACAAAAAAGTGCTCATTGATCTTTTAGGTTCAATAAAAACAAACAAGCGAAACGTAAAATCACTATGGTGCTATTAAAAAGAAAAAAAAATTTTGCACTTGGAAAGTTTTTTGTGGATAAAAGGAAACATATGTATCCACCAGCATAGTGGGAAAGTGCGGTCAAGAAAAGGAGGGATCTTCAGTCACAGGGTACAACATGTGTGTCTTTTTCCTCTGCTTTTCAAACTAAAAAAAATGCAGAAAAAACGTGAGCTTGACTTTGCGCTTTGCGCAAAGTCAAATATAAGCTAACTATAGATAATTTTAGGCTTATACAGCCTTTTGAAGATGCACTAGCGTGATTCTGATTGTTTCTACACAAAAACATGCAAAGAAGAAAGTTGTCTGGGAAATTAATTGAACAACGAAAACTCCAATCTCTTCAAGAAATGCCGAAATAAAATATCGGCCACTTTTTGTTTTCTCAAATCACTTATGAACTGCATATTTCGCCCACGTTCTCGAAAATACATTGTCCAGGTGAGAATATTTATTGTGTCAAAAAAAAAACTCGGTCCAAGCTTAAAAGAAATTTAGATCAAATAGACTCGCTTTATGCCTAAACAGTTTTTAGGTTAAAGCCTGCAAATATTTTCGGGCTCATGTATATAATCTGTCAAGCACTGGCCGGGCTCAGACTTATATTTCACAAGAATTCGTTGGGCTCGGGTCGGGCTCAAGCTTCTGCCTAACAATTCTGCCGGGCTCGGGCCGGGCCTGGGCCGTCTCGCTTCCGGGCCGGATCGGGCCATGCCTAAAATTAAATACAGTAAACTTTCGTTAATTTGACCTCGACGGGACCTTGAAATTGTGTCGAATTATCCGAATGATCGAATTAAAAAAAAGGACAGAAAAACGGTTAAAATTAAACTTCCTTTTACTGTCCAAAGTACTCACGGATGGTCTGCTGCCATCTGGCTTAAAACACGTGTCCAAAAGCATGCTCCGGAGAGCAGCGTGACTAAACGTCATGTCCTCAAAAAATAGCGTACAAAAAAAAGAAAAAGTAAGTTTTACGAGCCGACTTTGGCGCCGAGCAGCCAGGCCGTCGGCGACAAAGAAAAATAACAAAAAAAAAAGAAAGGAAAAGAGAATCCGCGCTTTCTGACCCGCAAGATGGACCGCACACGATGCTACAGAAAAGCACTTTGAGCGTGCGCTGAGAAAGCTCTACGAGCCGACTTTGGCGCCAAAAACCAAACCGTCGGCGAATAAAAAAAAAAAAGAAACAACAACAAAAAGAAAAAAAAGGAAATAAGAATTTACGTGTTCCGACGCGCAAGATGGATCGCACAGGAAAGCGCTTTAAGAGCGCGCGCTGTCTCCGTGCCCGACTACGTGCTATGTTCTCCGTGCAGCTCCACGCCAGATTGGTTGCGCTGGCTCGTCTCATTCGCTACGGTCCACCTCAACGGCGTAGAGGAGCAGGCGCATATTTGCGCACGTTCGGCTTTGCAGCAAAGGGCCCGTGTTTCGCCGTACGATGGTGGTTTTTCTGCCGTGGTGCCGTGCAATGTGAGCCCGCGCGCATTCGCTCGGGACGAATTATCCGATGCGGAGTCGTCCCGAGTTAGAACTATCGAATTTTTCCTCCCATAGAAATGTATAGGCACTCGCCGGGACTTTTAAACAGGATCGAATTAAACGAAAAGTCGAATTAACGAGGTCGAACTAACGAAAGCTTACTGTATTCTGCCGGGCTCAAGCTAAGCCCGGGCCGTGCCTCTATCGGGCCGGGTCGGGCCGGGCCTAGAAATTCCGGCCCTGTGCAGTGCTCTAATTTGGAGACCCTAAATGCGTACCTATTCAAAAACTCGTTTGGGATTGCGTCGGGCCCGGGGCTCTTTTTTGTGTTCATATTACATAAAAGGTTCAAAAATCCTTCCTCGTTTATTTCTATATCCTTAATAGGAGGGCTATTTGAATAGTCAACAAAACTCGGCAAGTTTTCGTCATCCACAGTAAATACAGACGAAAAGAAAGTGTTAAATTGTTCCGTGCGCTCCTGATCACTGGTTTCATCGCTAGTGCGACGCGATTTGACCGAGGGGTTAACGTACCGCCAAAACTTGTCTGGTGCCTCCCTGGGAAATCTTTTAAGTATTACATTGTAAAATCTCTCTTTAGACTTCTCTACTAGCCGTTTTAATTCCTAACTCATGCGGTGAATGCATGAATTATCTTTGATATTCGAACCATGTGAACGCGCTTCGCTTCCGTTTTGAGTTTTCTTTTTGCATGTATTTTTTCCCTATTAATCCAGAGTTTTGGTTCGTACCCTTTTTAGTACACTTGGGAATAAACCGCTGGAGGCATTGCTTAGTCATGGTACTCGTAAAGAAGTCCCATAGCGTGTCAGTACTGGCATTGGAATGGAAAAGAAATGTAAAGTCATTCAATGACTTGTCAAGATAATCGAGCACGCTGACATCATCGGCAGCCCTGAAATTTAGAACCATCTTTGCGTGATATTTGGGTTCATTTCGGAAGACGCAAGTACCATTTTATGATCGGAAGGGCCCTTGATAGTTACAGAGCCGGAAAGAAACGATTTCAAGCGTGCCGATATAAAAATTAGGTCCAAAATTGATGACCTTGTTCAACTCACTCTTGTGTGATCAGTTACAAGCTGGGATAGATTGTAGCAAAATGCAAGCTCTATTAATTGGTCACAGCTAGCTACTTCCATCGACCTAAGAGAAAGTGATGACCAATCTACCGTTGGTAAGTTGAAATCCCCCAAAACTAATATTTTGTCCTCGTGACACGGATTTAAGTCCATCTAAGCCTATACATTCCACCAATAAACACAGAACTATTATTCAGCTTAGTTTTAATCCACAATGCTTCAATGTCACATACTTCATCAAGTGCAGAAAACTGAATGTTATTTTGAATCACGATAGCAACTCCACCGCCTTTTCCTTCTCTATCCTTTCTTACTATTCCGTAGTTCAGGGGAGTTACTTCAGAGTTGAGGACATCTGTATGCAGCCATGTTTCTGTAAATACGATGATATCAGGTTCATGTTCCAGGATTATGCTTTCAATCACAAGGACTTCATTCAAAACACTCCTGGCATTCATGTTCATGATCTTGAAGCACACAGGTTCTTTGCATTTTAGGGTGTGTTCAGATAAGGACGGTCATGGTGGTGTCGTGCCTATTTTTTGTTTTCAATTAAATTTTTATATGAGGTAGCGAAACCTGTCCACACAACGGGACAGACCTTACTTATTCAAGATACTCCTTGTATTCGTGAGAAAAATCCCACTCTAGAGAAGGTTGAAACAACGATTTTCCCAACTGCGCGATGACGCAACTTTGAAGGTCGGAGGAATAAATAACGCTGCTTTCTACTCCGTCAACTTTTTTATGTTTAATGCACGCCTACTTTACTGCCAGAATTTGTTCAAGTTAACTTATATGAGCATATTTATCAAGTGTATAAGCATATTTATCAAGTGAAATAAAATACCAAACTTGGCTTCTAGAGCAAATCTTACATAATGAGGCATTTTTCGGCGAATTTTTAAGTCGCTTTAAATTTATATTTTAAAGCTGAAACTTTTTGTGTCGAGTGTTTAATTCTTCATCAATTTTTAGCCAATTAAATAGTGTTCTACTGTTGAAAGTACTTTCTGCACTGCACCCAGAAATTTCGTCAAAATCAAAAAAGTCAAAATTTTGCGATTTTTATATGGCAATTAAAAAAAAATAATTATTCTCGATTTTCTTTAAATTTTCCCCCGATGGGCCCTTGATGACCAGTAATGACAAATCTGCAAAAACATGTTGCGTTATTTTGTTTAAAAACAAAAAAAATAAATGTGTAACCAGGTCATGGTCGCATCAATTACCGCTGAGGCATTTCTATCTTAACGACTAGTGGTACATGAGCGACGCATGCCACAGTGTCCGTACTTGGTCATATTAATGCCCAGGCGCCATGAAGCACTCTAGAAATAACACGTGAACTTGTTTTCATCGCTGATGTGGCTGATATTGCCAATGAATACTCAACTTTATGATGCGTCCAATACTTATTAGGGTGTTATACTAGGCTGGTTAGATGCTCATCGTGCTACCTTTTCAGATTAGTACTTTAATACGAGTACTTTGCTGACATAATAATTTGATTCATCATTCTAAGAACCGCTAGGACCGAGTGATGTTACCCAAGTAGTCTTCCGCCCGACTGATAAAGGGCGTGGCGTGAACGGAAGGTTAAGTCGGTGGTATATTATTGCATTGTAACGCACGGCATAGCTGGATTCCAAGTTGGAGCATAATTGAAAACGGTGGAGGAAAACAAGTGTTTCTTGATGCAGAGTTGCCAACAACCCAAACAGATGAGCAGGGACGATATCATTAAATTTTCAATATTTTGTATTTGTACTTTTATCAGATGGAGTAGATTTGTACTCTGTTAACTTGAGTAAGGGAATACATTTATGTTTGCTAAACAGGTACTTAAAACATTTGTATTTCCTAATAATAAAGTAGTGATGGACCGAATCTGCCGAACTTCAGATTCGGCAAAGTTTGGCAAATGCGGAAATTTTGAAGGAAAGTTCGGCAAAAAATTTGGCAAATGTCTGCGCACGCGCGAGAACATGACGGGGCCGTGGACTGCAAATCGACGCCATGCAGTTGTACGGTTACCATTGTGCAGTGCACGGTGGTGCAGTGTAGTACAACCAGCGGTTACGGCGAGGTGTGGAGTAGGCAACACGGTAACTGTGCGTTTGTGAGCGAGTGTGGTTCTCTTCAATATTTTCTGCCTCAAGAATAGAAGATCGACCAGTAATTTGTGCAGTCCACTGCGCAAGTGACAAATGACGCGGTACATTCTGGATAACGTGATTTTCATTTGACATTTCCAGTGATACGATGAGGTAGTTGAAACATCGGCCGAATATTACTTTAAAGCACTCCTTGCAATTAAAACAATTCTGTTTTCCACTCAGAAGTAGTGTGCGCCAAAACAAAATAATATTGCTTTTTCAATTAGCGTTATTTTGTGATTTTCTTGTATCTGCATAAAACTAAACACAGAACTACAATGCTTGACGTTGCACATCCGACATCCTTAACTCTCCCTATGTTCCTAAACGTCCGTGTGTGTCCTAACATCAGAAACTGGCATTTTAAAGGTTAAAAACGAGACATTGCGAATATGGGACACGCACTTTCATGCAAAGCTGACGTCAAGTGACTCAAATAAAAAAACATGCATATTTACAATAATATTATCATCTCTTCTGGGGAAGACTCAGCAACCGTTGCATTCGTTTTCACGCATAAAACGGTGACTTCCAGAGAAAGCAAGAACACAGCGTTATTGCCTTAATTTTAACAATGTACACACACATGCAGCCTTGTGCTGATAATGCCTCAAAAACGAAACTCTCCTAGCGTGATCCGTGACTGCGCCACGCTTGCTTCTACCAAACCTCGTCAATCTCGTTGTCATGCCACTTCTGCAAGGAGTCACTAAAATTGTCAGAAAACACACAAAAATGACACCGATACACTTATCTTGTAGAATATCACCTTATTTAGTAATAACTGTGCCAATATGCATTACATGTTGCATTTAAAGGGGGGGTGCAACAATTTCCGGACTTCGGTCAAAGATTTGTGGAAGTTGCCCTCTGACACATCTGAAGTAAAGAACAGAAAACCGATTTCGCCTGCGTGTCCTAGTTGTTGCGTAAAAAAAAGATAAATATTGGCATTTCGGGCACCCCTCAACTCACTCCCAGTCTTCAGGGTCACACCTGGTCGCACTCCCAGTGACGTCATTCGGAGTGCCGTGTAGGTTCCTGTGTGCTCTCTCGGAGGACGCTTCCTCTCCCTCTCTCTGCTGACATTAGCGGGCGTTATGCTGCAGCTTAGAGCCGAGCGAGGTCACGTAATCTTTTCGCCGTAGTTCCTTCGGCTGCCACTTGGGGCTGCAGGCGGGCGAAAAACCTCGACTTTTGCTTTGCGATTGTGCAGCCGAATCGTGACATTTTTAATGAAGGAGGTGTTTTCTCTATCCTCCGGGACACGATAAACAACGTAAAAATGACAAGATGCGAATTCTTTTAATCATAAAATCGTTGCACCACCCCTTTAAGTTAAGAAAACAAAACATAAAAACCTTTTTTCACCAGAAAAACTAACTATCAACGTTAAGTCTGGTAACAATGAATTTCGACAAATCTTTAGAAAAGTTTGGCTTTGCCGAATCACAAGATTCGTTGCCGAACTTTCAATTTCGCAAACGTTCGGCCCATCACTATGATAAAGACTGTAATCAGTAAGTATTCGGCTTTATTTCACTAACAAAAAATATATATATATGCCAAATGTTTAATTTTGTACAGTACTTGTCACTTTCCCCAGACGTGAACAGGTGCCAGCGGGCTCTTATGTACCTTTATATACTGTAAAGTCCTGATAGAACGCCCAATAAAAATGAAGACAAATAGTGAAAAGTATGGATAAAGCCATGCTACGGGGTGCGACAGCAAAATTTTATATAAAAGAAAACTGGTGATAAGCGCGAAAAAAAAAAGGGAAGAGTAAAAGGGGGGGGGGGGGGGGGGGCTCCACAGGTTACTGTGAAAAAGAAAGTGTGACTTCAAAGTTTCCTATTTTTCCCCCGCAACAGTCTCAGGTTTTAAGCATCATAATTAACTATCCTGAGCTTGCCTGCACACTCTCCGACTTTTCATTAATGATACCACAGATGGCAGACATGGCGAATTTGCGTTCCACGGTGCGATAAGCGCGTGAGAATTCGCTATGAAATCCCCTGTCGCGGTTACGGCAGCAGAAAGTGGACACAGCGCATTCGCTCTTCACAGTGCGATATATACATGCAAGAACCCGCTACAAAATCAGGTGTCATGGGAACCAACATAATGCGCGCCAATCACAAAAAAACACACAAAAAAACGCAGGAATGAGTTAGAAATTTGCATGTCACACACTGCGGACGCTGCAGATTCGCTTATCACGGTGCAATAAGCACAAGGGATATCCCATGGCGAACACGCTTTGTCACACGCACCGATACCGCAGATCGTGCGGTTGGTGTGATTCGCGTCGGACATCGCGTGATCGATATCTGGCGAGAATCAGATGGTCGTAGATGATTTGAAATTTTTATATTACAGATATTCAGCCCAAAAAACGGAATGGGTGGTTTCTCGTGGGCGGGCGTTCATACGAGAATTAACGCTATACGCGATTTAATGCGTGCAATTTCTGGTACTGTGAAAAAAAAAAGTAAACGACGAATTGTTTTTTTAGTACTTGTGACAGAGTCATCTACGCATGCCCCATTTTCGGAGATCATACATCGACATGCCGTAGGCTGAGCTGTGGCACTGATGGCACAAAGCAATGTGCCCAAACAAGTGCTTCGAAGGCACTGGTACGGGAAACGGAAATAAGCACACGACTTTCATTGTGCGTTGATTTTCGTCCGAATACGGTATATTTCTGAACAACAATAAAAGCATTGGCTTTTCCCCGCATTCAAAACGGACGAATTGAACAACCAACTCGAGCGGTGTTGGCCCTCCTGCTGCTTACGCTCGATGGACTGTCCATTTACCTGGTCCGGAATAAATCATGGTCATTCTCACTAGATGAAAATAGGCACTTGGCACCTGTTTTCAGCAAACGAGGATAACCTGCTCTGACGTTGACACAACCACATCAATATGTAACAACGATAAAAAAAAAACACACCTTTTTGCTAGTTTGGGCACAACATGCACGCTTGGGAGCAGGATGGCGCAACAAAAGTGGATTGGCGCAAATTGGCGGAAGTGGTGCAGCACTTCCACCCCTGCTGATGTAGAGAACAGCATACCACCATTCTAGCACTTCGACACCTCTGCGCGAAAGGTGTTTGTTAGCACAACTACGCAGGCCACAGTTTCAGGCTTTGGTAAGATGTCCTACTAAAAATATCACTATACGAAAAAAAACACAACGCAAGAAAGAGGCTTCGCCGCACATTACCCAAACAGCGCATGAAGCGAGGTGAGGAGCCGAAGGATCAAAGATGTACGCGGTCTGTCCCAGTCTGTCCTACCCATGACGTCACAATGCTGATGATGATAGCTAGAGAAGCGCCCTCTGTAGTTCATGCACACCGCCAATAGGAGCCCAACATATAGCTTGCCCAAAGTCAATTCCCTCTCCTCAAATTCAATTTGGCTGCTGCCTCCCTCTCCTCGAAGAAAAATCCAATCACCCAGCACATTTTCATCTGGGCTCTTAGCTCCCCTGGTGGTGGATCTCCGAACTGGTGTGGACCCCTTGGAGTGTGTGGACAGTTGTAGAAGAAGCGCTGCTCTAGAGTAGGACTGCCTTTCGTCTAGACACAGTCACTGTCCTGTTTATAAAAGAGGTACCACCAAACAGAAAACTCACCACGACTTGAGGACTGAATTGGTTCCATTTGAATTGCTGCCCAAGGTCAGGTAAGTAGGGAGTCTCGTATAGCCAGGAGGGACGCACGGGACCACTTGAGATGCTAGGAAACAAATGCAATGAGCAATGGCAGTAATTAAGAACAAAGTGAGCACACCCTGCAAGCGCATCAAGCGCATCAAGAATAAAAGACAAGAGACACCAAGGATTTGGCCATTTGAGGTAACAATGACGAATGGACGAGGAAATGAAATGCCTGTGTGCCTAGTAATGGGTGGTAGCTTGTGCCACCTGACTTAGAGGGGCCCTGCAATCCTATTTAAGCGTCTACCTTTTTTGCGGTTTTCACATCTCGTGGTTCGGGCGGCCCAGCGGGCACAGAGAGAGTAACTAAATATCAGTGCGTCATATTTTAACCGGACAACGCGGAAGCCTCCTCCACCTACGGGGGGATCCCGTGGTACTGAACGCGCGCAGCATGTGACGACATTGCGACGTTGTCAGTCCTGGCCAGCTCCTGCCTTACGACTGACTGGTCAGAGCCGATAAAAGCTTTTTTTCAGCTTAAATACAATATAAGTTGCGCAAACCGTTTTAATTATTTATGAAAGTAGTTTTTGTCCAGTATTTTAGATCAGAAAAGAAACAAATGCAGCTTATAAGTATAGAAACAAGAAATGACCCGTCGACATACCCGCCACCAAGCGGTGGAAAAGGCGGCGCTTACTACAGGTTTTCCCGCTCATTTTAATCCAAGCGACGACCAATTTAATCCCGGGGTCACTCAATTTAATCCAAGCGCCATACAATTTAATCCAAGCGCCATACAATTTAATCCCGGGGTCAGTGAATTTAATCCACAATATATATATGCACTTATTTTGGTCAGTGGTCGTGTTTTCGCTTACACATTTGGTAACTTAGAACGATTGTTTATATAATTAGGACTTTTAGGGAACAATTGATAATTTTATTACTAATGTGATTACTTTGAGTTACTAGTCCCACTATTGACTATGTTGGTTACTCTTTTTAGAGCGCAGGTCTTAGGCACCCGTTTCCGGCTTGAGTGGCGTCGGCGTCGCCGTCGCCGTCGGCGTAACCACGCGGTGCATGATGGGTAAATTCCCCCGCTAAAATTAGCGGAAAAATTTCCCCGCTAAACCGAGCGGAAATTTTTCCCCGCTAAAGTTAGCGGAAAATTTTCCCCGCTAAGTCTAGCAAAACATTTGCCCCGCTAAATCTAGCAAAAAATTTTCCCCGCTAAATTTAGTGGAAAATTTTCCGCGCTAAATATAGTGGAAAGTTTTCCCCGCTATATTTAGCGGAAAAGTTCCCCCGCTAAATCTAGCGGAAAATCTTAGCAGCTAGATTTAGCAGAAAATTTGCCCCACTAAGTCTATGGGAAAATTATCCCTGCTATATTTAGCGGAAAATTTTCCCAGCTAAATCTAGCCGACAGTTTTTCCCACTATATTTAAGTTTCCCGGCTAAATCTAGCGGAAAATTTTTCCAGCTAGATTTAGCGGAAAAATTTCCCCGCTAAATCTGGCGAAAAATTTTTCCCGCTGTATTTAGGTTTCCCCGCTTAATTTAGCAGAAAAGTTTCCCAGCTATATTAAGCAGAAAATGTTCCCTGCTAAATCTAGCGGAAACTTTTCCCCGCTAAATCTAGCGGAAGATTTTCCCCGCTAAATCTAGTGGAAACTTTTTCCCACTATAATTAGGTTTCCTTGCTAAATGCAGCAAAAAATTTTCCCAGCTAGATTTAGCGGAAAATGTTTCCCGCGAAGTTTAGCGGAAAATTTTCCCCACTAAATCTAGCGGAAAATTTTTCCCACTATATTTAGGTTTCCCTGCTAAATGTAGCAAAAAAATTTCCCAGCTAGATTTAGCGGAAAATTTTCCTCACTAAAACTAGCAGAAAATTTTTCCCACTAAAATTAGCTAAATCTAGCAAAAAGTTTCCCAGCTAGATTTAGCGGAAAATTTTCCCCGCTAAGTCTAGCGGACAATTTTCCCCCTAAATCTAGCGAAAAATATTTCCCACTATATTTAGGTTTCCCTGCTAAATCTAGCAAAAAAATTTCACAGCTAGATTTAGCGGAAAATGTTCCCCGCTAAATCTAGCGGAAACTTTTCCCCGCTAAATTTAGCAAAAAATTTTCCTGCTATATCTAATGGAAAATTTTTCCCTCTATATTTAAGTTTCCCCGCTAAATCTAGCCGAAAATTTTCACTGCTCGGAAATCTTTCCCGCTAAATCTAGCGGAACATTTTTCCTGCTATAATTAAGTTTCCTCGCTAAATCTAGGGGAAACTTTTCCCCGCTAAATTTAGCGAAAAATGTTCCCGCTAAATCTAGCGGAAAATGTTCCCAGCTAGATTTAGCGGAAAATGTTCTCACTAAATCTAGCGGAAAATTTTCCCGCTATTTTTAGCGAAGAACTTTTCCCGCTCAATCTAGCGGAAACTTTTTCCCGCTATATTTAGGTTTCCCCGCTAAATCTAGCGGAAAATGTTTCCTGCTATATTTAGCAGAAAAACTTTCCTACTAAATCTAGCGGAAATTTTTCCCCAGTATATTTTAGTTTCCCCGCTAAATCTAGCGGAAAATTTTCCCATCTAGATTTAGCGAAAATTTTTTTTGCTAGATTTAGCGGGGAAACCTTATGCTAGATTTAGCGGGAAAAATTTTCCGCCAGATTTAGCGGGGAAAATTTTCCGCTAGATTTAGCGGGAAAATTTCGCTCTAGATTTTGCGAGGAAATTTTTCCCTTAAATTTAGCGAGGAAAATTTCGCGCTAAAATTAGCGGGGAAAATTTTCTGCCAGTTTCCCGCTAAATTTAGCGGGGGAAATTTTTACGCTTGATTTAGCAGGGAAAATTTTCCGCTAGACTTACAGCGGCAAATTTTCAGCTGAATCTAGCGGGGAAAATTTTCCGCTAGATTTAGTGAGGAAAACTTTCCGCTAGATTTAGCGGGGAAACTTAAATATAGCGGGAAAAAGTTTCCATTAGATATAGCAGGAAAATTTTCCGCTAAATTTAGCGGGGAAAATTTTCCGCTAGATTTAGCGGGGAACATTTTCCGCTAGATCTAGCTGGGAAACTTTTTTGCTTGATTTAGCAGGGAAACCTAAATATAGTGGGAAATATTTTCCGCTAGATTTAGGGGGGGAAATTGTCCGGTAGACTTAGCGGGGAAACTTTTCCGCTAAATCTAGCTGGGAAAATTTTTTGCTAGATTTAGCTAATTATAGTGGGAAAAATTTTCTGCTAGTTTTAGTAAGGAAAATTGTCCGCTAAATCTAGCTGGGAAATTTTTTTGGTATATTTAGCAGGGAAACCTAAATATAGTGGAAAAATTTTCCGCTAGATTTAGTGGGGAAAATGTTCCGCTAAACTTCGCGGGGAAAATTTTCCGCTAAATCTAGCTGGGAAAGGATTTTGCTACAATTAGCAGGGAAACATAATTATAGTGGGAAAAAGTTTCCGCTAGATTTAGCGGGGAAAATTTTCCGCTAGATTTAGTGGGGAACATTTTCCACTAAATCTAGCTGGGAAAAGTTTTTGCTACATTTAGCAGGGAAACCTAAATATAGTGGGAAATATTTTCCGCTAGATTTAGGAGGGGGAAATTGTCCGCTAGTCTTAGCGGGGAAAATTTTCCGCTAAATCTAGCTGGGAAATTTTTTGCTAGATTTAGCTAATTATAGTGGGAAAAATTTTCTGCTAGTTTTAGGGAGGAAAATTTTCCGCTAAATTTAGCTGGGAAATTTTTTTGCTACATTTAGCAGGGAAACCTAAATATAGTGGGAAAAATTTTCCGCTAGATTTAGTGGGGAAAATTTTCCACTAAACTTCGCGGGGAAACTTTTCCGCTAAATCTAGCTGGGAAAAGTTTTTGCTACATTTAGAAGGTAAACCTAATTATAGTGGGAACAAGTTTCCGCTAGATGTAGCGGGGAAAATTTTCCGCTAGATTTAGCGGGGAACATTTTCTGTTTAATATAGCTGGGAAATGTTTCTGCTAAATTAAGCGGGGAAACCTAAATACAGCGGGAAAAATTTTGCGCTAGATATAGCGGGGAAATTTTTCCGCTAAATCTAGCTGGAAAAATTTTCCGCTAGATTTAGCCGGGAAACTTAAATATAGTGGGAAAAGCTGTCCGCTAGATTTAGCTGGGAAAATTTTCCGCTAAATGTAGCGGGGATAATTTTCCGCTAGACTTATCGGGGCAAATTTTCTGCTAAATCTAGCTGGGAAGATTTTCCGCTAGATTTAGCGGGGGAAATTTTCCGCTAAATATAGCGGGGAAAACTTTCCGCTATATTTAGCGCGGAAAATTTTCCACTAATTTTAGCGGGGAAAATTTTCCGCTAACTTTAGCGGGGAAAATTTTCCGCTCGGTTTAGCGGGGAAATTTTTCCGCTAATTTTAGCGGGGGAATTTACCCATCATGCACCGCGTGGTTACGCCGACGGCGACGGCGACGCCGACGCCACTCAAGCCGGAAACGGGTGCCTAAGACCTGCGCTCTAAAAAGAGTAACCAACATAGTCAATAGTTGGACTAGTAACTCAAAGTAATCACATTAGTAATAAAATTATCAATTGTTCCCTAAAAGTCCTAATTATATAAACAATCGCTCTAAGTTACCAAATGTGTAAGCGAAAACACGACCACTGACCAAAATAAGTGCATATATATATTGTGGATTAAATTCACTGACCCCGGGATTAAATTGTATGGCGCTTGGATTAAATTGTATGGCGCTTGAATTAAATTGAGTGACCCCGGGATTAAATTGGTCGTCGCTTGGATTAAAATGAGCGGGAAAACCTGTAGAAAGGGGTAGTGGGATCGGGCACCGACTAGCAGCGAGCGTAGAAAGGTCCTGGGTGTACACAGCAGCGGTGCGGTCGTATGAGCTGGAGGATGCGACCGGTTCCAAGCGTTCCCAAGGCCTTTGGTGAGCAGGCTTGGCTTGCGGTTTGGCCGTTTGGCAGCACAAAATGGCTCCCGTTCTGAACTAATCTTTACCCCGTGTTTGCTGTCTTTTGAGGCCAATGAAGTGTCATGCCGAATTAGTGTTCAGTTGCGCAGCAAATGCAATGCGAGCCGCCCTGGCCGCCTGCTTTATCCAGCCTAACCAGCACATGCTTTAGTGCCGCCCTCTCGAGCCGTCGACACGGAGTGCGGCAGCCGTGAGAGCTCGCTGAGCTCACTACCCCTCCTCTAGTTCACGGCCACCCAAGCCAGGACCACAGACGTCATGAAGAAAGTTAATTTTTGTGTGTTTTCGTCATTTTAATTTTCCTATAACTTTTAAAATAAAGCGAAATTCGAGAAAAGTTTCACTAAGTTACTACGTTCAGTGCGCTCAGGTTTGGTGCAAATTAAAAACCAGTCAAAAAGTTGTTGCAGGGCCCCTCAAAGTGTAAACCGCATGTAAGCAATTTGGCAAGAGACTAGACAAGCGATGGCAACCCGCCTCGCTGTCCTTCGGTCAGTAGCGCGACGAGGCAGACAGCATGAATACGACGGGAGCAAGCGACCAAGGCGATGAGCGACATTTTCTAGACATTCAAAAACTGAGCGATGCAACGAGCGACAGTGAGAAATCCCAAACGCTGTCACCGTCTCGTCGCTCGCTAAATCGCTTACATGGGAATCAGCCTTTAGAGTTCAAAGGTATGTCAAAACAACCTGTTCATATTTGCATTGTCAGTATGATAAAAAAATACTAACAGTTAAATGAGTTAGCACTTGAACTATATGGCTGGAACCCATTAGGTGTCCCTATATTAATGCTAGTGATGGACCGAATCTGCCGAACTTCAGATTCGGCAAAGTTCGGCAAATGCCGAACTTTTGAAGGAAAGTTCGGCAAAGGTTCGGCAAAAATTCGGCAAATGTCTGCGCACGCGCGAGAACGCGACGGGGCCGTAGATTGCAAATGGACGCCGTGCAGTCGTGCGGTTACTATCATTACAGCGTAGTGCAACCAGTGGTTACGGCAAGGTGTGGAGCGATTAGGCAACACAGTAACTGCGTTTGTGAGCGAGCGTGGTTCTCTTCAATATATTCTGCCTCAAGAGTAGAAGATCGACGAGTAATTTACGCAGTCCACTGCGCAAGTAACAAATGATGCGGTACATTCTGGATGACGTGATTTTCATTTGACATTTCCAGTGATGCAACGAGTCAGTTGAAACATTGGCCTGGCCGACAATTACTTTAAAGCCCTCCTCGCAAATATAACAATTCTGTTTTCGGCTCAGAAGTAGTGTGTGCCAAAACAAAATAATATTGCTTTTTCAATTAGCGTTATTTTGCGATTTTCCTTTATCTGCATAAAACTAAACACAGATTAATAATGCTCGTACGTTGCACATCCGACGTTTCTAACTTTCCGTATCTTTCTAAACGTTTGTGTGTGTCCTAACACCAGAAACTGGCATTTTAAAGGTGAAAAACGAGACGTTATAATATGAGACGCACACTTTCATGCAAAGCTGACGTCAAGTGACTCGAATCAAAAAGCAGGCATATTTACAATAATATTATTATCTCTTCTGGTGAAGGCTGAGCAACCGTTGCATTCGTTTTCGCACACAGAACGGTGAGTCTCAGAGAAAGCAAGAACGCAGTGTTATTGCCCTCATTTTATCAGTGTACACACACATGCAGGCTTGAACTAATAATGCCCCAAACCGAAACTCTCGTAGCGTGATTCATGACTGCGCCACGCTCGCTTCTACCCAACCCAACCACGCCACTTCTGCAAGGAGTCATTAAAATTGCCAGTAAACACACAAAAACGACATCGATACAATTATATTGTAGAATATCACCTTATTTAGTAATAACTGTGTCAATATGCATTACATGTTGCATTTAAGTTAAGAAAAAAAAACATAAGACCTTTTTTCACCAGAAAAAACAAAATTTCAACGTTAAGTCTGGTAACAATGTATTTTTGCCGAATCTTTGCCGAATCTCTAGAAAAGTTCGGCAAAAGTTTGGCTTTGCCGAATCCCAAGATTCGGCGCCGAACCTTCGATTCTGCAAAAGTTCGGCCCATCACTAATAAATGCTAAAGATTTTTTTTTTAAATTCGCTGAACCGCGGAACCCTCAAATCCACCTATTTCGGAAAACTGCCATGTTCCTCTTTCCTCAAAAAGTTTAGTGTTGCACTGGGGAAAACTATATTTTATTATTTAATATAACTGAATTAAATTTCCACAGCTTATAATGCTTGATCTCCTTTATATAAATCTTGTATGAGTTTCGACATAGCCTTATGGTTTGGATGCTCTGAATATGCAGATAAAAACATGTTTTAGCGCACATGTGGGGCATGACAACAAACTTAAGAGAGCCTACTAAAATAAACAAATTTTCTTTTTTTAAATTACTGAGTGTGACGAACAACCAAAATATTGTGTGGTAGATCTATCCTCATTCAAAAATACATGAAAACTGTGAAAACCATTTTTCCAAGGGCTAACAAATGTTTCTTAATGTTTTTATAAATATAAAAAATATATAATCTAATCAAACCTAGATAGTTGCAATTCATTTAATCTAAAGCATATGGATGCCAAATTTGGTGGTATAGGACTGTAGGGGCCCCTTGCTAGACACTTCGTTTTTTTTTTTTAATTTTATTTTCTTTTAGCTCGCAGCACCATCGCCATGCACAAACGCTGGCGTGGTCGCGAGCGCGCGTGATTAAAGATATTCCATTCGAGACATCGGAGTCGCCTAACGTTTTTTCTACAAGGACAATATGAAAAACAAAAATTGTTACGCACTTTTTGTGAACAAGCCCCAAATTTACATAGAGTAAAAGGTGTATTTGAATGTTGCCGCAGATGTGTAGCGACACTCTTCCACAGTGGGAAAAATAATTTTTGTTATATTTTTTTGTGAGAAATTGAAGCTACAGAATGTGATGCCAACGGGCGCGTGAAGTCCGTGCTCCGGAGCGCGAGAGTTTGGCGCTCCTTTCACTAAACAGACAGAAGTGCCGCCGGAGACTAACACTGGAGCGCGCTCTTCGTGCACCGAAAATTTCTCGGAGCCTGAGTGACTTCTTCGCGCTCCGTGTTGTCATGTAAACAAACAAGATGGTTGTGCTGCTGTTTATACCGTCGAGACAAAAGGCATAGCCGGACCGCTGCCCCTTTTCAGTTGATTAGTGCTTAATCCAGCAGGTAAAAATGATTTGATTTCAAAGCCAAGACAGCAATTAGCATTCCGAAAAAGGTTTGTTCATGTATCTCGCCTGAAAAAGAAATTCATCTATCCAACGGTAGCGTGCCGATCGCACAGCGACAGAAAAGTTGTTGAGATGAGGAGACATTCGGACCGCTGCCCCTTTTATAATGCTTAGCCCAGCGAATAAAGATACTTCGATTTGAAAGCCGAAACATCAGTGAGCGTTGAGGAAAAGGTTTGTTCGTGCGTCTTGCCTGAAAACGAATTGATCTATCGAACGAGCGTGCCGATAGCTCGGCGACAGCAAGGTTATGATAAAAAGACAGTCGGACCGCTGCCCTGCTAAGATAGCCCAGCCGTAGCGAATAAAGATACTTAGATTGGAAAGCCGAAACACCAGTTAGCGTTGTGGGAAAGGTTTGTTCACGCATACCGCCTAAAAACGAATTGACGTGCTATCGAACGACGGTGTGCCGGTATCGGCGTAGCTTCCGTCTCGCTGCGAGACGGAACTGACGGAACCAGGGAATCTCTGACAAAATTGAGGGTTTCCTGCGTCGAATAGCGGGTTCAAGAATGCTGTCTTTAATTTAAATCGGAACAGCATGCATGGTCAATAAATAGATCGGCCAAGGTAACCTTCCACATATGCGCACGAAGCGAGTCTTCAAACTTTTCAGGAATATTAAAACGTTCATAGAAACTTCATAACGTCGCCGTCTCTTTTGCTTTAGACTCTGCTGCTCCACACGGGCCTAATTATTTATCTTCGAAATATTCGCGGCTTCTGCCACCTGTATCAGCGGTTGGAAGGAGCTCGTATGGCCCGTCGATAGTTTCTGGCCGTGTTCCAAAACTTACTAGACCTAACTCTAGGGTGAAGGTGGTTATCGAAAACCTCCCAGCGTCCAGCGTTTCTCTATTTTTGTTGTCACGTGACATAATCCGCCAGGGTAACTCGGATCCATTCGAGTAGGTTTGGAACGCAGCCTCGGTGTGTCGCGCTCCTGTGCGCTACGCATGGTTTAGATGCTGCGCTCGGACTATGAGACTCGGAGCGTCGGAGTAGGAGTAAAGGAGCGGCGACTTAACGCGCCCAACGACGACCAATTGAAAAACCGCGCACAAAAATGGGTTAAACTTATGCAGTACTGGCTTGTCAGTTTTTCAAAATGTTTAATTCACGAATTTCGGGATCATTAAGTGCCATGAAACCAAAAATCAATTTTTTTGCAAAAGATTGCCATCTTTTGACCCACATCTCCCCTTACATAATGAGGAATACTTTGGAAGATGCTGCATCCGCATCACTGCACAAGGTCTCATGCAAGCGAGAGAAGATGTCACAGTGCATTCGTAAATGTCAAATGTACGCTCCAAGCTTCATTGACGAGTGTTCAACATTCACGAACCTGAAATGCAAACCACGCAAAACCTGATCATTGCAGCTATACTCGGCGACAACTTTTCTTGGCAATGCTGCCAAAGCTACAGAGCCGAAGCACGCTGTCTTCTTACGCAGCTGAACACAGTCCCCGGGTCTAAATTGTGTTTTGGCTGTAACGTAAGTTATAATCTTAATATTCGTCATTTGAATAATAATTGTCACATCACTATGAATCTTGAACAATAAAAATATAAAAATGAAATTAGTTTTCTAGTTACTAAAGATCTGGTAGTAGGTAACAAGAGGATAAGGAGGTAGAGGAGCACAGAACCACGAGATCATGAACGGCACGAGAGAGAACGTTAAACCGACACCATCGAAACGGACGTGCCCGGGATCTCTTCCTTAACAGATGCCATCTGCTCTGAGCCCGGGTATGTCCACTGGAAAGGGTTTTATAGACACTAACGAGCTGTATAGAGTGCTTGCCTTGAATGCCGACAACGAAACCAAAACTGAAAACGAAACCAAAACTGACGTAATGAAAGCCTGGATGCTTGGCGGAGTGATACATGTGCAGGAGCTCCGCCCCCCTAGCATCCCTTCATTGCCAAGAAAAGTTGTCGCCAAGTATAGTATCGTATCAACAAACAGTGTGTCTCCCACAAAAAATTACCCTTTTCTTTTTCACCGCAGAAATAAATGATGCACTGCCGAGCACTCAGTCTCCGACCAAAAAGCACTAGGGGTTCGAACCACATGCCAGAGTTTCTGAACTCTCATAAGGGAAGGGAAGGGACTCATAAGGGAAGGGAAGGGGGAGGGCGGCGGCGGCGGCTAAAGAGCCTCCCAGTGATACACGCGCCGTCCGACTTTCTTAAAGACGGCACTTGTAGTGCCGTCGGACGGGACTGCAGACACAGCCTAATTTTAATTGGTCCGTTTCTTGCTTAAAACGATCAGGCGAGCGCGCGTTTTCACGGCTTTAGATAACGCTACTCGTGCACAAAAGCGCGAAAAGTCGACCTTGAAGCAGTCTCACACGAAGCCACGGCCGTGACCGGGCCTTGTGAAGTTCATTTCAAAGCTATCGCCTCGCACCTAACGGGTTCAGTCTTGGGAACAGTACCTGTTTGTTGAGTAGTGGTCTTCGAACGTAAAACTGCGTAAAACCAAATTCACGTCCACGTGGGTCTGTTGTTGTTCCTGGGAGAATGCGAACGACCAAGGCCAGGGACGACGGTGGGTTGGCGAAATGCAGCGACTGGGGAAGGTGAGTTGTGTACACAATACGCATCCACGCTGTGCGCGAAGAATAAAGCTACCTAAGAGGTGCTGACGCAGGCAGTAGGCGCGTTCGATTTACCTACACATCTTGCACCGGTGGTAGCCCCGAGCGTATTCGATTTGAGGGTGCAGCCCTGGGGACTGTACCACGCTGTTCGGCTCTGCGATTTACCGATTTACAAAGTGTAGCTCCATTTTTTCACCTGGCGTACACTTTCTGCACCGTCGAAACTTGGGCCGTCGAAACTCGCTCGTTTCGACGGTGTAGGCGGGTGCATGATAGCAGACGACGTTGCAGACGACAAAATGAACGCCCAAACGATTCGCGCTATCATCGGCAACTGTCTCGCGTTTACGCGGGGAGGATGGCGAGACTGCACTCGACGGCGGCTTGCCGCTTTTTGTCACCGAAGGTAAGTGGCAGGTGTTGTTGTCAACCCGAGCAACAAGTACACTGTCTCGCGCGTTTTCTGGATGAGGTCTGGGTCCGAGTGGCGTCATCAGAACTCCCCACAGACGTGACCAAAGAAGACGAGGAAAGCCGAAAAAACGTTTGGGAGGACGACAGTCGAAGCATCAGATAAAGTTCTACTAAAATTCGAAAGACCCTGGAGCAAAAAATAAAAAGCAGTTATGGCGCAAGGTAGCCGGACGCCTCAATGAGGCATTTCCAAGCAAGCCCGTCATGCACCTGCAAGTTTGAAACAAATGGAAAACGTTAAAGCGGGCAGACAAGCGAACGAAAAAGCAAAACGAGTGCCGTGAAACGAACTCGCCGTCAAAGTAAGGCAGTTTTAAATGAGCAATGCTTTTTTTTTTTACACATATGAACCTGATAATAAATAGCAATACGTACAGTGGTGATACGGCAGATCTAAGGTATAAACAGGGTGTCACTAAAGACAATTTACACAGTCTTTTTTACCGCAAAAATAAACTAGGCATCGCCGAATGCTCCTTCTCCGCCCAAACGTAGCGGTAGAGGTCACAACCGGATGCCAAAGTTTCAGCCCGATCCGATAACTTAATCAAAAGTTATAAGTGATTTTGTGAAAATTTCAATGGGAAAATGGAGCCCATTTTTGCCCATTTTCGGTTTCCGGTGCCATAGAGCCCCATGTGTTCGAAAACTCCGTCGGCCGCCATTTTCCCATTGAAATTATCAAAAAATCAGTTATAACTTTTGATTAAGTTATCGGATCGGGCTGAAACTTTGGCATCTGGTTGTGACCTCTAGCGCTACCTTTGGGCGGAGAATGAGCGTTCGGCGATGCCTAGTTTATTTTTGCGGTAAAAAAGACTGTGTAAATTTTTTTTTGTGACACCCTGTACTTCTGTTATTTCAGAATTATGTGGGGGGGTATCGGTGGCCGAGTGGTCTAGCGCATACATGGGGCCCTAATCTGGACACTTGGCGAAAAAGTTTGCGAGAAATCCGGCGGCTATGATTGGCCGGCGCCAAGGTCAAGTGAAGCGTTGGCCAATCACGGCCGCCAGATTTTTTGCCGACTTTCTCGCCAAGTGTTCAGATTATGGCCCCAGCTCGGAGCACATGGAGCGAAAGCTTGCGCTGCAGAACCCAGGGATCCTGGGTTCAATCCCCGCCCCTGCCCGTTTCTATCTGGATGAGCATCGTACCGGCGTGCGGTCGTGTATCACTACGGCGTGGTGCACGTTAGAGACCCCAGGTTCAAAAATATACGAAAGAGTAGACAAAGAGGACGGACAGGACAAACATCTTTGTCTACTCTTTCGTATACTTTTGAATCTATTACCAACGCCCTCAATCCAAGTTTACCCCAGGTTAGCGGTTGTACCGCACTCATCTACAGCTGAGACACCAGATGCCCACTCAGGCAGACTAACTTCCGACTGTACATAAACACGACAATTTGCTTGTTGAATGATGTGCTTGGGCCGACTAGTTGAGTTCTGAGAGGACGGTGTGTGCAAAGATAAATTGGAAAAGCCAGCAGTGTTTTTTTTTGTAGAAAAACTGTAGTAAATTTGTTTGCAGGCATATAACACATGGTAATTTTCTTTTCTGTTTCCAAAGAGAAGGGCTTATTTCAACTCTTAATGCAGTACTATTAGTGGCATCCTAATTAGGAAGGATGAAGCAATCAGCCTGGTTTTGTGCAGCATCCAGATTTTATTCCAAACCAGTGATGCATATTTTAGCTGAGGACCAATTAAAGTATTATACGCTATGGGTTTAGTTTTTTATGCGACCTTATAAAGACGATAAAGATCTCTCGGCTACTTTTCGCGATGGTATATGTATGTAAAATTCCCATGATAAGCTGTAAATAATTTTTCTGTCAATATATTTGTATGTTGCACCAGCTTCAATTGATATGCTAAACAGTGAATGACCAAACTGGGTACCTCCGTAGTGAGCTGAAAAATTGTTTTGCTATTGTTGATCTTCATCTGCCATTCTCGACCCCATGCAACAAGTCACTGTGTAAAAGGGTAGCCAGATACATTAAATCTTTTCCAATTAATCACGTGGTCGAATAGTGGTGTTAGAAATATATGGGAGGTGGTTTATGTGGATCGGAAATAGTAACGGGCCCAGCCCCGTTTTCTGCAGTGACCAGTGTGCTTTGTATAGATACCGTATTTACTCGAGTATAACCCGCACTATTTCTGAACAAGGCCCTTGTGTCTACTTTCCCGCAAAGCACATATACAGCCAATCATCGCGTTGCGCATAAATAACATAGCGAATAACTACACTCTAAGAAATGCCTGCGCGTCTGCTTACCCGCAAAACACTTAAAGAGCCAATCATTGTGGTTTAGGAAATCAGCTCAGCGAATGATGAGGCGGAACATGTGTTTAGACTTCAAAATTAAGTCTGCACTGTGGCATTACGCAATGCAAGCATGACGCTTTGCATTGCGTAATGCTACAACGCAAACTTCATTCTTAGGTCTAAACGGATGTTCCGCCTCTTCATTCGCTGAGCTGATTTCCTAGATCGCAATGATTGGCTCTTTGAGTGTTTTGCGGGTAAGTAGACGAGCAGTCATTTCTTAAAGTGTAGATCAAGAACATGACTCTCCATACAAATGCAACCTTCACAGATGGTATCTTTGCGCGAAGACGTTATCTCTCTCCTGTAAACAGCTGGTATCATGCTGTCGATCGCGGTGATTGGCAATCCGCGTGCTCCGCGGAAAAGCGAACCCTCAGGTTTTCTTCATAAATAGTGCGGGTTATACTCGAGTAAATACGGTGCCCTACAGACGGATTCATGCAAATTTTTATGTCACGTGCTGCACATACTTGGTTTTACGAGCAGCTCTTATAGTAAAGACGACACACCATTTCTTAAAGAGAAATTTTATTTCTCAGTTTTTTAAATGGAAGGTCACCGTGTTTCATGATCTGCTGGATCGAGGTATGGAATCAATTCTTTCAAAGAAGCAGGTAAAAAACTCTTGTGCATGTTTATTTCAGGCAATCTTGAAGAAGTGCTCGGAAAGGAGCACAGTGTGAACCCTGTGTTCCTGCATGGCCCTGGACGAGTGCAGAGCCATGACCAGTGAGTAACTGTACACTTATCTTTAATTCCCATAAACACCTGTCTCAGAACAAGAGGGACATACTGTGGGGTAAAGGGAAGCCTAGATTGAGTGATGGTAACATTTCCTCAGACAAGAAAAAATAGTTTCTCGAGGCTTTTCAGAAACATTTGGACTGAATAACGAGGCATGTTGGTACTTCCAAGTTAAGTTTCCAGTTAAATTTCAAATCCTTGCCATCATATATTATTGTGAAACACTGATAAGTTTGAAATGTAGGTTCATTCCATTTCATTGGTATTTCATTTTAAATGAAATACCAATAAATCTATGAAACATTGATTGGGTTGAACTTGAAGATACTTCCAGTCACAACTACTGCAGCATTTCAGTAATAAATATTTGAACACTTCAAAGATTGTGACTACCTAGCTGAGAAAAGGGTGTTTCCAAAAATTTAAATACCTACTAGGTTACTTCATTGTTGGTAAGGACAAACCTTCTAAAATAAGTGTGGAAACAGTTAGGGAGGCAAAATTATATTGTTACAGTGGTATTGGTATTGGGATTTTGTTGTATACATCTACGCATAGCAAACAGCACAGGCCAATTTATTTGCACGGCACCTCATGTGAAGCAACTTGAGGCAGTGGATTAGTATACGCTTCTGAATGTTCAGGTTTCAAATAAAACAGAGTTTCATTTGAATGAACTGGCTCAATCAGTTGAGGCAGCCACACATTTTGTTTTGGTTGTGTATGCAAACCTGACGAAAACAATACTTGGTAGACAAATATATATTTTGCTAGCAGAGTTCTCTTTTCGTATGTTGTGGCGGAGTACATAGAAAGCTCATGGTCCTCTATTGCTATAAAGAAACTAAACATTTTTATAGTACCACGAATAGGTCATTTGTTTATTTTGTAGATTTAGTTTGATTCACAGCGCACAAATTCTGCTGAAAACATATGCATACACTGTAAAGTGAGCCCTTTTGGCAATTTAAATTAAGTGTATCAATATGTGCTATTGACGGTAGAGCCCATAAATTATTATGCTGTTATGGCTCGAACTTATATGAAATTAGATGACTTTCTTACACAAAGACATTTTATATTTCCGCAATCTAAGTACTTGTATACCATTCTATAACATAGAGATTGACGAACAGCAGTAAAACACGGGAATAATAGGCAGTTTTATGATACTCTTCAAACATATATTTTCGGAAATATTTTTTTTAGAAATGTAATTAAAACGGCAGTCATCGCATCTTTCCACAAGTCAACGGAGCGTAGCCAGAGGGGCCGGAGAACTTCAGGGGAAGGCAGCGGTAGCGTCGTCTACTAGCATCCATAGAAAGAGTAACCTTGCCGGCCAGCATGTGGACTCGCTACTCCTCTCTAGTTCACTGTAGTAAAACCCAATCCTAAATAAATTAATTAACAAAGAAGTGGATGTATCACACCACTCAATTATTTTATTCAGGCTCTCAGCACCTATCCAGAAGATCTGCAATGGAAGACACTTTTCACAAAAAAGTGCGCACCTCACTGAATCTGCCTGTAAATAATAATAAATGTGTATCCTTTTTTCAGAAATGGAACAATCACCGGGAGCGCCTTACAAAGCAGGAAAATGAGGAAAAGTGAGAAAAAACAAGACGCCGGCGTGAAACTTGGTGACAGGCCCACCCCATAGCTGTGCCTTCTGGGACCGTTGAAAATTGGGCGAGTTGGTTATGCATAGTTACGAAGAGGGAAACAGCGCCAAAATTATGAAGGACAAAGAACGAGGAACACACAGACTGAGCGCTGACTGACAACTGGTTTATTTCTGGAAACCACCTACTGGCATAAAAACACAAGACAGACATACATTGCACCATCGCCTAAGGGCACGTGTCACAACTCTCCAAAACATTATTTCCTTATCGAAGAGCGCGATCGAGGAAGCAGACGCACTCATCCTTATACTTTGAAATGTATTAGGCCTCGAACATTTCGCGAGTCACCTGCTGACTGTGCCGAGCAACAATCGTCGTCTCATACAAAAGAGTGGAGCACCCACATCTATCACAATGAATGGCCAAATTACCCGAAGGTGAAGATCTTATTGAAAATGCGTGTTCTCTGAGCCTATCCTTGATACACCTCCCTGGTTGGCCAAGGTACACTCTCCCACAGGACAACTCAATCTTGTACACCACGCCGACCGCGCACGGCACAGCCCTCTTGCGCTTCTTACCACAGCGGAGTTTTTCCTGACGACCCCTCTCAACCTTAGCACATAGATGCCCCAGTTTTGAAGGTGCAGAGAACACCACGGGTACTAAATGTCGCTGTGCTACCCTTTTGAGTCTGTGCGTAACCTTATGTATATAAGGAAGATTCACCGGTCTCACGTTGGGTTTCTTCCTAGGCTGGGACTTGGGCGTAAGGACTTTTCAGCAGGCTCTCCGCCACACTGACAAGGACCTCCCTAGGGTACCCACCCTGTGTGAGCCTGTCGACCTGGTTGCAAAAACTAGCCATCATCTGGTGAGGGCATGACCTCACCAGGGCCGCCTGCATACAACCTCTGCAAATCCCTCTCTTTACAACCTTTGAGTGGCTAGAGTCAAAAGGCAGCACACCTTTTTTGTCCTCGGCCGGATTGAGTTGTCCTGTGGGAATTCGAAGACAGAACAAGCATCTTCGCACAGAGCAGAAAGAAAGCAGGACTTACATATCGAAAATCGGACTATATTACGTAGCTTCAGTTTATTTCGATCTATCACGCACAGGGAGCTACTGATCCAGTGCTACTGCATAGTTCTTGCCATCTCCCTTGGTTTTCCAGATGTGCTTCGTTCGTTTAGCACATACGTCCCTCATGCTTGAAAGCGTCGACGTTGTGTTCGCACCAACGGTGTCCGACAGTGCACATCAATACACGTAAGAAGCCGTTTTAGCACCATTTTTAAAGGGATGAATTTGAAAGAAAAACGCTGTAAGTGACCAATTATTCGTCAGCCTGACTGAGAAATGCTCCAAGCTACCTAGTATGTACATAGGAATCATTCCGGATATGCACTCACTTCTTCCCATAGGAATGCATTACCGGAAGTAAATTTTGACTGGTTGCTGCCTGCTTTAATTTGCGACAGCACACAAGTGCCGTCGAACCTCTAGCATACATTATAATGACTCGATGATCAGAGCTTGTTGTTCTGATGTCCCCGCACATTCTCGTCTCCTCCTCTCCCTCAGTTTCTCGGCGCACAGGTTCGAGAACGCTTTGGAGTCTCCTGCACCTTGAGCGCGCACACGTTGCCAATTCACGCCGGAAGACATGGAGCGCGTGATGGAGGCTGGGCATTCAAAAGACACGCGCCGACTTTCTCATTTTGTCAGTGATTCTATACGTCTTTCTCACCTTCAGCAAATCCAGGGTGGGCCCGACACCTTTCAACTCGCCACAAACGGCAAACGACCGAGACTCTGCCATCAGACTTCGTACATGTATCTGTTGACATTTCCCACATGCCCTGCAACCATAACCTAGCTGCTGTGTTCCTTAAGCTAAGAAAACAAACAAGAAACTCCAACTTCTACGACAACATCCAATCTACAAGTTCTGTTGAGAGCCAGGAGCCACAACTACAGCCTTCCAGGAACAAGTGCCTGGTGGAACGAACTACTGCAGTCACATAAGTGAAAGATAGTGATGGCTGAAAAGAAGGAACTGTCGTTTAACAATTTGTATTAACGAAGACGCCTGTGCTGAGGAGTATCGGCCCAATAAAATCAGTCCAAATTTCTCCTAGACTCCCAAGTCTCTTTTTCATACCATTTGAGAATGCAGCGCCATGCCTTCACATGTATTAGACAGTACAAAAAAACATGTCACCTCCTGCATAAGCCAGCTGGAGGGCAGGAATTGGGCTGTTGTCAGAACAGATACCAGAAGCCGCCACTCTCTTAACTGCTACAGAGATCCCGGCATCAAGCAGGATGGCAAAGCGGGAACTTTCTAAAGAGCTACTCCGCCTGTGGCACGTTTGCTTCAGCTAAGGTATGCAATGGCAGACAAAAGGATAACAGCACTAAAGAAGCTTGACTGTAGACCTTTATCTCCGAGAAACAGTGAAACAAAAGTGTGATTACATATTTATCATCCGCAGATTTTGTTCAAGCCAAACGAAAAAGAGTACAAGAAAAAAAAAACATAGCAAGAAAGATAGGCTTTCAAATTAATTACACAATGCAAAAATAAACACACATTGACCCTGTAACCAAAGCAAATTCATGGCTGATTTAGTATTCATCGAGACTTGGCTTCACCGACCCTCCTCATTCTAATAAAAAAATATAAGAATGTTAGCCATCAGTGAAGCAGAGAAACAAACTATTAACCTGTCTTAGACAAAAACAAGCAAGAGGAGTTTTCCAACATACAAGGACACCTCATCTCAAAGTAGGTGCCATACAAACACATGATTGCAAAGATGCCATTGCAAAGAAGGAAGGCGAAAACAGCGTATAAGCACGCACGTTAGTTCCAAATTTTCCAAGACCTGCGTCAACACAGTCCCGAAGGGGCATTACACTGTATTCACAATGGGTACACTGCTAATTTATAGCAAAACCTACTGGGCAGTGCGAAGGATATTCAACTAGCGATGTCCCAACCAGTTAAGGAAGTGTAGTGGTGCACGCACACATGCATTCGGCGATCAGTCCCCCACCGAGCAAACTGCAAGAATGTGGTCTTAGCAGGGTACAGGACATCAAAAGAGAAATCTTGGAAAAAGTTACTTCAGACACTTGCGTTTCACTACGCCCGACTGAGAGAAGACCGGCTTTCAAGCCTCTTGCGACTGCTGCCGGCCGGCTGCACAGAAATGCAGAAAGTTGTAAGCCCTCACAAGAGGCTTAAAAACCGGTTTTTAGCCTATCCGGTCGTAAGCAGTCACAAGGGTGCGAATGAGCCATTACTTCAGTACCAAAATCGGCAGCCGCTGAAAGAAACAATGTAAAAATTTAAACTGCCAACCTTTTTTTTTTAACAAACAAGATCAAATTCTAGTCACACATTAACTTTTGTTACTTTCTATCTTCCTCGTAGATAGGAGTCGTATAAAGGGAAAACTATAAAGACATTTTTACATTAGACCTCGCCTCAAAGAGCACACCTCGAGCGAGTTCAAGGGAGCATGGAACAAGATAGAGCATGACCCAATGTACATTCAGGTGCAGAACACAGAGTAGCTGCTCTGAAAAACATTAAACAATGTCTCCTATTTATTGACCCAGCTTCTAGATCACAGTTGGAGATGAATCATTTACTACTAACCAATACATTAGTGTGACAAATGGTGGAGTTTGGATGCGAGGCTCCAGAGCAAGGCCAAATAGTCTGGCTCTGTGTGCAGTCTAAGCGGCCAAGCAACCTGCAATTCCAATTCAAGCTTCTCGGATATTGCTGGCATTTGAAAGGCCTACCTGCTTCAGGCTTTATGCAAATGCCCTTAAGGTTTGATAACCTCGTGTTAGCATGTGCCCGGCAAAGCAAGACCATTTAGAGAACAGCCTAGGACGCTGCTGGTTTTGTGAGGCTTATTGTGCATGGCTTCAGTGTGGCGAGCTTAACTATTAATCCGAGCAAAGCCTTTGGGACCCATGTTGGACTCAAGTAATGTATACTTCGATTGAAATGGCATGAAGTTCTGTGCATGAGTTAAATGATTACACAGGGGGCATGCTCAACTTACGGGTCAACCACAAGGCATTCTGCACGTGTGCATCTGTTTCTGGCAGATAAACTCCTATTCTGAGCAAAGCTTTTGGGGCTTTGCTTGCACTGGTAAGGTTTTTAAACTGCGTGTTTGATAATGATGGATCAGACTGCTATTATGAGAAAAGGCTTCGGGGAACTGCATGCACTTAAATGACTTTTCACCAGTGTGTGTTCGGAGATGACTTCGTTGAGAGGAATCTTGAGCAGTCTTGGGGGCACTACTTGCAAGTAAATGGCTTTTCACCTGTGTATGTTCAATTATGGTTTTGCAGATAGTAATTTTGAGCAAAGGCTTTGGGGCACTGCTTGCACTTAAATGGCTTCTCACCTGTGTGCATTCGATTATGGTTTTGGAGAAGGAAATCTTGATCAAAGGATTTGGGGCACTGCTCTCACTGAAGTGGCTTTCCACCAGTGTGCATTCGATTATGATTTCTCAGAAGGATATTTTGAGCAAAGGCTTGGGGGCACTGCTTCCACTTGAATGGTTTCTGGTTTTTTATCAGTGTGTGTTCGGTTATGCGTTCTCAGATTGGAATTTTGAGCAAAGGCTTTGGGGCACTGCTTGCACTTAAATGGCTTTTCACCTGTGTGTGTTCGATTATGGTTTCGCAGATGAGAATTTTGAGCAAAGGCCTTGGGGCACTGCTTGCACTTAAATGGCTTTTCACCAGTGTGTGTTCGATTATGAGTTTTCAGATGGAAATTTTGAGCAAAGGCTTGGGGGCACAGCTTGCACTTAAATGGCTTTTCACCAGTGTGTATTTGATTATGCTTCCTCAGACTGGAATTTTGAGCAAAGGCTAGGGGGCACTGCTTGCACTTAAATGGCTTTTCACCTGTGTGTGTTCGATTATGTCTTTGCAGTTGGGAATCTTGAGCAAAGGCTTTGAGGCACTGCTTGCACTTAAATGGCCTTTCACCAGTGTGTGTTCGATTATGATTTCTCAGGTGGATATTTTGAGCAAAGGCTTGGGAGCACTGCTTACACTTAAATGGTTTTTCATCAGTGTGCGTTCGAGTATGTTTTTGCAGATTGGAACCTTGAGCAAAGGCTTTGGGGCACTGCTTGCACTTAAATGGCTTTTCACCAGTGTGTGTTCGATTATGAGTTCTCAGATGGAAATTTTGAGTAAAGGTTTGGGGGCACTGCTTACACTTAAATGGCTTTTCACCAGTGTGTATTCGATTATGCTTTCTGAGATTGGAATTTTGAGCAAAGGCTTTGGGACACTGCTCACACTTAAATGGCTTTTCACCTGTGTGTGTTCGATTATGCTCTCTCAAATAGGAAATTCGAGCAAAGGCTTTGGGGCATTGCTTGCACTTAAATGGCTTTTCATCGGTGTGTGTTCGATTATGAGTTCTCAGATAGAAATTTTGAGCAAAGGTTTGGGGGCACTGCTTGCACTTAAATCGTTTTTCATCAGTGTGCATTCGATTATGGCTTTGTAGACGGGAATTTAGAGCAAAAGCTTTAGGGCATTTCATGCACTTAAATCGCTTTTCACCAGCGTGCAATAGATTATGGTAGGTAAGAAGGGAGTTATAAGCAAACTCTTCAGGGCAAAGTTTGCACCTAAATGGCTTTTCACCTGTGTGTGTTCGATTGTGGCAGATCAGATGCTTACTCTGAGCAAAGGCTTTGGGGCACAGCTTGCACTTAAATGGCTTTTCACAAGTGTGTGTTTGGTTATGACAGGCCAGAAGGGAATTATAAGCAAACTCCCGGGGGCAAAGCTTGCACTTAAATGGCCTTTCACCTTTGTGCTTTTGAGTGTTGCCGATCATTTGGGACTTAGAGTCAGATATCGGGGGATGCTGGCACTTGGCTTGTTCATCGCCATGAGCGGCCAGGTGGCTCACAATTACACGCTGATCTTTGGTGACATAGGTGCAGGAACAGCATCCAAACCAGATGTCCTCGGCAAGTTTCAGTGGGCAGCTGGTCTTGCCCAACAATGTGGCTCCATCAACTAGAAAAAAAGATTGTATGTATATTGACACACAAGTAAAGCACAACCAAGATAGCCACTTAGTTTGGAAAAAAGCAGTCATTAATGCAGTTTTGCTACAGCTGCACAGATTAATATTTGCTGTGCTTCTATATTTGATTCATGCAAGCACTGAAATCCAGCTGGCACCATAAGGGAAGTCCCTAATCTTTAAAAGTGGAAATCCTAAAAAAGGTCACACATTTTTTTATTATTTTTATTTCTAAATCATACTTTACGCATCTTCTCACTTTTGAAAGTTCTTTTTTCAAAAATTATCTTTTTTGTCACAAGAAAATGTGTTTACCCAGCACCTTTGGATTTAGAATCTGGATCTGAATACTTTTCGGGGGCTGGATACCTAATAATCCAGGAAGTTGAAAACTTGAAAGAACAATATTTCTGGAGAATGTTAGATATGTCGTTTTATAATTACAATGACTGGTTACGAGAGGTCAGATCGGAAGTCTTCCGTGATGTTGTCAGTAAAAAAATTTCAAAATGTGGTGCAATCATGTCCCACTAATATAGACGCCCCGCAATATAAACAGGAATTTGGGGGACTATGCCGCTCTGCGTCGTATATATTTAAAGCAGCAGTGCAGGCTATAGACAGCGAGTTTTCGGAACTGGTTAAATACATGCAAGTTTGTCTCATTATTACGGACAGAAGGAGGTCCACTAATAAAAAAGAGCTTAGTTAAGACCTTGGGCTACAGAGTTCACTGAGTGTTTCACTACTTTCGGTGGTTGGTTGCACCTCCTTCGAAAGGCATGACCTCGGCACCAAAGAATGGCTCAATTTATCGGGGTTTTCCAGCCAAATGTACAAAATTTCCTTCTTTCCTTATGTTACAATGTCCTTCCAGTTCGTAATCTGTGGCCGCTTTCTAGCTTGTATGGCCTCTTTCGCCTATGCACATTTAGGGGCAGCCACGTTTTGGTTAAAAATCGGTCTGGTAACCGTGGGCACACCTTGTCAAGGCAATAATACCAGAGATAGCAATTAGCTGACTTAGGCCAGGACAGGAGTCTTACTGCCGAATTCATAGATCCCACTTCACTTGAACTTAACTTCCAATGCCCTTAAGTGGGTGTCATTACATTTCATAAATCCCCCTTTCCTCGAAACACTCCCTCGCCTTGCACTTCACTCAAACTTTTCTAAAAAACTTCACGTGAGTGGTGGCGCCGCCCTTCAACTCGCCTCAAACACATCGAGCTCCCTTCATCGCAAAAGAGGGTAGGTTACCGGAGCGGCGCTGCTCGCAGGATCGCGTCTTTTTAATTTGCGACTCGTGCGTGCAACCTTGTATTTGGCGTTATCTACCCGCTTGGTCCGTCGGTGCCGCGACGGAATCTGTCAGACCGCCTGAACTCGATGGAGCTATATAATGACAGTTCCTTGCAAGATATCGCTTAACAAAGGCGACGGTGAGGGAACTTCTGACGCTGCTGCCTCTCCAGCAAAGCGGCGACAACTGAGAACTGTCGCTCACAGCCCTGCTCCAGTTGCTTGTCACCCTTCGCTTTTACTGCGCTGGCACCTTCCAGACGGTAACGAGAGACCTGGTGCATGTCTCCCACCCAATGGTCTGCCACATAGTCAGGATGGTAATGATGCTTATCGTGAGCGTGCTCTTCAGACGTCTGGTGCACTTCCCAGCAGCGTCGGAGTGCCACACTGTCATGCTCGACTTGTACAGAATGGGGCAGTTCCCTGGCATCACGGGTTGCATCGACTGCACCCACGTGTGCATCAGGAGCCCCGGCGGAGATGATGCAGAAGTTTACCGCAATTGAAAGGGGCCTTCTCATTGAAAGTGCAGGTGAACCCATATTTCTTATTATGTCCACTTTATGGACGTATGGGTAATACTCATGCAAGACAATTTCAGCTGTTCAACCCGAATATTGTAAAGCATGGGAATACCCTTTCATCAGCTGTGTTGTTGCTGATCATCGTGCACCACTGGGCTCACTCGAAATAGTCATTGCACAGAGTATACATAGCTTGCATGTGGCATCATTCATGAGCCATGCCAGTATTTTATGCGCCGCAAGCATTCGGTTTGCAGTGTTAGTTTCACGCCGCAGAAATTGTAGTTCGAAGAAACCATTAAGTAGAAATAGCCGTCAGTACCCAGCAATGGCGACACTTCTAAGCTATTAATTAAACGAGGGGTCGACAAGAATCGTCACTACGGCAGGTGTTACAAATTTGTGAGGTTGATACTGGGCGAGTCGTGAATGTACCATAGGTTTGACATACTCTTTTGCATTTAGCAGGTGCACTCTAGGGCCTGTGTAAATCAATGGTTTTACAAATCATTGTTATCTACCTGCAGGCAATCACTGGCCCACAGTTGAAATTTTTCGACGTGGCAATTTGCCCAGGATACGTGCACGACAGCCGCATCTTTGATGGCAGTCATTCATGGGCCCTTTACGAGGAGAGCAGAGTGCCCGGTTTCCTGCTGGAGGACATGGGCTATGCCTGTCCCTTTCCTCATGACCCCGCTCGCCAACCCTGGAGCGACAAATAGTCCCGGAGGGAAGTAAGCCAAATCATCGGTAAAAGTGTAAGATTTGTTTGGCTATTGAACTGACAAAATCACTAATGTCTGTAATAGCAGGCAGTTATTGCTGGTGGCAACCAGTTCTTGAAACGTTTCATGGACAGATCACTTTGTCGACGTCCAATGTTTCAACAATTCATTGTTTCGTGAATGTTTATTTCGTCGACAGCTTGCCCTGCCTCTGGCACCCAGCATCCCGTTCAGTTTTCCTCCGGTGTGTTTCCCTAGCTCGCTGAACCCTTGGCGGTTTCGATGAGGCTCCAAGCAGAGGGAGCAAAGCGAGGTATGATCGTGCGGTCTGTTTGGGACATAGCTTGCCCCGCCGTCGGTGGTTCATTCGCTAAAAAAGTAAATTCAGTCTAATTTTTCTTTTCCGGTATTAGGCAAATGGAGAAAAAAGAACGAAAAGAAATGAAGCCGACATTTAAATTCAACCTACCCAGCAGAAGAAAAAAAAAATTTTGTCGACGAAATGTCGCAAGGCTGAAACAGTTTCCATGAAACGTCAACAGTATCAATAAAACTGTGCATGCACGAAAAGTTGCCAACAAAACATTTTTAACTTCGTCAAAATAATATGGACCTGTTATTGCCATACTGAAAAAAAAACCTGTTTTCCCACTCTGGTGAAGAAGACCAGCGAAGCTGTACTATGGTGGGAATGAAGTATTTATAAATGTAAGGATTAAGTTGTGATGGTGTAATTGGTTATTTGAACAAATAAAAAATCAGATCTATATACCTATATAACGATCCGGGGTTATGACCTCAAGGACGACTTATAGCGACGCGCTTTGTCAAAGCACGAATTGGCTATATGAGTTTGGATCTAGGCCGATTAATAATGGTTTATTTATTAAAGGAGCGTGTATGACGTTTTTTTAAGTGATCTTCCTAAAGAATAAGAGTGCCTCGAAGTCGCTTTTTACAATAAAAGAATTTGAAATGTTCAAACACAAGCCTGGGCCCGTTTGCTCGAAGCGCTAACCGCGTCTAAAGTTAGCCGCAGTACCTTGGAGAGGGATTTTGAAATCAGGTGACTGGCTCGGTAGGGATGCGGGGAAACATGGCGGTGCCCCAGTGAGTGAGCGCCGCTCGCTTTGGAACTAATATGTCGTTGTAGCTGCAATATCGGGCACGTTAGTCAGCAACGAATGGTGCAGGAGGCTTTCGCTTTGCCTTACCTCACTTAAATAGCAAAGCGTGAGCAATGACCTCGCGACATTTTTTAGATAGTCTTTCGATTCTGGCCATTCCTAAGCCTAAATGAACGCGATAATTGTCGGCATGGCAACGTCTTTGGAAAGTGGATTGGCTTGACCCGATCGGCCGGGTATTGATAGCACACAAAAGCAGACAGCGTCTCAACAGACCTTTTTCTAAATTAATTAAGCATCAAGGAGAACGCTGGAAGTGCAATTCTACGGTCTGCACGCACTGGCCTTTCTCTTATAAACGATTCGAAGTAAATAATCATAATAAAGCTTTGACGAACGTGCGTGCAAGGCAAAGTTTGTTTTAGACTTTTTGCTTTAGAACAATTACTACTGCAGACGCCAGCACATGCAACGCGTGTAACTACACTCGTAGCATGCACCTCGGTGCTCGGAAAATTTAGAAGGTCTATTGGGACACTGCTTTTGTGTGCTATCAATACCTGGCCGATTGAGTCAAGGCAATCCACTTTCCAAAGACGTTGCCATGCCGACAATTATCGCGTTCATTTAGGCTTAGGAATGGCCAGAATCGAAAGACTATCTAAAAAATGCGGCGAGGTCATTGCTCACGCTTTGCTATTTAAGTGAGGTAAGGCAAAGCGAAAGCCTCCTGCACCATTCGTTGCTGACTAACGTGCCCGATATTGCAGCTACAACGACATATTAGTTCCAAAGCGAGCGGCGCTCACTCACCGGGGCACCACCATGTTTCCCCACATCCCTACCGAGCCAGTCACGTGATTTCAAAATCCCTCTCCTAGGTACTGTGGCTAACATAGCCGCGGTTAGCGCTTCGAGCAAACGGGCCCTGGAGCTTCACATTATAGCTTGCGCGGCGTGCGTCAGGGGTATTCACAGCCTCTCTGATCCTTGTTTTTTCTGAATCTGCGAAGGCTGCTGTAGGAAAAGGTTTGCATTCATCAGAGTAAAGGATGTGCTGTCTTCTTAGCTGTGCATGCATGCACAGTTGTGTTGCAAAGCGCCGTAAACTTCTTGTTGGCAACATTGAGGTTGCCGATGCTCACGCATCTATCCAAGTGTAACTAGACAGCTGCTGAGGAGCAAATGTTTGTCAGCAACATACGCCCTCCTCCCGCATAGGATATGTGGCAAAGAAGTGCTAGAGGCCGCTGCTGTTCCACTATGGGCGCCGAGAGTATGACGTCACCAGTGGGCTATAAAAAGACCACACTGGCATGCGAGAGACAAAAGAGAACAGCCTGGATGCCGCCGAATAAAGTACTTTGCAGCATTCTACCGCTTCACACTTGTATCTGACCGCGAACATCACAAATGGTGACGAGGATGACAAAGTGGACTCAAGACGCGGAAAGGAAGCCGTGAAACTGCGATAAAGGATCCAGCGTAGCACCGCCAGCCAGAACTCAGCTGGATACCCTGCACAGCAGCCACACTTCTCACGATGACATCCTCCGTCACATAGGACACGTAAAAGCCTTCAATGAAACTGTGAGTGGCTGGCCCTTATATGAAGAAAGGTTGACTTCTTTTTTTCCTTGTGAACAGAGTCAAGGACGATCTCAAGGTGCATGCATTCCTAAGCGTAATTGGGCCCAAGACATACAGTCTATTGAAAACACACGGCACCAACCAGACCGTCGGAACTGCCGCTCGAGGAACTCGTGGAATTGCTGCGTGATCACCTAACGCCAAGAGTTTCTGTGATCGGACAGCCAGCAAAATTCCATAGACGGAATCAGCAGGAACATGAAAGCATCGCACAGTATGTAGCAGAGCTCCGGAAACTTGCGGTAACCTGTGAATTCGGTACTTTTCGGACGAACCACTGAGAGACAGGTTTGTCTGCGGTTTATTTCACAGTGACATTTTAAAAAGCCGTTGAGCGTACAGTGTGTTTGGAAGAAGCCAAAAAAAAACGTACAGGAAGTGCACGCGAAAGAAACAAGCAATGACTTGCTTCTTTCACGACGAAAAGGAAGCAGTCATTTGAGTGTTATCGGTGCGAATCTGATCAGCATTTTGCCCAAGCGTGACCGCATAATGCAGATAAGGGGTCGAATTGCGGGAAAAAGGGCGACGTTCAGTGTGCATGCCGTAGCAGCGAAAAGAAACCAGTCGGCGGAAAGAAGTGGATCCGGACGATCAAATTGACAACACGGACAATGTAAAAATGTTGTCGCCGCGAACACTGAATGCCATCACTGCCGACGTACAAGTTCAAGGTATGCCTATGACCATGGAGTCAGACACGGGGACCACTGTGTCTGTCATACTAAAGTGACAGTTCCAGAAGCTTTGACCGGCTTTAAAGCTTGAACCAACGGAATATCCGTCTGAAGACATACACCAGGGAAATCGTTGTCATGGTTGTTGCCAGACAGAGAGCGAAGAGGAAGAAGAGGGTGGAAGGGAAGAAAAAAAAGAGAGTGAGGCGCTCATGAGAGGGGGCGACACGCAAGCTTCGGGACAGTCGCAGTCAAATCGCATACCATCTGGGAGGAGCACCATCGACCTCCGTAGGGGTTCCCAGGCTCCGAGAGGCGAAACAGTGGTGCCGAGACTCGAGGACACAGCAACGACCTCCGGTGGGGTGCCCATACCCCGAGAGATACAACTGCACTGCTTCCAAGCACTCGAGGCACTGGCCTTTACGAGGTCGACTCAGCTGCGCGAAAAAGTAGCCGGCGACAGCAATCGGAACCTCAAGCCCCGGACTCCGTCCGACTCTCTGACTACCCGGCTACTTAAGTGACTGACTGCTCGACTCGAACGACTGATCGACTGCTTTCCGACCAAACCACCCGACCACCTCGCTGACTGCCCGACTGTCTGCTCACTCTACCGATCAACGACAGTACGTGGGCATTAAGTAAGACTTCTGCGCTCAAATAACTCTAACGTAATTAGCATTGTACATATTCTTCTTATTCAGTTTTCTTTCATTGCCCAGTGGAAGCTTATATAACACATCTAAATTGTCTCTGTCTGATTACTTAAAGGGCTTACTTAAAGGCAGCCCTCTTCAGTATCATATAGGAAGACCCTATGTTAAATATTACGATCTAATTCCGTCTATATATTTAATAAACTGGCCACCAAACTTTCAAATGAGCCAAGTCACCAAAATCTGCCAACTCTAGCGTGCGACGTGAGGTGCAATCATCAGCGCAGTCAATGCGACGGAGTTGGAGCGGCCAACATTGGGCCACTACGTCAGAGGCATGTCTATGTCATTCTCACATTTTGTTTGTTTTTACTTCTCAGAGTGAAATTGAACGATGACATCATAAGTTTCTCCTCCCGGTGTTGGCTCAACAGCGTCCACGTGATCACCGTAACGCGGATGCGCTAGTTTGCGCTGCCCTGCGCGTTTATCGGTCATGTTCCCCATGTCCGGTTTCTCCGCTCCCCCCTCTCCTCTTTCGTCTTCTCCCCTTCCCCCTCTCCCCCGGACCATCACCGTCCACGCCATGCGAAGCGACCTGCCTGCGTTGCGTGTCCTGTACCTCGCCCCCACGAACGTCACAAGACCACGTGGTTCGACGTGACGTGGCCATGACTGTGACGACACGAGACCAATATTGCATGACGCAACCAAAGTTTCGGTTTCGGTATCAGCTGATGTTTAAATTAAGATTACACAAATAATATTCCACATTTCGCAAATCCAAAGACGTAGAGCTGTTTAGTAGTGCTTTGTGAAATAGAATCACATGCAAGCGTAGATTTTTCGGAATTGAGCCAATACCACCTCGAAGACAAGGCCTGCGCATGACGTTTCGTTAGTAGGTCCCCGACCCGCCCCAAGTGGCAAACAGGCAGAAGCTTGGCGAGAGGAGGGGCCCCGCGGAGCGCGGGCGAAAAGTGATTGCAGCGCCCCTGGCGAGCTCGGAGCCTCCGCTAGCAGACGAATTCCCCGCAACGCATTGATTTTGCCTATTTCCGTGCAAGGTGACTAATGAAAAAAAATTATTGCGTGTATTCGCTTCTTTGAATGTTGAAAAATAGGTGCCACCTCATAAGTGAAGGACATTTTCTTCACGTGGGGGAGATGTTGGAGCTTTCAGGTTGCAATTTTGGGGCTCTCCTGAAGAAAACACTCTGTCACAACTTATGTAAGCGAGACAAAACACGAATGTACCTTCGCACTGTTTCTTTTTGAAAAAAGGGCAATGTACAAAAATTTTAGAACGTAGCTACGTTTCAACTTTACTCTTCTTATCAATGAATTTGTTTCGTTGTTGCACTTCCCATTTCTCATGAATGTCTCGCTTATAACTGTTTTGTCGAATAGGCGAATAGGATAAAGAAGCAAAAGGCAATTTCGAACCACGTACGTTATTGCCATGTCAGTATGCTCTGGAAGAAGTCGATTGTGCACATGCAAATCTGATGCTATTACTGAAATTAATAAAAGCGGAGTTACAAGAAAAGCAGACTTCTTGAGTGTCCAAAAGAAAAAAACAAACAAAAACGAGGAGAATGTTGTAGTGCAAATAAAGGTGATTTCGGTCCGGGACGACCAACGTCTTTGTCATCTTCTACAATAAAGCAGGCACCTGCCGTTGGACCGTCAGCAACTCCTTCCATTTTTCACAGTCTACTTTCTTTTTATTTTTGATGAGACGCTACGCCGTCGTGTTCTTTCTTCCTCCTGCTTTTATGTCGTTGTTTTTTTCTCCCCTTTTTGTTTACTTGTGTTCAAACCATCGCATATTTTGTTTTGCCTTGTTTGGCTTAGTTTTTGCTCTCTTTCCTTCACTTCGGCGCTTACCGCCAGTCCGTCTGCTACACTGTGCCCGGACATTTTGAGGGCCGTCTGCAACATTGTTGTTGTTGTTGTTTTCTTCCACTGTCGTCTGCGATAACCTCCTATTTTCGCCTTCAATTGAGTTTCTGATCCGAAATCTTCATATGTGCTTTTTCGTATTTATTAAATATATTAAAAAGTGCAAGCTCATTATACATTTATATTAGAATTTTATTTGTCTACGCCGGAACGTCTGCAATGGGTCATTGTTTGTTGATCAACCGGCCGCCTTCGGGCATACACCAGCGCATACTTGGAGATGGCAGGCATGTCATGTGCTGCCTACCACCGCAAAAACAAGTTTTTGCGATGTGTCAGAAAATCCTTCTTCCGCATCTCGAAGATTGAAGGAACATGAGTAATTAAGTTGCTGCAGCATTCAAATTAAGCTGAAACAAACAACTAAAAAAAAAGTGAAGCTCTTTTTTTTAAGTTGCATGCTTTCCTTTTTTTTTTTCCATAAGCGCCGCAATGATTGTTGTCGTTGAAGGAGTTTTTTTGCTGGGTGATTTGTATCTTTCTATCGTCTGCTAACTTTTTGTTTTGTTCGTCGTTTTTTGCTACCTGTTCCCCATTTCTCTTTATTTTCGTCTGAGAAGGGGACCCCACCTTTCTTGCAAAGTTCGGAAAATGTTTGCACAGTCATTCTCTCGTTACTTTTTTGTTTTTGTTTTCTGCAGCGGCTGGTGCGCTTGCTCTGGTAATCTTAACGTTGTTTGCCCACGTTTTAATGATCCCCTATTTAAGTAAGAAACTGCGACAATGCAGTCTGTAGAGGACCAACAGTAACCCCTTACAACGCAGTTCGAGCAGCTAAACTACTTTCTTCCACTTCCCAGATGCGCTCCAAAGTCGTGTGATCCCCTGAGTGGCGTTTGAGACTGCTAATAGACTGCGCTATCTTTGTTTATGCGCGCGTTGTTATTTGATTGTCGCTGCAGTTGCGGTCAGTGGATTCCGCTTCGCAAGCGGACTGACCGTAATGAATTGTTTCAGCTGTTGGGGTGACAAAACGGGGCTCGCAAAGCGTCTGCTTACGTAGACTCAGAGTCCCAGAGAGGCGTTCGCCACTGCTCCCATGGGTTTTCAGAGGAACTACGCCGCATTTACTGGCGGCCACAGCTGCGTGCGCAACTGCTTAGCGCGAGCTGATAATGAGCTACTACAGTTTATTTGCAACGTGCATGCGACACCATCAAGACTGCCGGTCTTAGCAATGTGAGCTCGTTCTGAGCACGACCACTGAAGCAGGCGATGGAGCAGACGATGTAACAGACGACGGTGCTCATCCGGGCTACCTAGGGGGCGCTGAGGGGCTCTACTAGTAATGACGTTTAGAAGAGGAAACGCGCAGGTTCTAGGTGGTATTGATTGAGCGGAGTTGCCCTTTAACATCTCTCAATCACAACCAACTTGACATAGAGCAACCCTGTGGTGTCGTCTATGCATCCGTGCGGTACAAAGACGAACTGCACGTCCCTCCCCTCTATGTTGTTGACCACAGCGGGCCACCCCTTTTCGGTCGCAAATGGCTCGCTAATTTTCGCTTGGATTAGGAAAACATCTGCGCTGTGCATAAGCTGTCTCTTGGGCATCAGCCTGAGGCAAGCCACGACGAGCACGAGGCACATGTAAGAGAACTTGGAGCATAGTACAGCATCATCTTGGACGGCACCCTTGGCAAGATTGAAGGTGAGCAAGCTACTTTGTTCTTGAAAGAAAGCCGCCCCAAGTTCTCCAAACCGAGAAACATGCTCTATGCACTGTGTGCAGCACTAGAGGAAGCACTAGAGCACTAGAGGAGGCAGCACTAGAGGAGCACTAGAGGATGAAGGCTTGAGCAAATGGGGCTAATTACGCAAATGTCCACAAGCGAGTTGGCCACTTCTATTGTCCCGGTTGTTAAAAAAGACGGAACTGTATGTGTGTGCGGAGACTACAAAACAACCCTCAACCCTGTCTTAGACACCGCGCAGTACCCGCTGTTCAAGCTTCAAGCACATGTAAGAGAACTTGGAGCATAGTACAGCATCATCTTGGACGGCACCCTTGGCAAGATTGAAGGTGAGCAAGCTACTTTGTTCTTGAATGAAAGCCGCCCCAAGTTCTCCAAACCGAGAAACATGCTCTATGCACTGTGTGCAGCACTAGAGGAAGCACTAGAGCACTAGAGGAGGCAGCACTAGAGGAGCACTAGAGGATGAAGGCTTGAGCAAATGGGGCTAATTACGCAAACGTCCACAAGCGAGTTGGCCACTTCTATTGTCCCGGTTGTTAAAAAAGACGGAACTGTGTGTGTGTGCGGAGACTACAAAACAACCCTCAACCCTGTCTTAGACACCGCGCAGTACCCGCTGTTCAAGCTTGCCGAGATACTAGCTGCGCTTGCCGGCGGCAAATGCCTTTCGAAGCTGGATCCGCAACAGGGCCTACCACCAAGTAGAAATGTCGGAGGAGTCTAAAAAGCAACTCACATTAAATACGCATAAACAGGGGTGGAACGCATGAAATGTACATGGGAGCAGCCACGGGAGCAGCTGAAACAGCTGTTTCGGAGCAGGTTGGGAGCAGCTAAAACTCCATTCTGGAGCAGGCTAGGAGCAGCTCAGATCAGCTTCCATAGCACTTCAGCTTGTGTCTTAGACGAACGGGGGAGCAATTTCAATTGTGCTTAGCAGCACAGATGAACATGAGTGGTTAGGGACCACATCGAATAACAATGTAACAGATGCGAAAGCTTGAAACTTTGTGAGCCTTAATGAGAACCAAAAAGTAAGTACCATATGTTTCTGAAAATAGTGTCCTTGATAATTTCTGAGTGGCTTTCAGCTGCTCAAAATGCAAACCAGCACTGCTTATCGCACAACCCACATGTGCTCGACATAGTAATTAAATGTGCGAACCACGTGACGTGCGTACGCAACGGAGGTGCGGTTGCGAGGAGGAACAGGGCAACGAATTTCGAGTTTATACTATTGTGCAACTCAATATCGAAGCAGCAGACTGCGATTAATGGAGTTATCGTATTCGTAGTGATAAGCAGGGGCAAGGTTAAAGTACGCTGAGCAGATCTACCGCTTGCGTGAGAGCTGCTGGCCGGCAAGGTTTCTGATCAGACCGCGTTTCTGTTCTATCAAATCACGATTTATCTTGCGGGAATGTGTTTCCAACTTCTAACGATCAAGTACTAAAAGGAATATTTAGCTCATTTTTTTTCTTCTGGCTGACATCCAGATCCAGGGCCGCAGAGCCTCAGGCAATCCGACGCTTAACGACTTGACCTCCCCTCGGCCGACTTGCTTAACCGCTTATGATTGAAGAAAAACAATCCAGTCACAGGTGGTGTAACGCTTGCAATCCGACCCCCGAGTTTTATCGCGCGCTTCCGACTCGGGATACACAGGGAGAATAAACAGAATAAAGGATTGCAAAGTAGACCAAGCTAAACGCGCTAATTCTTGCCAATCGAGTCGATAGAAACTGAAACCATCACAAAATACAATTTGTTTGGCGCACGTTTTGCGATTTGGTGCATAATGGCGCGAGGTATTGGCTGTGGCACAGTTTCCGCAACATGGCGCAGGGTGGCGCAGACAAATGCGTCTGGCGCAAAATGGCGCAAATGGCGCAGCCGTTCCACTCCTGCATAAAGGATTGTTTGCTGTGAACAGACATCCCTTTGGAGTAGGATCTGCACCTGTGTTGTTCGAACGCATTATGACCAACATGTTGAAAGGACTACCAGGTGTCTAATGCTATTTAGACAATATCCTGGTCACAGGCGCTACTGCTGAAGAACACCTCAGGAACCTTGAAGCAGTGTTTCAGACGCTTGCACGCAGAGGTGTCCGGATCAAGGGAAAGTTCTTCAAGGAAAGCATACAGTTCCTCGGATACATCATTAGTGAGGCAGGAGTGCAGCCTTCAAATGAGAAAGTACAAGCTCTCCTGAATGCCCCAGCTCCAAACATTATCGCACGGCTGCAATCACTGCTTCGTCTCATTGAATATTACAGGAAGTTCACGCCATGTCTAGCGATGCTTGGCAAACCTTTCTACAGCCTCTTACAGAAAGAAAGCTCCTGGAGCTGGGATTGCAGATGTCAAGGCTTCTTCCAAGCCATCAAGGCAGTCCTGCCATCAAGGCAGTCCTGCCATCAGTGGAGGTGCTGCCGGACTATGACCTGGCACAGCCACTGGAGCTCTCGTGCGATGCGTCGGCTTATGGCCTCGGTGAAGAGCTGTCACACGTTATGGAGGATGGTGCGATAAGACCAATCGCTTACGCTTCCAGAACATTGTCGAAAGCAGAGGAGAACTATAGCCAGATTAAAAAAGAAGCGCTAGCCTTAATCTTCGGCATAAAAAAATTTCCCTTCTACATCTGTGGTTGGGAATTTACTTTAATCACAAACCATTAGAATGGTTTGTGATACACAAACAAACAAACAATTACCATTACAAACAATTCTTGGGCCGAAAAGCGACATCCCGGCTATAGACGCAGCAAGACTTCAACGATAGGCTGCAACGCCTTCAGCTTACAAGTACCAGCTGCTATATACAACGTCAGCGGAAAACATGGACGCGGACTGTTTCTTGCGACTCCCGTTAGAGACTACACATGAGGGCAACAGCTCAACCGAGACATTCTACACACTACGTTTAGCATCCCTATCAGTAATCAGCAAGGACATGGCACGTCACACAGAGCGTGATCCAGTTCTCAGTCTTGTGATGGACTTCATCAAGAAGGTTTGGCCCTCTCACCATGACGACAAACGATTTAAACCCTATTTTGACAGGCACAGGGAGCTCATGGTTCGTGAATGATGACTGATGGACGGCATGAAAGTGATCGTGCCACCGAAATTGCAAGAGCTGGTCCTGAAGGAGCTGCACCAGGGACAGACGGGAATTTAGCGGAGCAAGGAACTCGCCCGAAGCTACGTGTGGTGGCCCTGTGGAGAAAGACCTGGAAAACCAAGAGCGGACCAAAATGGCTGCATAGTACAGTCCTTCAGAGAACAGGCCCAGTGTTCTACGAGGTAAAGGTGCAGACACCACATGGGCCCTGTATTTGGAGACGACACAGGGAACATCTGCGGCCTGCACACACTCCAGTGATGGCGTCAGCATTCGTGAGGAAGGAAGAGGCTGACACCATCTATCCAGCATCGGGAGACAATGCACCAACTTCCCTGGCCGTATCCGTAAGCCCATCTGCGCTCGTCACCACCTGCGATGCCTTCCCAGAGTGGTATCCTCACCGGGACAGAGGACCGTCTGACCGCTATCAAGCTTCATGAGGTCTCGATTTGCGGTAGAGGAATTGCTAGAGGCCGCCACTGTTCCACTCTTGGCGCCGAGAGTATTCGCAACTCCAGTTCACTACAGGTGGCACCACTCGTTTTCCAAAATGGCGACTATTGTGAGGGTCGGAGATGCGTCCCGCTGTTGAGCCTATCTAGTGTGCTGGCTTCAGTGAGCGACACAAAATATTTCTGGCAATTGACCCCGTAAGTGATGACGTCACAGCAAGGCGTCTGGGTCCAAACAAACCGTTGCTAAGGACGTTGCTATGGACTAATGCATGGAGACTCCACATGAGGCTAGATGTTTGCTTACAAGTAAGTAAATAATTTTTTGTAAGCAACCTAACTTCTTAATATCTAATTACGAAGATCTTCTTGTCGTCTCAGTGTCGTATTGCAATGATAAAAGCCATTTCTGAAGTATTACACACCGCTTTGCTTTGGTAGCAGATGGGCCGATAGATTTGCTGGCCTCTGTTGCAGCGGGCGCCTTCATTGAAATGCGTCGGTAAACAAGCGACAAAGACAAGTGCATCACCATGGCCCTAGAGGCCTCCGCAATGTGCGTTTTTTTTTTTTTTTTTTCTGGGAAGAACTTAGCTGAATTACGAGGGGTGAAAATGCAGTAAAATCAAACCACGTCATGCATATCAGTTACGACGACGACCTGAAGTGCATTACCGGCGTAGTGCAGGCCAGCATGAGAAACAAATCGTACGCCGTCGAGGTAATTCGTTTGTTATTATTATTATTGAGGTTGTCAGGTTAATAAAGAATTGCATGTCTATCGCAATTTCGCAGTATTTTGCTTCCCCCCCCCCCTTGGTATACATCAAATTCCGTGGATGTGCTCTTTTGGTGAAGATCTCTATCGAACCCGCGATCCGAGTACAATCTGTAATGAACTCACCTTATGTTTTTTTATCCAGTTCTTTCGCGCTTTGGGGTCTTGCGGAAATCTGAAGAAACTGCAAGGGTCTTTCACCACGCGATGGTTACAGCCAGGTATACGAAGCACCCTCGCATAGCGCGAGTCCGCTAACAAAATTTATGATCTCTACCGATCGCCTGAAGTGCTTTTCTCACGGATGCAATGCGATCTTTTAGCAGACGATCATCTCGGTCGACGTCCGGGCTTTCGATAAACCATATTTTGCATCGCACCCCACTATGAATTCTTGTAAGTGTCTGAAACTCATTATATTTCAAACAAACGCGATGTCAGAATATCGTCTTTATTCACACGATTCAAACGACGGTCCCGGTTTGGCCGGCAGACGGCATACTTCTTGCATTCGTCGTCTGCTGCAGGCATCTTGAGGACCGGAAGTTGCAGTCGTAAATATTTCAGAGACGAGTGATTACCGGCACACTTCTGTCGAAACATATATGACATTCAAGCTTTCTACATCTGTGATTTTTAGAAGTTTAAATCCTACTCCTGATTTTTGAACGGTCGGGTTTTCGTAGCGAAACCGAGCCACATGTTTTCGTCCATAACAACGACCCTAGCAACTGTTTGTTTGGACCCATGACGTCACACTTACGGAGTCAATACGAGGAAGCTAGAGTGTTACGAGCGCAAGTTACTTCTTTATCCTAAGAACAAGAACGGTGTTTAGCATAATATTTACGCCAGGAGGCACGTTTTAATTTTGGAGCGGAACAGAAACTAACCTCTATTTTGGATTTAATTTCTCGGTATAGGTTTTAATTTCGGATTCTTTCATAACTCGAGATGTGTCTCACATCGTAATTATTTAGTTAAAGAAGTCGTTCGCAGAAATTTTATTTTGTGACATACGTGTTCAATCCAGCCACTTTGAAATGTTTCAAAGATTTCAGTGTCCCTTTAAAGACAGGGTTTTTTATGCACCATAGAGGTAGCATAGAATATTGTATTTGTAGAAAAAGTCAGTGCTGATATTTGTGCGTTCTCGCTACCTTTTCTCGCTCAGATAAGTGCCATGTGATATAATGAACCGTGGGCCTTTTAATGGGTTTTTGAATATTTAGCAGAATTGCTTAAAAATTATTCCCAGCACAAGCATAACAGAATAAATCCAATTTTTACAAAATGTTCACAAAACAAATAAACTAAGAAGCGCTGTTCTCACCACAAAAACCCAAAGATGGAATCCGAGTCAGACAGCTGAAGTGTGGGTTTTTTAAAGCAATGCGTGATGCAAAGGACTTTATATTGTATCCAGTGTTTGACTGTTTGTCTATCTTGATAACGATGTCAGAGTTTTTCATATGATAAAAAGAAAACCAAATGAGATCTTTCTGGAAAGGCTATTATGATGAAATGGCTTATTTTTGTGGTCATGGCGTTTATTGGGGACACGCATTGCCGCGATTTGTATTAATAATAATAATATTAGAATTAGGATGTTTTAATACGTAATTTTTCAAGCTCTAACATGATTTGTTGCTTATGATCTAATTTTAAACGTGCAAACAAGTATGACATTCAAACGTGTCCTAATTATCATCACTGGTGCCAATTGCAGTATTTTCAATTACCAAGTTATAAAATAAAAATAGTCTAAAGACGATGAAAACATTCTAGCTAATGTGAGAAATCCCAGTAAAATTACATTACTTGTGGGTAAAGCATATGGTGCTATCAAAGACGCAACTTTTGACAATTGGCAAAACTTCCAAAGTCGCAGGCAATATCCTTCAGACCAATGCCCCCCCCCCCCTCCCCCCCTCAAAATATTTTTTTTCTATTAACCAGTTTTTTATAACATTTATTTACTTTCAAAGGAACGCCTATTTGCTTGCACGTCTGCTCACTGCAGCATGTTTCATTGGCGTTGGAAAACCGGTGAAACAGTAGTAAGTTTTAATATTTCGTATACGAGCGAATGCAAGCATGGTGTGTTTGCGTTAGCTTTGCGTGAAGCTAAAAATTGCAGTCTTGGATTGGCGCAGGGCGATGACGAGCATGCAAAACTTCGAGCACTATATCCTAACGCAAACGCACAGTGCTTGCATTTACTTTTATACGCAATACTAAAACTCTCTAATAACGTACAATCCCATACCGCCTGCAGCACTACGTTGAAACAGTTGAGAGTGTTGCTTGCATTCAGAAATGACATTTTGCGAGCCATGATAGCAGCAGTTCTGCCATGCCCGCTGAGCAGGAGAATCGGGGGACCTTCACTAGAGCGTTTCCCGTTTCCGCCTTGGGAGGGCGAGCAACGAGCTGGAGACGCGAATAACGTAACCAGTGGGCTATAAAAAGACCACACTGCCATGTGCGACAAAAAAGAAGAGCCCGGATGCCGCTGAATAAAGTACTTTGCTGCATCCTACCACTTCATGCTTGTGTCTGACTGCGAACATCACAAGAAGTTGGTCACACCGCGACTTCTGCTCGAAAGAAAAGCAGAAATTTTCATAAATTCTTAAACTGTCTGACATGGCCCGGCAAATTAAGGCAATTAATTAATTTGTTCTATCCAATTTTCACTAAGAATTGTTTACAAAATTAAAAGCACTCACTGAGAAGTGCATCATGCATTATGTTCATTTGGGTCCACAAAATTAAACATACAACACTAGTAATTCATAGCAGGTGTATATCTCCGTTTTTGGGATGCTGAAGTGTCACCAACTTACTATACTTAAGACTTCGAGCGCGAGGGGGTCCCGCGCATTTCGCATCGACCGGGTGAATAAGCAGGGATTCAATTGACACGACTCTGGAAATCAGCCACCGCTTCTCCCTGCCAGTCATATTGAGGAAATGTTTGTTTACTGGTTTACAAAATTCAAAAAAGAATCAACTTGGAACTAATAAGAGGCCAGCACTCACAAAACACGTTGGAACCAACAAGATACATGGAGTCGCTTTCACTGGAGTGTTTATTACATACACAAGGGGCTCTCGAATTTCGCTTTTCTATTTTCAATGTAGCGAGACATTCCTTTCTCAGTTTTATTTAGTCCGAATCATAATAAAAAATACAGCCTCTTTGCTGTGGTAGACGTTGTAGTGGGGTAAGGCACTGGATATCCTATTTTCGTCATCCGGCTTTTTGTACTGAGGTAAAGAACAGCACAGCACCATTTGAGCGCTTTAACACCTCAGCGTCAAAAGTGTTTGCATGACTTCGCATGCCACAGTTTCAAGCTTTAGTAAACTGTCCTACTACAAATATCACAATACCAAATAAACACAATGCGTGAAACAGGCTTCGTCGCGTGTTACCCACGCAGCGCATGAAGCCAGCCGACGAGCCAAAGGATCCAAGATGTACGCAGTCTGTCACAGCCTGTCCTACCCGTGACATCACAAACAATGATTATATAGCTAGAGAAGCGCCCCCTGTAGTTCACGCACGCCGCCAATAGGAGCCCAACATTTAGCTTGCCCAAAGTCAATTTGCGGCTACCATGAACCTCTCCTCAAGTTCAATTTTGCTGCTTGCCTCCCACTCCTCAAAGAAAAATCTAATCACCCTGCACATTTTCATCTGGGCTCTTAGCTCCCCTGGTGGGGGATCTCTGAATCGGCACGGACCCCTAGGTGTGTGTGGACAGCTCTACAAGAAGCGCTGCTCTAGATTATGACTGCCTTTAGTCTAGACACAGTCACTGTCCTGTTTATAAAAGAGGTACCACCAAACAGAAAACTCACCACGACTTGAGGACTGAATTGGTTCCATTCGAATCACTGCCCAAGGTCAGGTTTGTGAGGAGTCGCGTAAGATCAAGAGGCATGCACAGGAGGGACGCAGAGGACCACTTGAGATCCTAGAAACGAAATGGAATGAGCAATGACGGTAATTAAGAACAAGGTGAGCACACCCTCCAAGCGCATGAAAACGATGGGAGCAAGCGACGTCACCCGTCTCGTTGCTCGCTAAATCGCTTACATGCTTGCGGTTCAGCCTTTAGAGTGCAAAGGTATATCAAAATAACTTGTTCATTTTTGCATTGCCGGTAAGGTAAAAATACTAACAGTTAAAGGAGTTGGGACTTGCATGATACAATATCAGAGGTAACTATATGGCTGGAACCCATTAGGTGTCCCTATATTAATGCTAAATTAGTTTTGTAAATTAGTTGAACCAGGGAAAGCTGCCATGTTCCTCTTTCCTCAAAAAGTTGAGTGTGGCACCAGGGAAAGCTATCTTTGTATTACTTATTATAATTGAATTAAACCTCTACAGCTTATAATGCTTGATCTCCTTTATATAAATCTTGTGTTAGTTTCGACATGGCTTGTTCCTTATGTTTTGGAAGCTCTGAACATGCAGATAAAAACATGTTCTTGCACACATGTGGGGCCTGACAACAAACTTAAAAGAGCCGAGTAAAATAAACAAATTTTCTTCTTTTAAACTAGTGAGTGGGATGAACAAGAAAAATACAGTGATAAATCTATCCTCTTTTAAAATATATAGACCTTTTCATTTTAGTAGTGGCCTCACCGGCGGATAGAGGGCGCTGACGCACTCGGCGCCATTGGGTTGCTTCAATTTGGTTGGTTTCGGTTTCAACGTGAACGCGGCTATGTTGATGTTTTACGTTGTTTTTGCTTAATTTTGTGATGCGATTATTTTTCCTGTAGCACACAACCAATGAAACAGTGGTATTGAGCCACTTTGAGGACTCCGAGGTGTATTTTAGCCTAAATTGCGGGCTTTGTTTTACCAACTCCTTTCATGTAACTGATTATGGTCGGTTGCGAAACGACTGACTGATGTACAGGGAAGATTACCATCGTCTACGGCCGTACACGATAACACCAGTTTCCCAAAAAAAACAAAAACTAATGAACAGGCTATCACGTGACTGTCAAGAAGCATATCGACAGCTTGATTAGCAATGTGCTGAATCGGGCGGAACAGATGAACTTGCGAGTTTACTATCCACTGTTTGGTTTTCGTTGGCAACCAACCTTTAGTGAACTTCGCAGGCTAAAAACGTATCGTGTAATGACGCGGATAATTGATATAAACAAGTAGTATCGTCTCGGCCTTGTTTTTTTTAATTCAGTGCTCGAGCATGTTTTGACAGGCCGAGTAGGAAGTTTCTTAAATTGTCAACCCTGCTAAAGTACTCATAAGCAGCATTTCGCGATATTGGCCCTAGGAAATAAATTATTTTTATATGAACATTTGCTTACTCATAGTATGATATAAGTGACAGGCCTGTCAAATTAAATCTGGCATTCGTCTTCCGTAAAATTGGCCAAACAAATTTAAAGGGCGCAGGAGGAGAAATACCTCGGAAAGTTTGGCTGAATCCTAGCGCTAGGCACCACTTCACGGACCTGTGTGAACAAATATTTATTTGTTTGAACAGATTAGCTTTGTAAATTTCGGCGTCGCCAGCCAACAAAAGTAAACCTCTATTCGCCATCGACAATCCTGGACTCAAGTGATTGTTATGCAGACGGCTCTTTTTTTTTTTTTGCGTCAAATATTGCGTATTTCAGATACTAACAAAAATTAAAACAGCGTACGCAAAAAAAAAAGTCGTCATTATTGTGCATGCGCCGAACCCAAACCGCGTTGGATTTGCCATTAGAAACAACGTTATTTCTTTGTGCACGCTATTCTAAAACTCGCTACTGTTAAGTGTCTGTGGCAGTTTCTTACGCGGGAAGTACCAACCTTTCTGTTAAAATAAATTCAGTGGATGGCACTGGTTATCTAAAGATCATCAATAAATCACTTAAATGACTGCCGAAAGCGAGCACGGTATACAATTTCTTAAACTTCATAAGTAAACCGACCAACCGAATCTTTATGTCGCAAAAAAAGATTGAGAACCTCATTCAGATGTAGGTGTGATATTATGAACAAACAAATCGCCTGATGTTGACGTACCATTACGTCTAGCCTCAGATAAAATACAAGTTCAACGTTTGTTGTCTATCTCTTCCGCGAGTATACTCACATAATAATAAAAAAAACTGTTTTCGATATATTACGAATACAAAGAACGATACTTTTAGGAAATGCAGATAGTCTCGTTGCGCTGACTATTCTTGACGCCTTCCGATCCTAAATGCGCGATATAAATATACGCACTTCTTACTGAGAATGTTCCGCCACTATCAGTAAGCAAACCTCAGTTGTCATAATGATTTTGAACTCTCGTGATGTCTTAGTAGTCGAGTAGACGTATCAGACTACAGTTTCCGAAGTAAGGCAAGAAAGCGTACTGAAACGCGACGAAAAACACGAATTCAACGCATCCGCCAAGGCGCGGAGGGGAGAGCGGAGCAGCAACTTGAAGCAACCTAATGGCTGCCGCGTCACGTGATTCCAAGATGGCAGCGCCCATGCGGAGGAGGCTGAAAAGGTCTATAAAAACTGCGAAAACACCAATTTCGAAGGGCTAACAAATGTTTAATAATTTTTTTAAATATAAAAAAAATATATATATTCTATTCAAACCTAGATTGTTGCAATTCATTTAATTTAGAGCCTGTCAAATTAAATCTGGCATTCGTCTTCCGTAAAATTGGCCAAACAAATTTAAAGGGCGCAGGAGGAAAAATACCTCGGAAAGTTTGGCTGAATCCTAGCGCTAGGCACCACTTCACGGACCTGTGTGAACAAATATTTATTTGTTTGAACAGATTCGCTTTGTAAATTTCGGCGTCACCAGCCACGAAAAGTAAACCTCTATTGCCATCGCCAACCCTGGACTGAAGTAATTGCCATGCAGACGGCTTTGTTTTTTTTCTTTTTTTTTTTTTTTTTTTTTTTTTTTTTTTTTTTTTTTTTTTTTTTTTTTTTTTTTTTTTTTTTGCGTCAAATATTGCGTATTTCAGATACTAACAAAATTAAAACAGCGTACGCAAAAAAAAAAAGTCGTCATTATTGTGCATGCGCTGAACCCAAACCGCGATTCGGATTTGCCATTAGAAACAACGTTATTTCTTTGTGCACGCTATTCTAAAACTCGCTACTGTTAAGTGTCTGTGGCAGTTTCTTACGCGGGAAGTACCAACCTTTCTGTTAAAATAAATTCAGTGGATCGCACTGGTTATCTAAAGATCATCAATAAATCACTTAAATGACTGCCGAAAGCGAGCACGGTATACAATTTCTTAAACTTCATAAGTAAACCAACCAACCGAATCTTTATGTCGCAAAAAAAGATTGAGAACCTCATTCAGATGTAGGTGTGATATTATGAACAAACAAATCGCCTGATGTTGACGTACCATTACGTCTAGCCTCAGATAAAATACAAGTTCAACGTTTGTTGTCTATCTCTTCCGCGAGTTTACTCACATAATAATAAAAAAAACTGTTTTCGATATATTACGAATACAAAGAACGATACTTTTAGGAAATGCAGATAGTCTCGTTGCGCTGACTATTCTTGACGCCTTCCGATCCTAAATGCGCGATATAAATATACGCACTTCTTACTGAGAATGTTCCGCCACTATCAGTAAGCAAACCTCAGTTGTCATAATGATTTTGAACCCTCGTGATGTCTTAGTCGTCGAGTAGACGTATCAGACTACAGTTTCCGAAGTAAGGCAAGAAAGCGTAGTGAAACGCGACGAAAAACACGAATACAACGCATCCGCCAAGGCGCGGAGGGGAGAGCGGAGCAGCAACTTGAAGCAACCTAATGGCTGCCGCGTCACGTGATTCCAAGATGGCAGCGCCCATGCGGAGGAGGCTGAAAAGGTCTATAAAAACTGCGAAAACACCAATTTCGAAGGGCTAACAAATGTTTAATAATTTTTTTAAATATAAAAAAAATATATATATTCTATTCAAACCTAGATTGTTGCAATTCATTTAATTTAGAGCATGTCAAATTTGGTTGTATAGGACAATGTTAAAAACAAAAATTTTAGCGCGCTTTATGTGAAGATGCTCCAAAATTACATAGAGAAAAATGTCTTTCAATGTTACCATAGATGCGTAGCGACACTTCCACAGTGGGAAAAATAATATTTAATATTATTTTGTGAGAAATTGAGGCTACAAAAGTCTGCGATGGAGCGGAGACACTTTGATGGCAAAAATGACTATTTGGAGAACCGCACACAAAAATGGCTCAAATTCATGCGGTACTGGGTTGTCAGTTTTTCAAAATGTTTAGTCCACTAATTTTGCAATTATAACTGGTCCTTATTATTTGTATACTAAATATGAACATTCAAAGATAATTAAATGCCATAAAACCTAACATCCAGTTTTTTGCAAAAGCTTCACGTTTTTTTAAATGCATCTCCTCTCAAAATAATGAGCAATCATGTATAGTTTGCGATGGAGCGATATATACTTTGGAAGATGCTGCATCTGCATCACTGCACCAGGTCTCATGCAAGCAAGAGAGAAGATGTTACAGTGCATTTGTATATATCAAATGTCTGGTTCAAGCTTCATTTGATGAGTGTTCAACATTTACAAACCTAAAATACAAACCACGTAAAACCTGACCATTGCAGCTAGTAATCAAATTAAAAAAAAACAGCTTATCTCCCGAAAGAATTAACCCTTCTTTTTCACCACAGAAATAAATGATGCATTGCCGAGCACTCATTCCTTGCCCAAGTAGTGCTAGTGGTTCAAAGCAGATGCCAGAGTTTCAGAACTCTTCTCTTATTAAAAGGTTATAAGTGATTTTCAGAATATATAGATAGGAAAATGGGACGACCCATTCTCGGTTACTGGCGCCATACAGCTCCATATATTCCGCCACTTTCTCATTGAAAATTTCAGATCACTTGCAACTTTTTAATTAGATAACGGTTAGTTCTGAAACTTTGACATCTTGTTTGAACCGCTAACACTGCATTCGGGAGGAGATTGAGCGCCCGCCAATGCATAGCTTAATTTTGGAGTGAAAAAAAACCTATAATCTTTTTTAGAAGCTCCCACGTGACGTCATCGCATCATTGGATTGGATTGATTTTTATGGCGCAAGGGCTGCTAAGGCCAAAGAGCGCCAAAGAAGGAAACTATGGCATTGAGGGTAAGCGAGAAGAAAGGACTCTAGTGGTCAGGGTTAAAAATAAAGGAATGAGACATGAACCGGATAATGTTACAAACAAAAAAGGGCATGAGTGAAAAGCTTTGAAGTTCACAGTCGATGAAGAAGACCAATAGCATCTAAGAACTTAAAGACTTGATTGTAGGTCACGAATGGTTCATCACCCAATAAAAACATTGGGTGTAAGGGAATGTGCTTCCTGTATAACTGCGCAAAGTGAGATTGGCGTTGCTTTTCATAGCAAGGGCACTCAATTAGAAAATGGAGAACACTTAGAGGTTGGTCACACTGTTCACACAAAGGGGCATCCTCCCCACGGAGCAGGTAGCCATGGGTCAGATGCGTGTGGCCAATGCGCAACCGACACAGTATTACTTCATAAAATCGTTTCTGGTGCCGGGCGCTCGCCCATTCACCCAGGTTTGGCTTAATGAGATGCAGCTTGTTGTAGATCGCCTCATTCCACTCGGCTTGCCATTGTGCTCGTAAGCGAGACCTCACAGAAGGGCGATAGTCCATGTAAGGGATCCTTTTAATATCTACCTCTCTGCTGATGCATGTGCGGGCGGCACGGTCGGCCGCCTCATTGCCTGGGATACCAACATGGCTGGGAATCCAACAAAAGACAATGGTGCAATGCTTCCTGGCTGCCACAATAATTTTCTTCTGAACTTCAACAACAAGGGAGTTCCTTGTAGGCAGCAGTGAAGAGATGGCTCGCAAGGCACTGAGAGAGTCAGTGAAAACCACTGCCAGGGGTATCCTGTGGCGGGCTATGTGTTCCGTAGCCAACAGGAGGCCATACAGCTCTGCTGTGAGAATGGTAGCAGCAGTATTTATCCGCCTTACAACTTCCACTGAAGAGCCAATGACAGAGCAACCAACAAAGGTCTCAGATTTTGTTCCATCTGTATAAAACTTTGAATAATCTTTATACAATTGAGCGAGTTCATGAAATTCCTGAAGAAGCACAGCACTTGGAGTGTTTTTCTTGTTATACTGTGCAAGAGACAGGTTGCAGTGTATGTCAGGGTGCTCCCAGGGTGCTACGATGCCAGGGAATTCGACTACCTGGGATGCCACATCTAATCCGACAGACTCGGCCAAGGTCTTCAATCGCATACTGAAAGGAGGGATCAAGCTAGGTTTTGCTAGAAAGAGTCGTTCTGAGCGTGTTTCTTGAACAACTTCTCGAGTGGGGTGCTGGAGGACAGATCGGATGCGGAGAGAGTACATCATGCCCAATGCGCATCTACGTCTTTCGAGGCAACACTCATTAGCCTCTGCATATAAACTGGGCACAGGGGATGTACGAAATGCACCTGTAGCCAAACGAAGCCCAAGATGATGAATGGGATCCAACATCCTGAGCACAGACTGTCTGGCAGACCCATAAACAAAGCAGCCATAGTCTAGACGGGAGCGTACCAAAGAGCGATAGATCCGCAGGAGGCACAATCGATCCGAGCCCCAAGACCGGTGAGAGAGGACTTTAAGGATATTGAGAGACTTGTGAGCTTTCAGTTTCAGACTTTTTACATGAGCATTAAAATTCAGTTTACTATCAAAGGTAAGACCCAAAAATTTGTGCTGAGGTTGGACACTAACAGTACTATTGTAGATTGTTAGGGATGGCTCAAGAAGGATTCCACGTTTGCGGGTGAAGCAAACACATGCAGTCTTTTCAGGAGAGAACTTAAACCCATTACTGTCAGCCCACCCAGTAAGCTTGTTGATACCTAGCTGAACCCTGCGTTCACAGACTGAGAGGTTACAGGAGGAAACTGAAATTTGTAAATCATCGACGTAAAGTGAATACTGAACCGACGGAGGGATTACAGAAGCAATGGAGTTCATTTTGACTATAAACAAGGTGACACTTAGTACTCCCCCCTGCGGCACTCCATTTTCCTGCAAAAATTCACGGGAGAGTGTGTTTCCCAGCTGGACTCGAGAGGTGCGCCTGTCTAAATAGCTCTGAATAGCACGGAGCATGCGACCACGTAATCCGAGGTCAAACAGGTCCTTCAAGATACCAAAGCGCCAAGCCGTATCATACGCTTTCTCGAGATCAAAGAACACTGAGAGGCAGTGCTGCCCGTGTGCAAAGGCCTCACGCACAACAGTTTCGAGACGGACCAAGTGGTCGACTGTAGACCTTGATGAACGATAGCCGCACTGAAATTTGTCGAGCACCTTACCATGCTCCAGATAGTACATCAGTCTACGATTAATCATTCGCTCCAGTGTCTTACAGAGACAGCTGGTAAGAGCAATGGGCCTATAACTCGAAACACAAGAAGCATCCTTGCCAGCCTTCAAAAGTGGAAGGACATGTGCTACCTTCCAAGATGAAGGGAAATAGCCCTCCTGCCATATGCGGTTATAAAGATATAAAATGACGTCGAGCGTAGAAGGATGAAGATGCTGTAGCATTGAATAATGTAAACCATCTGGTCCAGGAGCTGAGGGCTTTGTGTTATGAAGAACTGCGAGGAGCTCGTGCAAGCTGAATGTAGCATTATATCCCTCCTGTTCACCTCCTGAGGTTTTCAAGGGATTTCTCTCAGCCTTCAGTTTGTGTTGAAGGAAAGTAGATGAATAATGATGTGAACTGGATATAAATTCAAAATGTTCTCCAAAAATATCAGCCTGTTCCTCGAGTGTGTCTGGGCATGTTCCATTCCTAAAAAGCAGGGGGATTTTAAATGCATGATAGGTACCATTGATCTTGTGTATTCGATCCCAGACCTCCTTAGGTGAGGTACTGCTATTTATAGTAGAAGCATAGCCTTGCCAGCTTTCCCGTTTGGCTTTTCTTCGAACGTAGCGTGCACGGGCCTTCATTTTACGAAAGGATATGAGGTTATCTCTAGTGGGGTATCGTCTCAGAATACCCCAAGCCCGATTTTGATTCTTGCGCGTCTCTTCACATTCCGAATTCCACCAAGGCTTTGGCCTCCTAGGGAGAAATTGAGATGTCTGCGGGATGGACAACTTGGCTGCTGTGATGATGCGCTCGGTTAAAAGATGATTGAGTTCGTCAATTGTGAGACTATCCAGACGAGAATGTGCTAAAAGCGATGCCTGCTTGAAAAGGCCCCAATCAGCCTTGTCAAGCTTCCAACGAGGCGGGCGTGTATGAATTAAAAGAGGGGCTATGCTACAGGTTAAAAGAGTGGGGAAATGATCGCTTCCACGTGGATTGGAATCCACACTCCAGGAAAAATCTGGAAGTAAGGTGGCAGAACCAATTGAAAGATCGATGGAAGTTGATGACAAAGATGATGGACTAAAATAGGTTGGCTGGCCCGTATTAAAAAGACAAAGACTGCGTGTGGTTAAAACTGACTCAACAATTTTTCCTCTCACATCCTGACGTGCGCTCCCCCATAAAGGGTTATGACAGTTAAAATCGCCCATCAAAAGGAAAGGCTCAGGAAGCTGGTCTAACAGTGAGTTAAAATCTGAACATTTCAAGGTGAAAGAAGGTGGCAGATATAACGAGCATACTGTCAGAGCTTTATGGTGCATGAACCAAACTGCCACTGCTTCAAGTGGTGTGGACAGTGGAACCTCTGTGCAGGGAACGTCTCTCGGGAGGACCACAGCAACTCCACCAGACGAATTGCCAGCACTCGGACGATCCTTCCGGAAAACCTGGTAACGTCTCAGAAAATTAGTGCGACTGGGACTCAAATGAGTCTCTTGCAAGCACAGTGCTCGTGGCCTGTATTCCTCCAAAAGATGCTCCACATCATCCAGGTTTCTTAGAAGGCCACGACAGTTCCATTGTACGAACACTGAAGCCATTTTAGGAGTAAAATCCTGAGCACATGAAAGGGTGATTTAGTAGCTTCACTTTGGAGGTGTTACGGGTTTTTTAGATTTTTGTTTCTTTGTAGTCTGCCACTCCATCTCCTCCTGGTCAGACCCCGGAGTTGACGAGGGGGCAGACAAGGCAGTTCCAGTGTTCTCCTGAGCCCCGCAGGCAAACTTGCCTGCCGGCCTGGGAGGGTCCGTGCCGCGAGGCCCCGATCCGCGGCCACGACCAGAACCCGGTGGAAGGGTGGTTGATGTACTGGGGAGGGGTTCCACCCCGTCCATCTGTTCCACCTCGTTTCCTGACAAGGAAGCTGCATGCGATCCACGCAGCTCCTTGGTTCCTGGCTGCCTCTCCAGTGACTGAGGCTGAGGTCCTCTCTTTTTCTCCTCCATAGGAGTGCGGCCTGTGTTGACAGGTGCAGCCGGTGCTGGCCTGTCCTGACCACAGGAATCAGCTGGAGCGCCCTCTCCACGAGGAGGGGGAGCCTGCTGACCCTTTGTTACCGTCTTAAAAGGGAGGGCGGGCACGGCTATTGCCGGCCCGTCCTTGCCCAGGGGAGCGGCATGCTGCCCCTGCTGTGGGGATGGGGCCCTTAGGTCGGCAACCAAGATCTCAGGAGAGACCTGGGTGGCCTTTGTCTCCGAGCGTGGTGCAGGGCCCCTGCGCACTACCTCGGCATAACCTCCCTTAGAAAGGAAGGAAAAGCGCTTCTTTGCATCTGCATAGCTCAGGTTTTCTTTGACCTTAACTGCGATGATGTCCTTCTCTTGCTTCCAGAGGGGGCAGCTTCGGTAGTAGGCAGGATGTGGTCCTCCGCAATTTGCACAGTGTGCCTCTGCCTCGCAACCATCAGACACGTGACCCTGATTTCCACACTTGGCACATGCCTCCTTCCCACGACAGCTGCGTGATCCGTGGCCAAAGCGCTGGCAACGAAAACACCGCTGGGGGTTGGGGATGTATGGGCGGATGCGACAGTTGAGGTAACCGGCTTTGACCGTCTCCGGGAGTGCCTGTCTTTCAAAAGTGAGGATAACATGTTTCGAGGGGATACTCTCACCATTCTTGCGGAAGACTATGCGTCTGACATGAACGACACCCGAACTTTTAAGTCCCTCAAGAAGTTCGTCTTCACTGGTGTAAAGAAAAGCTTCTTCAGAAAGAACACCACGGACCGTGTTTAGTCTATGGTGAGGGCTCACCGACACCTCCACGTCGACAATGGTGGTAAGTCTGAGAAGCGCTTCGCTTTGTTTTTTAGTGTTTATTTCAACAAGAAGGTCTGCCGAGTGTAGTTTCTTGGCTTTGTAAGAAAATCCAACAAGATTTTCTAGCACTTTGGCGACAATAAAGGGTGACATCTTGGCTACAGGTTTTTGCTCGTCATGTGAGTGAATAACAAAAAACTTTGGGAATGATTCAACGGTTTCTTTTTCAATGGTTTGTGGTTCTGAACGCTGCCTCTTAGAGGTACGTCCCGAACCGGGTTTAGGGTTTGCGGAAGCCATGAAAGGCGGAGGATGTTCAGAAACTGTGGCGCACCACCCACCACCGAGCCCAACAAGGGGATAGGTAGCACCCCATAACAAGTATGGCTTGGCTGGGTATGCTACACTACCAGTGCTGCCAAGTAACTATAACCAAGTGTGGTTCGAGAAAGGGATCTGTCTCCACCCAAGGTTAGCCCTTGCCGCCAAAGAAGGTGAGAATGAAAAAGAGAAGAGCAGAGAAAGGTGAAAGATTGGAGGGGATAGTAGAAGAAAAGGCGACTAGACTGAATCATCCTGGCCGGGCCTTACCAGGACTCCCGTCTACGAGAAGCGGGGGCCGAAGTGGTGTATTGCCTCACCCGGGGGGCCCCGAAGGGTCCAAACCTACCCCGGGATCGGCTCAACCACCAGGATGCCCTTTTCCCCGGACACGGGAAAGCCACGCACAGCCAGACGTGGGCGGGCGAACCCGCATGGCTCGGGGTCCGTGGAGACGCCACTCTCCAAACACCTGCTTTCACAGGTGCCCCCTGCGGGGGACGTACGCCTGGAACTGACAGCAACGTGTGATGCTCCATTACACAGAAAGTACCTTAGAGGCAGTGTCTTCAAAGTCGATCCTCGCAACATTCGATTTGTCGCTTTTTGAGAGTCGTAACTGCGCTGACTTGATCCCCCCAGTGATCCACTTGCAACGCTGAGAGTACAGGACGTCGTGTTTCATCAAAAAAGCTGCCCGGTTTTGTTTTTAATGGTTTCCTGAACGTGAGGGGTAGTTTTTTGTTATGCCCCACAACACGTTTGGGACTGTCTTGCGCTGCTATTTCTAAGAACTCCACAAACTGATGTCTCTTGACCCGAAGAAAGTTCAGAATGCTACTTTGAGGTTGTGCACCTGCCTTAAATTGCGCAAGCCACCGACCAGCGTCAGCGAGTAGGCGCGCGTGAAAGCCTGGAAAATCTATCCCCGTCTCTTCCGCCATCTTGGAACTACCGCCTCGCCACCTATAGGGTGTTGGAGTTGCGAATACATAGACCAGACTGGCCGACCTGTAAATGATCGAGCATTTGAACATGTACTTTCGCTGCGGTGTACCACTGGGGGGCACAAGCTTCCTTTACTCTGTGTCACACGCGTCAGCCGAATTTTGACAGCATCACTATTTGGGCAAAGGGTCTGACGAAACTGCAAGGGAATCACTGGAAGCCTACGAGATAGGAAAGGACGGTGATAATTGTGTCAAACATCTGTGTATCTACACAAAAGACAACTTTTTTGAGCACGGGTTGACGCTCTGACGGTGTGGTTGTTAACCTGAGTGTTTTCATTAATGCAGTGTCTAGACTGTCGTCCCGACGGCACTTTATGCCCGCATTCGGTGCAGTCCTACCGAGCAAATGGCCGTCCATTAGTGAAGAATGTCTTGCTTTTGTTACATCATGGCCGAAATTAAAATGCCCACTTTCGCTGTACTTTTTTTGTGTACTAAATTAAGCTGATTATGCATGTGAATAATTTGCTAATTATTCCATAAAACTTTCTTCATAACAAAAAATATTTGAAAATCAAAAAATGACATCCCCGACTCGTTTTTGTAGCATAATGGTTAGGATACCTGGCACTGGTCTCACAAATATTTAGGTTCAATACGCGTACCCTACGAAAATATTTTGTGATTTTTTATAGCGGAACTGTTAAAAGGGCCCTGCAAGGACTTTTTTTACTGGTTTTCAATTTGCACCGAACCTGAGCGTACTGAACACAGTAACTTAATGAAACTTTTCTTTTCTCGAATTTTGCTTTATTTTAAAAGTTATAGGCAAATTAAAATTACAAAAACAAGCAAAAAATTACCTCCTTCATGACGTCCTTGGTTGCTTGAGTGGCCATGAACTAGGAGGGGTAGTGAGCTCAGTGAGCGCTCACGGCTGCCGCACGGCGTGTCAACAACTCGAGAGGGCGCCACTACACCATGTTCTAGATAGGCTGTATGAAGCGGGCAGCCAGGGCGGCTTGCATTGCATTTGCTCCACGATTAAACACTAATTCGGCATGACACTTCATGAGCCACAAACGACAGCAAACACGGGGTAAAGATCAGTTCAGAACGGGAGCCACTTCGCGCTGCCATACCGCCAAAGGGCCAAAACGCAAGCCAAAGCTGCTCGCCGAAGGCCTTCGGAACGCTTGGAACCGGTCAGATCCTCGACTGCAGCGCCGCCGCGTACATCCGGGACCTTTCTACGCTCGCCGCTTGTCGGAACTGACCCCACTACACCTTTCAAGTATGCGCCGCCTTTTCCACCGCTTGGTGGCGGGTATGTCGACAGGTCATTTCTTTATAAACTGCATCTGTTTCTTTTCTGAACAAAAACTACTTTTATAAATAACTGAAACGGCTCGCGCACTTATATTTGTATTTTGACTAAAAGAAGCTTTTAGCGGCCCTGACCAGTAAGTAGAAAGGCCGGGACCTAAAACGTCCCGATGTCGTCACATATTGCGCGCTTTCGGCACCGCGGGTCGCCCCCGTAGGTGGAGGAGGTTTTTGCGTCGTCCGGTTAAAATATGACGCATTGATATTTAGTTACTCTCCCCGTGCCCGCTGGCTTGCCCGAACCCCAAGAGACGAGGAAACCGCAAAAAAGGTAGACGCTTAAGTATGATTGCAGGGCCCCTTTAAAGGCTAGTTTCTCCAGTTTCGTGTCCGTGGACAAATAAATCCTGACACAACACTCTGGACAGCTACCGCCATCTATGAGCGACGGCGGCAACCAGACAACCGGATTGCAGGTTGCCTGGTTGCCGCCATCGCTCATTGAAGGCGGCACATAGTACAGGGGGGCTATGTTGCGCTTTTTGGACTCCCAGGAGACTTGGAAGAAGGAAGTGACGTCAACGACTAGAGCGAACGCAGATTGGATGTTGACAGAAGAAAACAAAATCAACATCCAATCTGCATTTGCTGCGTTGTTGACGTCACTTCCTTCTCCCTAGTCTCCTGGGGGTCCAAAAAGCGCAACATAGCCCCCCAGCTCCGCTGCTCTTCCTTCCTCACCAAAGTGGATGAAAGTTTTTGTGTGTTTTGCAGAAGTTGCTGTGGCCACTGCAAAACGTGAAATTATTATTATTATTTTTTTAATTTATGATGCTTATTTTGTAGCGTTTGTCTCGCCCGCGCTTTATGTTAAAACGAATAGTTGGCGAGCGGCTGATGGAACCATGTCAGCATAAGCGTGACTTGTGCTTAACACTTTCGGACGGCACTTCAAGGCGCGAGTGGAGTGCCGTCGGACGGGCACTTGAATGCTCCGCAAGAGTGGCGTCGAACGGCACTGTAAAACAGCCTTTCACTAAACGTTCAGTTGAAGTTCGGCGCTCGTCCTGCCCATTCCACCCTTTCTGTATATTTTGCGCGCTGCTACCAGTTTGTAATCATAAATCAACTCGCTTGCATCGCTGCATTGATCCGCCACTCCTTTACCTGCGAGTCTCCTTTTAATTTTAATTGGCCCGTTTATCGCTCAAGATGGTCAGGCGAGCGCGCTGTTTTTTCAACTTCAGATGACGCTACCCGTGCGCAAAAGTCGACGTTGAAGCAGTCTCACGTAAAGCCACGGCCGTGATGAGGGCCTAGTGAAATTTATTTCAAAGCTACCGCCTCGCACCTAACGATTGAGTCTTGGGAACAGTACCTGTTTGTTGAATATTGAAGTCTTCCAACGGTGAAATCAACTTCACTTTCACGCGGTGCGGTTGGTGCTCAAAAAGAATGCTAAACGACTGGGTAAAAAAGGCGTGTACCAGAGCCAGTTAGCGTTATTGATTTTTGTTGTTTTTGGCTAGGCGGCGCAAGCTACCACCAGGTATAAAGGAATACAGCCGTTGCTGTGCATCCAGGCAGCAGTTCGCATTTGAAAACGAAGCACGAGTGGAGTCTGTTTTATGAACATTCGTACAGGTACAGAGGTGTAGAGAGGCTTCTCGACTTATTCCGACTTATTCAACAAAAACAGGTACTGTGCCCAAGCGTTCACACTTGCGACTCGCGCCAGCGTCAAGCGGACACTACCGATCAGATTGCGGGCGATCGGCGAGTCGCTTCTGGAAGCTCTCGGTGGCCGCCATCGATTCCGTCGTTCCCGTTTCAACTTGGGCTCGTGTTTCACTGCTTTCCCCTTTTCGTTTCCACGTGCGTTGTTTCCGCCACTAAAGAAAGACTCGGCTTTTACCAGGGGTGTCGAGCCAAGAGCCGCAAGATTGCTGCCAGGCCGAGTTCTTTTTCGGGCGCTCGTTCGAATAGCGGTGCTGCTTGTTATCAGGAAATGGGTACTCTGATCGGAGCCGCCGCAGAGACCGCTACCGGCGAGTCTCGAAAGCCTTCGGTCCGTCCTCCCGCCGCGGCTCGGGTTCACGTTTCGCTGCTTTCCCGTTTCCGTTGTCTCACAGCTTCCCGTGGGTCGTCGTTGCCATATGAAAAAGACTCGTTATGTTGGGCTTCGGAATCGTAGAATGAAGCACAATCGCCACATTGGTGTGCATTCGCTCGGCTACCGCTTCGCAGCACAGCGAGTTTTCCTCCGAAAAACGAGACCGGTGTTTTCCGGCCCGGGTAAATCAACTGCACATCGCAGAAAGCTCAAGCTCCGTGAGATTGTGACGCTGGCATTTGGGATAGAACGCGAAAGTTTTGAGAACATGACGTTACTTGGATCAAAAGGGAATGGAGGAAAACGAAATTTCTCTACGGGCCGACGTCCACATAAGCATAATAGAGAGTTTTAGTAGATCGTTCCGATACCTCCGATAGCCCCGATAACGATACTATGCATGCGCAAGGGAGGCAGTGGCGGAGTATCGTGATCGGCAGTATCGGAGGTATCGGAACGATCTACTAAAACTCTCTATTATCGTTAAAACAAGGAGTTACACTGGGAGCATGTGGCATCTGTTTCAGTGAAAGAAAAAGCTTCTCGGCAAGAAAGATAATATTCTTTTCTTGCTCGAGAGTTTTTTTCACCGAAATATATACTACAAGGGCCCGAAGCGTAATTGCTTGTTTTGACGATGTTGGGCTTGTCGCCTCTTCAAATGTCGACTCGTAGAAAAAATGTTTTTTTGTCTCAGTTATCTTTTTATCTAAGTCACGTCATGTTCTCAAATTTTTGCATTCTATCCGAACCGTTAGAGTCACATTCTCGTGAAGTCCGAGCTTTCTGTGGCTCAGTTTATTTACACGAGCCGAAAAACACTGCTCTTGTTTCTTGGGAATTCCCTGTCCATTCCCGTCGAGCCGAAAGTGGCACAAATTTGCTGTCAGGCCGAGCTTTTTTTTTTAGGCGCTTGTTCAAGTCGCGGTTGTGCTTTTATAAAGAAATGGGTCTTCTTTAATAGTGCTGACCAAAGCCACCGCAGAGACCTCCGTGGCTCTGTATCCATGGCCACTACCACGACCCGAGGCTGCTGAGGTGGCCGAGGCATTGGACGGACTTGTTGGTTGCTTCTCGGCCACTCCCTCACTTTTCCCACAGAAGTTCAGCGTGCCAGGCGTAAACAAACACGAGACGCACCACATGTCATTTCCGAGGCGCCGCTGATTGTTTCTGTGACTTGTTGCAAATATGGGTCTGAAAGTGACCGTTCCTAACCGGTCGCTTTTGCAACTTGCGACGGTTGCTTTTGCGACAAAAATTGTTGCGCGACAGCTGAGACTTGTAAGTGCGAACGCACCTTTAAGGCACATTCCCACTGGCAAGTCACATCTGTCGCGCAACAACTTTTGTTTTTTTTTATCTTTTCGACCGGTTGCCGAGTCTCCCGGCGGCTAAAGAAGTCAGGTGCGCCTCGCGTTTTCTTACAACCGGCATGTCCGTCCAAGCCTTGGTTCGCGGTGGCGGCCGTGGATACGGAGCTATTAAAGAAAACCCCCCTTTTTGTTTTAATATATAAAAGCACCACCTTGATTTGAACGAGCACCCGAAAAAGAACTCGGCCTGGCTGCAGATCCGTGCCACTTCTGTCTCGACAGGCAAAAAACGACTACGCGGTCACTCGAGCAAATGCAGAGCAATGTAGCAATTGAGCGTTTTTGTACGGTTCCAAAGGGCCCAGGCCAACATAACGAGTCTTTTTTATATGGCAACGACAACACGTGTGTAATTGTGAGACAACAAAAATGGGAAAGCATCGAACCGTGAACCCGAGCCGTGATGGGGAGGATGGAATCGATGGCGGTTCACGATAGCTTCCGAAGAGCGGCTCGCCGGTGGCGGCGATATATACAGAGCCAGGAAGTCTGCAGCTACTCTGGTCAGGGTACCTGTTTCTTTATAATGAGTAGCGCCCCTATTCGAACAAGCAACCGAAAAGGAACTCGGCCCGGCGGCAAATCCGCGGCTTTTGGCTCGACAGGTCCACGGGAGCTCGAACGAGTGCACGCCAGTGTAGCAACTGCCTTTATTGTATGTTTCCGAAGGCCCCCAGGCCAATATCACCACAAGCCTCTCTCTCGTGGTGCAAATGAAGCACGTGACAACGAAAATGGGTAAGCAGCGTAATGCAAACCCGAGCTGCAACGGGAATAATGGAATCAATGGCGGCTCCCAAGGGCTTCTGAGAACCGACTTGCCGATTGCCCGTGATGAGACTGTCGGTGGTTGCACGTCGCTAGTTGCAAGCAAAAGTCTGGAAGCTCTAAGTGGCTCGCAAGACGTCGGTCGCAAACATTTGCCACCGACTTTCAGCCGCTCTCGTCATTTCGGCTCGGTGGTGAACTGCATGGCCCGGCATCAAGCTTTAATCTCTCTTAAAGGGCCCCTGAAAAGAAAAAGGTTTTTTTTTAAACAGTCTGGTTGGGACACGCGTGTCGAAAAATGAATTTTACGCGAAAAAAAAAAATTTTAGAGCAATATTGACGGCGCGAGATTTATTTGAAGTTTTGCGCGCAAATTCCCGGTCATTCAGCTCGGCTTCTCATTGGTAACGATGGTCATTCAAATCAGCTTCTCATTGGCCAATAGAATGAGTGACAGCTTTGATGTTGGTTATAAAATCTTCGTGATCTCTTGAAATCGCCTTTGAATTACATATTTTTATGTTTAAGAAACAATTCATCAAATGGACGTCGTAATTGTTTACAAACGTTTTACAAAATCATAACTTCCGTTCTGATAAAAGAACAAACAAAAGCTTCGCCATTTTTTTTTTTTTTTTCTGTCATGGTCGCCGTCTTGCAACGCGTCTCGCGTTCTCGGGTGGGTATATAGTTTTATCACGTTTATATGTGAAAACCTCCTGAAGAGGGCTTGTTGCTTGTGTTAGTTAGTCGTGGCCGATTCACACGACGGACTGATCCGTGGACGGATTTATCACGGGACGACATGTCCTCGCGTTCCGTCTGTCTCCCCAAGCGCATCCACACGAGGGAGACGACGAGCAGACGCCAGCGAGGTCGGACCGAACCTGGTCGCCACCCCACAGCACCACGAAACTCCAACATCACACCGTGGCACCGTTGTCCGAGAGAGAAATCGACGTTCGCTACCGCGATAATGAATCGTACCCCGCTGTTACGTACAGATCGAGACAAAACACCGTGATAGGCTTCGCGCGAAGCGCCACTAGCTTTACTAACCCAAAGCATGAGAGTGACACAGGCATGGTCCTGCAAGTGAAGGGTTCCGCGTAGAAGCGACGAAGTTCTGGGCTCACGAAAAGGCGTTTGGAGATGCCTTCACGCACTCCGCGCTCGTGCACAACACTCCAGTTCACCACAGCCACAAGAAAGGTCTTGCTCGGTGAAATCCTGATTGGACGTGCAAGAATTATCGCGGCGTGCTAGACGAGTTTTGACGGAAGCTTCTTGACGCGGACCCAGAGGAGTACCGGAACCTGCGTCGCGACAGCCAGACAAAGTTTCTGCAGTTCCTGTCACACGTGGAACGAAGATACGCCCGACAAAATGAACCAGCGAACGCACAAAACACAACGATGCGCCACTTTTGTTTTCATCGCCCAGAAAAAAAAAAAAAAAAGAAGAAAACAATGTACCGTTGCCAGACTGAACGCTTTTCAAGTCAATCTCCCGCAAAAAATCGACGAGTGAAAAAGGCGCTTGACTTTATCAGCCCGCGCGTCCGCGGACGAGGCGCGGATCGAAGGAATCGGTGACGTGCCGGTCACTTGGTACACGGTCTGCGGACGAAAATCGCGATTCGGTCCGTCGTGTGAATCGACGGTACGACATGCGACCGGCAGACACAGGAAATAGCAATGGCTCTCGTACGGGGCGCAGCCAAGCCAGCCAAGCAGCCAAGCCGATCCACTACGAAGAGGCGGGGTGTACCTCTCCTCCGCGCGCCCGAAATGCCGAGAGAGAGAACAAGTGGAAAGGAGGTGACTACCGACTAAATTGCGTCTGGCGCAGTCAATATTGCTCTAAAAAAATGTTTTTTTCGCGTAAAATTCATTTTTTGACACGCGTGTCCCAACCAGACTGTTTTGAAAAAACTTTTTTTTTCTTTTCAGGGGCCCTTTAAATTCTGCACACTATCCTGCACAAGTTTTTCTTTTTTTGTGTGTGAATATAACTGTTTTTGAGCTCTACTCTGGCACAAAAAAAAAGTATGAACTGAGTGCAATTAAACTTTCTACTGAGGCGTTTTTGGATGGTGCATTTATCGTGCCCCAATGCCATGAACGTAGGTTTTAGCAAAAATATTTAAGCTGAAAAAAGTCATGTTTTTGGCTACGCACAAGGAGGAAAACAGCAAAACCGTCTGGTTGATGCTCCTCGCAGATGGTACGACATAAAGCAAAAACATTAAAGTTTCTTTGAGTTGAACACCCGAAAGCAGATCCAAGCATGTATGGTAAAGCCGGAATTTTTCAGCTTAAATTATTTTTTTAAAACCTACACTCATGAAATCTGAGTATCATGAAAGCTATACCCAAAGACACCTTTGTGAAGAGTTTCAGTGCACTAGCGTCATTGTTTTATTTGTATAAAAAAATGTTTTTTCCCGACTAGCCCTCTTAAACCCCATGTACCTACCTAGCTTGCATTGATGTCACGTGCTGGCTGTGAGCACTGCCGTGCTTACTAGGTGCAACAATTGGGCTCGGTGCAGTGTGCATTTCAGATTCGTAAATGTTGAACACTCATCTATCGAGCCTGGATTGTATGTTTGGTACTTACAAGGTCATTGTAACATCTGTCTGCTCCCCTGCTCGCAGACCTGGTGCAATGATGTGGATGCAGTATCCTCCAAAGTCCAGACTCTAAGCGTTTCGTGGAACGAGAAACGTGGCGGCCTTACTGACTAAGTGGATGTGACGGTCCCGCGGTTCTATCGAATTTATCTGCGAAATTAAAGTGCTGTTTACAAAACAAATTTAGCAAAATCATGGGGACAACTAATGCATCCCAGCGACATAGTTATCTCAGGTTTTATCTTTTGAGAGTCCTCACCACTTTGACTGATCGGATTTTTACCATACTGGTAATGTTGCAGGAGAAAAAGAAAACAAATTGTGTTAACATACCTTCAAACTTTATGTCAGACAGTGCAATCTACCACCTATTGCTAGGCACACGAGCATTCCATTTTCTCATCCATTCGTCATTGTTATCTCAAAATGGAAAAATTCTGGGTTTGTGTAGTATGTATTATCTTCGTGCCATCTCTCTAGTTTGATGATCTTGGAGGGTCTGTTTGCTTTGTTTGTAATTACCGTCCCTGCTCTGCATTTGGTCCTAGTCATCTCAAGTGGTCCCGTGCGTCCTTTGTGATCTTTCGAGTCTCCTTGCGAACCTGACTGCGGGCAGCAATTCCAGTGGAACCGATTCAGTCGTTGTGTCTGGGTAAGTTTCTCGTTTCAACCTCTTTCATAAACGGAGGATAGTGGTGGTGCCTAGGTGGTGGTCGTATATAGAGCAGCGCCTTTTGTACAGATGTCTGCGGACCAGTGGCGTAGCCAGGATTTTATTTTGGGGGGGGGGTATACAATAGCATGAACCCCCTCCCCCCCCAATGGCGAAGCAGGGTGAGCTCGGCGGTACGGACGCTTACGCAAAGATTAGCGAGGCGCGGTTAAGATAAAACGAGTCAAGCTGCATTGTCACTTTTGAAAACGGAGCAGGCTTCATTTACAGGAATACGGGCGTGGTGGCTCACTGTTCTACGGACGTTGTACTTGTGGCCCAACAACTTTAAAAGCTTCCTCACAGCACACAACTCCCCTTGCTTTTAGAGGTAGCACTGCATTACCGACGCGTGAAGTCCAGACAAAACACAAGGATAGCTATACACCAATGTCTGCTCTGTTCCATGGGTGCCACCATGTTTGTTTATGCTGACGCAATGATACGGTAAAGGGGGGGGGGGGGGGGGGGGCCTGTGCTTTTCGCGAGACTCCATTTTTTTGTAAAAACCATCGCACATATCGTGGTGCAAGAACATCAGAAAACTGTAGTCGCAAAGCTCCAAGAACAACACCAATGCCAAGGGTGCTGTAAAGAGCAAAAACCTTGTTTTATGCGTAGCCCTTCTCTTCACAAGAGCCTGCGCTTGAGATTATTGTTTCACATTTTTATCGGTGGGGGCTAGGATTTCGCACACTGGTCTATATTCAACCTGCAATGCTGTTTGGTATGGCGCTATCTAGCGACGAAGCAAGAAACATTGGGTATGCCTGGGAGTGGCAGCTGAATTGTTCAAACTCGAGCTATTTCTCTGGTGGTGCCGCTATAGCCTAGTGCAGTGGTTCTCAACCATTGATGTTTTGCAGGCCCCTTGTGGATCGGCGGAGATGACAGATTAACCCGTTCGGGGTGAGAGGAGAGGAAAGGTACAGGTTAAATATAATAATGATTTAATAAATTGATATAACTAAGGGCTAGTGTGAGATAGACCTTTCTTCTTGACACACACACGAGAAAACTCGCCCGAAAACTGAAACATTTCATCTCGACCTGAAAAAAAGACAACTTTTATTGCCCGGCTTGACTAATGAGGCAGGGCCTCGCGGACCCCTAGAATGCCTTCGTAGACCCCAAAGGGTCCGCGGACCCCCATTTGAGAGCCACTGGCCTAGTGTCTGAAGCAAGAAATACTGGGTAAGCCCGGAAGCCGTAATCGCATAACATGCAAGCACGGCGGAAGCTGTGGCCTGGCGGGCCAATCGGAACGTGACTACGTATCACCGGAGTGCGCTTTTACTGCGAAGAAGTATCAAGCTTTTCGCTACGTCATGCTCCAATATGCGTGAGTTGCGCTCGTATACGTAGCGGATATCGAAACTGTCAGCACGCAATGGGGGGGGCTTATCGTTCACCCTTTGCCGAGTTACACCGAGACGGGGTATAACCTTTAGCTCTCACTCTACTAGCGCCACCTGGCTGTTACCGGCAGGCTATTCGCAACTCCAATGCCCTGTAGGTGGCGGAGTTTAAGAGAGATTAAAGCATCGAGCTTTAATCTCTCTTAAATTCTGCACACTATCCTGCACAACTTTTTTTTTTTTTTTCTGTGTGAATATATAACTGTTTTTGAGCTCTATTCTGGCACAAAAAAAAAAGTATGAACTGAGTGCAATTAAACTTTCTACTAAGGCGTTTGTTTATGAATGATGCATTTATCATGCCCTAATTCCATGAGCGTAGGTTTTAGCAAAAGAATTTAAGCTGAAAAAAGTCATGTTTTTGCCTACGCACAAGGAGGAAAACAGCAAAACCGTCTGGTTGACGCTCCTCGCAGATGGTACGACATAAAGCAAAAACATTAGTTTCTTTGAGTTGAACACCCGAAAGCAGATCCAAGCATGTATGGTAAAACAGGAATTGTACAGCTTAAATTATTTTTCCAAAACCTACACTCATGATATCTGAGTACCATAAAAGCCCCACCCATAGACGCCTTTGTGAAGAGTTTCATTGCACTAGCGTTATTGTTTTATTTATAAAAAAAAAGTTTCTTCCCGTCCAGCCTCTTAAACCCCCTGTACCTAGCTTGCATTGATGTCACGTGCTGGCTGTGAGCACTGCCGTGCTTACTAGCTGCAACAATCGGGCTCGGTGCAGTGTGCATTTCAGATTAGTAAATGTTGAACACTCATCTATCGAGCCTGGATTGTACGTTTGGTACTTACAAGGTCATTGTAACATCTGTCTGCTCCCCTGCTCGCAGACCTGGTGCAATGATGTGGATGCAGTATCCTCCAAAGTCCAGACTCTAAGCGTTTCGTGGAAAGAGAAACGGGGCGGCCTTACTGACTAAGTGGATGTGACGGTCCCGCGGTTCTATCGAATTTATCTGCGAAATTGAAGTGCTATTTACAAATAAATTTAGCAATATCATGGGGACAACTAATGCGTCCCAGCGACATAGTTATCTCAGGCTTTATCTTTTGCCAGTCCCCACCCCTTTGACTGATCGGATTTTTACCATACTGGTAATGTTGCAGAAAAAAAAGAAGACAAATTGTGTTAACATACCTTCAAACTTTATATCAGACAGTGCAATCTACCACCTATTGCTAGGCACACGAGCATTCCATTTCTTCATCCATTCGTCATTCTCATTTCAAAATGAAAAGAATTCTGGGTTTGTGTAGTATGTATTATCTTCGTGCCATCTCTCTAGTTTGATGATCTTGGAGGGTCTGTTTGCTTTGTTCTTAATTACTGTCCCTGCTCTGCATTTGGTTCTAGTCATCTCAAGTGGTCCCGTGCATCCTTTGTGATCTTTTGAGTCTCCTTGCGAACCTGACTGCGGACAGCAATTCCAATGGAACCGATTCAGTCGTCGTGTCGGGGTAAGTTTTTCGTTTCAACCTCTTTCATAAACGGAGGATAGTGGTGGTGTCTAGGTGAATGGTGGTCATATATAGAGCAGCACACTGATCTCAATGACAATTGCTGGATCGCGTTTGACCAGCTCTGCCTATGGACCGGAATGCGGCCACGGTCGGCCATCTTTAGGTAGAGTTATATCATCTCTAGCCATCATAGTAATATGGCGGACAAGCGCAATGGGCGGCATGCTGCCATAAAATAGCCGTAGATCTAGTACACTGTACCGTGGGTGATATTTCGTGCTTGATTGAAGTTGTTCAACGAAGCAGATTCTTGAAACCCGGCGTGAACGGTAGCCTCGTCTTTGAGGACCCGGCGAAAGTTCTACGAAAGCGCAGCACCGGGGGAAAGCAGCGCAGCTCGCATCGAAAGCAGACTACGTACCGGCGTCTGCTTTCGATGCGACTTTCGATGCGTGCTGTGCTGCTTTTCCCCGGTGCTGCGCGATTTCGTGAAACTTTCACCGGGTACTCACAGACCGGGCTACCGTTGACGCCGGGTTTTAAAAACATGTTTCGTCAAACTATTTCAATCAATCACGGAATATCACCCACGCTATTTTGATGGCAGCCTGCCACCACAACTGCCGAAACGCCGTCTGCCGTGGATGGATGATGGTGGCTGCCAAGTGGCTTCAGCAGCTGTATCTTGGCTAGAGGTGATATAACTCTACCTAAAGATGGCCGCCAGTGACCGCATTCGCGGAGCGGGCAAACGCGATGCAGCAATTGTCATTGAGATCAGTGGAGCAGCACCTTTTGTACAGATGTCTACAGACTCCTATAGGTCCGTGCCGATTCGGAGATCCTCCACCAAGGACGCATTCTCGCTGGAGCCAGGAGGCTAGATGAAGGTGTGAAGGGTGATATGGATTGGGCTTCGAGGGGAGGGTGGCGAGCAGCTAAAGAGGAATTTCAGAAGAGGTTCATGGCAGTGGGGAAGAGTGTTGGGCAAGGTGAATTTCGGGTTTGGGAAAGGGATGATGAGATAGTGGAAGCAGGCTCATTTGCCAGGTACTAGGGTATCATTGGGAAACAGTGAACAGTATAGAAAGTCAGCCATTGCTTCCCAATTTCTTTCGTCATAAAATTATTTAGTATCTAATTTGCAAGGACATTAGAGTAGCATTCACTTGTCCTCCGGATGTTGCTTGTCACTCGACTCTATTTAAATTATATGTTTCTGAAACATAACTATATTGTCGATAAAAATACCATTACGGCATGGAGAAACAATTTTAGAACAAATATTTCACACATCCATCGTCTCGCCAACCAACGAAAGCTGGGAAAAGGTGCCTAGAGCAGAACCACCCTCACCTAAATTGTGTCTTACAACGTAAATATTGCAACAACAAAAAAAAAAAAAAAGTTTCCTGCGGGGAAAAATTAAAAAAAATAATTAGTGGCCCATCTAGGCCCTTTAATAATTTTTTTTTTTTTTCATTTCAGTGTTTTTTTTAAGCATTCGGTACTCTTCAAAACATTCAGGAACAACAAAATACATCAGGACGCCAAGTGAATGTTTTTTTTTTTTTTTTTTTTTTTTTTTTTTTTTTTTTTTTTCATGCAAACTGCCAGTGTTCAATAAAGTGTTTGAGGCGTCAGAGTGGTCATCGAAAATAGTACAGCACTTGCCACTTGCAAACACAACAGTGCTGGAAGTTCTGCACCATATTGCGCCACAAACGAAAGTCTGCTACGTCTTGCGCCAAAATCCCATTTTTGCTAACAATTGCGTCACCTGTGCCAAAATGGGCTTGAACAAAAAATATATAATTTTTGGTATTCTAATATTCAGACAAGTAGAAGAAAAGGAAATTGGTACAAATATGTGTTCCACAGCGTCTCTACTCGCCGTAAAGTTTGTCTAATCTTGCGTAAGAGTGCTGTCAAAGGCTCGAACGCGCACACTTGCCAACACACGCAGACAGTAAAAGCTCAAGCCACGGGGCATTCGCCGCTCTTGATTGGTTTAGCCGATCAATGAACACGCGCAGAGAGACGACGAATGATCTGATATCGCGCTTTCGACGCTGTTTCATTCATTTCATTGGCTGGTCACTGAGCGGCTGCTCATTGACCAAAGATGAATCGAAGTATAAAAATTGTTCCGAAAATTCGGGCGGAATGTCAGGAGCTAAAAGTCGCCAGGCATGTATTTGCAAAATAATAGAATGGTGGCCACTGTAATAAGACATAACCAAGGGCCCTTTAATCCTGATGAGATGATTTGATTATTATGTCTGTCGCACGCCCGCATGGTGTAGCTACAATTTACCTTAGCACTCGAGCCCCTCCCGTCAACCTTCCCCGCCTCTCTCTCACGAGAGCGCGTGCGTCAAGTTTCACCGCTTTGCACCGGAGTGCTAGGAGCAGCGGCGGACGTGGGGGAGTGCCGCGTGGGTTAGCGCGATTTGATTGGCTCGGAAATTGTGCTTAGTAATATTACAGGTCGACTTTCTTTGCTCTTGACTCTAGGCTGTCCTCTAATTTTGGAAAAGCCGAGCCGAGAAAGGGGGAAAAAAAAAGAAACGCTGGCCCTTATTTCAATAAATACAGCAGTCAAGGTAGTTCCCGTAGAGCAGTTTATCGAAAGGGTAGCGAACTTCGACTCAACTCTGGCTCCAACGCAGCTAAAGCGCAGTGCTACCTTTTAAAACACAGCTGTAGGTTTTCATAATATTTATCGATGGCCGTTTTTGTAGTTTATGACATGGGAACCTTGATCTTTGTAGGTTCAGAGAACTTTGGAAGACATCTTTTTTTTTATAGACGTCTTTCTTATCGGATGGGCTGGTGTTTGCTGGCATTTTACGGGAATTATATTTACAGGTTAACTCTATAGAGTGTGAAATGGGGTGGGAGAGGGGCTTTATCTCACCTGAAGTGTTGCGATGCTTCATTTTACAAAATTTGTTTTTTAATACCAGTTGCAAACGGACTTTACTCTCACCTGAGCCTTACTTCTAAAGAGTGTTGCATTTAGCGATGCAATCACTTTTTCATTTTCACGTGATGAGCAAATGAAGTTGGCATTTGCTCCAAATGTGTCAGTGGCTGCTCCAAACCAATGTTTTGCCTCCTACTAGGCCTGCTACAAACAGTCAAGTCCCACTTCCATCACTGACATAAGTTCCTGTATTTCTTCATTGGCTATACACCTTCGCATTCAGTCCATGCCGTTTTTCTACCGCTTTCAAGCCTCTTGTTTGTTTTTTTTTAAGGAGGGGAGGGGAACTGGAGTTTTTTCTTGGTGAGAAATTTGAAAGAAACAACCAAAACTCATGAAGAGGGCTGAGCAACAGTGGGTAGCATCGCCATCTGCTGGAGAGCTCACAAAGCAAGCTCCCGAACCGAAACATGAGCCTGACTCGTGGTTGAGCTTTCTGGTCCCTATTGGAGGGCACGAGAGACACTCGTGGTTACTAAAGCCTCTGGATCCGGGGAGAGTAGCACCATTCATTACGTACAGATGACCAAACTTTGCAAGGTCGATTGGCTGATCGGTCTCTGTTGCCATGGTTGTTGCTATTTTGGTCCATTCAAATCTTCGAAGCTTCGAAAGGGTCGTTCTGAACCAGTTGCACCAAGATCACTATGGCGTATCATTGTACTGAAAGTGTTCCTTGCCATTATAAGTGTCTTTGGCACTGTGCATGCGATCAACTTATCAATCGTGCTTATCCCCACAGATCTCTTACAACGGTATGTTGTTCTTACGTATTTCGGGACTAGAAAATTATTTTTCAGTGCTGCCAAGTACCGACGCCGCATATGGTGGCGGTGCGGAGATGTGTGCCTGTTTCGCCGGAGTGTGGATAGCAAAATCTCAATATTCAAGAAATGTCTTTATAAAGCTAACTGTCACCGGGAACTTGGATCGGCTCACCAAAGAGATAAGGACAAACTGCCCATTCCAGAAACCAAAATGGCGACTATGCAGGGCACTTAGCACTGCTTTCCCAAAATCCAGTCACTTTAGGGATTACTAGCCTACTGTGCATTAAAACTAAGATTAAGAAAAGTGTAACTTTTTTAGCAGTTCAGCAAGAAGTTGGTTACAGTCAGATGCAAAAAAGTGGTTAATGAGAATCACTACTTATACATAGAGATATAAAGAGACGGGCACAAATTCTACTTAAAGGGAACAGATGATGGTAAGAGCAGGACATGTAGGTATGGCAAGTGCAGTACATACCTAAATGGACGCGGAATTTTTCATTGCTTTGAGATTAGAGGGGCTCATGTAAGAATGGGGGATTTCCAAAAGGTGATGCAAACTAAGAGAAGTCTGGTGGAGTAGTGGGAAGGGCTCAGGGAAGCAATTTAAAAAAAAAAATAAAGAGGATATTTAGTTATACTTTTGGGCAGAGTGGCTCAAGAGTTTGTCGAGTCAAAGTGCTGCGTCCTAACTCATCCAACGATCCTGGATACAAACATTGTCGAGCCAAGAATGTTTACAACTGAATTTCACGCAATACTGTATCCCGAATGCTGTCTCCCATTTCCGACTGTTTTCCTCTAAAACCAGCAAAGACTGTGGGTAGCACTGGTCAAACGGTAATAGTAACCGTTGCCCTATGGGCAACAATAAACTGCCATCATGGGATGATGGCCGTTGCGTTAAGAAAGGCGGAGCTTGCCACCCCTTTAGGTGGATTGAGCCGAAATTGTTCCAAGTTTATTGGTGTGCATTGTGCTCAAAGTGGGGCAAGTGTGCTGTGTTTTACCATGAGTGGCACTTCAGGGCATCACCGTGTGGACCCAACAGTAGCGTAAAAGGGCTTGGAGCATCGTAAAGTTTGTTTCTACCCCCTGGCACCAAAGTGTGCCATAACTAGAATTCTGCTTTTTCCAATACCTCGGGTCTCTGGGACACGACCCGCAGGTGTCCCGTGGCTGCAAGCTCCCGTTCCTATGCCTCGAGCACTGCATGCACCACCTCTTGTCATCCATTCATTTGCACTAGAAAGGTAGCTCTATTTTAAAGGAATTGTCCGGTCAAATTTTGTATTCAAGGAAACAATTGAATATCATTGTTATTGCCTCAAGACGCATCATACGCACAAAATCTGAATTTTATATGCCCCTCTGCATGAGTAATCGAATTTATACTGCTCCAATCGCATCCTAGCGTAAACGCGGCATTCGTTGGCAACATTGAAGCTCTGACGTCACACAACGCAAAGCGACCATTCCCGTCTCGTCGTTTGCCGGTTTGCCTGCGAGCGAACGCCGCAGCGTGCTTCGTTTTTGTTGTTGCACTCGACTTGTTTCGTGGATGGGGGAGGTTTTTGTTGCGCAGTTGGGTGCCACAACCACCGGGCAGCACATGCGAGCCAATACGTGACGTTTCACACTTTTCCGCGAGACGTGCAGTGACGAGCAAAATGAATCATCGACGTGCGTAGGGATTGGGTTCCCGTAAAGATCGAGACCCCGCAATCCTACTTGGATCCCACTTATGCAGCAATCATCTCACAGAAGAGAGCTACGAGCTGAGCTCTAAGCGGACAGAAGGCTCGTAAGCTGAGGTGTGATGCTGTGCCAACGATATTCAACTACGTCCACCCGCTCCTCGCCCAAATCTGATCAATCGGTTTGATTATGCGGCGAAACCAAAACCAACAGCGAGGCCATTTGGAACGGTGCCAAAAGTTGTATTTAGCATGCGTGCAGCCCGATTCTGATAAAAAATAAAGCGTGGCTATAATTCACCAAGCTCGTCCAAGTGAAGTGACGACATGCATTTGAATGATTCATCGTTTGCCTTCGACCCGCAGACAACGCCTCCGAGGGAACGACCCGTAGCCTCATCACCGATCCAGTAGATCCGCCGATAAGTGTACCCACATGCCGCTTCAGAGGCAAAACAATAAAAATAAATAAATAAATAAATCTGCATCCTTTGCTTTGCAAGAGCTCCTAGTTAGATCGGTGGCCGTCGCAGTTGTGTTTTCGCGAAGCGGCATACGTTTGCTCGAAGCTTATGGCTGTTTTCGAGTAATATCCTGCTAAAAGGATTGACCTTTTTTTGCACACACTTGGGAACTGCATTAAAAGAAAAGTGTTTCAGTAGTGTATAGCCTAGGAGACTAAATAATTCGAAACAAAATGCAAGACATCCATCGACCAGCGCTTGTTATCCCGACGATCCGACAAACCTTTGCGTTTTGTGACGTCACGCAGCAGCTACGGATGCCAGCCATTGACCCTGGCGAAATTCGGGGTGCAGTTTCGTACGTATGCTCTTGAAAGGTTTAATTAAGAAGGGGAGATCATCTATCAAAATAAAATAATGTTTGTCTATATGAAGGCACCCTCGACGTAACGAGCGCCAAAACTTAAGTACTTCCGGTTTCGACCGGACAATACCTTTAAGATGTTTTGACTTATTTGGCAGTAGTCTGTTTTCTTTCAGATTGTGGAGTGTTTAATTTTGCATACCATTAAGATGCAAGTATTTTCTTGTAATTCTGCTATAGAAATTGTCAGGAAAGCAAAGACTACAGGACAAAAACAATTTATTTCGGAACAATTGAGCTCAGATACTTTTTGAGTGAATTGAGCGGCATGGTAACACGACTGTGTGTTTGGTTTCTAGTGGTATTGAAAAATTCCTGGGGGCTGGATGATGGTATATTCAATCTTATAATCATACTAGGTACAAATACGAAGTAGCTGCATGAATAAATCAAAGCTACACTGGCATAACGGCTTTTTTACATAAAGCAAATAGCATGAGATTCCTTCTTTAGGAAATCTCTGGGTGTCGCTGAAAGACTCCGCTGCTTTGCAACGTGCGAGACCATCGCTTTTAATTCGCTTCGCCCTGCCCCGCCGTTGGCCCTTGACATTTTAGGGGTGGGCTATCTTGCCCCCACACTCAAATGAGCTTCAGACACCTAATATATATATATAGGAATTTCTTGTTTATTGCAGTTTAAACATAGATTGTGTGCAGTTGCTTGCAGAAAGCCCAGGACGTCGACCTTGTCCCAGTTTTTTCCGCACTTCCCAGCTCTGTTGTCTCGTGTGAAGACGTGGTTTCAGGCACATGTACGCTTCTCACATTTCTTCAATTGGCAGGAACGAAAGAGCAGCAAGCTGCCTCACCTTTATCGCAAAACCATTCACATCAACTTTGCAGAGCGTCGTCAGTCCTAACTTCTCAACTCCCTTCCATTTTGACTCGCCCAGGAGGAACATATAACCTTGCACATTCGACGACGGGAAGGTGGCCAAACTCCGTGGGCTGTTGCTGATTCAGAGTCCGTGCTCACAATGTTCTAATCTATCTTAGAACAGAATCTTTGAATTAAGCGCTTCTTCGGAGACGGCCTCGCACGCCATTTGGGTTCATCTCGTCATTAGGCAGTACACGAGAGGATGTACGCATTTATGGACAAAACCATGACTTTTGTACATCTGTTCAAAGAGCGGCGACATGATCTTTAACATTCTTTGAATAGCCACATTTTAGCGTCATTCAGTTACCTGAGGTTCTCGTCCATAAAAACGATTAGGAGACTAGCTCCACCTTCTCGTGTGCAGTCAACGTAGGTGCTCCCGTCCATCTAGGGGAGTCCGGAACTCGCCTTCTATGTTGAGCTCCTGTCAGTAGTTGGCTCGTGTGGACAGTCCGCTTTTCTCTTGTCTCGCAAGATGGTGCGAGGCTTCGTTGTTTGGTATGCATGCTGCCTCGAAGACACTGCTACACTAAACTCAGTCTCACCTTACGATGGACTAGGGCCCAAAGGCTGGTGGGCAGAGCACTGCCTCAGAAAAGCACGCATCTGCATTGCGAAAGTGTGCGCGAGAGACGTTCTAATACGCGGAGTACGAAGAGCACTAATCTAACGCATATGGTTCTCTGCTATGATAGGGCGCTATTTTATATCGGTGAAGTAAAGGCACAGTAGAGCCTCGTCGATATGTTCCCGGTTGATACGTTTTCCCGGGTGTTACGTTCACGAGCGCCGGTCCCGTTTAACTCCCATAGAGATACATGTACTAGTTTCCTGTCTGTTACGTTTGATTTCCCGGTTGTTACATCCAAAATCTGCCCCTCGGCGCTCCCGAACCCGCGCTCCTCGGCCGTGCGCGGCGGACTTTTGGTCTTTTGTTAGCAATGTATGCCTCTCGGCCTCTCTGCTGGATTCCTCAAATTATCCAGTCGAATCCAAATCCGTTCGAATCCATAGCGGCTAGCGAGCGAGCTATGACACGATCGGAGTCCGTTTAGGATAGCGCAACCAGCTTAAAGATTTCAAAGTTTTAATGCGCTAGTCTCTAGTGCGTGTTTTAGTTTTTGGATCTTAACGGATTCCGTTCCTGTCAGACGTTTTGATGGAACTGATGGCAACGCGGCGAGCTCAGTGTGACGCCCGTTTCAATTTCGGCAGTGGGGCAAGAGCTGAGAAAAACTCTGTCGCTGCTCGACGTGAATGAGTGCAGTTGTCAGAAATCGTGCTGGAAATGATTTCTAGCAAAATAGAGGTACCGTTTTATTTCTCTATATGCCTCGCACGACATTCTTGGCTCTATTTTTCCTACTGAGCAGTATGAAAAGTTGCCCCTCGAGGTTGCAATCGTGGTCGCGCTGTAATCGGGTATACGGTATACACGAACTCAACTCTGTGACGTCACGGCGCAGTGGTGGCGCGTCGGTCGCACTTCCGGTGTGAGGCTGTGGGCAGAAGTCTCTATGCCAGACGTGTATTTCTGCGTTGTTTTGAAAGGAACCAGACAAAAACCTGCCTTCTCGTCAAAACGCCGCGACTGGGGACGTACCAAAAGTCTCGAGAAAGGTTTGAAGATCGGATTTCACGTGCTCGGTTCGTCCGAGATGTGCCGTGAAAAGTGAAAAGCAGACGCCATCGGACAACGATTGCTTGGGCGGGAAGCACTTTGGGTTGAATTCACGGATACTTGTGATCATCAGATTTATTTGTTTTGTTTTAACATGAACGCACGAAAACCGTCAAGTTGTGCGGACCACCTGCGGACTACGTTCATTGCGTCTTGAAGTTCAAACGGCCGCCTGATCGTTCGAACTGTCGTCTGCTCTTTCAAACGTTTCTGCTTGTCGTCTGCTCTCTTAGACGACGCCGGCCCGTAGACCAAAAAGCCCGGTATTTGCGATAAGAAGTAAGTGCAGGCCTCAGAGGCTTAAAGTTTAAGGTTGGGAAGCAGGCTCGATGTAAACAGTAGATACAAGGAGATGTTAATCATTGTTACCAATGATCACCACCGACTTGTTATTCCTAAATCACTTGGTCCGATTCTGCTTGCGATTTTCAGTATCGACGTTGACCATCTCAGCTACGGTTCACGCTTTTGCAGCCCGAGCGGCGTCGCGACTGAAAATTGCGAGCGAAATTGCATCATGCGAATCAGACTTCAGCGTACATACTGCGGCGTCCACGCGGAATGAATCGCCACATGTCACATTATTCACGCAAAGTTTTGCGGTGTAACGAGCCTCAGTAATCCCGCTGACGCCGCTCAAGTGGTCAGACATTGCCAGGAAGACGTAAAATGAACAATTCAAACGCGAAAAAGGGCAGGGGAACTTACACCGACGCCGACAACATCGCATTCCAATGGTTTGTTTATGGGCGACGGCGAGCTTTTTGCCCACACCCCCATCGCGCATGCGTGGCGCCGGTGGCATCCGCTAGGGGCGCTTCCGTTTGTTTGTAAACATGAGTTGGTGTATAGGTTGAATGCTAGTTCTAATACCCTAGTTACAGGGGCGCTTTGAACTGTCGTTGAGTTCAATCACAGTTATCGGCCCCAACTGTGATTGAACTGAACTGAACTGAGATGGTGCTACACGGCTCTCCAGAACCCAGTTGAAGCTAAAACGAAACTAGTTATTGTGCTACATGATCAGTCTAATTGTTAAAGTAATTTACTCGGAGAAACATATTTTATTTATTATAAGTATATCGTACATTATGTTCAATACCTTGTTGCTTTTTAGCAGCGTTTACACCAATACCAAAGCAGATTCAGGGCTAAGTTGCGCATATTTTAGGCTAGGTGGAGCAAGCTACCGCCCGCTACGATGGGTGCACCTATTACTATTTGTCTATTCACACAGCTGGTCCCGCCGCCATCTTCATTCGTTCAGTGGCTTGCCGGCTAGCCGGGATCGTTTTAGTGGCAGGTCGGACGCCTAAATCTATTCCTTCCCGGATATTTTACTGCTACGATTTTGTCTAGATGCCTCCCCCTGCATTCCGAAACAGTAAGTACCTCGGAAATGATGGTCGGCAGCAGCAGTCCCGCGGACAGGCGCCATTTTATCTCCGTTGGGGCGTTGGTTGGGGAAGTCCGTTCAGTTGAACTGAGGTAGGGGAGCTCAGTTGAACTCAACTGTCATTAGCGGCTCGATGACAGTTGGCGCCGCCGTGTAACTCCGTCCGATCGCGATTGAGTCAACTGTCGTTGACTCAATGGCAGTTGAAAGCGCCGTGTAACTAGGGTATAAGCAACTGTGCCGAAAAAGAATGCCCAGCTATATGGTAACTAACCTGATAGTTCTCTGAACCACCAAAAGTCATTCTGGAGTAAATCCCATTGAGGGGGTTGCTTTCCATCACATCTGTAGCCCCACCAACGGCGTTATCGGTTGTTACATTTTCCCGGGTGATGCATTTTTTTTTCTGCATTCCCTAAAAAACATATCAGCGATGGTTCTACTGTACATGGTATTTATAGGGCTCTATTTTATATCGGTGAAGTAAAGGTACATGGTATTTAGTTTCATGAGCATTCTTGCCATATTTCGTAAACATGTCAACTGTTTGGAGAAGTTGAACGGTGCACAGGCAATGCTGACACAAAGTCGCTTCGCCTTATCTATAACAATCCAACTTTTGTGTACGTAAAACATACCCTGACTCACATCTCCCTTCCGCACGCGGTCTGTACAGTCAGCTGCAAAAGTTTGCAGGGTGCAGGGGAGCATCAACCGAAATCACTGGTTGCACTTTCTGACGGCACGCGACCAGTCTCAAGATTCACGATTCGAGAATGTGCTCTCTTTCGTGCTCGAAGTCGTGTCTTTTTTACTCACTTCCGCCCGACGTGTATGAGATAACCGGGACCAGCGCAAGATGTCACTTTGACAGCCATCATGCCTCGCATCTGCCTCATCCACCGTGATGGGTGACAAAGCTCGCTCATGCTACAGATAATATTTCGTGGCACGTTGCGCCAGTTCCTGTTATCTCGTGGACGTCGAATGGAAGCGAGAAGATAAAAAAACATGACCGCGAACAAGAGAGGAAGCGCATGCGCAAAGCGTGAGTCTTAAGAGCGGCAACGCGCCGTGAGAAGGCGCAGCCAGTCTTTTCGGCTGGCGCTCCCATGCCCCGAAAACTTTTGCTGCCGACTGGGGCGTTGTCTTCGAAATAGTTTTGTGAATATCATCTGCGGAATGGTCGCTAATCAGTCTGGCATTGCACTCCTTTAGTTTTTTAGACCTCCAGCAGTGCCATGTACCTATTGGCTTTGTCAAGCATGTACACCCTCGAGATTGTTTAACAGTATCACGTGAGCACAGGCCGGCCAATAGATCAGCTCATGATTACGGTGTGAAGTGGCAAACCAACGAGAGTAAGTGCGTGCGCAGAAGGCACGTGCTATAGTCGGCGTCATTGCTAGGCTATTCCCTGGAGTGTGACGCGCCCCTGGTCCTGTTATCCACACCGCCGCCTCTCAGCAACTAACTGATGATAATTTATTTATTTATTTACATACCTCTAAAGGCTCCAAAAGATCTTTACATAGAGGGGGTGTCATATAAGCGTTTACATAATCATACAAGATTTCACGAGGAAAAATAAAAAATAGAAAACATAGTGTCGCACTAAACAGAACCATGAAGGGAACGGAAGACATTGCGTAACAAAAAACACGCGCACTCAGCATCATTGGAGGCAGTTGACGTGCCAGAAACAACAATAAAGCAATAGACTGCCAGCGAGTGAGTAAACATACAGGGCAAGATATAATTCATTCGCCCTAAGGATTCACGCAATAACAACATAAATGTATCATTATCAGTGACCGTCGCAATTTCGTTTGCGAACTTATTCCATTCGGTCGCCGCTTGTTCAAACGGGGAATACTGAAACAGATTAGTTCTAGCAAATGGAATATTAACTTTGTAACAATGATCATGACGATGGGAAATGCGAGCTGATGGGAGAATGTTGATTTGACGGAAATCTGAGGAACTATGATAGGGTTTATGAAAATGGGATAACCTTGCGAGGTATCTTCGCTGGTGCAGAGTCAATAAACCAAGTGAACTCTTAAGTTGAGTGACTCTTAGAGGTGAATATGTTCTTGGTATGAACCTGGGGGCCCTGTTTGGCAGAGATTCTAGATTATTAATTATATATTTTTGATGCGGGTTCCAAATTATTACTGCATATTCCAACTTTGGCCTGAAGAGGATAGGTATGCAAGTAGTTTGCTTTCTGCTGTAAGAAACCAAGGGACTGGTTTGCCTTCCTAAGGATATAATCTAAACGATTGTTCCAGGAGAGGTTGGATGTTAAATGGACTGCTTTGGACTGAAAAGATGAGTGAAGATTGGTAAATGTCATTGTTTTTGTTTTATTATATTTATCTGCATTTGCCACGTGTCACACCATAAAAGCATGATAGTCAAGTCACTGGAAGAGTTAAACAGTCGCTTTGACTAGCTATTTGACGTATACCACAGTCGTCTGCACATAGGCAAATCTTTGAAGAAATGTTGTTGGGGAGGTCATTTATATAAATTAAAATCAAAAGTGGTCCACTAACGGATCCCTGAGGGACACCAGATTTGACATCTGTAAGTGGTGACGTGATGTCATTTTTAATTACTGATTGATTTCTATCATGCAAAAACTCACGAATCCAAGTAATTACTTTTATCATTAATTTTAAGGTATTACAGTTTTTTTATTAGACGGCTGTGTGGTACACGATCAAAGGCCTTTCAAAAGTCTATAAAAATAGTGTCAGTTTGTGAGGATGAGAGAATACAGATGTGCAAATTCGTTACCAGTTCAAACAGTTGGGTTTCGCACGAAAGACCGCGTCGAAAGCCATGCTGATTGGGAAATAGCAGGTTATTTGAGACTAGGTGTTTCATTACAGATGAATATATTATATGTTCTAAAAGTTTACAAGGAACCGAGGTCGATGAAATTGGTCTATAGTTTTTTGGACAATTTCGATTACCAGATTTATAAATCGGGATGACATTAGCCGATTTCCATTCGTCCGGAATGCGGACGGTATCAAGCAATTGCTGGAATAAGCTGGCAAGCACGGCACCTGACGCACTCTTTGTTAGTTTAAGCAGCTTTGAGCATACACCATCAGGACCCGAGCTGGATTTTGTTGGCAAGCGGTCGATGACACTGATGACACCCTCAGTATTCATTTGCACATCGTCCATTTCTTGAATGACGATTGTAGGTGTAACATGGCGGTCAGATAAAGGGAGCTCGTCAATAAACACTTCGCCAAAAAATGTGTTAAGTGTATAAGCTGACTCGGCTGCAAATATCTCCCACTGATCGCTTTCTTTTTTGCTGACACTTTTCTATCTGTGCAAGAAGAAAAAACAATTCTGAAAAGCCCTTATCTCCTCAGCGCTTAGTGGTGCAGAGTGTGTGGTGCACATAGCAGGAGCAGGGGTGGGTCATGCTTTAAGAAACAGCCTAGCAGATGACACCGACTTTGACGCATGCCTTCTACACATGCGCTTACTTGTTAATTTCGTGATGATGCACTGATCTACCTGCCGGTCGCCGCTCGTGTGATGTTGTTAAAAAATGTCAAAATCACGTAACCAAATTTGAAGCTAAGTTTTTTTGTTTTTTTGGGGGGAACACACGACAACTGCAGCCTCGTCTATTCGGTTTGTAAACTGCCAAAAATCTAATGTTGTGCACTGCATATGAACTGTGCAGGACTGCTTTCTTTTCTGGCCATCCAAAATTTTCTTGTCTGGCTGATATGCCCTAGAGATAAAAAGAGAACATTTTACATCATTTTCATCTGCAGTGCTTTGCTGCTGTACTATGTGCTAAAAGTTTTCTGGCACTGCAATGTGCTGCGCATGAGACATGCATGACCATGTGATGCAACGAGGCATTTTGCCAAAATAGCTGAGTGTCATTGGAAAGAATACAGATTACATCAAACCCAACAAAAACATGCAAACTGTAATATAGTGATCATTGTTGCATATCCATGCCGTGGTTGCATGACCGGCAGGCGTGACCGGCGCGTGAACTCTGAGGTGCGCGAGCTGAGCCCGTGCTCGTGTGGTTCGATCATCGGCTACCAGCCCTGGGCGTTGAAGAACGCCTGTCTTCATTAAACGAGTACGCTGCCGCTTTGACTCTGCTTGCATAAGCTATAACAATTGGCGACGAAGCGGACGAAGACAACGGGCAAGCGTCCGTTGCCCGGACCCCGAGGATGGCTGTGGGCGGTATCAACGAGTATCGCCTCAGCACCAACGCTTCCTGGGACGAGTACGTAGAGCGACTCGAAATGTACTGCGTAGCCAACAGTCTGACAACGCCTGAGCAGAAGCGTGCCGTCCTGCTGAGTTGCTGCGGAGAAGAAACGTACTCCTTAATCGTCACCTTGGTGAAGCCGACGAGACCGACAGCTGCAGACTATACCACGATAGTGACAGCGGTCAAGGCTCATCTGCACCCAAGGCCATCGGAACTTTACGCAAGGTTCCTGTTCTACAAGCGCAACCAGCACACCGGCGAGACAGTTGCAGACTACGTGACAGCGCTCCGAAAGCTGGCAGAAGACTGCGGTTTCGGAGATAGACAACTGCCACTTGAAATGATGATGCGAGACAGGTTCGTCTGCGGCATCGCGCCCAGATGAACCTGTCTCGCATGTAATATAGTAATATAATGTAATATAGTGATCATTGTTGCATATCAATGCCGTGGTTGCATGACCGGCAGGCGTGACTGGCGCGTGAACTCTGAGGTGCGCGAGCTGAGCCCGTGCTCGTGTGATTCGATCATCGGCTACCAGCCATGGACGTTGAAGAACGCCTGTTTTCATTAAACGAGTACGCTGCCGCTTTGACTCTGCTTGCATAAGCTATAACACAAACAAATACCGTATAATCGCGTGTAAGGGCCGCACCCGTGTAAGGGCCGCACCCCCGTATTTAAGACAAAGTATTGCCAAAAAAAAATTAGAGAAATTATTCGTGTATGCGCCGCACCCCCTTGTTTTTGAGGCGCGCCGACTGTAATGCCACGTTTCTATGAATATATTTCGCTAGGTGGCGCTAGCCACCGCCCGAGCACGTAGCGGCACGCGTCCGCATCCCCGATATTTGCTCTCCACTCGTCCGTATCACCGCATGGCAAAATGGCTGTCGACCTCGATCGTGGTCGGCCCACTGATCTCTATTTTAGTAGGCTGGATCGCGGATCGGGAGCCCGCCGGTGTCGCCACCGGCGGCCATTGCTTGACACCAGGCAATACACGCAAGTCTATGGGAGAAACGCACAAAGTAAGAATACTGAAGCATGTACGCTGTGCTCGGAGGCGAGTATTTTATGGTGCGCTGCGATCCTTATGTCGGGTGTCTGGAGATCGAATCGGTATTTGTCAAACGACCGGTCGCCGAATAAAAAAAGCAAACGTACCGGAGCACCTACGGCTGAGCTGGCAAGCTTGCTCTCGTAGTGGAGTAAACAAAGGAACTTGCCGTCAATAAGACCGTCCTTAGGGAAGCCCACAAGTTGATGAATGACAAAGAAGTTTCATCTCGACAGCGGCTTTCCGGGAGTGAGCGAATTCCGTGTAGCAAAGCCTTCGAGCTTGTCGTCTGCTAAACCCAACTCAACGAAACCGCCACCGACTCCGCGGTAACTCTATGTAACTCTCGCCTCATTGAGCTGCACTACAGCGGAGTCACTCTCGACCACAAAATAATTATTTATAAGAACTGCGAGGGCTGACAGTTTTAATGTTTGTACGCAAGCTATTTGACGGGCTTATCGAAAAGCATCCAAAATGTTTCAGTGCCGACAAAGGCTTAGAAACGGGAAAATGTCACTTTTTCTCATTCTTCCCATAGAGTCCCATGCATTGGCTGGTGTCAATCAATGGCCGCCGGTGGCGACACTCGGCCCCAGCTGCCGAGGCCACGGTCCGCGATCCAGCCTACTACAATAGAGATCAGTGGGTCGGCCGCACTGGCGGGATGCATTTATGTTGCGGCAAGGCATTGAGACAAGATGAACGATATGTCAGGTTCCGTGGCAAGCGCGAGGAATGGGGATTCAGCGGGCTCGGCTCGCGCGTGCACTCAGGTTTCCGAACGCCATTGTACACTCTAAGGAGGTTTCCTTTTGTTCTTCGATTCATATCAAAGCGTCGTGATTTGTCTGCCTTTTTGCGCAATCTCGGAGCTATGGGCAAGTACCACTTCAACAGTCATACGGGATTCAAGTCGAAAGTTGCCGCGCATGCTATCAAGTACGGCAAAAAACAAAAAGATGCTTATTGCCCAGTATGTAAACTAATTAAATCCGACCGACGACTGAGTCCGGATTCCGGAGTGAAGGCGTTTCCGACCAGTGCAGCCGAGCGCGCTCATGTACGTTCATTTCAAAATGTGGATACAGATTTTTTTTTTTTTCATCCGTGTATGGGCCGCACCTCGAAAATTTGCCCTCAAATCGGGAAAAAATAGTGTGGCCCTTACACGAGTTTATACGGTACATGTCTTACTGCCCGAAAATGGGCGATCAGACATATGAGCATTCACATTTTTTAGAATTTTAATTTTTTGATGTTATAATTTTTCAGCATTTTGATGTTCAGTGTTTTAATTTTCGGCGTCTTGATAGGGATGCCACGTGAAACAGGTCTGCTTCAGCCCAGAGGTTTTTGCGGACACTGAAATTTCGCATTGCACGCTGGTAATCTGCAGAATGTGGACGCAGCAGATTCCATGCTTCATAGTGTGATAAACAGCGTTAAAATTTGCGACAAACACTGGATGTCATTGGAAGCAATATCGCGCTTCGCAGATCTCGGACAAAAGCGTGAGAACCCACTGCAATCTCATATATCGCAGGAACAAGTACCAGATTGCGAACAAAGCAGGTTTGCATTTCACAATGCCATACGTATGCAGGGAAGCTGCAACAAAATTGCGTATCACGGAAACCAGTGGACATTCTGGACAAATATGTGCGGAATGAGCTACGAATTTGCATGTCAAGGGAGCCGCCACCACAGATCACGAACGCAGGATATTTGTGTGTCATGGTGTGATAAACACAGGGGAACTTGTTGCAAACATGTTTGTCGCACAGGTGCTTCAGATCGCACAATTCGCATGATACCCGTCAGACATTGTGTGATCAATATCCGGTGGGAATTGTGGGTGGAAGTTGCTTCTTAATTCGTACGTTATAAATATTCAACACCAAAAAATCAGGATGCTGATCTCTGGGGCCAAGCATTTATATGAGATTTCAAAATAAAGCTGTCACTTTAAAAGAAAACAGCATTTATGGGAAAAAATTAGCACTTAAAGGGACACTGACACCCCCAAAAAAATTTTTTCATTTTTTGCCAGGCGATTTATTATGGTGTGGGAATACTACCCAATTAATATTTTGCTACAGAATCATGTATTTTTTTAATAAAGCCAAAAAACGCAACTGCTCGAAACTGAAACCGAAACCCACGCACCGCACGGAGATGTGGAGAGAAGAGAGTGAGTGGCAGAAGTCGCGTAACTACACCCAACCGTGCGATTTTTTTTCTTTTTTTCCGGGTGCAGCAGACGAAATGCGTTCGGGAATTGTTCGCCGTGCGATTCCTTTGCAGTTATGTTTGTTTCGCTTGCTGTTCTTTACTTCAAGATGAGTTGTTTTGTACATTTAAGTGTCGGCAATTAGTAGTGAGTGCCCGTGGTTAATTCCCGTGATCGGCTTGAAAAGAATGCTCCCAAGGTGATACGTGAAGAGCTGCCTCACATGTCCTGCATCTGAAAGTGGCATTGTGCGGCAGAGGTGTCAAAAATGGAATCCCATACCAATTAGTTCAGCAACGTATCGTCCACAACGATAGGTTTTTTTCACTGATAATTGTAAAATTGATAATAATAATTGATAATTGTAAAATTGATAATTGATAATTGTAAAAAAAAATAAAAATAAACATAGCAAATTGTTTGAAAAAATAAATAAAAATAGTGTAGTCACACAGACGTTTCGTTTTTCGTTTCCTTAAAAAAACAAGCGGTTTATTTCGACAATACCCGCTCGTCACCGAGACGAGTACCTACCTTCCAAATCTCGTTCATCGTGAGTCTACCTCTTTTTTTTCTTCGCTGTCCACACACAGCCTATCTAGGTGACATCACGCACCGATTATACTACATCGCGTGGATCGGTTGCGGCATGCGTTCGTGGTTCTCGCGCACACGTGCCGACGGCTCCTGTCGTTGACAACACGGCCGTCCTCCATCCCAGTCGCCCCGGCTGGGTCTACTTGTTGCTGAAACTCTGCTTCCGTTGACAGGCCTGTGACAAGCATGTAGCGCCCTCTCCCGTCTACCCGTCGATGGCTGCCAGCCTCGGCGGGCAACATTGATCACGGCACTAATAAACGCCGTGGCGCGCACGCCGCCCGGTCAGTCATCGTCCACCCTCACAACCAGGCTGCGAGTCGTCTCTTCTCGGCGGGTGCTTCGGCCCCCTTCGTCCACGTTCTAGAAGGATCGTGACACTGGCGACGAGGATCCGTGACACTGGAGGCTGACAACGTGCACGGTTCGGCCCACGCCGCCGAGAGAGTCGGAACACCGCCACCCGCTCCTGTCGCTATGCCGCTGTACGGGAGGCTTGAGCCGTTCGAGGGAGATGGGTCCGCCTGGCCTGTCTACGAAGAACAAGTCCACGTGTTCTTCCGGGCGAACGACACGCCCGAGGCGAAACAACGGGACATCTTGGCCAGCTGCGGGACCCGCGTCTTCAGCCTCCTGCTCGACCTCCTCAAGCCGGCCACGCCGCACGTGAAAACGCTGGGTGAGCTGCTCGCCACGCTGCGCTCGCACTTCAGTCCGGCGCCGTCCACGCTTATGGAGCGGTTCCGCTTCAACAACCGGAGCCGCCGGGACGGGGAGACCCTCGGGCAGTTCGTCGCTGCGCTACGAGGGTTAGCGAGCACCTGCGCCTTCGGCGACCAGTTGGACTCGCTACTCCGGGACCGGTTCGTCTGCAGCATCAACAACCCCGGCATGCAGACGCGACTCCTGGAGCTCCCCGACCCCTCGCTGGACGACGCAGTGAAGGCAGCGCTGGCGATGGAAGCCGCAGCCAAGAACGCCAGCGAAATTGCGTCTGCGGCCGGCTCACCGTCCACGGAAACAGCGGAAGCGGCGGTGAACAAGATGGCGACGAGGAGCGGTGCCTGCAGCCGCTGCGGTGCTGCCCACTCCCCCTCACAGTGCCAGTTCGCCCGAGCAAAATGCTTCACGTGCGGGAGAACTGGGCACCTCGCACGTATCTGCCGAGGGGGGAGGACGAGCGGCGGCCAGCAGCAGCAGCAGCAGCCTGGTTCAAGCCCAGGTTCCAGCCAAGCCCGCGGCCAGGGTGGCCGTCGCAAGAGAAAGCAGCGGGGACGAGCGGCTCCAGGTTCGGGTCCCTCAACGAGGCTCCACGTCGTGGCCGTGGACCCGCAGATTTTCGACGTGTGGCAGACGAATAAGCCTCCATCGTCTGTGCCACCTTACTTGGTGTCTGTCAAAATCTGTGGGCACCCCATCACCATGGAGCTGGACACAGGGGCCAGCGTGTCGGTCATGGCCGGGCAGCTGTTCAAGCGGACCTTCCCTGGCGTGTCCATCGAGGCATCGGACGTCATGCTGCGCAGCTACTCCGGGCAGCTTTCCCAGGTCCAGGGTCGGGCCCAAGTCAGCGTTCGCCTCGGCGACAGGGAGGCAATCCTTCCCCTTTACCTAACCAAGGGGTCGTCGCCGACGCTGCTGGGCCGGAACTGGATTCACGCGCTGGGTGTTCGGCTGCCGGAGTACCAGGAAGCTGCGCTGCACGTGGTAAAAGACGTCCCGAGCCTCCTGACCGACTTCCAGTCCCTGTTCCAGCCGGGGGTGGGCACCTTCGCCGGCACGACGGTCGGCATCCACGTACCTGAGGGAGCCCGGCCTCGTTTCTTCAAGCCGCGTCCACTGCCGTTCGCCCTGAAGGACGGGGTCACCCAGGAGCTGCAACGGCTGCAGCGGGAGGGGATCCTGGTGCCCGTCAAGACTTCCGAGTGGGCCGCACCGATTGTTCCAGTCCTCAAGCGAGACGGCCGCGTCAGGATCTGCGGGGACTTCAAGGTCACCATCAACCCCGTCGCTACCGTCGAAAAGTACCCGCTGCCTCGGATAGAAGATCTCTGGTCGGCTCTCTCCGGGGGACAGAACTTCTCCAAGCTCGACCTACGAGATGCCTACCAGCAGCTGGTGCTCCAGGATGCCGCCCGGAAGTATGTCACCATTTCCACTACAATGGGACTCTTCCAGTACACGCGCCTACCGTTCGGCGTGGCCTCAGCCTCAGCCATCTTCCAGAGGGAGATGGACAACCTCTTCAGGGGCATGAGGCACGTGGCGGTGTACTTGGACGACATCCTGGTTACCGGTACAGACGACGGGGACCACCTGCAGAACCTGCGCAAAGTCCTGACACGCTTGCAGGACGCCGGTCTCAAGCTGAGGCTGGACAAGTGCGTGTTCCTGACCCCCAGTGTGGAGTACCTGGGACACATCATCTCCCAGGCTGGCCTGGCCCCGGCACCCCGAAAGATTGAGGCCGTGGTCAAGGCGCCGAAGCCCAAGAGCAAGAAGGAGCTTCAGAGCTACCTCGGCCTCATCAACTTCTACAGGAGGTTCCTGCCCAACCTGTCGACGCATCTGGAGCCGCTGCATCGTCTGCTTCGTGATGGCCAGCAGTGGGCCTGGAAGAAGGAGCAGGACTTGGCCTTCCAGCGCAGCAAGGAGTTGGTTGTTAAGGCTCCTGTGCTGGTGCACTTCGATCCGGCCAAGCCTGTAGTCCTCACCGTAGATGAGTCGCCGTACGGGGTAGGAGCCGTCCTGTCGCACCGGGGTCAGGATGGGCAGGAACGCCCTGTGGCGTTTGCTTCTCGTCGGCTTCATGCGGCAGAGCAACGCTACAGCCAGCTCAACAAGGAAGGCTTGGCCCTCATGTTCGGGGTCGAGCGTTTCCACCAGTACTTGTGGGGCCGGAGATTCGAGGCAGTCACGGACCACAAGCCGCTGCTGGGGCTGCTGGGACCTGACAAGGCTGTCCCAGTGCAAGCATCGCCTCGAGTGGTACGCTGGGCCTTGACGCTAGCGGCCTACAACTACAAGCTGGTCTACCGCCCTGGGAAGGACCTGGGACCTGCCGACGCCCTGAGCCGCCTGCCCCTGCCGGAGGTGCCTGCTGCCGTTCCAGAGCCAGCTGACGTTTTCCTGCTGGAGTGGGCCTACCCGGGGGTGCTCACAAGGACTGCGGTGGCTCAGGCGACCAGCCGGGACCCGGTCCTGTCACAGGTGGTCAAGGCGGTGTCCCGAGGGGAGGAGCTGCGTCACCAGGCCTACAGCCACAAGGCCGCCGAGCTGAGCTTGGAGCAGGGCTGCCTGCTGTGGGGTTCCGGGGTGGTGATTCCACAAAGCCTCCGGGCCAAGGTCCTGCAGTTGCTGCACGCGGGGCACCCTGGCGTGGAAAAGACCAAGATGGTGGCATGGTCGCACGTTTGGTGGCCTGGTCTGGACCAGGACATCGCGCACCAGGTGCAAGGCTGCCAGGTCTGCCAGGAGAACCAGCGAGCCTCGCGTCGCGTGGAGATCACCCCCTGGCCGTTCCCACAGAGGCCCTGGTCCCGCCTGCACGTGGACTTTGCGGGACCCTTCAAGGGCCACTACTTTCTGGTGGTAGTGGACGCCTTCTCCAAGTGGGTGGAGGCACTGCCAGTCACCACTCCATCGGCAAGCGCGACCATTGCGGCGCTGCGGCAGGTCTTCGCGGCGCAGGGATTGCCAGACATCATTGTGTCCGACAATGGTCCCGCTTTCGCCAGCGCCGAGTACCTGGACTGGCTGCAGAAGAATGGAATCCGCCGGATGCTGGTTCCGCTGTACCACCCTGCTTCCAATGGTGCAGCTGAGCGGGTGGTCCAGACCATCAAGAACAAGCTCAAGAGGAGCCAGCCCGGGGATTTCCGGACTCAGGTGGCCCGGGTACTGTTCCAGTACCGGACCACACCCCATGAGGTCACTGGCCGTGCCCCCTGCGAGCTACTGCTGGGCCGGATGGTCAAGACACCCTTGGACGTCTTGCATCCAGACCTCCGGTCCACGGCGCTCCTGAAGCAGCTGAAGCAGAAGATGGTTGCTGACCGAGGGATGCCTGTCCCGGGCCTTTGCCGGAGCCGGGAGCTTCGGTGTTCGCCAGGAACTTCCGTCCTGGCCCACCCTGGTCTGCCGGACATGTGGTTTCACCAGCGAGTGCCTCGTCGCTACTCGTCCGCATGCCCGACGGGACCACCTGGCACCGGCACGCCGACCATGTCAGGCCTCGCCTCGGGACCGGGCTTCTACCCTCGGCCGTCGCTTCGGAGGACCAGCCTGCAGGGGGACCAACGACAACACCAGTCGCGGCCAGTGGAGCGCCAACCAGCACGGCGGCGACAAGCGTCGCCACACCTGGGGCACCAGTTGGACCGGTACCACTCACAAATCCGGTCCCTGCGGCTCCACTGGGTGGAGCGCGACCGGTACTGGCAGCGCTTGGCGTTGCCACACCTGGCCCGTCGACACCGGTGACCAGGCGGAGTATGCGGCAGCGAAGGCCACCTGATCGCTACACGCCGGGGTAACCTTCGCCGTCGACCGGCCAGGACTTGGCACGACCAGACGCCGAGTTGGTGTCGGTCGTGTGCGTAGTTTGTTATGTATTTTGTTTTTTTTTAGAAAAACAAACTGGGGGGAGGGATGTGACAAGCATGTAGCGCCCTCTTTCGTCCACCCGTCGATGGCTGCCAGCCTCGGCGGGCAACATTGATCACGGCACTACCTAATAAACGCCGTGGCGCGCACGCCGCCCGGTCAGTCATCGTCCACCCTCACAACCAGGCTGCGAGTCGTCTTTTCTCGGCGGGTGCTTCGGCCCCCTTCGTCCACGTTCCAGAAGGTTCGTGACAAGGCCGTCATCGCTGCTCAAGGCGCTGACCGTGAAGCGCTTCATCTGGTCAATAACGTAGAAACATTGCGACCGTTGGGTCTCCGGTAACTTTACACCTATCGGGAGGTATCTTTTCCACAACGATATACGGGCCTCGGTATTTAGGGCGTTGCTCGCGCAACTCGCCCGTTGATCCTGGATGTTTTCGGATGGAACCTTGCGATATAAGCACTCCAAACAGCACGTAATGTGTCGCTTGACGTAACGACGCATTCTCAGGAACCAATACTTCTTGGTGAGTAGTGCCATGGTCTTCTCAACAGCAAAGTGACCGACCTCATCGTAACATCGTCGTACTACTTGCCAACGTGTTCCTCGTGGCACAACCCACAGCAGACGCTCTTCTTCGTTGTCATGGACCCTCTTGAAAATCTTGCCCTGCGCTAGCACGTACTCTTTCTTGATACGCTGCGACTCTTTAGTTTTTGAAGACCCCTGTAAGTAGTCTTTGATTCCTAGTAATGTTGGATTGGCCTTTTGGGCCAACACCAACCAGTCATCATCAGAGAGCCCTGTAGCGAAAACACTGGCGCCCATGGCGACATCCATTTCTTCTGGTCCCGATGCAGGAGCCCTACTGAGCGTGTCGACGTGCTTCATCTCTGTTGCCTTCGCGCACCCCAATTTCGATAGGGATGTAGCGAAGCAGTCGCGGTAGTCATTAATCGTGGTGACAAGTGCTTTCTTTTGCGAGTCAGAAATGGATGGACCGACATCTACGTCCTTCGTTGCAATCAAGGTTGTCAGCTTTCTTTCGCTATAGTTTACGTACGCGTCGAGGTTGGTGTTAGCGTCTTCTTCCGTGCACCATGTTCCTCTAGCGATCTGTTCGTTTTCAGCGACGATCAGCGGCTTAGCCGATATGTTAGTTACGGGGATATACAGTTCTCCCAGTTCGTCTTTCCTCAAAACACAGATTGGGACGTAATGCCCACGCGATTCGTGGATACTGCCATCAATAAAGATGTCTCCGTGGGTTTCTTGTGTCCCTTCTCCGGAGCAGAGCGCAATAATCCCGACGTAGCTTGGAGGAATTACGACCGCTTCTTTGACCCAGAGGCCTACGCGTCGTGGAGGCAGGACCGGTATCTTAAGATTTGCCAAAGTCCCGTCCTCATCATCAGACGTGTCACGCTCTTCAAAAATGCGTAGGGTGTTCTTGCGATCTTGCGGCGTACCACCGTAACATGCGGTTGTTCAGTAAAAAACTGTCCGACAAGCAACGGAACAACCTGCACTGCGTCGCGCACCACGTACACCTTGACATTGGCCTTGGCTCGGTCGACCATCAAGGTTGCTTGGAAACTGCCTAAAGGCGTCGTTTTTCCAGAGCCAAACCCGTTGATTGTGAATGGATGATTCAGCGGTTCGTAGGTCACGTTCATCAGCTGCGCTTCGCTTTCGCGTAAAAAGCTTTGATTGGCTTGTCGTTTAGAATCACCTGCATGAAATACTTATCGTTTGGCGTCATGCAGTCCTACGTCTTGTTACCTTGTTGGGTTAGAACGGTTGCTTTCTTGTCACTCGTGTTCGTTGAGTTTCTTTTTTGAAAGCAGTCTTTCGTCTCGTGACCAGATTTCCCACAATTGGTGCATCTTGGTTTTCGCTGAGGTTTCGGGCATGCAGCCGAGAAATGTCCGTATGTCGAGCAATTAAAACAAAGTGGCTCGCCTGTTTCGTTGAATCTTTTTCGTGGAGCCCTGGTCGTCGACTCATTGTTGTCTAGACCGGGATTTTGTTGTTGACCAGTCAGCGGTTGATGGAGGGTTTTGGTCAGAATCAGAGTCTTTTCGATCACATCGACTCGTTCATGGAGTTGCTTCATGCACCGAAGTAGCTCGTCTGGGGTGGTGTAATCTCGCACGCTCAGAGACCGCACTAAATCTTCGTCTTCTAGCCCAGTGATCAGGTACTCGATGCACGTCCTGTCATCCAGGTTGCAGCGTCGTGCTTTTGCCAGCTTGTCATAAAAGTATGCTTCGATGGTCTCGTGGCGTCCTTTCTTTCTTTTCTCCATGTCCCTGAAGACTCGTTGAAAACTCTATGCCGACGGAAAGGCTTTTTTCATTTCCACTTTCTACTCGTCCCAGGCTCGTTGAACAGAGGTCAAACCGTCATACCATGTTTTTGCGACGCCGTGAAGCTTAATGAGAGCAAAGCAGGTCGTTTGTCGATCACTCCATTCATAGGCCGCAGCTAGATTGTCAACCATGTTGAGCCATGCTTCCACCGTAGGCTGGGTGTCCGATTACAGATCATATACTGGCACCAACTGGGCGCTTGTAGTAGCCAGCCGTCCATCCATGGCGCTCGAAGCCCCCGTTGGTGGTTGACGTTGTGGTGACTGCGTCGTTTGGAAAATCTGGGCCGCTCCTTGGAAGGCCTCGCGTACCGCAGTTTGTATCGCGGCCTGCATGAGCACTTGAAATTCAAGGACTCCGGATGTTGCACCGTCGGGAGCCAGGCCGTGGTCGCTTGATGTCGCGGCGTCCCTGGCCTCCGTCGTCAAATTGTCGTGTCGGCGATCGTCGTGGTCGAAGTGTTCGTCGCGCACCTCCGCACTGCTAAGCATATCTGTGGACGTAGGATCATCCTCTCGTGGGGTCCCTTGCCCTTGTCCTCCTGTCGTTAGCTTACGTCTTCTCGACATCGTGATTTACATGGATGAAGCTCTCGTTGAGGATATCGGGTGAAGCAAGAATTCGTAGAGCGCTACTTACGTTGTAGCATTCAGTACGAACGGCTTCTCAAGTCGGGGCCTCTCGATCCCACTTCTGAGCTTTTCTGTAGTCACACAGACGTTTCGTTTTTCGTTTTCTTAAAAAAACAAGTGGTTTATTTCGACGATACCCGCTCGTCACGGAGACGGGTACCTACCTTCCAAATCTCGTTCATCTCGAGTCTACCTCTTTTTTTTTCTTCGCTGTCCACACACAGCCTATCTAGGTGACATTACGCACCGATTATACTACATCGCGTAGGACCGGTTGCGGCATGCGTTCGCGGTTCTCGCGCACACATGCCGACGGCTCCTGTCGTTGACAACAATAGTACGCCCACACTAGGGATCGAACCCGTGCCCGCTGCGTGTGAAGCGGACGTCTTTCCACTGAGCTACTGAAGAAACTCCTTCTTTCGTAGTAATGCATCCGGTCGACTGTATGTCGGAAAGTTTGCTGCTGATTTCCCTCCAGCATATGCACTCCCGGCTTGAAGTCGGGCAGCACCACGCATTGGCCACATTCGCACCAAGTAAAGAAACCGTACGCGTGCGTATTCAACTCGATGTACGCACTTCATGCTCGACGTTTGAGCGAGCGATGTCTTCAGCCACGGACAAGGGACGACGGCTCGGCGACGTCTTCGTGCAGTCGGCTTGCTGGTCGGGCGTGTCGTACGGGATGAATATCAATTCTTTTGATCGGTCCAAAATTTATCTTTCAAAGGAAGACGGAATTCGCCGGTACCGTGAACTGACAGTTCTGAAGTAAAGGTCCCACGCCCGTCGTCTGCTGCCACCCGTGAGTCTCACGAAACGCGAAACGACGCCATGTTGAGAATTATGCAGTGAATGCACAGAGTGCTTCCGGTTGTCTGTGCAACCTTTTTTTTTTTTCAATCAACAGTATTTGCAGCTTTTTGGAAGCCACAAAAAATGGGTTTCATATTTTTTCTATTTTAGTATTGACTGTGTGCTTTCAATGACCCACAACTTTGATTAAATTTGGTGGTTGCGTCGAAACCTTAGAAAACGGGCCCGTGACTACGGAAAAGAGAGTGAGCGCGACTCAATCCGGCCAGTTCTTGATCGGCGGTTTTCAGGCGGAAAGAAACCGAATTTCGAGCCGCAAATTGTGTTCTGGGTAGTTGGGCTCTCATGCGTCACGTACAACTAAAAACCTCGGCGAGCATAAATACCCTGTCAGTGTCCCTTTAAAGAGGTTTACGGGGTTTCACAGTAACGAAGGAGTTAATAGATTCAACTCTTTTACAGTGCTTCCTTAGGCTGAAATAAAAATGCAAAAAGAAATTAAACCACTGAGCTGAAGCAGAACTGCAATGATAGCTGCTTATTTCTAAAACATGTCGCTGTCTTGGTCGTGCTTTCCTTGTGTGCCCTAATACACATGAGGCCTTCTAGGTGGGAGAGCTGCACTTTTGGGAGAGACCAGCTGCCCATTGAAAGCCCACGACATCTGGTTTGGATGCTGTTCCTGCACCTATGTCACTGGAGATCATCGTGGGATTGTGAGCCACCTGGTTTCTCATGGTGATGAACAATTCAAGTGCCAATATCCTCCCATGTCATCTGGCTCTAGGTCCCAAACGCCCAGCAACACTCAAAAGCACAAGAGTGATAAGTTGTTCAAGTGCAAGCTGTGCCCCGAAGCCTTTGTTCACAATAGAAGTCTGCTCTGCCACAATCGATTGCATACAGGGGAATTGCCATTTAAGTGCAAGCTTTGCCCCCAAGAATTTGCTAGTAATTCCAATCTGACCTACCATAATCGAACACACACGGGTGAGAAACCTTTTAAGTGCAAGCTGTGTCCTCAAGCCTTTGCTTTCAATAGCACTCTGCTCCGCCACAGTCAAACACACATGGGGAAAAAACTTTTCCAGTGCAAGCTTTGCCCCAGGGTCTTTTCTCTGGATTCACATCTGAGAGACCATAATCAAACACACACCGGTGAAAAACCTGAGAGCAAGCTGTGCCTCCAAACCTTTGCTCACAATAGCAGTCTACTCTGCCATGATCAAACACACACGAAGGAAAAACCATACAAGTGCAAGCTATGCTCCCAAGCTTTTGCTAGGAAAATTCACCTGAACAGCCATTATCGAACACACACTGGTGAAACGCCATTTAAGTGCAATCTTTGCCCCCAAGAGTTTGCTTTTAAGTCCCTTTTGACCTACCACAATCAAACACACACTGGTAAGAAACCTTATAAGTGTGAACTTTGCTCCAAAGCTTTTTCGCAGAATTCGCATCTGAAAGACCATAATCTAACACACACGGGTGAAAAGCCATACAAATGCGAGGTGTGTTCCCAAGCCTTTTCTAAGAGGTCCCATTTGACCCTTCATAACAAAAGACACACTGGAGAAAAACCTTACAAGTGCAAACTTTGCTCCAAAGCCTTTTCATGTAATTCACATCTGAAAGACCATAATCGAACACACACTGGTGAAAAGCCATTTAAGTGTAAGCTGTGTCCTCGAGCCTTTGCTCACAAGAAGAGTCTGGCCTCCCATAATCAAACACACAGTAATAAAAAATAACCTACAAGTGCAAGCAGTGCTCCAAAAGTTTTGGTCAGAATAGAAGTCTGATCCCCCGCAGTCGGATGCACGCTTGTGGAATGCCTGACGGTTGGCCCATAAGTTGAGCCCGCCATGCTTTATAATGTATGTAATTTCACTTTTGCAGAATTGTATGCTATTTTTTCTGAAATATACATGCCCCCCATTTATGCAACGCTCAAAAGCCTTTCCTCAGACTAAAGCGCTTAGGCATTAACCCTCAAAAATGCCAGTGGTGTCCCAAGTCAATTTCTAAAGAATTTTGCATCAGTCGCATGCCAACATGTGAGGCTTACAAACCCAAAGGACATTTGCATAAACACACTGGCCGCAAATAGGACTTTCAAATTCAGGCAATATCTGAGAAGATTTTGTGAGAATTAGTTTGGTTGGTTGCATAGCTTGTGCACACATGGACGATTTGGCATTGCTCTTGAGCTTCGTCCAAATGCCAGTGCTTGTCATCACACAAAGGTATTGAGGAGTAGGTAATGATTCCTTGCCAGCTATGATCAAAAGCCAGGGCTTTGTAATGGTAAACATTGTTTAATTTTTTTCAGAGCAGCTAACTCTCGACGTGCTGCACCTTAATGCACACTGGGTCATGCTTTTGCTGCTGTTTATTTCCTCAGGGTCAGAGGCGTTATAGCGGGGAGTGGGGCACACAAGTAAAAAAAGAAGAGAGAAAAAAAAACCAGCTTGGAGCAAAAAGATTCTACAGTAGTTGGGGCTCTTCACAAAAAAAAAAAAAGGTTAGTTATGAGAGTTCTAGAAAGCGTACTATCATGGATTTCGGCAATGGCTTCGGGAAGGTGATTCCAGACTGTTGAGGTGCTAGGAATAAAAGAGCCGAAAAAATGTTCCGTGCGACTAGACGGAGTGCCAACTTTGTGATGGTGATCGACGCATGCTGAAACATATTGTGGTGCTGTTGTAGCCTTTCTTTCAGAATTGAGTTATGAGGAATCTTATGAAACAAGCATAGACAAAACAATTTTCTATGTTGTGAAAGGAGAGGTAGTGATAAGCTTGATTTTATTGCATCACACTAGACGTACGATGATAGTTAGAAAGTATAAAACGAGATGCACGATTTTAAACAGATTCCAATCCTGAACTCGGTGATTCATGACCTGGATCCCAGCCGGAAGCTGCATATTTTAATTTAGTGTGAAGTAATGTTCTATAAAGTAGTAATTTAAATCAAATTGGCGCAAGATACTCATAAAAATTTCTCCGGGTGTAGCCTAGCATGCGATTCGCATTACTTACAACATTATTCACGTGAAGCACCCAGGACAGGGTGGAAGACACATGCACGCCCAGATATTTATACATACAGCTTTAAGAGAGAGGATATTTAGATGATAAAAGAGGACCTTTGTTATCCCAACAAGAAACACATATTTACGCTTGTTAGTATTGAGTTTCATGTTCCTCAAATCACATCACTCAAAGACACGGTTTATATCAGACTGGAGAAGATGGATGTCAGAATCTGATAATTTCATAATAGATCATGCAGTCATTGGCAAATAGACTCGCAGATGGAAGTATATTGGCTGGCAGGTCATTAATATAAATAAGGAAAAGGAGGGGGCCCAGGATGAAATTTTGGGGTACACCTGAGCCAACTGGAGAAGGGAGGGAATTAGTACTTTTAGCGGTTACAAACGGACTGGTTATTAAGAAAAGTGGAGTCATTCAAGTGTGTTACTATTTCAGTTAAGTTTACTCAGTTCGAGAAAAAGTAGTTTGTGGGTTACTTCGTCGAATGCTTTTGAAAAATCGAGTAATATGCAGTTCGTCAGAGGTCCACGGTCAAGAATGGAATTTAGATCATGTGTGAAACAGAAAAACTGAGTCTCACATGAAAATGTTTTGCGAGATCCGTGCTGCACGTTATTGTAAGAAGAATTGGGTTCTAAAACGTTTGCTAGTAAATGACATGTTAAATGATTTTACATGGAATGCTGGTGAGTGACACGGGTCAGAAGTTATTTGGACAATGCTTGTCGCCTGATTAGTGCACAGGAATCACCTTCCCGACCCTCCAATCCTCAGGTATGCAACCTGTATCAAGCGATTGTTCAATCAGTTTTAGATCCTTTGCACTTGCCTGAGGTGTACTCTAGTTTTATATGTACTTATGACTACTATATATGTAGAAGATACAAACTTGCAAAAAGTAAATATGTGACAAAAATGCACTTTTTTTTCTTTTAAGAAAAGGTGGACAATATAAATTTTCACTTTTTTTCATTTTTTTGCAGATTGTAGTATTGAAGTATTAAATAACATCTTCTAAGATGTTAATTGTTATGTCCTGTACCATGCTAAACACATCATTTTATCAGTTACCTCGAAGAAGACTGATTGCAGAGTGTGTGTGTGCACCGCAGCACTTTCTGCTGCTGACTGGGATATCGCTAGTTGATCTTCTGCACTGCCCGGCAGGTTTGGCTATCACTTGACATACCTAGTACCCATCTTTGATACTGCAAATGTCCCTTCAGGGGTGCATTGAAGAAAGGTGTAGAGAATTTGTAACTGACTAACATGGCCATACCGAGTGTTTTCGTGTGTTTTTTTCCTGCAGTGGTGAATCGCATCTTCGTAATCATGTTTCCCCTTATACGACACCAGGCTTGAGACATCACTCTCTACTCTTTAGGTGGTCAAAGTATTTTCTTGTTCTGTGTTCGTGTTTTGGTGTTTTTGTTTCGGATGGCTTTTTCCGTGTTGTCTGGCTGTCTGCATCACAATTCTCACACTGTAAGTGTGACCATACACCAGACAATGCCTACTGCTCATTTCCTGTATAATGCAGGATACTAGTTTGTTTCTGTCCTTCCCTGATGGCAAGCATTCATATGCTTTTTTTAACAGAATGACATGGGTCAAAGCAGCTAAGTGTCAATTAATAAAGGTTCTTTGAGTTGTTACTGAATTAGTGCTTGTTTTCGCATCATGTAATTCATTTGTAAATATATCTTAGTTCATTGCACTCATTTTGTTAAATCTTTTTTACTCTTATCTCCATTGTCTTGAACAAAATCTTGGACTGATATATGCCTTAATGATACTTCAGCTTAGCTGATTCTAAGAAATAAAGGTTGACAGTTCATGATTCCTGGCTTATATTTCTTTTTAGTCGTTGCAGGTCTTAGTTAAAGTATACGAGAAACAGTGAGCATAGCTCTTTAGGAATTTCCAACCTGCCATCCTGCAGAATGCTGGGATCTCATTGCAGCTGTTTCGTCAGAACTTGTTTGCCAAGCGTATGTGCACACTCCAGTCCATATCGAGTGGCGGATTCTGGTGCCCATTCTTGGTTAAAAGATGACGTGCTTTTAGTACTACTTCGTAATTCATGTCAAGGCATTGCGCTGCATCGAGAAGAGATATTGGAAGGAGACTTGGAAGTCTATAGCAGTGGTTCTCAACCACTGATGTTTTGGAGACCCTTTCTGGATTGGCAGGAGTGATAAGGGACCCGAACCGGCGGGAGGGGAGGGGGGGTCGGGGGTCGGTGTCAGTATTTAGCAATTGCAGTGACAAAAGGGTAAATGAAGGAAACGAAATGTATGCAAGCCAGCTTTTGAGCCCTGAAATAGAGATTAATCGACCCTATTCACTTAGTGCACATGGTTTCGTCTATTTAGCATTGTGGTGCTGCCAGCATCAATACAAAAAAGAATGTTTTAGTGCTCGGCTTGACTGATGGCCTAAGGCAGTGGTTAGCAACCACTGATGTTTGGGGGACGCCTTCTGGATCGACAGAAGTGATGGAAGGTCCCATCCACCTGGAGGGTGGGGAGGGTATTGGACATGATTGCAGTAACTAAGGGGTACTAAGCGAAGGAAACTAAATCTGTGCAAGCCAACTTTGAAGCTCTGAAACGGAGAATTATCAACTCTGCTCACTTGGTGCGCAGGGTTGGGTCTATTTAGCTTTGTGTACAGTTGGCATGAATAAAAAAGGTCTTTAGTGCTTGGCTTGATCGAAGGTCTTAAGGCTTCATGGTCCCTAAGAAGGCCTTGAGAGACCCCGAAGGGTCCGCGGATCCCCATTTGAGGACCAGTCTAGACGAACTTCGAACTGACTTTACGTGTATTGCAAGCGTACACTTCAGCACTAGTTTCTTTAAAAATAATTTGTATTTTATACAGGCTTGTTCTCGAGCGCTGTTTGGGCGTCAAAAAGTAATAGAAATGAGCCAGTGAAAAGAGTGCCATGGGACCTTTCTTCACAAAAGTGTTTTTAGGTGGTGCATTCATCATACTCAAGCTTGTGAGTGAAGGTTCCTGGAACAAATCCAAGAATAATGTTTTTTTTTATGTGCGGGAGGAAAACAGAGGCAAACCGTCGAATTGATGCTACCACTCGCCTAGCACCAGGTGGTACATAAACTTCGAAGCCTCTTGGAGATTAAAACTAAAGCAGATCCGAGCGTGTGTACAATATTTGAGTTGCAGCATCGAACTGACTGTCCAGAGGCTTCTCTACTTGTTCAAGAAACAGGTATAGTTCTTGCCACATATAGTGGAAGTCATTGACTAAAAACGCTGGGCGGTGGGTGATGTTCTTGAAAGAAACTTTGGGGGCCCCACACATGGCTGTGGCTTTAGCTGACTGACTGCTCCAGCATCGATTCCTCACATTTTCTCTTTTTGCCTTTCTGAATAATTACTCATATGTTCGTATGAGCTGCATCGCAAGAGGCTTTCAGTAAAACCAAGACATTTGCTGCAAACGTCTGTTTACTAACGACGGATGCGGCATTTACAATCAGATTGCTTGCAGCGTTTTCCACCGACTTTCTGCTTGATGCCGGCTGGGTGGCATGGCATCTGACTTCACTCTCCGCAAACTGATGCCTTCCCTGTGTTCCTCTTGCCTGAAAAGAACGCTGCAAACTTTGCTTCTGTTGTTTCTTGCCTGTGGTTATTTTCCTGGGTGTAGCGAAAGTAAGCAGTGATGGTTTCAACAAAATACGGAGAATATACATGCCGCCGCACTGGCGCTGGTCTATTTATATTATTTTAATATAAGCATACGCATGACTCTCATTGTGGTGGCATTGCTGCTGAGTTCGTACCTTCTGCGGTATTTGCGCCACCAAATTTGTTTTTCAAGGCAAGAATAAGTAGGGAATGACCACTGACATGCAAGCCATGTGTATTACCACTATTACTAGCTGTAATAATGTTTTGTATGCTAAATTTGCATCAAGTACAGGCAATTGATTAATCCATAAGAGCAAGGAACCTTTGCCACAAAATTTAACTGGGACCGTTTTGCCCTGGTTCACATTTGGGACCATTCGGCCCGAGGCCATTTTGACAGGGTCTATTTTTACCGGATCCAGGGGAGAGATGTGCAATGCCATAAATCTCTCGTCTCCACTAGTCTTGATTGGAGATAGTGAATCCTCACAGCATCACTGGGCCCCTTCATTGCCAAGTTGCCCACATTCTTGCCCTACTCTTGTGCTTCCGTAAGCTCCTTGCTTGACATGGGTCAGGGTACCAATTTATTGATTATTTTATATGCAGGTGTTCCTCAGCTAGTTCCTAGCAAGTTTAATGTTCTGGGATATTGTCAGTATGAAAGGTGTTCTTTCTGCACTCCAAAATTCAACATACTGTCATGAAGGAAATGGGGGGGGGGTGGGGAGGGGGGGGGATATGAAATAAGAACAAATTAAAAGTTTCGTGAGGGAACTTGTATCCGTCACTAAATCAAAAAGAACTGTGCATCCTCTGTGACTGAAGGGCGGCTGCCTTTACGCTTGCCTGGTCACTGCTTTTTCATCCTCGCCACTCAAGAAGCTTCCAGGAGGTGGTCGCTTCACCCTGTCAATTTCACTCTAATCTTCAAGAGTCATCAAGTTAGCAGTGCTTGCACACAGCAAGCTAAAAGCTAATTTGACTTACACCGCAATATTTAATAAAGAGGGCAGTCTATGAACAAATTGCTGGTTAAGAATGGTCGGACATGCTTCGCCCACAAGGCCCCCTTTTTCAGATTAGCGGAACAAAGTTTGCAGACGGTCCGAGGGGAGAGGAGGAAACTACCAATCATGGTGAGCAGCAAGTTTTGTGGGTGGGCTTGCTCTGCTTTTGTTAACCTGTAAGAGAATCTATGAGCAATTTGATTATATTGTCATGTACACAGTTTTTTTATATGTCAATTGCCAAGACTGCCCCATTAAACTTAGATGTCTCGTAGTCGGCATGAAACTGTTGCCCTTTATAGGGATACTACAACGAAATTTCGGCACTTATTTTTGGTCTCTTCATGTTCAAGGGAGCAGTATCACATCGGGCACACCAATCTCTTGTTAAAAAAGACACGAAAATAAATTTTACGACGAATTAAACAATTAGCAAAGAGCATCTAGTGGATGTTGCTAAAGCCTCAATTGTAATGCCCGTCTAGGAACCTTGACATGTAGTGACGGTACCTGTCTCGCCTCCGGCCACCACGAGAGAAGAGGGGAAGAAGGAACTCCTTTCACCGGGACTCTCTTCTCTGTGTCCCAAATGTCACTATTGTCACTCTACAAGATTATAGAAAATTAACCCGTTGCTCAAAATTCAAACAAAAGCAGCTTTCGGGTTAGTTGCGGTGGTCGACTGCTGGCATGCTTCGGTGGCTGGAATGGCCAAGACATCCTGTCGACGTCAGCCTCGCCGCAGCTTTGCTCGTCCCAAGACAATCTATGTCAGGATTGCGCCGGATGTCACGTGCTGCCCGCTGGCTGCTCTCCGAGCTCTTGCCAGAGTGGGCCATTTATAACGAAAAATACAACCATCGGGCTCGAAATACAAACGTGCGATTATCATTTACGGATATTGTGGATCATATTCAGCATATTCCGGAACACGACTGGTATATTTCGAATTTCGTTGAAGTATCCCTTTAAGGAGAACACCAAGCCCCTCCCTTGAGGGTCTCTGCTCTACACGATTCGTGATCTTGTCTTCTAGGTAGGGTGACCCGACATCCCGTTTCTGCCGGGACAGTCCCGTTTTAGAGGTGCATTTCTGCCGTCCTGTTATTTTTTCTCGGTGAACTTCCTCGCGTCCCATTTTTGTGAGAACATGCGGCATTTATTTTTCTTTGAATTCGGGGATGTCGGCGACCGCCGAGTCGCCCGGCGGTTGAACCAATCAGCGGCGCCTCGGAAGTGACGTCGGGGCACCTCGCATTTGTTTACATCCTGCACGCCGGCCTTCTCTGCAAGAAGGGACCAACGTGTCCGTTCAACGGGTCAGTTCGCGGTAGCGGCCGTAGATATAGCCACAAAGGTCTCTGCGGCGCGGCTCTCAGCGCTGTTAAAGAATACCCATTGCTTTATAAACGCAGCACCCCGATTTGAATGAGCGCCCGAAAAAGAACTCTCAAGCCAATTACAACACCTTGCTGCAAATCCGTGCCATATTTCTTGACAGACATGTATAGGGTGGTCCAAGTCACCAGGCTGGATCTAAAATGGACCACAAAAATCGACGCCTGCACATAGAAATCTATACTTTTCGTTAAAGGTGCATTTCACAGGTCGGTTTTTTATTGTAAAATATCAAAGCGTAGTTCTCTTTCTCTACAAAATGGGGCCAAAAAACTTGCCGGTCTACGAAGGGTGACAACCAAGACGACCAAGTCCAGTAGTGAGGTGTGTTTGGCGTTACTATTGATAGATGGCATCGGGAGCAGCGTCCGAAGGTGCAGCCGACCAGCGAAAGAAAGCAGACGGCACGCAGACGAAATCCGTTGGCAGCAAAAGCGCCGTAGTTATGCAAACACTTTTTTTTTTTTAACTTTAAGTTTTGCTTTTATTCACATTTATTTTTTAACCGAAGCTACATTTCAAAAAGATTGTTAATTTTAATAAACCACGGTAGTCGCGAGCCGTCGCGATAAGGAGGCAGCGCCATCTATCAATACGAACGCCAAACACACCCCGCTACTGGACCCCTATAGGAACCGTGCACATCTAATTCAGGCCCCCTGCCCCTAGCAGCAAACGGGTCCGTTGCATCGGGGAACTTCTGCTAGTCGCTGCGTTGGTTGTGCGTTGTAGCGGGTTAGCGCTGTAATTTCCAAGGTAGCTATTCTGCACTAAGAAAGCCACAACAATTGATGCGGCAAACAATAGGCGACCGCCGCGACGCGGCCGGCATAGAAAAGGTGAGGATCTAATTCAAGCCCCGACCAGGGCGCCCCTAGCGGCAAACGGGTTCGTTGCATCGGGGAACTTCTGCCAGTCGCTGCGTTGGTTGTGCGTTGTAGCCGGTTAGCGCTGTAATTTCCAAGGTAGCTATTCCGCTCTAAGAAAGCCACAACAATTGATGCGGCAAACAATAGGCGACCGCCGCGACGCGGCCGGCATGCTCGCTTCCTATCGTCTGCGTTGCTGCCCGCCGTAGACCCTGGCAAGTTTCTTGGCCTTATTTTTGACAAAAAATAGCTACGCTTTGTAATTTTACAAGAAAAAACCGACCTGTGAATGACACCTTTGACAAAAAGTTTAGATGGCTACGTGCAGGCGTCGATTTTTACGGTTCATTTTAGATTGAGCCTGGTGACTTGGGCTAGAGTCACTAAATAAAGCTACGCTTTCAGAGTACCGAAACTCCCAAACTATGCGTCTGAAGCGCGTCAGGCGCCGCCATCTTGGGTCCACCCGCAGATGGAGGAGTGACTGTAGCTGAGCCGCGTCCGCCAGCTGCCGCAGCCGCAGCAATGGCAGCGAATCAAGGTCGTGTTGTTCGTATCTCGACATAAGAAGGAAAAAGCGCGTGCTGAGCGACGGACTTCAGCGTGCGTGTGCAGTAAACGGTAAAACAGCAGAAGGCAGCGGATCGCTGGACCCAAGATGGTGACGTTGAACAAACGCGATGATGATAATAGCGACTCACGTGACTGCCGCTGTCCAATGATGCCGCAGCAAACCAGAATATTGTTGAATAGAGCGACTGCATTGACTCCGTAAGTGTGACGTCGTGGGTCCAAACAAACCGTTGCTAGGGTCGTTGTTATGGACGAATACATGTGGCTTGGTTTCGCTACGAAAACCCGACCGTTCGAAAATCAGGAGTAGGATTTAAACTTCTAAAAATCACAGATATAGAAAGCTTGAATGTCATATATGTTTCGACAGAAGTGTGCCGGTAATCGCTCGTTTCTGAAATATTTACGACTGCCACTTCCGGTCCTCAAGATGCCTGCAGCAGACGACGAATGCAAGAAGTATGCAGTCTGCCGCACGCTGGCCGGCCAAGCCAGGGCCGTCCTTTGAATCGTGTGAATAAAGACGATATTCTGACATCGCATTTGCTTGAAATATAATGAGTTTCAGACACTTATAAAAATTCATAGTGGGGTGCGATGCAAAATATGGTTTATCGAAAGTCCGGACGTCGATCGAGATGATCGTCCGCTAAAAGATTGCATTGCACCCGTGAGGTAAAGATCCCAAATTTTGTTTGGGGACTCGATAGGCGAGGGTGCTTCGTATACCTGGTTGTAACCATCGCGTGGAGAAAGATTTTTGCAGTTTCTTCAGATTTCCGCACGACCCCAAAGCGCGAAAGAACTGGATAAAAAACATAAGGTGAGTTTATTACAGATTGTACTCGCATCGCAGGTTCGATGGAGATCTTCCCCAAAAGAGCACATCCACGGAATTTTATGTATACCAAGAGGGGAAAAAAAAGCAAAATACTGCGAAATTGCGATAGACATGCGATTCTTTAAAGGAGCGGTGCAACGATATCCAGTTGGAATGTTTTTCATTTTACAAGAGCTTACTGGCACTAGTGGGACTCGAGAAAACACGCACGCCACGCCACTGGCCAAGAAACTCCTTTGTTGCGGTGTAATTTCAAGGACAAAAGCAATCATTTTCATTCAATCTCTCCTTTGCAAAATTTGATGACGTAACGTGGGGATCGCAGTACACCCCAATGACGATATTAGAATGTGGTTCACAGATTCGACCCGAGCATTGCGTGGGCACTCGATTTGGGCTCGTGATAATTACTAGCTCGAGAAGCATTCGGGTAGTGGCCAGTGTCCAATCGCTGCAACGACGACAATAGCCGAGCCATAACAATGTCTGGAACTCAGCACGTGTCCTGTGCTTGGCCAACCCCCAGCGCGTGGCTATGATTAACGCTGGCGGCATATAATCGGCTCCAGATCACGTGGCCGCTTGTTCTGGCTGCGAGTTGAGGGGGCGAACGCTGCTCGTTTTTCTTTAATTTTTTTCTGGGACTTCTATTGCGTGGGGTGAAAAACCAACGCGTGTTTCATAGGTCATTAACGTCAGGGATCCGTTCTAAGCGGTATTTGCGCAAAGTACGAAAACTGTTGCATCGCCCCTTTAAAGGGATACTGCAACGAATTTTCGGCGCTCATTTTTTGGTTTAAATGTGATCAAAGGAGCAGTATCACATCGAACATACCAATATCTTCTTAAAAAAGTCTCGAAAAGGAATTTTAAAACGAATTAAACGATTAGCAAAGAGCACCTGGTGGATGTCGCTAACGCCTCGCTTGTAATTCCCGTCTAGGAACCTTGACAGCTAGTGACGGTGAGTGTCTCGCCTCCGGCCACGACGAGAGAAGAGGGGAAGGAGGAACTCCCCTCTTCCCGAGAATGCCTTTTGTGTGTCGCAGAAGTCGCTATTGTCCCCCTACAAGATTAGAGAAGATTAACCTGTCACTCAAAATTCGTACAAAAGCAGCCGCTTCGGTGGCTGGAACGACTAGGCCATCCTCTCGACGTCAGCCTCGCCGTAGCTTTGCTCGTCCCGAGACGACCTACGTCACGATTGCGTTGGATGTCACGTGGTTTCCGCTGGGCCTTCTCTGAGCGCTTGCCAGAGTGGGCCGTTTATAACGAAAAATACAGCCACCAGGCTCAAAATACAAACGTGCGATTGTCATTTACGGATATTGTGGATCATATTCAACCTATTTTTGAACACGACGGGAATATTTCAAATTACGTTGAAGTATCCCTTTAATAACCTGACAACCACAATAATAATAATAACAAACGACTCACCTCGACGGCGTACGATTTGTTTCTCATGCTGGCCTGCACTACGCCGGTAATGCACTTCAGGTCGTCGTCGTAACTGATCTGCATGACGTGGTTTGATCTTGCTGCATTTTCACCCCCCCCCCCCAAAAAAAAAAAAACGCAAATTGCGGAGGCCTCTACGGCCATGGTGATGCACTTGTTTTTGTCGCTCATTTACCGATGCAAAGACGCCCGCTACAACAGAGGCCAGCAAATCTATCGTGTCGTCTGCTACCAAAGCAAAGCGGAGTGTTAAGGTCTGTTCACACGATGCATCTTTTAGGCGCGCAACAGTTTCGCGACACTCAAGTTTCGCGAAATGTGCTCGTTCACACGTACCGCTTCACGTGCAACAACGATGACGTTTAGACTCGCGAAAATAGTTTCGGTGTTGACCATGATGTGGTGCTCCGAATCAGATCGCTATTTATCTGGGGACCTGCTTTGCGCATTTTATGCAGTCAATTCACTTTAATTTTTTTTCTCACATACTGCACTACTTGGAGCGATCTCGCATGTGAGCAAAGCCGATTGAGGCGGCAACCTGTACGTGCAGGACATGTGCCGGCGCCGAGCCCGTACGTACGTGCCCAATCTGGTTACTTCTCGGCGCCCATGTCTGCCCCGATTTTACTGTGCACTGTTTCAGAGAGCGCAAATGGTTTCACGTTCGCTTGTAAACAAAGCAAACTTGGTTTCAGTTGACTCGATGGTCTCTTATACCCTTGTTACACGGGCGCACTTAACTGCAGTTACGCTAAGCCACAGTTAGCGCACCATACTTGCGGACAACATTCTGCGGCTATGCAGTCAAAGCTATTGGCGAATGTGCGCTTGAGCATTTTGAGCACCCATCAAAGCAGTGCACACGCGCTCTTCACTTCTTCTGAAATAGCTGTCTGAGAGTATAGTGCGGTAACTGTGGTGCCACGTAACAGCAGTTAAAGCTGAGTTAACCACGGTTGAGGGTGCCCGTGTAACAGGGGTATTATCCAGCGGTATCGTCACGACAACAACGCTATGAGCACTATTCTAATCTCGCCAACTCCCGCTAATTGTCTTCGTCCATCGCTGGATTTTTTTTTCGATATGCTACTCACTTTTCCTTCAGTGGTGCTTGACGTGCTTGCGGAAGCGCCGGCAGTATTCACCGTTCGTGGTTTCGGTTTTTTCGGATTTGGCTCGGCTACAACACCGGCAGTGAAGTGGTCTTCTCAAACAGCTCGCTCCCCCCTCAAAGGCCACGTGAGAGCGTTTCTCAGCGGCCATTGGCGGCGCCCTCAGAGTGATTGACAGGACTCGACAAAGTTTCAGCAAAAGCTCGCTCCAGAAGCAAGGTGTGCGCGCAACTTTTTTTAGATGCGCGCGTCCTTTTCGGACTCGTTTAGACGGCGCAACCATTTCGCGAAACTACATTTCGCGACACTAGATGCGCGAGAAAAATGCATAGTGTGAACAGGCCTTAAGTCTTCAGAAATGGCTTTCATCGTTGCGATACGACATTGAGACGACAAGAACATCTTCATAATTCGATATCAAGAAGTTAGGTTGCTTACAAAAAAATTATTTACTTGTAAGCAAAAATCTAGCCTCACGTGGAGTCTCCATGCATTAGTCCATAGCAACGTCCCTAGCAACAGTTTGTTTGGACCCAGACGCCTTGTTGTGACGTCATCACTTACGGGGTCAATTGTCGGCAAAATGCCAAAGAAAAGGAATGCGGTACTCTGAAAGCGTAGCTTATTTATAGCATCTTCGATCAACTCGCACCGGAATCGCCTTGAAACCTGGACGGTGCACAGCGCTCCTCGGTCGTGCAGCACGAAGTCGGTGCGACATCGAAGACAAACTGCGCCGCGGCGGTGCACCGCGGCGAGCTCCACCATGCGTCACCTCGCATTTTGTTTGTTTTTTCTTGCGTAGGTCCGCGCACGTTGCACGTCTGCTGTCAATTTCTCCTGTTTTTTTACTCGCGGATTTGGCGGTCCCACACGAATGAACATCGTGGACGTGATTGTCGGTAGGGTCACGAAGCGGGTGACAATTTCACAGGTATATGCTGCCCATCATTGTTGGTTCGAGAAAGAGAGCCACCACATAATGGCCGTACCTCGGTGTCATCGAAACGCCTCGCAACGCTTTCCACGAAGTTCATACCTTTCGGGCGCTCCTTGCCACCGCAGCAATCGCCGGTAACCGCGGTGATGATAAGAAGCTCGTCGTCTCGCTCTCAGAAAAGCTGAGGAATTCATCGAGCGCAGATGCGAGGCGTGTTCGTTTTCGCAAGGTCGCCGCCTCGACAGACTGCGCGTCTGCTATTCCCGCCATCTCCTCGATTCCCGCTCCTGGCCGCAACGCCTGATGGGACTGCACCCCGGTGCACCGTCGATTTTCTCGGTGCGCGTTGGGACAACGAAAAGCTGCACCGGGAGGGTGCGCCCCGTTGATCGAGAACGTCCGTTGCGCACCGGTGCACTTGATCAAAGACGACGGAGCGCACCTCCGTGCACCGGTGCGCACCGGTGCGCCCACAGTACCGTGACGCGGTAGCTCGAGGTTCCAAATGACCCACGACACACGTGTAGTTGTTAGACAACGAAAATGGAAAACCTGCTGCGGCGCGGAGCACTGAATCGACGGCGGCTACCAAGAAAGAATCGCCCTCATTGTGAACGACGGTGGTTGCTAGTCACATGAGTCGCTCACGCGAATGAGTCGCCAGAACGTCAGGTCGGAGTATTGCAGGAGGGAAAACAAAGGAAATGTTTTGCGGCCCGTCTTTATCCATATGTCCATTCATTCTTACTGGGCAGAGGGCGCGAGCCGCCGCCCGATTCGAGGGTTTCAGCTTCAGCCGTGTTCATTGATCCATCGTTCTTTTAGCATTCTTTTCAGCAACGACGGCCTTGCGTGGAAGTGAAGTTATTTAACGTTCGAAGACCTCTCTTCTCAACAAACAGGTACTGTTCCCAAGACTGAATCGTTAGGTGCGAGGCGGTAGCTTTGAAGTAAACTTAACAAGGCTCTGCTCACGGCCGTGGCGTTATGCGAGACTGCTTCAACGTCGACTTTTCGCGCTTTGGCGCACAAGTAGCGTCATCGGAAGCCGTAAAAACGGCGCGCTCGCTTGATTGTTTTAAAGGGATACTACAACGAAATTTCGGCGCTCATTTTTTGGTCTATATGTGTTCAAAGGAGCAGTATCACATCGAACACACCAATATCTTGTTAAAAAAGTCTCGAAAAAGAATTTTAAAACGAATTAAACGATTAGCAAAGAGCACCTGGCGGATGTCGCTAAAGCCTCGTTTGAAATGCCCATCTAGTAACCTTGACAGCTAGTGACGGAGGTTGTCTCGCCTCCGGCCACGACGAGAGAAGAGAGGACGGAGGAACTCCCCTCTTCCCGAGAATGCCTTTTGTGTGTCGCAGAAGTCGCTATTGTCCCCCTACAAGATTATAGAAGATTAACTCGTCACTCAAAATTCGTACAAAAGCAGCCGCTTCGGTGGCTGGAACGACGAGGCCATCCTCTCGACATCAGCACTACGCTACTATTAAACTACTACTAACGCTACTATTAAAAATATAGAAATAAACGAGGAAGGAGTTTTGAACCTTTTACTTAATATCAATACAAAAAAGAGCCCCGGGCCCGACGGCATTCCAAATGAGTTTTTAAAAAGGTACGCAGTTTGGGTCTCCAAATATCTATCCATGATTTTCCAATCCTCCATCAATAATTGTTCGTTTCCTAGTGCTTGGAAACGCGCGAAAGTGGTTCCTATCCACAAAGGTGGCAGTGTGTCTGACGTAAGCACCTATCGGCCCATTTCGCTTGTTAGTACATGTTCGAAGCTGCTTGAACATATCGTATCTAAACATTTAATGAATTATCTCGAAGATTATGAATTATTGTTCCGATCTCAACATGGCTTTCGGAAAGGACTTTCCACCACAACCCAACTTATCGAAACTGTACATGACCTTTCTTATACAATTAATTGTTGCGGTCAAACTGACGTGTTTTTGGACTTTGCGAAAGCGTTTGACAAAGTGTCGCACTCTAAGCTATTACTGAAAATTGATGTCATTTTTAAAAATCCAGCCATCACACAGTGGTTTTCATCGTATCTTTCTTCTAGAGAACAGTTTGTAGAAGTTAAGGGACATAAGTCTAGCCTTTCACCGGTATCTTCAGGGGTTCCCCAGGGGAGCGTTTTGGGTCCCCTTTTGTTTTTAATATTCATAAATGATATGCATAAAGACATAACCGTTCCAATCAGATTATTTGCAGATGACTGTGTGATATACCATAAGATAGAAACTCCAGACGACCAGGACGAACTAAATCGTAATCTACAAAAATTCAACACTGGTGTGATAATTGGCAGATGGTGTTAAATCTTGAAAAATCTGTCTTCATGTCAGTATCTAGAAAAAAAAATATTTTAGCATACAACTATCACATCGACGGCGTCGGACTTAAAAGAGTAAAAGAGCATAAGTACCTAGGTTTAGTATTTACACCTGACCTACGTTGGAATACCCACATTGATAAAGTCTGTCTTAAGGCCAACAAAGCACTATGGTGCCTCAGGCGAAACCTTACTAGTGCAACTCCGGAAATAAGAAGCCTGACTTATACAGCCCTGGTAAGACCGATTATTGAGTACGCGAAAATTGTGTGGGATCCACATACTGTAAAAAATTGCCATAAATTGGAAAAAATTCAGCGACTTGCTTCCAGGTTCATCTTTAACAAATTCGGCCAAGCATTTTCTCCTACAAAACTATGTGAACTCGCAAATCTCCCAACTTTGGAATCGAGGACCAAGTACGAAAGATTGAAATTCCTTTTCCAAATTATACATAACTTTATAAAGATCAAGAAATCGGATTATTTCGAAATCAGCACTAACGAATCCTCAAGGCATCGCCATAGCATGTTCATTCGTAATCCATCTGTACGAAATGATTGTTTTAAATTCAGTTTCTTCCCTAGAACCATCAAAGAGTGGAATATGCTGCCCGATTCTGCTGTCTCGTCAACATCCCTTAATACCTTTTTAGAAAGTATACATAATATTGTCGAATGTGACAGTCGTGATAAGCCGTAATTGTACAAATACAGACCAAGTTTCTGCTTTATTGTGAAATGTTAATACCTGTGCTGCTTTCAGTTTTGTAACTTTTTCTTGTGCGCTTTTAAGAGTATGAAGCGGTCTTGTGCAATCCACTGTCTTGTTTAATTACTCTGTTTATTGTGGTTACTTTCAACTTTTATTTTTGTATACCCACTCCTGTAATAGCCCAATGGGCTGACAGTATCAATAAATGAATGAATGAATGAATCAGCCTTGCCGTAGCTTTGCTCGTCCCGAGACCAATCGTTGCCTGAGACGACCTACGTCACACTCCGCTGGGCCTTTTCCGAGCGCTAGTTTGCCGTTTATAACGAAAAATACAGCCACCAGGCTCAAAATACAAACGTGCGTTTGTCATTTACGGATATAGTGGATCATATTCAACCTATTTTTATACACGACGGGAATATTTCAAATTTCGTTGAAGTATCCCTTTAAAGGACACATGCAAAGAAAAAAAACAGTTTTTTTAAACAGCTTAGATGGAAAAAGGATATTATAAAACGATTTTACAACGAAGAAAAAAATTTTTTAGAGCTATATTTACGGCGCTATACGAATTTGTAGTTGGCGCCCGCCGGAGCCGCCGCTGGTCACGTGGTAGGCCCGCGCGCCGCCGCCGCACGCTGAGCGTTGTGCGAACGCCGCTTCAACGCGTTTCTCCACGCCGCCGTCGCCGCCGCCGCACAAGTTTGTCTGGTTCGGGGCGCCGCCGCCGTCATCTGACCGGCGCACAGGTCGATCACGTCTGCTTGCGCTTTTTCAGGAGTTTCTTTTGGGCTCTAAAAGTTACTTATTCATCTTAGTTTTTTTGTTATACTTCAAACAAAGATGAATAAGTTACTTTTGGAGGCCATAGGAAGCTTCCGAAAGAGCGCGAGCACCACGTGACAAATATGGGCCCGTCACGTGATAAATAAGGGCCACTTTTCCGCGGCGCCCGCGGGCGCCAACTACAAATTCGATAGCGCCGTAAATATAGCTCTAAAAAATGTTTTTCTTCGTTGTAAAATCGTTTTATGATATCCTTTTTCCATCTAAACTGTTTAAAAAAAAAAAAAGTTTTTTTCTTTGCATGTGTCCTTTAAGCAAAAAACGAACCAATTAAAATTAAAAGGATACTCGCGGGTAAAGGAGTAGTGGATCAATGCAGCGATGCAGGCGAGTTTGCTCATCATTACAAACTGGTAGCAGCACGCAAAAAATACACAAAGGGAGGAATGGACAAGACGAACGCCGAACTTCATCTGAAGGTTTAAAGGGACACTGACAGGGTATTTATGCTCGCCGAGGTTTTTTAGTTTTACATGAAATATGAAAGCCCAACTACTCTGAACAGAATTTGCGGCTCGAAATTCGGTTTCTTTCCGCCCGAAAACCGCCGATCGAGAACTGCCGGTTTGAGTCGCCCTCACTCTCTTCTCCGTGGTCACGGGCCGTTTTCTGAGGTTTAGACACAGCCAACAAATTTAATCAAAGTCGTGGGTCACTGAAAGCATATACTCAATATTAAAAACAGAAAAAAAAAATGAAACCCATCTTTTGTGGCTTTTAAAATACTAGAAATACATTGATCTAAAAAAAGAAAAGTTGCACAGTGAATTGGAAGCATTCTGTGGGTTCACTGCATAATTCTCAACGTGGCGTCGTACGTGTATCGTGGGACTCACGGGCTGGACGAAGATGGCAGCGGGCAAAGGGTGTGGGACCTCTACTTCAGAACTGTCGTTCGCGGTACCGGCGAATCTGTCTACCTTCAAAAGAGAAACTTTGGACCGATCAAAAGAATTGGGATTCATTCCGTACGACTCGCCCCACCACCAACCCCGATTTGCACGAAAACGTCGCCGAGCCGTCGCTCCTTCTCGTGGCTGAAGACATCGCTCGCGCAAATTTTAAGCACAAAGTGCGTACTTCGATTTGAATATGCACGCGTTTGATTTCTTTGCTAGGTGCGAATGTGGCCAAAGCGTGGTGCTGCCTGACTTCGAGCGCAAACTTTCCAAACTACAGTCAACGAGCTGCATTACTATGAACGAAAGAGTTCCCGCAGTAGCTCAGTGGAAAGGTGTCTGCTTCACAATCAGCGGACTCAGGTTCGATCCAAAGTGTGGGCGTACTGTGTTTTTTTTTTGTTTTTTTTTGTCAAATTTTTTGCAATGTTTACACATTTATGTTTTTACAATTATCACTGAAAAAAAAATGCTGTGGATGAAACGTTGCTGAACAAAATGGTATTAGATTCCCTTTTTGACACCTGCCAACTCAATGCAGTCACTTTATATAAATGGGGTAGCATCAGCTTTCTCAAGGTACACGTCACTGTCCTGCAGGAATTGCAGTCATTGGTCCGGATCTTGTTGGTCTTTCGGAAACTTGTGCAGACTCTGCCGCACAATGCCACTTTGGGATGCAGGACCTGTGAGGCAGCTCTTCACGCAATACCTTGGGGGCATTATTTTCGGATGGCTATCACGGGTATTCACCACGGGCACTCGCTACTTATTTTCAACTCCTCAATGTACAAAACAACTCATCTTGCAGTGCAGAACAGCGAGCGGAACAAACATAACTGCAAAACAATCGCACAGCAAACAATTCCTGAAACAAATGTCGTCTGCTGCGTGCAGCCAACAAAAAAAAAACGGAGGGGGAAAAACAAAGCGCATGGTCCAGTGTAGTCACGTGACTTCCGGCACTCTCTCCTCATCTATATTTCTCCGACCTCCATGCGCAGGTTTCAGTTTTGAGTAGTTCCATTTTCTGGCTTAATTAAAAATTTGTGACTCTAGCAAAATATTAATTGGGCAGTCTCTGCCACCATATTAAATCGCCTAGAAAAAAATGAAAAAAAAAAGTTTTGGGGAGTGCCATTGTCCCTTTAATGAAAAATAAATAAAAAAATGTAAACACCGAGGTAAACAACTACACCGTCATAGCGTCAACACGTGCTCAAAAAAGTTATTTCTTGTGTAAATACAGCGATGTTTGTCTCAGTTATCACCTTCCTTTCCTATCTCGCAGGTTTCCAGCAATTCTCGCAGTTTTGTCAGCCCTAATAATTGAAAACGAGCATGTCGGTGAATAGATACAAATACTTGGAATTTATAGTACTACATTTCCTCTTGGGACTGTCAACAACCATATTTCTGCACCTTCATTATCACTGACTATAACAGAGGTTGAATTCTTTGCACCAAAGATAACTAGATTACTGATACCTCGTCGTGACGTCGATGCTTTATAAACTTTTATATTTGTAGTAAATTCCCTTTCCTTTTTAACAATTTTGTCCTTGCCTTCGAGAACGTTGGAATTTTTGGGAGGCGGTTTTATAGTTTGTGCCATTCTATGTTGTTGCTTAAGGAAGGAAGTCCTGTTTCCTTTCAAGTATTCATATTTCAGGTATTCGTATTCAAGTCCTTTCAGGTATTCATATTTATCAGCCCCTTTGCCGAAAATCGTGATGCTGTCAAATTTTGGCTGACACATGCATGTGACACAGATTAAAGGAAGGTGCTCCCCAGTTTTACACCACAGCGAAAGTGCATGTTTGCATGCTCGATCCTTCACAGATTGGCAAGTCTGGCCTACGTGTACTGGGCCGCAGATCAGCGGAATACGATAGCCCACCCCACCTATGCACTCAACATACTTATTCCTGTGATTAACTGCCCATTTGTTGCCTCTCCCACCTCTGTCAGCTACTCTGGGGCATAGTTGCAACATCTTACTACGCGCCGGAAAGACAACACATTCATCATAGCGCCCGCTATCTTTTTCATTTTATCAGAGATCTTGTGTATATAAGAGATTACTTCTGGTCTCTTATTTGGTCGTTCCCTATATGGTTGGAGTCCCATCTTTATCTTCCTCTTTTTTTGCCAACGAAAGGGAAGCTGGAAAGCCCAGGGCGCCAAGCCGTTCGACTTGCCTCCCAAAGCTCTCGTGTTGAGTATGGTGCAATGATGGAAGTTCTGCGCCACTTGCGCCAAATTGTGACATGAACAAAGTCTGCTACAGCTTGCTTTTAAAATGGCATTTTTGCTATGAATTTTGCCACACCTGCTCCAAAATAAATGTCGAGCAAAAGCGACCATCGCAGAAAAAAAGCAACTCGTTTCGAGCAGTCGATAGCTGACCCAACGTTTTGCGATGCAATCTAGTTGCGGAGCGGCTGAGCCAATCGGCGACGTTCGGAACGAGACTTTTCACAGAGCAATTCGCTCATCGCGCACGCCACTGTGACCATTCAATTTTTTTGCGATGCAATCTAGTTGCATCGCGCGAGTGCTCCACATCGCCGGTGTGAATGCGCCTTCAGTGCGTAAGAGGCTGAAGTATAATTCGGTCTGGAGGCGACTGCTTATAACTAGGGTTCTGCGTTTTCGGAGTTTATTTTTGAGCAAGTTCGGAGGGTGTTTTTCGGAGTTTATTTATTTTTGCAAATTCGGAGTTTTTCGGAGCGTCCGTTCGCAGTACACAGAATTCGGAGTTTTTCGGAGTATTAGGGTCGTATAGTATTGATCTTTAAAAAAATGTTATGTACAACAATAAAAGGCAATCCAACCGCAGAGACATTTTTATTGCACAGTCAATATTTGCAACATTCGTGGTGACATCCATTCACAACTTGTGGTATATGCAGGCATATTTTCCAATGTTAGTGTATGCCACCGCAGCACGCTCTTTTCGATTGACCACGCGAAACATTGAGAAGGCTCTTTCGACATCCGCACTGGATATGGAAAGACCCAGCAGATCCAGTGCGCAACGTGAAAAGATGGGCCACTCTCGCGCATGCATCCTCCAAAACTGTAGTGGCTCCACAATTTCCTTCAAAGCTGCTTCATACGCCAGAAACTCGCTTTCTAGCTGGAAAATATCATGCCCTCGCTGCACGACGAGTGTGAACAAGTGCTTGTAGATCTAGAACATGTGAGGTGTAGTTCTGCCTTCACGTTCGGGTTGACGATCTGCAGCCAATACCAAAACGAATCGCTGGTGTATTGCAAGTCGTCCGCAATATTTCGGCTACAGCACCGTAGTACTCGCGGAAGCTGTTAACGGCGTACGAGCACTTCTCCTCGTCAACAATGTCGAGCATGCAGTCAACTTCCCCGCCAAAACTCGTCACTGAGGCATCGGTCCATTGGCTTAATAATGCCTTCAGGCGGCAAAGCAAGTAGGGAATTCCTAGATCTCGTGCACCAATGTAGATTCAGATTCTAGTTGCTTGACTATTGAGAGCACTTCGTTCGAGGTTTTTGTTTTAAGAATCCGAGCTTAACAAGCAGGTCATGCAGAGAGCTAGATGTCATCACAAACGCTTTCAGCTTGTCACACTTCTTCCCTTTCGCATCATCACTCTTTAGAAATGCCACAATAGCGCGCCAGTAGTCAAGGACGTCAACAAGAGCTTCGTGAAACGAAAACCATCTAGATGGGCTGACAGTCGATAAGCACTTCAGCTCAATGTTCATGATCGCACAGACGGAGCCAAACTTACGGCGAAGTTCTCTGGAGCTCTTCAAAAGGGCAGGGAAATGCACAACGAAGTAACAAGCTCCCTTGAAGCACTCTATCTTCAGTCCCTCCTCAAGGATATTGTTCAGAAGATGGCACGGATCTTGGAAATGCAGAGCACGAAATTCCGAGTGCGACTGCTGTATGTCCCTGTGGAGTTTCTGCATATAGGAAGCAGAATCTGAGCACAGGGCAAGAACGTCACTGAGCGACTTGGCAATTTTTTGAAGAACCTTTTGTATCAGCATTCCGATAGACACGGCATTGCACTGCTGTAGAACCTGCAAATCTGCCATCAAGGTTCGGCGGTTAGGTCCCTCGTCTTCGTAGATTGTCACTAACACCGCCACTACTGGCCGACAGCTCTGGCGTTTCGTCGATGGTTAGAGATATCGGGCGGTTCTTGACTGCTTCCTTGATCGTCTCGAGATCGTGCTCGTAGACTTTCGGTAGGTATTTTCGGTACATCTGAGTGCTTGATGGCATTGTCCGTGCAGCTGGGCACTTGTCCCGGAACAGGCTGCCAAGTGGCCCATCTGTCTGATGGAGCGGAATCCCTACTTGGCAAAGCGCTCGGCAGAACTTGTGCCTAATGTCATCAGCGTCCTCCCTGCGACTCTTGCCTCTTGTCAAGCAATCTTCCATGGAGCTTTGGTGAGACGACTGACCCAAGTATAGAACCTTTCATAGGCATCACATTGAGAGATGAGCTTTTAACGATACAAATTAGTTTGTCCAAAATAAGTATGGTTACATTAAATTCACTCACCTGTCTCGAGAAGAGGTTGCTTCAGCTGGATATGCCAATTTGAATTCTGGTGCTCCGCGATGCGGAGGGCTCTTTTTCTATTAGCAGTACGAACTTGGACTGCAGAACTTGCAGACAACGAGGTCATTGGTGGGAGTCTCTTCAAAATCTGGATATTCTTTGGCATAATCAGCAGGGAGCTTTCGCTTCCTGCCCATGGCGCGGTTAAGCTGGAATAAACTGACTGAATCTCGGGTGCCTGCCATCAAAGTGGATGGCGAGAGAACGTGTGCAAAGGTTCAATCTTTAGCGAAAGGAGGCCAGAGAAGGGCGTATCAACTTCTCGGAAAGGAACATATCCGGGAGAAAGGCCCCAAGTGGAGTGGCAGGGAAGGTGAGAAGTGTTCGACCTAGGGTGCCTACATGTTTCCGCCGCTCCGGAGCGGAAACATGTAGGCACCCTAGTTCGACCTTGGTTCAGCTATTGTTGTGGGGGGGAGATCTTGTTTTTCATGATAAGGGTCCAGAGGGACTCTCTTTGTAAAGCTTGGAAACGTAAGTGGAACAAACAAAAGTGGAAACAAGAAAATAAAATAGGAAAAGTTGTTCGAGGATCCCAGGGAAAGATAAAGGGTAGTCTGGTTTTCACAGGTGGCGGTCCCCGAATTCGGAGTTTTTCGGATAAATCCGAATTGGCAACATTTTTACCGGCGAGTGTTTTTCGGATTTTATCGGATTTATCCAAAAACGCAGAACCCTACTTATAACCTGTCCCCTTCACGACTTGCGACTGTTGCCTTTGCAGCAAAAGTGGTTGCGCGGCAGCTGCAGCGTGCCGGTGTGAATGCGCTAGGTCCCAATAAACCCACCAACCAATTAAACTGATGCATACTAGAGGCTCTTGATGCACACAAATATGTTTTTATCGGGTGGAGCACCTTATCTGCGTAATGCTTGATGGAGGCATCTCTTCGCAGTCGGGTGTACATGTGTACCTCGCACTCTTTGAATCAACACGTAAATGAAGATGAACATTAATCCTTTGCTCAAATTACGCCACCAGGGCCCCTTTTGCTCAAAGCCGGTTGCGCCATTTTTCTGCTGGTGTGTGTGGGTACAGTTGCACCGTTGTTGTGTGGGGAATTCACTTTCAGTGTTCTGTGCCTGGCAAAAACAGTTGTGAACTTGATAGAAAGTGCTTCATAGGCTTCATATAATTCCCGCTTTAACTTCAGGTAACTACGATTCGTCAGAACTGGTAATTGGGTTCCCATCTTTATCTTCCTCTTTTCCGTCACCGCTAACAAAACAAGCTGGGGAGCACTTGGTGCCAAGCCGTTGAACCTGCCTTCCAAAGCTCTTCTGTAGAGTGTAATGCAGTGATGGAAGCGCTGGGCCATTTGCGCCAAATTGCACCATGAACGAAGGTCTGCTACATCTTGCACCAAAATGCCATTTTTGCTAAGAATTGTGCCATACCTGCACCAAGGTAGACATAAAGCAAAAAAAAACTTATTATTTGCCGACTTTAATATTTAGAGAAGTAGAAGGAAAGAAAAATTGTACAAAAATGTATTTCACACCGTGTCAACTCGCACCATATAGTGTTTCGTCTTAGGTCGGAGCACAGTCGAAGGATTAAAAACATTGGTTTAGCCGATGAAAGAACACATACAAGGAGATGATGAATGCCATGATGTCGTGCCTTGATGCTGGTCATCAACCGCCCTGGCTGATGTATGCTCTGGCTGGTTGATAGCCGACATCATCTAAATTTCCAGACGCTGTCGTCGGTGTCGGGAACTAAAGGTCTATTCACACGATGCATCCTGTTGGCGAATCTTGTGTCGTGAAACTAGGTTTCGGGAAACAGATCCCCGTCTGAACCCAACCGAAAAAGTGGCGCGCCTCCAAAAAAAGTGGCGCTTGTTCCTCCCTTCTGGAGCAATTTTTCGCGGAAGCCATAAGAGCCCCCGTTGAACCTGCCTTTCAAAGTTCTCCTGTAAAGTATAATGCATGGATGAATGTGCTGCACCATTTGCACCAAATTGTGCCATGAACAAAAGTCTGCTACATCTTGCGCCAAAATTCCATTTTTGGTAAGAATTGTGCCACACCTGTACCAAAAAAGGTTTAAGCAAAAAAAAAAATTATTATGGGTTGACCCTAATATTTCGAGAAGTAGAAGTAAAGGAAAATTGTACAAATATGAATTTCACAGCCTCTCAACTCACGGTATAGTTTGTTTCATCTTAGGTCAGAGCACAGTCAAAGGATCGAACACAATGATTTAGCCGATGACGAATGCCATGATGTCACGCTTTGAGGCTGTGAATCAACTGGTCAGAGCCGTTGATGCTGAGCATCAACTGCTCTGGCTGGTTTATGCACTGGCTGATTGATCTCCGACATTGTCTAAATTTCCAGACGTTGTTGTCAATGTGAGGAACTAAGAGTCCCAAGAAAGCTTTGCAAAATAGAAGGATTGCCGATTGCGGCTACTGCGATAAAACAAAGCCAGGGTCTTGTGCTTAGGATAAGATCACTCGATAATCATGTCTGCCAAACGCCTTCGTTCTGTGGCTGCAAAGTACCGTGGCACTTGCTCCATTCGCATCAACCTTTACCGCCTCTCACCGGTGTGCACGCGTCGTGCTTCATCACTTTGCACCGGAGTGCTAGGGGTAGCGGCTGACCTGGGGGAGCACCTGGCTTAGTGCCATAGGCACGCAAATTATGCTCAGGATTGTTTCATGTCGACCTTTTTTGTCCTAATTTTAAATTATTTCTAATAAAAAAAAAAAAGAAACAAATTAGCAGAGAAAAAGGTGAGACGAGAAAACACTGGCCTACCGTAGAATACCGCGCATCCGCCTATTCCACATTAAGCGCCCATTCCCAAATCTGCAAGATCTGAGGAAATACGCACAGTACATTTATATGTAAAATTATGACTGGAAAAGCGCCCATCACCCATTTTTTGCAATTATCTCCCAAGTTTGAGTGGGCGCTTGCCCGGTATTTTACGGTAGTGTATTTGAATGAATACGGTAGTCACGGCAGTTTCTGTGCAGCTGTCGATCGAAAGAGCCGCAAACTTTGACGTAACTCTGATTTCTACACACCTAAAAAGCACTGTCACCTTTAAAGTGCAAATGTAGGCTTTTATAATATTTTTGGGCGGTTTTATTTGCAGTGTATGTTATTAGACTGTTGAATTTGGTAGCTTCATCTAACCCTTACATCATTAAAAACTTGTAAGTGATCTTCTAAAACTTTGAATGGGAAAGTGGCAGAATACACGGAGCTGAATGGCGCCAGTAACCGAGAACTGGTCGTCCCATTTTCCTATTCATATATTCAGAAAATCACTTATAACCTTTTAATAACGCAAGAGTTAAGTTTTGAAACTCTAGCATCTGGTTCGAACCCCTAGCGTTTTTTGGGCAGAGACTGAGTGCTCGACAATGCATCGTTTATTTCTGTGGTGAAGAGCGTAAATTATTTCGGGAAATACACTGTTTGTTAATATGACTACTAGCTGCAATGAACGGGTTTTGCGTGGTTTGCATTTCAGGTTTGTAAACGTTGAACACTCGTCAATGAAGCTTGGACCATTCGTTTGAGATTTACAAATGCACTGTAACATCTTTTCCCTTGCTTGCATGAGACTTGGTGCAGTGATGCGGATGCAGCATCTTCCAAAGTACATATCGCTCCATTCGAAACTATATATGATTACTTATTATGTCAATTGGAGATGCAACTCAAAAAACGGCAATCTTTTGCAAAATATTTATTTTTGGTTTTATGGCATTTAAGGATCTTTGAATCTTCATAGTTTATTATAAAAATTATAAGGACCGGTTGTAATCCCGAAATTAGTGAAATAAACATTATTAGTGAAATAAATTAGTGAAATAAACAATAAACATTATAAGCTGTGAAAGTTTAATTCAATTATATTATATAATTATATAAATGTTTTGTGGAAAGATGAACATGGCGGCTTTCCTGAATATGGGGATCCGAGGGTCCCGTGATTCAATAAATTTGCAAAACAAATTTAGCATAAGTATAGGAACGCCTGATGGGTTCCAGCAATTTGTTACCTCAGATTTTGTATCGTGCATGTCCCAACTCCTTTAACTGATAGTATTTTTGCTCTACTGGCAATGCAAAAAGAAACAGGTTGTTTTGAGATACCTTCAAAATCCAAGTCAGGTGGCACAGGCTACCACCCATTACTAAGCACACAGGTATTTCATTTCCTCATCCATTTGTCATAACCGTCGCTGCTATCATAGCTGGAATCAGTTGAGCTGCAACTATATTGTTTGTTCACTTTTGTGCTTTGGTTTTGTTTTGCCGTTGTCAAGTGACATTCCATGGCGAAGGACGTTTCCAAATTATAAGTGACTTAAAGGAAGAATTTCGACTAGAGTGGAAGTCTTTCAGGGTATCATTAGAGCGAGACATTTGAAGTGATATACATGAAATGAAGGCTGACATAAATAGCTTTAAAGACAGTGTGAACTTTATAAACCTCGAGTTCGAAGACGTTAGGGCAATGTTTGACACAGTTTTAAAAGAAAATGCCGAGCTTAAAAAAGAAAACGGAAACCTTTCGGAAAAAATCGGCCAAATAGAAAAGCGCCTAATTGACTACCAGGATCGGCTCATAGAAGCTGAGCGATACTCAAGAAACAGAAACGTAGGAATCAAGGGTGTAGTAAAGTATGATCACGAATTACTTCCCAACCTGGTCATAAAGCTGGGGGAATCAATCAGCGAGCCAATCGCTAGAAGTGACATTGCAATCTGTCATCGCGTGCGAACCCAGGACGCCACAAAAACTAACATTATTCTGCAATTTGTAAACCACAGCAAGTGTGATGCCGTCCTTGATGAGGCAAAAAAGAAGCACATTAAAGACTCGGATCTTGGCCTCGGCACAGATGCCTCTGTGTTCGTAAACGAACACCTATGCCAATCTCTGAAGTGGGTTCTCGGAAAAGTGATTGTCAAAAAGCATCAATGTAATCGGAAGTATGTCTTGGTTTGAAATGGCAAGATTTTTGCTCGTCAAGCAGAGAGGACCCCACTTGTTCAGATTGCCAATGAGGCTGACGTTGGAGAGATCTGTTATTTTAGCTACGCTATCTTGTGCAGTCTTTTTCATTTTTCTTTATTTTTTTATGGACTACGTCAAACTTATATTGCCAGAAGAACTGGGTCAGTTCTTGTCTTCCCAAAATTCTACTCATATTTTTCACTTGAACATGCATTCTGCAGCAAATAAACATGACTATATTATATAATTTCTAGATCACTGCTGCATATCATTCGATATAATAATGTTCACGGAAACCTGGTATCAGCAGGATACTGATATGGTCATTCTGCCGGATTACACACATTTTTTCTTAAACCTTCAGATAAACGTGGCGGCAGTGTCTCAATTCATGTGAAATCTTCAATTAAATGTGAGCTGTTGGATATTTTTTTCTGAACTACAAGCGATTATGAGATCTTAAGCTTAAAATATGAGGCTAGTATCAGAGCTGTCATGTATCGCCCACCTTCGGCGGATTTTGAAATGTTTATCTTTTTTCTTGAGCGCTTTCTAGACCAGTGGTTCTCAAATGGGGGTCCGCGAAGCCACTTCTGGGGTCCGCGAGACCCTCAACAAAAAATGTTTTTTTTATTTGGCACGTTTTTTGTAGTTCATTGCGGCCGTGACTAATTTGCAACCTGCTTCCGGAACTACGACAGCAATAAAAAAAGGCACCTGTTTCATGCTCCAGACGTGTTAACTTACTTACGTATCCCCCCCCCCCCCTCCCCTCCCTCTGGAAGGGGTCCCCCATCACTGCCAGTGGTCCGCAAGGGGTCCCCGACATATCCATGGCTGAGAACCACTGTTCTAGACAATGTATTCACAAATAACTACTCTCTGGTCCTAAGGGGTGATTTCAACATTGATATGCTAGAGGACTCTTTTTAAACTAAGACACTCAGTAATATGTTGCGCTCTAACGGGTTTTGAAATTTTATCATGTCTCCCACTAGAATCACTACATCCACATCAAGTATAATTGACCTTTTTATTATGTACCAATGTCACAACCAACGTCAAGGTAACCGGAACCATAAGCTGCGACATAAGCGATCAGATTCCAATCTTTTTGACTCTATATAATCATGACCCATACAAAGGTGTGTCTAAATCTTCTGTAACCTACCAGGAAATGTCAAATTATTGCTTGGAATGAAGAGCGTGCTGGTAGGGGTAAAATATAAATAAGGGAAGGACATAAAAGACGAGGACGGACATGACGTCGTGTCCGTCCTCGTCTTTTATGTCCTTCCCTTATTTATATCAAATTATTGCCTACTCACATTTAAGAATGCGGTCTTAAACTATGATTGGACATCGGTTTTCTTTAAACTAGATGTGAATGATGCAAATAATGAATTCTTAAATATTTTTAAAGCACTTTATGCCCTACATTTTTTGTGTAAAACGTTAACCACGGACAAAAAAATAAGAAAACCCTGCGTAATCCCAGCACACATAAAAATGATAAGGAAAAAACTCGCTTATATAAAGCATTTTTAAAGATGGGGGATCAAAATAAACTCGTGTTTTAAAAAAATTTAGGAATGAATTGATGTCTGAACTTAGAAAAGCAAAATTATCATATGGGCAAACGTTTCATGAGGCTACTAAACAATGCCTTGACGTTGTGCGGAAAATAATTAATGAAGTTTTAAATCGTAGTAAGGTTTCCCAGTCTATTGGCGAATCAACTATAGACGGTCGTAACATGTCAGGTGCACGTTTGGCGGAACATTTTAATGCTAACTATTCCAATGCACAGGCCAATATCAATAATGACAATGTCCTCCTTTTTTTGTAAAACATAGTGATACATTTTTTCTCAATCCAACTGTCGAAGTTGAGGTGTTTAACATCATTCTAGGACTGAACAACAGTCATTGACATCGATAAATTACAAATAAAGCCAGTTAAATTTCTAATGGATATAATTGCCCCACACTTAGCACAGATATACAACTTATCATCATCATCTGGTCAGTTTGCCGCAAACATTAAGTTTGCTAAAGTCACTGTTGTACATAAAGGAGGCGGTAAGCATGTTACGAGTAACTTTAGGCCAATATCTGCGTTACCTGTTTTCTCTAAGGTACTCGAAAAGATTTTCTTACGTGCCTTGAACATTTTATCAGTTCGACTTTTGCAAAGGGAGATCTACAAAAACCGCCCTGTTATTTCAAAAGGAAATTATATTACAAAATATAGACTGACATGCGGGCTTGACGTCACGGAGCTGCGGCGGCGCTGCGATCGCACCGGAGCCGGGGGGTGTGGGCAGAAAGGCGCACGTTTCGCATGGGCGTCATAGCATTTCAGCATGCCGCGAAGCTGTGTTGCCGTTAATTGCACCGAAAGATACAAAAAAAGTAGCGGAGTGAGTTTTGCGGATTCTGAAAGGCACAGAAGATGGATAATATACATGGATCAAAAAAAATGGTCACCTCGCGCGAACGACTGTTTGTGCGGCAAGCACTTTCTTGAAGGCAAATGCGGCTTCCATTTCAATCTCCGTTCCGAGGCTGCTTATGTGCAGGGAAACCGTCGTCTGACCAAGATCACCCGGATTTTGTTCCCACGGGCCTCCCCCCTGGATACGTGCCTGCTCACTAGGTACTTTATCAATTGAACTAGTCAACCAGCATAAAACTTTACATATTTTTTTCAGAGCATATGACTTGGGACTGACATGTAAATTATTTTATAGCTAAACTCTCTCGGGTCGTTGGTATTGTTTTTTATTGCCGCAATGTCTTACCACTCAACGTTAAACTTAAAATCTATTATGCATTATTTCAATCCCACTTAAGTTATTGTCATCTTGTATGGGCTTCTAACAAAAACAAACCTTAAAAGCATACTGTTACTACAAAAGAGAATAATGTGATATATTCATGATGTTTCGTACACAGACCACACAGAACCTTTATTTTTAAAATATCAAATAATTCCGGTTGAATGCACGTATGAGTATCGTTTACTTTGTTCCATTCGTTTCTCATCCACACTATGCATTGATTTTTTATTCACTATTTCTGAGCTTGCAAGGCATAGCAGTGATGTCAACATATGCCACAGAGAAGCATGGGTCCTCCCATGTTCCCTCACAAACTACAGTTTACAAACTTTACATTATAATGTACCACTCGTTATAAATAAATGCCTCACAAACATAAGCATATCTTCGTTGTTTCTTCACTTAGTGTTATAAGTTTTACAAAGTTCTGATTTTTAATCTATTTTTTGTTTCATCCCAGTTAAGCTGTCCCAACAGCTTTTTGTATGGGACTCCTTCCAGTGTTTCTGGAAAATAAAGCTTTGATTTGATTTGATTATCTCGATATGACCAAATCCTTGGTGTCTCCTTTGTGTTATTCTCATAGCTGTCTGACTAGCTTGATGCACTTAGAGGGTGTGCTCACTTTGTTCTTATTTACTGTCATTGCTCATTGCATTTGGTTCCTAGGATCTCAAGTGGTCCCGTGTGTCCCTCTTGACCTCATGAAACTCCTTACAAACCTGACAGCAATTCAAATGGAACCAATTCACTCCTCAAGTCCTGGTGAGTTTTTTTTTTGGCTTGTTTGTTTCCAACTTTTTTATGAACAGAACAGTGACTGTGTCTAGACCAACGTTACTAAAACACTTATTTGGGAAACTCACCCTTGAAACGTGGGCCGCTGGCGTCCACTGAGACCGAGCTAAATATAATACTAACAGCACCATTCTTTAGCGACGAGTTGGAACCTGAAAGTTGCTTTATATGGCTACTTGGGCTCTGGCTACTGCTACGGCCCTAAACTCGCCAAACACTAAGTTGGAGCCGAAAGTTGGTGGAGTGCGCCGATTGGACGTCGGCGACAAAAATGCAAAGTCATCGTCGTGATTGTCCGATCCGTGCACTCTGTCAACTTTGGCCCCAACTTTGTGTTTGTCTAGTTCAGGGCCCCTGGAGTCACTGAATGTTCCCAGATTACTGAAACACCCAGGCTCGAGATGCCAAGATGGTGGATCAATCTTCAATCTTTACTGTGGTCACCATGAGCTTTTAGAAAACATATTTTTGCGTAAAGACAAACGGTAAAAACTCTTTTTGTAGCAGCTTTTATTGTAGATTAGGGCAAAATAACACGTGCGTGATGTTTTCTAAAATATTTAGTTTACAAGGTTTTGCGGCACAATTAATATTGTTTTTATTCAACCATGTCTCACCGGTGATTTGAGGTAGCGTGTCCCGACCTGGGTGCGTTCTAAATTTGGTAGTAATTTGTGGCTCATCCGCTTGGGAAACGGGTGGTTGGCATCCCTAAAACCCCTTCCACCGTATGTGTTTCGGCGCCAAAATGGCAGGTTAAAGCCAAAATAGAAAACAGTCACAGCGGAAGATATCGAATGCGATACTCCCGAACCAATACTAGCAGACGTGCAGTTCCCCAAGTGGCCGCTGCAGGAGAAATAGAGGCGTTGCAGTCGCCATTACCTTGGTACTCTAGTACGGTTCGGTACCACTTCTTCAGAGCAGGCTCTAGTGCAGTTTCCCAACTGAGTTGTTCTAGTAACGTTGGTCTAGACTAAAGGCGGTCATACTCTACAGCAGCGCTTCTGGTATAGCTGTTCACAGACTCCTAGGGGTCTGCGCCGATTCGGAGATCCTCCACAGAGGCAGCTAAGAGCCCAGATGAAAATGTGCAGGGTGATTGGGTTTTTTTTTTTGGGTGATGAAGCAAGCAGCAAAATTAATTTGAGGAGAGGTTCATGGGCAGCGGCAAATTGACTTTGGGCAAGCTAGTTGCTGGGCTCCTTTTGGTGGCGTGCGTGAACTACGGGGCGCTTCTCTAGCTATCATCATCATTAATTGTGATGTCATGGGTAGGACAAACCGGGACAGATCGCATAGATCTTGGATCCGTCCGCTTGTCAGCTCGCATCATGCGCCGTCTGAGTAACGTGCGGCTAAGCCTGTTTTATGCGTTGTGCTTATTTGGTATAGCGATATTTGTAGTAGGGCATTTTACCAAAGCTTGAAACTGTGGCATGCGAAGTCATTTTAACAAACGCCTTAGGCACTGAGGTGTCGAAGCACTTGAATGGTGGTGTGCTGTTCTCTACCTTGGTACAAAAAGCTGGATGATGAAAATAGAATATCCAGCGTTTTACGTACCCCACTACAATGTCTACCACCCCGAAAAGGCTGTATATTTTCATTATGATTCAAACTAAATAAAACTGAGAAGGGAATGAATGTCTCACCAAATTGAAAATAGGGAAGCGAAATTCGAGAACTTCTTGCGTGTGTAGTAAACACTTCAATGAAAGCGAGTATGTGTATCCTGTTGGCTCCAGCGTGTGCTTGGAGGGCTGGCCTTTTATTAGTTCGAAGTTGATTCCTTTTTGAATTTTGTAAACCAGTAAACAAACATTTCCTCGAAATAACTGACAGGAAGAAGCGGTGGCTGACTTCCGGAGTCTTTTCAGTTAAATCCGTGCTTATTCTCCCAGTCAACGCGAAACGCGCGAGACCTTCTTGCGATCGAAGTCGAAAGTCTCAAAAGTCGGTGACATTTCAGCGTCCCAAAAAATGAGGTATACACCTATGGATTACTACCGTTGTATGTTTAATTTCGCGGACCCAAATGCGCATAATGCATGATGCACTTCTCACCCAGCAATACTGAATTTGTAAAAATTCTTAGTAAAATCTGGAAATAACAAATGAATAAATCAGCTGAATTTGCCGGGCCACGTCCGGGAATTTCAGAATTTGCGAAAATTTCTGCTTTTCTTTAAAGCAGGAGTAGGGATGTGACAAACTTTGCCATGTATTCGAAGCGGGAGGAGCAAAGCATCTGTTGCTCACGAGCATTTGCTTGTCAGCGATTGTCGAGTTACGCTTTAATAGATATAGGTATCGGCGAGATCAATGTAGCTAAAACAAGTGTGCAGCACTTTGCAACACAACTGTGCTCGCATGCACAGCTAAGAAGACAGCACGTCATTTACTCTGGTGAATGCAAAACCTTTTTCTACAGCAGCCTTCACAGACCCGGAAAAAACAAGAGTCCGAGGGGTTGTTAATAGCCCTGACGCACACCGCGCAAGCGATAATGTGAAACTTCAAGCTTGTGTTTGAACATTTTAAATTTGTTAATATAAAAAACGACTTCGAGGCACTGTTATTTCTTAGAAAGATCACTTATGAAAACATCCTACGCATTTCTTTAATAAATATACCCTTTTTAATAAGCATAGATGCAAACTAACATAGTCATTTTGTGCTTTGACATGGCGTGTCGTGTGCTCACATCCTACCAGCTGCGTCACAAGAGGGCGCCTGTGAGGTGGCGCCACCAAAGCATCTCGTCGCCAATACGGGGGGTGTGGAGATAGAAGAGAGGAAGCGGGCTGTTTACCAGGTATTGGGGTAATGTTAGAAAAGAATAAACAGGACAAAGTCAGTTAAGAGGGCAGTGAAAAAACCTAAAAAAAGTATACGGAGTTGAGATTGAAAAAGAAGACTACTATGCAGGAAAATTTTTATTAAAAAAAGTAACTTTTTTGACAATTCAAAAACGTTTACTCTCTCTGCGGCAAAGACAGGTACTGGGGACAGGGACTTATCGGTCAAGACGTGAGGAGGCAGATACAAATCATACACTATGGGGACAGGCGAAGGTAGCAGCAGGGCGTTGTAGGTATGGTAAGTCTGGTACATACTTAGGCTGAAGAAGATTTTTTCATTGCTTTGCGATTAGAGGGGTTTATGAAGGATTGAGTGGTTTTCAAAAGTTTAAGTGAACTAAGATATGGCTGGAAGAATTGTAAGAAGGGCTCAGGAAAGTGACAAAAACAACAACAATAAAACGAGGAGGAAATTTAGTTATAATTTAAACAGAGTGGCTCAAGGGTTTGCTCAAACCAAAGTCCTTTCCCCTAATTTATCCGTCAATCTAGGATAAAAAATCTTGTATTTTCATTTACAATGTGCGAATCAACGAAAGCGATATCTGTAGCACGGTCGCCCAATGCACACATACCCTAGGACAGAGGCATGACTTTGTTACTTCTCATAGCCATCGTTGTTTGCGTCGTGGATGCCACCGACGACTGCAACCAGTGCTCGGTGATCCGTGAAGTAAGTTGGTAAGCGCGGCGGAAGTTTCTGGCGGTTTTACTGCTTTGCTTTTCAGATACCAAGCATTTGTAGCAAATATTAATACACATTCATAAAGTTTCCGCCAAAAAACAGAGTTTGCAATGATGAATATAGGCTCAGAATGGGCCCTCACTTATCTTCTGAGAAGAACTACAATCTTGGTGGTGTGCAATGCATGTCTCAGAAGAATAGACCGATCTCACCAAGCGTCTGGCGCGTACGTGACGCCGCCATAACTTTAGTTCGCAGGAGGCAGGCAGCAGTGCACAAGACGGCCCGTGCCGCCTCATGCTCCACACGCGCAGAGCTCGAGCGAGGTTGTCACACGCGCAAAAAAGACTAAAGCTCCCCAGATGCATTGCCGCAGCGGTGGCATAGTCAAACTGGCTGGTGAGATCGGTCTATCGTGGAAGTTAATCGTAAGCTCACGCTGAGCAGGAACTGACTAAACTATGGCCACCAGAGATTGCCATCTTTGCCACCACAACATGCTTGAGTGAAGAGGGAGTCACTAATCTTAATGTGCGATTGCCGAAGAGCACTTAAAGACTACGGCCGCTACGACATAATATAACAAGCTGAAATCGTCGGCTGGAGCGGCTAAAAACTGAGCAAAAAGACACGGCGAAAGAAGTGGCAGCACGAACAAGAAACCTCCTTAAAAAAGAAGAAGGATGGATGGATGGATGTTACCGGCTATACCCTTTGTAGCGGGCGGTAGCTTGCGCCACCTATCCTAAGTCTAAGAAAGACAAACATTTGATTTCTCGCGCCCTTCTAAGCCAATTCTCTACCCTCTAACTATCACCAGGTAGTGCGGGATATCACCAGGATGACCTTTGGGGAATCGGGCAAAGAAAACTAAAAACATCACCCCCCCTGCCTCTTTTCCCCCGGCGAGGGAGTCGCCAATTTTCCTCTGGTCAAACCTTGTCGGCGTTACCCCAGCACCGGACCCACTGGGAGACAGGGTTGAGACTTTGGGCCGGAGCCACGTGGGAGGGAGTCCCAATTTTCTTCTGTCCCGCCTGTCCCCAGCTGTGCTAGTTAGTTCTGCATCATTCAATTTTCCCTAGATAATTTCCACCAATCTTCTAATCGCCTCTTTGTGACTGTAATCCTCTTCTCCTCCATCCCTCCATCGTCGCCAGCAAACCCCAGGGCCCCGGCCAGATCTGTTACCCCTTCAGGGAGGGCAGGACGAAGCCCCATGCACTTTAATACCAAGTGCTCAAGTGTCTCACTCTCATTATGGCAGGCAGCACATAATGTGTCTGTCTCCTGAAATTTAGCCCTATACGTCCTCGTCCTCAAAGCTCCTGTTCTCGCCTCGAACAGCAAAGAACTTCCTAGTGAATTGTCAAACACATTTTCCTTTCTTATGTCCTGCTTTCGTGACCTGTACACTGTTAGCGCTGATTTATCCTGCATTCTTCCCTCCCACATTTTCCTCTCTGCCTCTTTCACCCCCTTTTTCACTGAAGTAGTCTGTTCAGCCCCATCTCCAGTGTGTAGGTATTTAAATGTAAGCTTTCGGGTTCGGTTTGTCCATTTTGTGTTTAAACTTTTCATGTATAAATACTTGAATATCTTCCGTGCCCACCGCGTATCATCCATTTCGGTCAACCTTTGTTCAAATTTCAACTTACTAACTGCCTCCCTGCTCTCAAAAGACGACCATCCCATGTCCCCCTGTACTCCCTCATTTGGTGTTTTTCCATGTGCTCCCAGTGCCAACCTGCCTACACTTTGTCGAATTTCTAACCCCGATTGAACCTCCGATTTCATGCACAGCACTGCATTGCCAAAAGACAGCCCTGGCACCATCACTCCTTTCCATATACCTCTGACCACTTCATATCTATTATAGTTCCATAGCGCCTTGAGCTTCATAATTGATGAATTTCTTTTCCCCTTTCTAATTATATTCTCCTCATGTTCCTCTAGATATATTGTTCCCTCATTGAGCCAGACTCCCAGATATTTGTATTTCCCTACTTGGTCTATTTCAATGTCTTGTATCCTCAGGGGTTCCCACTTTTCGTCGTTAAACACCATTACTCCAGACGTCTCGCTACTAAAACTCATGCCCAATGTGTCCCCTTCCTCTCCACATATTCTAGCTAGTTCCTGTAACGTATCCTGGTTATCTGCCATAAGTACTATGTCGTCTGCATACATCAGTCCTGGTATTACCTATACTACATTTCTCCCTTCTTCCATATAACTCACATCAAAACCTAAGTTGCTCTGCTCTAATTTCTTTTCCATTTCCCTGAGATAAATCATGAAAAGCAGAGGTGACAGTGGACAGCCCTGCCTGAGCCCTCTTTTTATCGCTGTGGGTTGTGTAGTTTCTGCTTCCCATGCTATAATTACCTTATTGTCTGCATACACCTGCTGAAGAAACCCAACCAAATATGCATCTAAGTTATATTCCCTCAACTGACTCCAGAGTTTTTCCTGGCTCACATTATTGTACGCTCTCTTGATGTCCAAATAAGCTAACCACAAAGGGGTCTGGTTCTTCATTGCTATTTCTATACATTGTGTGACGACGAATAATAGCGAGTTCGTTTCACGGCACTCGTGTCCACGCGTGCCCACTCGCGGCGTAAAGCGAGTTCGTTTCGGCAGGCACTCCTCGAGTGGTTGCACTCTCCGAGTTTGTTTCAACGGCGGCACCCCACGCGTGCATGCACTCGCTGCACCGAGAAAATCGGGCGTGCGCCAAAATGCAATCCCGTCATGCCTCGCTCCGGCCAGGCCGGCGAGGAGCGGGAGCAGACGACGAGGGTTCGTCTGCTGCGATGTGTCGTGGAACCGAAAGGAAAAAAAGTAGATTTTCTGATAGAAATCGCGTCCCGCGGGCAGCGGAATCAAACGCGAGCTTGAATTGTGAGCGTCTGCTATTTCATGAAGAAAGCAATTGACATCCCGTGCTTTATTTGCAGGTTTTAAGTCGCTCTGTTGCCGTACAGACGCTGAAATATACCAGTGTGTCAAGAAATGCTCAGAACAAACGCATCAGCGGCTTCCGAGATGTTTATCACCACCCGTGTGCGGGTGAAAAATTGAACATTTGTCGACAAAACTCCCCCAGCAGAAACCTCTGACTGCCCAAAAAGCATCAGAGAAAGCTAAACATAGTGACTTTACCCGGGGCTTGGGCAACATCATCATGTTTAACATTTACCTACGTCAGCTAGCTTGCCCCGTCGTATTTTGTTCGAAAAAGCTCTCGTTCTCGACGTCCTCACCAAGGCTAATACCTGATCCACCTGTAATGACGATCGAAATCGAAATTCCCACGAAAAGTTTTGCTGGATATTCCAACAGATTAGTTTTAAGCCGTACCCTTTCAGTGATTCACGCATAATACCATGCTCAAACGGATCAAGCTTCTGCTCGGACATCATCATCAGTTTTCTTCAGTGTAAACGGTTATAAGAATTGAAAGGTCGCAACCAGCTGCTTTGTAGACAGCTGGGTGCGGAAATTTACGCCGTCTGTAACTATCTCTACGGCAGCCGAGTTGCTTGAAGTAATCGCAACTATAAACTACAGGTTGCAGCGTTCAACGTTTGTACATAAACGTATTAGTGACTGCACTCTCGCATCCCCACCCATCACTCTGAACAGAAAGGCGCTAGTTTCGGTTTGAGGTCAGTACTTTTTCTGCAACATAGATGGCGGCAGCATCAGTCTTCTGCACTCGGTGCATTTGGCGAGTTCGTTTGAGTCCAGTTTTCTGTGCAACACTCCGCAAGTGTGATGCATTCTGGGAGAGAACTCGGACGGTGCCAGTGCGTGTGAAACGAACTCGCTATAAGTTATCTTCCAGTCTTCTATCTCAGGGTACATCAGGGTACAAGGTTGCTTGACAAGTAGCCAACCCGCTTAATGCCTCCTCAGAAGCTGGTGGTAGCATTTGATCGTCTTGAACACTCACAGCTTGGACACGCAGGCAGTTGAGGAAGCAATGTGTGCTGCTGCATCTACTCATTTTCCATTCACAAAATATTTTAAAAAGCCTTAAGTGAATTGCTACAACTTTGTTAGATGCCTCCCATGTAAGTGGCTGGGTTTCCAATGCATTTTCCTATAGGGACAGATACCTTATTTACAGGAATGTAGGTCGACCCATTTTTCAATTTTTTTTTAAAATTTGAAGTGGGGGGTCGACTTATAATTGAAACAAAGCTTTCCACCGCCGACAAAAATGAAACAATCGCGATATCAAGAACACAGCTTGTTACGAGTTCATCCGGCTGCACCTGTAGCATTGCGCTATTCTGTGTGCTCATTTTACGAATTATTTTTTTATTTGTGCTAACAAGAATTTGTACTGATAGTGATTCACAAATTAACCTGAATGTATGGCGGTGAGCAGCGCACGGCGCGCCCGACTCCCTGGGTGTGGCGGCACTTCTTGTAAGAGCCACTCTGGAGGCCGCTGTAACAGCCTCACGGCTCACTCCCCGCGGCTTTTTTTCGTAGTTTTTCACACGATTTATGGTTCATCGTTTTATTGAGTGTCGAGATAATGCTGAAGCGCTAACTACGTCTTTTTATATTGACCTGTGTGATCCGGGCAGTTTGTTTCCTTGCTGGGCAGTGTATAGGGTGGTAGGGACCTTGTCAGGTAAATTTGTTCACCTTTTGCCCCTCCACTCGGTACTCAAGGAGTCCAAGTAAAGATTATTATTCTATGATCCAGATCATGGGTCTCAAACCCATTTTGGTGGGGGGCCAGATAGCCCACCCCCCGAAGATCATTGAGGGCCAACAGTAAGGTGAAAGGGAGGGGGTCCTGAAAGATTTTATAAAGAAGCAACTTCATGGTTTCTTCTTTTTGTAAACTCACATTTTTGCCACTGACACCTTTAACTTTTATTTTTTATAGGACTACTTTAGGCCCTTCCCTGTTGTGATAGCAAGCTAGAATGGCGCCGCCCCTCCATTGTGCTTTCATTTTTTAAACAAAACACTCCGAAATTAGGCAAACTGAGCATGTCTAAGAAAGTGTATTCTTCATATGGCAGTTTCTGCTTTTCTCATAATGTTTCTAGCAGAAATCTTACAAAATAATTGTATTTTAATGGTGATATTTTCTGAAGGCGAGAATAGTAGAGGAATTGCCGTATAGGTGATTAACGTGGTAAAGACTGGAGAGCAAAAATGAAACCAAGGCTAATTATAACTATAAGATTATAACTATGTTTCGAGCGGAAGTGAATCGACGACGTGAAATATGGCGTATGTCATTTCTAGCTCTCGAGACATGGGAAACGGGAACTTGCAGCCGGTTGCCTGCAAGCCATGTCCCAGCGATTTGTGGGCCGCGTGTTTAAGACCCCTGATCTAGTTACACTCATCGATCCATGGTGTATCAATGTTTAGACATACCGTTTGTGATTCTCCACCAAGAACGACAAAGACATACTGCTCATTCTTGCCCATTGAAACGTGTACAAGGTGCAGTCCGATTGGAAGTACTCTTAGGTCCAGGAAATTTTGGCTTTGCTTATTTATATAAGAGTGCCATGTTTACATGTTTGCCAAAATATGGATGAATGGAAGGATGAACATTAATGGCTGTACCCTTTATAACAGGCATTAGCTTGTGCCACCTAGCCTAGAAATATAAGAAATATGACTCTGCCCCTTTTAGGCCAATGCTTTTCTGTAAATGTCAACGGGCCGTGGGTGTGATTACTGGGATGACCTTCAAGGGATTGGGCAAGAAAAAAAACTAAAAACACACCACTCTTCTCTTCCCCCCTTGGAGGGAGTCGCCAATTTTTGTTGGCGTCACCCCAACACCAGACCCACTGGGGCACAGGGTTGAGACCTTGCTCCAGAAACGAGGGAGGGAGTCCTAATTTTCCTCTTGTCCCCCAGCTGTGCTATTTAGTTCCTAATTCTGTTTTCCTTGGATAATTTTCACCAGCACTCTAAACCTCCTCTCTGTTTCATCTACTTACTGTAATCCAAACTGCCATCTTCTCCAGCGAAACTCAGGGTTCCCGGTACATCTGTCACCCCTTTGGGAAGGGCAGCGCTAAACTCCTTACATGTTAGAATCACATGTTCAATTGTTTCCCTCCTCTTTGCACATAGTGCACATTTTATCTATATCTTCAAATTGATCTCTGTATCTGTTTATTCTTAAGAATCATGGCCTGAGCCTGCTAGCTAAGTGCTCCCTCCGGAATTACCGACTTGCCAAGATGTGCCCACAGTTACCAGACTGATTTTCAACCAAAACGTGGCCGCCCGTAATGTGCATAGACCAAGGAGGCCAGACAAGCTAGAAAAGTGTCCTTGGATGACAAACCCGAAGCACATCATAACAAGGAGAGAAGGAAAGCTTACACATTTTGCTGGAAAGCCCCAATAAATTGAGCCATTGCTCGATGCCAAGGTCTTATGCCTTTTGCGTAATGCACAACCAATAGCAGATAGTAGAGAAACCCTCGGTGAACTCTGTAACCCAATGTCTTAACTAAGCTTTTTTTATCATTAGTGAACCCCCTGTGTCCGTTATGAGACAAACCTGCATGTATTTACCCAGTTCCCAAAACTAGCTGTCCATACTCTACACTGCGGGTTTTAATATTCTTGAGGCAGAGTTGCATAGGAAGGGATTGGTCCCCCAAATTTGTTTATATAGTAGGGCATCCATATTAGCGAGACATGACTGCATCACATCTTGAAATTTTTTTACTGATTACTTGAAAGAAAACTTTTGACCTGACCCGCCATTGTCGAACAGTCGACCAATTCGAAAACATATCTAACAATCTTCAGAAATATTGTTTTTGTTCCACTGTCTGAATAATGAGGTATCCAGCCTCCAAAACGTATTGAGATCCAGATTCTAAATCCAAAGGTATTGTGGTAAAAAGATTTCCTTGTGAAAAAAAGAAGAAAATTCTTAGAAAACAGAAAAGCTTTCCAAAATGAGAAGGTATGCCGCTCGAAATTCGTTTTCTTTCTACCCGAAAACTGCCAATCGAGAAGTGGTCGGCTTGAGTCGTGCTTACTCTCCGTCATAGTCACATACCGTTTTGTATGGTTTAGAAACAACCACCAAAGATAATCAGTCATGGGTCATCGAAGGCATACACTTAATACTAAAAATAGACAAATATAATACCTATTTTTTGTGGTATTTAAAAACTGCAAATACGTTGGTTGCAAAAAAAAAAGCTGCGCAGCCACCTGACTTTTTGTAGCTTTATATTTATTCATCCTCCCCAGTCCAGTTTCAGTTTTGAGCAGTTGCGTATTTTGACTTAATTAAAATATGTGATGCTGTAGCAAAATATTGATTGGGTAGTCTTCTGACACCAGGATGGACTGCCTGGCAAAAAAATTAAAAAAGTTTTGTGGGGTGTTATTCATGCCAGTTGAATTTGAGTGCTTCCGTGAATTGAATTTGAAGGCGCAGCAAAATATTAAACCGTACAGGTGCGGAAAAATTTCATTAATGACTATATTTATCCAAAATAAGTGACTATCTTGGTTTTGCTTTCCTTGTGTGTCTATACATATAGTCTTTTCTCCTAGGTGATCGAGCCACATTGTTGGGGGGAGGCCAACTACCCACTAAAAGTCACTGAGGACATCTGGTTTGGATGCTGTTCCTGCACCTTTGTCACCGGAGATCAGCGTGAAATTGTGAGCCACCTGGCTGTCCATGGTGAACAATCCAAGTGCCATCATCCTACTGGGTCTGGCTCTAAGTCCAAAGTGCTCGTCAACACTCAAAAGCACAAGATTGAAAAGCCATTTAAGTGCAATAAGTGCCCCCAAGAGTTTGTATATAATTCCCTTCTGACCCGTCATAATCAAACACATACTGGTGAAAAGCCATTTAAGTGCAAGAAGTGCCCCCAAACCTTTGCTGAAATTTCCAATCTGAGAAGGCATAATCGAACATACACTGATAAAAAGCCATTTAAGTGCAAGCAGTGCCCCAAAGCTTTTGCTCAAAATTCCTACCTGAGAAATCATAATCGAACACACACTGGTGTAAAGCCATTTAAGTGCAAGCTGTTCCCCCTAGCCTTTTTTCGTAATTGCCATTTGATAAATCATAACCGAACACACACTGGTGAAAAGCCATTTAAGTGCAAGCTGTGCCCCCTAGCCTTTGCTCAAAATTACTATCTGAGCAATCACAATCAAACACACACTGGTGAAAAGCCATTTAAGTGCAAGCAGTGCCCCAAATCCTTTGCTCAACATTCCCAACTGCAAAACCATAATCGAACACACACAGGAGAAAAGCCATATAAGTGCAAGCAATGCCCCCAAGCCTTTGCTCAAAATATCCAACTGAGAAATCATAATCGAACGCACACTGGTGAAAAGCCATTTAAGTGCAAGCAGTGCCCCCATGCTTTCGCTAAGGACTCCTCTCTGCAAAGACATAATCGAACACACACAGGTGAGAAGCCATTTAAATGCAAACAATGCCCGAAAGCCTTTGCTGAAAATTCCGGTCTGCGAAACCATAATCGAGCACACACAGGTGAAAAGCCATTTAAGTGCAACCAGTGCCCTAAAGCCTTTGCTCAAAATTCCTATCTGAGAAATCATAATCAAATGCACACTGAGGAAAGGCCATTTAAGTGCAAGCAGTGCCCCAAAGCCTTTGCTCTAAATTCCTATCTGAAAAGCCATAATCGAACGCACACAGGTTGAAACACATTGAAGTGCAAATAGTGCCAAGAATCTTTTTCTCATAATAGCAGTCTGATGCATCATCAAGCATAGTGTTTAAAAACCTTACAACTGCAAACCAAGCCCCAAACGCTTTGCTCAGATAGGGGTTTATCCACCAGAAGATGCACAAGTGTGGAATGCCTTGTGGTTGACCCGTAAGTTGAGCCTGCCCCGTGTGCAATCATTTAGCTCATGCAGAACTTTATGCCATTTGAATTGAAGTATTAATATACCTGAGCGCAACATAGGTCCCAAAGGCTTTGCTTAGATTAACAGTTAAGCTCGCCACACTGAAGCCCTTATGTCCGATAAGCCTCACAAATACCAGCAGCGTCCCAGGCCGTTTTGTAAATGGTCTTGCCTCATCGGGCACATGCTAACATGAGGTTAACAAACCCTAAAGGCATTCGCGTTAAAGCCTGAAGCAAGTAGGCCTTTAAAATTCCAGCAATACAGTCAAACCTGATTATATCGGACCCGGTTAATTCAGACTATCCCTTGTATCGAACTATTTCTGAACAGACTAGTAGCTGCAATCAAAATGCATAGCGAAAAATGCAGTTACGTCGAATGAAAGTTGCAGTGCCTCCCGATAAATCTAACTGCAAAGAGCGCGGTTTCGCTCTGCAAGCTGGCTTTCTCCCAAGGCGGGCATTAGCGATGGTGTAAAGCCAGCTTGCAGAGCAAGCTGGCTTTTTTTTTTTTGAGCGGCCGCGTAGACCCTTTGGAACAAAGAAAAGTTTCTGTTGTGGAGGGAGCGTGGAGAGTGCGAGATCTCAAATAACAAAGAAGCCGGCACTGAATAACCGCGTGGCGCATTCCTCCCGACATAGAGACGTTCCTTTGAGGGTAAACCACTTTTCTAAATGTGGCGTGCTTCTTTCTTTTCAAATTCATTACAACTTTTATATTGAATTACCCGCTATATCGAATTGGTAGACAGTTTTTTAGCGAGTTCCATATAAACGGGTTTGACTTATCCAAGAAGCTTGAATCGGAATTCCAGCTTTGTTGGCCACATAGACTGTGCACACAAAGCCAAACTATTCGGTCTTCCTCTGGAGCCTCTCGTCCAAATGCCACCGTTTGTCATCACACTAATGTATTGGGGAGTACTAAATGATTCTGCTGCTGTAATCTAGAGGCTGGGTCAATGAATAGAAGACATTGTTTAATTTTTGTCAGAGCAGCTACTCTGTTCTGCACCTGAATGTACATTCAGTCATGCTCTAGCTCTTGTTCCAAGCTCCCTTGAACTCGCTCGAGGTGCTCGCTCGAGGTGTGGTCTTTGAGGTAAGGCCCAATATGCTTATAAAAATATTTTTATGGTTTTCTCTTGATAGTACTCCTATCTATGAAAAAGATGCAAATCTAACAAAAGTTAAGTGTGACCAAACTTCAATCTTGCTTATTTAAAAACAAAATGTCAATCTTGCTTTTTTTAAGAAAATAATATTTGCAGTTTAAATTTTCACATTGTTTCTTTCAGCTGCTACGGATTTTGGTACTGAAGTAATGGCTTGTTCACACCCTTGCGACAGCTTACGACCGGAGAGGCTAAAATCCGGTTTTTAAGCCTTTTGCGTGGGCTTACGACTTTCTGCATTGCTTTGCAGCCGGTTGTGAGCAATCACAAGAAGCATAAAAATTGGTCTTGTCTCAGTCGGTCGTAGTGAATCGCAACTGGTGTGAACGGACCTTAAGTAGTGTGAAGTAACTTTTTGAAGATTTTTCTTTTGACATCCTGTAGCGTGTAAGACCTCATTCTAGCAGTTTCCTCGGTGGGAAACTAATCACCGAGTCTGTGTATACACCGCAACACTTCCTGCTACCAGTTCGGACGTCGCTAGTTGAATCCCTCTCAATGCCCAGCAGCTTTTGCTATAAATTGGCACTGTACCCATTTGAATACTCCGTAATGCCCCTTCGGGACTGCATTGAAGAAAGTTGTAGAAAATTTGAAACTGACTAACACACTTATATACTCCAAGTGTTTTCGTCTTCCTTTGCACTGGCATCTTCACAGTCACGTATTTATCTGATACCCGCTTTGAGATATCATTTTCTCTGGTGTTTAGGTGCTCCCAGTATTTTCTTGCTCCGTGTTCATGTTCCTGGCAGTTGTTTCCGTGTTGCCTGGCTGTCTGCATCGGAATTGTCAAGCCATAGGTGTCCTTTTATGCTGGAAAATTTCTTTTGCTTGTTTTTCTGTAACACAGGTTAGTAGCTTGTTCTCTGCTTCACTAAGGGCTGACATTCTTATATTTTTTTTATTAGAATGAGGAGGGTCGGTGAAGCCAAGTCTCAATGAGTACTAACTCAGCCATGAATTTGCTTTGGTTACAGGGTCCTTTGAATTGTTGCTTAATGCGTGTTTAGTTTTGCATTGTGTAATTAATTTCAAAGCCTATCTTTATTGCGATAATTTTTTTTCTTTTTACTTTTATGTTGTTTGGCTTAAACAAAATCTGTGGATGATAAATATGATTCAGACTTTTAGCTTTTCCGTTTCTCAGAAATAAACGTCTACACTCAAGCTTCCGCAGTGCTGTTATCCTTTTGTCTGCCATTGCATACCTTAGCTGATGCAAATCTGCCGTGGGCAGTGTAGCTATCTAGAAAGTTCCCACTTTGCCATCCTGCTTGATGCTGGGATCTCGCTGTAGCAGTTAAGGGATTGGCGGCTTCGTGTGTCGGTTCTGACAATAGCCCCATTCCTGCCCTCCACGGAGTTTATTTATGAGGTGACATGTTTTGTGTATGGTTGCTTAATGCATGTGAAGACATTGTGCTGCATTCTCAAATGGTATGAAAAAGAGACTTGGGAGTCTTTGAGAACTTTGAACTGATTTTATTGGGCTGATACTCCTCAGCACAGGCATCTTCGTAATTACAAATTGTTAAACGACAGTTCCTTCATTTCAGCCGTCACTATTTTTCACTTATGCAACTGGAATATTTTGTTGCACTACACTGAAACCCATTTAGAACGAACCCACATACAGCAAATTATTGTCGATATCAAACTTACAGAAAATTTAAATAAAAATGCATGTAAAAAGTACTTTTTATAACGGACAACATACTGGCTATATCGAACTTTTCTCCCCCGGGAAGGCTTCCAAAAACGTGCAAACAATCGTCCTCTATCTAGCCTGTCCCTTCCCTGAAAAAAAAATATCTAGGAAGAAAGAAAATTCCAAAAGCCCAAGCCGCAAACAAAATCGACAAAGAGAAGCAATTCAGAAGGGGAGAAAGCTAAAAAAAACACTGCACGCACGCACAGGAAAAAAAACTTCATCCCAAAGCAGTTCCCTACGAAGAGAAGTTATTCAGAAGGGGAGATAAGCTAAAAAAACAAACTCTGCACTCATTCAAAAAGAAAAAAAACTTTGATCAGCCTTTCCACTCTGGTGAAGAAGGAAGAGCAGCGGAGCTGTAGCTTCTGTTCTCGGCGGTGGCTTTCCAGGCGAGCGATTTGCTCTTCTTTGGCAAGGGAATCTGAAGTGCTCGACGCAGTGCAATTTTAGGCGATAGCAGCCTCGTGGCGGTTGCGAAACCATTTGCGCTGTGGCGCACATCGCCGCTCGTTCCGTTTCCTCTCTTCTACCGAAGAAATGTTGCCGCCATCTATGAGCGACGGCGGCAAGCAGACAACCGGCAAACGCAACACTCTGGACAGCTACCGCCATCTATGAGCGACGGCAGCAACCAGTGTTGTCGCCCACGGGTGTTGACAATTGTTTGGTACCGGACACAATCCTGGGGAAACTAGCCCTTAACAGCTCTGCTGTAAAACTTTCTAGCGCTTTGTTACAAGGTGGAAGTGAAGAGATGAGAGAGAAAGAGAAGCTCTCGCCTTGCAACAAACGCATCGTGGAAGTTCGTTGTAAATGTTTTTTGCTATATCAAACTACTTGCTATATCGAACAGATCGTAACGTTTCCTGCTGCTCATTATAAACGGGTTTGACTGTAGTCACTTGTTCCTGGAAGGCTCTAGTTGTGACTCCTGGCTCTCTTCACCAGAATTTGTAGATTAGATATTGTCATAGAAGTTGCAGTTTCTTGTTTGTTTTCTTAGCTTAAGGAACACTGCAGATAGTATATGGTTACAGGGCATGTGTAAAATGACAACAGATGCATGTACGAAGTCTGACGGCGCAGTCTCGGTCGTTGGCAGTTTGTGCCGAGTTTAAAGGTGTTTGGCCCACCCTGGATTTGCTGAAGGCTAGAAAGACGTGTAGGATCACTGACAAAATGAGAATGTCGGCGCGTGTCTTTTGAACGCCCAGCCTCCAGCATGCGCTTCATATCTTCGGGGGTGACTTGTCAACGTGTGCGCACTCAAGGAGCATGAGACACTAAAGCATTCTCGAACCTGTGTGCCAAGAAACTGAGGGAAACGAGAACGCGCGGGCAAGTCAGAACACCGAGCTCGGATCATTCAGTTATTATAATGGACATTAGAGTTTCAACTGGCGGTAGTGTGCTGTTGCAAACTAAAGCAGAGAGCAACCAGACAAAACAATTTGACCACATTTCCACGTGGTGAATGATGTTGATTGGGGCGAAGCTCTGGCGGTGCTTGTCTGCGTAGACGCTGAGCCGCAGCATGCCGAGCCTTTCGTTCGTTTTCATCCATGTCAGAAAGAGGATGTGTGGTATGGAACGTGGTTACATACGCATTTGCATTTGACCGCAGCGCCCTCTCCTGTATAGACGTTGAGCGGCTTCATGCAACGTTTCATCCCTGACATCCCCAGCTCTTGAGCTACAGTCAGACCTGTTTATAATGAACAGTAGCAAACGCTATGATCAGTTTGATGTAGCAAAAAATATTCACAACGAACTTCCGCGATGAGTTCGTTGTAAGGCGAGAGCTTCTCTTCCTTTCTCATCTTTTCAGTTCCGCCTTGTAACTATGCGCTGGAAAGATTTTTTTTGTTTGGCATGCGTGCAGGGTTTGTTTATTTAGCTTATCTCCCCTTCTGAATAGCTTCTCTTCGGGGGCAAGCGCTATGGGATGTGAAATTTGTTTTTCTGTCCTTGCGTGCAGAGTGTATTTTTCTAGCTTTCGCCCTTTCTGAATCCCTTCTCTTCGCTCAATTTTGTTCGAAACTTGAGCTTTTGGAACTTTCTTTGTTTCCTACTTCTTTATTGGGGGAAGGCATAGGCTAGAAGACGATTGTCTGCGCGTTTTTGGAAGCCTTACTGGGGGGGGGGGGGGGGGGGGAGTTTGTTATAGCCGATATGTCGTTCGTTATAAAACACACTTTTTACATGCATTTTTATTAAAATTTTCCGTGAGTTCGATATCGACAATAATTCGCTGTACGTGGGTTCGTTCTAAACAGGTTTCGCTGTACTACCACATCTCAGAGCCCCCTACTCGTCCCACCGTCGTGGCCGAGTGGTTAAGGCGATGAACTAGAAATCCATTGGGTTCTCCCCGCACAGGTTCAAATCCTGTCGACTGCGCAAACATATTTTTGCATCATTTTTTTCAGCATTTTTTTTTCTTTTTTGTCATCTTTATTTCTTTTTTTTATTTATTTATTTTTATTTATCAATACTGCCAGCCCTTTTAGGGCCAAAGCAGGAGTGGATGATACAGAAATATTGGCACATTTGTCTCTGATACAAATTAAAACAACAATACTTGTGTGCACACACTCTTCTTCTAGCGCACACAACCATAACAGTAGCTTAACTTCTAACAAAGCAATATCACTTAATACAAAACATCGTCTCCTTATACAATTCAAAAACACAGCAAGTAGAACATTTTAACACTCAAAAACCGCATCTAAGGCATTTGAAAAAATGGAAAAAGAATCAAGATTTACTATTTCACTTGGAAGTTTATTCCATAATTCAATTGTACGCACAAAAAAAGACTGTTTGAATGCATTTATTCTAGCATTAATAGGTGCTACCATCTTCGAATGGTGTAAGCGCTGAGAGTGAAATGTTCTTGGCTTTAGGTATTTTGAGCCATCTATTTTTAGGAGGTTATTATATATCTGAAAAAACAACTTCACCCGCTGACATGCCCTTCTGTTTATTAAAAGCTGTAGATTTGCTTTTGTTTTAAGTCCCGTGACCGACGATAAAACATATAAAACCATTATTAGGCCAAGGATAGGCCTAATAATGGTTTTATATGTTAAGTCTAACCGAGGGAGGAGCTCCGCCTAGCGTTCTTTTTAGAAACCATAGCTTGTTAGTTGCCCTTTTTCGAATGTATTCCACATGTTTGCTCCATTTTAAATCACTTGCGATAATCACTCCTAAATATTTATAACTCTCAACGTTCGTCAGCTTGAAGCCACAAACAACATAGTTGAATGTCAATACAGTTTTTTTTAGTTGAAACATGCATGTACTGCGTTTTGTGAACATTAATCATCATGTTATAATCTTGGCACCACGACGCAATGCCTGATAATGTGCTGCTCAAATTTATCTGGTCTTCGACTGAATATACGGGTGTGTAAATTACGCAGTCATCTGCAAACATTCTTATTTTTATGGGGCCGCTAGTTGCAATTGAAAACAAGCTGTTAACATATATCAAAAAAAGTAAAGGGCCCAAAACCGACCCTTGGGGTACTCCAGAATGAAATCCCGAGAAGGCACCATTTACATCCACGAATTGCTGGCGATTTGTGAGATACGCATTTATCCAGCTGATAATATATGAGGGAACTTCAAGGTCTATTAATACTTTAACTAGTTTACGGTGAGGTACTCGGTCAAAGGCCTTTGATAAATCAATAAACACCGCATCCACCTGGGTTCGGTCATTTACATAGGTTGATAATTCGTGATAAAATTCAATTAACTGAGTCACTGTTGACAGTCCCACACGAAAACCATGTTGGCTGGGGTTAATTGTACCTTTTGATTCGAGGAAAGAAACAAGGTGTTTATTTACGATTTGTTCTAACAATTTACAGGATGCACATGTCAGGGAAATGGGACGGTAGTTTTCAACGGAGTCACCTTTTCCACTTTTTTTGACGGGAACAACTCTAGCTACTAGCCAGTCATCCGGTAACACCGCATCTTGGATTGATCTAGTGAATATGCATGATAGGTATTTGGCGACCCACTCGGCGTACCTTTTGAGAAATGCGTTAGGTAAAGCGTCCGGTCCGGGTGATTTTTTAGCGTCAAGTGATCGTAACAACGACAGAATACCCTGCTCAGATATAAGACTGCTTACGTTATCTCTACATGGGATTGTATTGTGATTACTTGACTCTCTTGTAAACACAGATTGAAAATACCGATTAAATTCAATCGCGATTTTTGCCTTGTCGCTCACTGAGTCGCCGTTAATGCACAACTGGGTGATGCTGCTTCTCACCTGTGATAGATAACGCCAGAACTTTTCGGGGGCAGATAAAAGAAATTCAGGTAATGACTTTGTGAAGTACGTTTCTTTGGCTGACTTTATCTTCCTTTTTAGATTACCAGCCTGCTCACAAACATCATGCGAATGGTGCTTGCGGAGCCTTTTCAATTTTCGTTTTGCGTGCAAAATTTCCCTCGTGATCCATGGGTTTTGGCGTTTAATCTTTTTCTGTTTTTGAGGAATAAAATTAATAATGCAATGGTTTACTGCAGATCTAAATCTTAACCACATTTCATTTACATCGGTCATCTGATCGAAGCCGTCGAAATACTGCTCGAGATGGTCAACTACCGACTCGTCATTCGCCCTTTCAAAATCGTAGTACATTTTCACTTGAGCCGGGTTAGCGTGACACACAGACATGTTACACTTGAAAAATACCATTTTGTGATCAGATATGCCGTCATGGACAAAAACATTGCAGTCATCGAAGTCGTTGCTAACAAACAATAGATCAAGTAAAGAACATGACGTGCCAGTAACACGCGTGGGTTCTGTAACAACCTGACGCAGACCACGACTGAAAGCGAGCTCAAGCAGCGACTCAGACACATTTGTACCCAGGCTAGCCACACCATCTTGTGACCAACTTACATTGGGAGCGTTGAAATCTCCTCCTATTACTAATTTAGTTCGAGCATTAGTGTTAGCGATTAAGTAATCAATTATTTCTGTTAATTCTTCTGAGGACGACCCGGGTTTTTTGTAGACAGTCCCGAGTGTTATCCAAGCCCCGAAAAAGTTTAACTTGCACCAAACACTTTCTGTGTTACCAACGCGTTCCATTAACTGGTAAACAAAGTTTTCCTTTATAGCTATAGCAACCCCGCCACCTCGGGAACATCTATCTTTGCGAATTAACCTGTAGTTAGGCGGTACCACTTCACTGTTTTGAATACCTTCATGCAGCCACGTTTCTGATATCATAATTACATGTGGGTCGTAAGTAAATATTAGCGCCTCTAGTTGGTCAGCCTTATTCACGATGCTTCTCGCATTTAGTGATATCAGCCTTAGCTCCTTTTTTTCTGTCTCGTCACTTTGTCATGCGGCGGTATCGGACAGAGGATGGCTACTCTGCCCAAGTTTTACTTTATCATTTTTTTGGTGATCCCAGATGTAAACTTCGCCGTTTATTTTCAGCTTATCGTAGGACAGATACACCTTATCACCTTTTTCCCTGTTAGATTGCGAGCTGCCCCAAAGCAGCTTTCTGATGGAGCGTACCCGAAATGAAAAGTCTTCACCGATAGATATATTCGTGCCTTTCAGCTTTCTTGCATTTTGAAGTATTACCTGCTTTTCCCGGTAATCCATAAGTTTGAGTATGACGGGACGTTGGAAGCCTCCGCGAGGCTTTCCTAGGCGATGAATGCGCTCGATAGTGTTTATCGTTACTTCTAATTTTTGTTCGAATATTTCTGTGAGTACCTTTTCGTTTAGTGAAGACGGATTTTCATTTGAAGGCTCATTTAGTCCATATATCACTAAGTTATTTCTACGCTCTCTGTTTTCGAGATCATCAATTTTTTGTTCCAGAGTGTGAACATGTTTTTGAAATTCTTCTGCCTGGGCCTTTACGAGGTCTTCGTTTGACGTAACCCTAGCGGACAAGTTCTCTAATTTTTCCTCTAAACCATTTGTACGCTTCAGGAGTGTGTCAACATTAGCACTAATTTTTATCAATAGCTTGTGATCAGTTGGCCCTGGGTTTGACTCAACGTCACCACAAACAAGAAGACTTAAGACACATGCACAACACTTCATCAGAAGAAAACAACACTGTGGGCTCGGCACAACAACTAAAAAGCGATTACTAGTTCTAAACGACTTAAGTACCCTTTTGCAACTAACCTGATAGAAAAGAATGCATGGTTTAGCCATGGTATCTTGTCGGCGAGTGCCGAACCCACTGGCGTGCGTCCTGTCTGGCTTGGCTCTTATAGGCACCGCTTGCAGCGCTGTTGTTGACGAAGGTTTGCAGAAAGGCGTTTCTTCCAGTTCCGGCACGTGTCGCTGTTCCAGATGCGATGACAGGCCGCAAATGCTGCTCCCTTCGAAGCCTTCGTAGTCTGCCTTGATGGTGCGATCCTTACGGCTATCAGAAGAGCCGGGTTCCGTGCACAACAGCAACATGGGGATGACCTGATAGAAAAGAATGCATGGTTTAGCCATGGTATCTTGTCGGCGAGTGCCGAACCCACTGTGTTGTTTCCCCCTACACGAGCACGTGAGCTCACGAGCAGGAGCACGAGCACCGGACACCGGACATGGCTAGCCCTTAAGGAGCTTCGCCCCTAAAATTGACTTCCAGTAGTGCATTTCTATGGGAAAGAGCGAGTGCATCTCCCTGCGCTCGGCTATAAGAGCAAATATCCCGAAACATTTCTACGTACTAGGTAGCTTGGAACATTTCTCGGTCAGGGAAATGAAATATCTGGTCAGTTACGGCGTTTTTCTTTCAAATCCATTGCATTAAAAACGGTGCTAAAACGGCTTCATACGTATATTTATGTGCACTGTCGGACACTGTTAGTGCGAACATGACATTAACGTTTTCCAGCATGGGGGACGTACGTGCCAAACGAACAAAGGACATCTGGAAAACCAAGAGAGATGACAAGAACTACGCAGCAGCACTGGATCAGTATCTCCCTCTGCGTGAATGATCAAAATAATTTAAAGGCCATGTAATATATCTTTTTGGGGATTTGTAAGTGCTGCTTTCTTTCTCGTGTGTGCTAAGATGCTTGTTTTGTGTTCAAAACATCACCCGCATGCTCGAAATCTGAGAACAAGTGCCTAATAAGAACTGCCGGGCATAGAAAATAAAAAAACGGCACCTTTCATAGCCCACATTCTTTATTCTTTTTATGTTTTGAATGTTTTTAACAGCTCGTCAAAATGCACAAAGGGGCCATTTTAATACAGTAAACTTTCATTAATTCGACCTCGACGGGACCTTGAAATTTGGTAGAATTTTTCGAATGATTGAATTAAAAAAAGGACAGAAAACAGTTAAAATTAAACTTCCTTTTATTGTCCAAAGTACTCATAAATGCTCTGCTGCCGTCTGCGCTTAAAACGCGTGTCCAAAAGCATGCTCCAGAGAGCAGCATAACTAAACGACATGTCCTCAAAAAAATTGCGTACAAAAAAAACGAACAAAGTAAGTTTTACGAGCCGACTTTGGCGCCGAGCAGCCAGACCGTCAACGACAAAGAAAAATGACAAAAAAGAAATAGGAAAAGAGAACCCCCGCTTTCTGACGACGCGCCAGATGGACCACACACGATGCTACAGAAAAGCACTTCGAGAGCGCGCGCTGTCTCCGCGCCTGACCACGTGCTATCCAGGTAAAAATAACCATTGGGTCCAATTGATTTCTGACAGTTCTCCGCACTACACGCCATAAGTCGGCACTTTAGAGCCCCTTCGTTCACCATCACATCACAAACAAAATCACGTCTCCAAATTCATTCGCATTCACATCACAAGGTTTTCCGACCTCCCAAAGTCTTGGCCATTCACATCCCGGCGTTCAACCGCGCCAAAACTTTATCCGCTTCACATCATGGCTTTCAAGCTCCGCCGAGAATTCATCCCCTTCACTTCACGGCGTTCAACCACGCCAATAATTCATCCCCATCACATCACCGCCACCTCCGCATTCACGGAGTCATTCACCATCACATCACCAATTCACGAAGTCATTCACCATCACCACGAATTCATCGAAATTCACCATCGTGAATTCATCGGAATTCACCATCACATCATGAATTCATCGGAATTCACCATCACATTATGAATTCATTCGAATTCACCATCACTTCACGAGTTCATCCGAATTCACCATCACTTCCGAAGTCATCCGAATTCACCATCACATCATGAATTCATCCTAATTCACAATCAGATCACGAATTCATCCGAATTTACCATCACATCATGAATTCATCCGAATTCACTATCACATCACGAATTCATCCGAATTCACCATCACATCACGATTTCATCCGAATTCACCATCACTTCACGAAATTATTCACCATCACGGTCAACACGAATTCACCGGAATTCACCATCACATCATGAATTCCGCATGATTCACGAAGTCATTCAGGTTCCTCCTGACTAAATTCGACTTCACGGCTGGTAGCCCTTCACGTAGTTTTTTGGAATAGGACTGTGGCGCATTTTTGTGTCAGCCACTTGAAACCAGGACCTGACTCCGTCATGGAAGTGGGGTATTTCGAGTGCGCGAAAAGCAAAGCACATTGATAGAGCGCCAACCCAGCCAATGCTGCGCTGCGATCGTGTCACGTGAATCTGCTCTGTGCGCCGCCGCGCGGAACCGGCAGGTCACGTGATATGGTCTCGGCACTGGATTAGGTGCGCCTGCTCGTGACGTCGGCTTCGGCTGCGTCTCTTTTGAAACGATATATGGCTGCGCCGTGTAGACGAAGCGGCGCCTGCTGCTACTAGTGCCCGCCGCCTTGGCGCCAGCTCGCTGCCCCCTCGTAGTCGTATGTGAGAGCAATGGAAACAACCAGCAAGCCAGCAACCACCTGCGTAACATGTTTTCCGCCTATTCTGAATTCATAACCGTATTCACTATCCCGTTGAGAATCAAGTTCACGGTATTACTTCCCATCACGAACTTATCAAGTTCCACGAGCCACTCGCATCACAAATTCATTGTGTTCACGAGCCATTCATCATCACATCACAAATTCATTGAGTCATACACAACACAATGAATTTTATTAAATTCACGAAGTCATTCACAATCGCAACACATCCAGAGTTCATTCAAATTCACGAAGTCATGCACCATCACATCACGACTTCATTCAACATCACATCACGAATTCATTCAAATTCACGAAGTAATTCACCATCACATCACGACTTCATTCACCATCACATCACGAATTTATTCAAATTCACGAAGTCGTTCACCATCACATCACGGCTTCATTCACCATCACATCACGAATTCGTTCAAATTCACGAAGTCACTCACCTTCACATCACGACTTCATTCAAATTCACGGAGTCATTCACCATCACATCACGAATTCATTCAAATTCACAAAGTAATTCACCATCACATCACGACTTCATTCACCATCGCATCACGAATTTATTCAAATTCACGAAGTCATTCACCATCACATCACGGCTTCATTCATCATCACATCACGAATTCATTCAAATTCACGAAGTCATTCACCATCACATCACGAATTCATTCAAATTCACGAAGTCGTTCACCATCACATCACGACTTCATTCACCATCACATCATGATTTTTTTCAATTTCAAGAATTCATTCAGAGCCATTCAGATTCACTCCGTGAATGTGAATGAAGGTGAATGAGCGAGTTCATGAATGAATTTGCCGAGCTATGCTCCACGCCAGATTGGTTGTGCTGGCTCGTGTCATTCCCTACGTTCCATCCCAATGGCGTAGAGGAGCAGGCGCATATTTGCCCCTGTTCGACTTTACAGCAAGGGGCCCGTGTTTCGCCATACGTTGGTAGTTTTTCTGCCATGGTGCCGTGCAATGTGAGCCCGTGCGCATTCGTTCGGGACAAATTATCCGATGCGGAGTCGCCTCGAGTTCGAACTATCTAACTTTTCCTCCCATAGAAATGTATGGGTGCTCGCCGGGACTTTTAAACAGGATCGAATTACACGAAAAGTCGAATTAATCGTGGTCGAACTAACGAAAGTTTACTGTACTGTGACAGGTCTGTAAAGGCCCGTTCACACTCTTGCAACTGAGTACGACCAAGAGAGACGAGACCGGTTTATAAGCCTATAACGACCTCTTAGAACCAGCTCCGCTGCAGCGCATCCGGTCCTAAGACGTCGCAAGAGGCTTAAAAAACGGTCTGGTCTCTCTCGGTCGTACTCGGTTGCAAGAGTGTGAACGGGCTTCAACGAAATTTGAAATATTCCCGTCGTGTTCAAAAATAGGTTGAATATGATCCACAATATCCGTAAATGACAATCGCACGTTTGTATTTTGAGCCTGGTGGCTGTATTTTTCGTTATAAACGGCAAACTCGGGCAAGCGCTCGGAAAAGGCCCAGCGGAGTGTGACGTAGGTCGTCTCGGGCAACGATTGGTCTCGGGACGAGCAAAGCTACGGCGAGGCCGACGTCGAGAGGATGGCCTAGTCGTTCCAGCCACCGAAGCGGCTGCTTTTGTACGAACTTTGAGTGACGAGTTAATCTTCTATAATCTTGTAGGGGGACAATAGCGACTTCTGCGACACACAAAAGGGATTCTCGGGAAGAGGGGAGTTCCTCCTTCCCCCTTCTCTCATCGTGGCCGGAGGCGAGACAACCTCCGTCACTAGCTGTCAAGGTTCCTAGACGGGCATTACAAACGAGGCGTTAGCGACATCCACCAGGTGCTCTTTGCTAATCGTTTCTTTCGTTTTAAAATTCCTTTTCGAGACTTTTTTAACAAGATATTGGTATGTTCCATGTGATACTGCTCCTTTGAACACATATAGACCAAAAAATGAGCGCCGAAATTTCGTTGAAGTATCCCTTTAAGCGTCATCAGAATTCTGGCATACCTTGAACACACTCTATTCCTTTCGATTGTTATTTTCTTAAATCGCCGCTTGTTTTTACATACCTGCTGTTGGACACAGGTTTGGGTCTGAAATATAGCGAAGTTAAACATTGTTCACTGCTCAAGAAAAATGCGCTAACTAAAGCAATTACACTTTTGCAATGTTAATCAAGGTACAGACTATTCGGTACAACCCGTAGAACAAAAGTGTTCCATGTTACTTTCCGGTGAAGAGACAAAATGCATGCGTGTTTTCCCATAAGAATGCATAGGAGCACCGCAAAAGTAAACTGGTTGCTGTCTCCTTCAATTTGCGTCACGGAAGGCGCATAAACACTAGCACCTGTTGAACCCTCTAGCGTATATTATAATAACTCTATGGCTCTGATTTGGTACGATCAGGGAAGGAAAAAGAACAAAACAAATGACGAGGGTCTGAAGTAACATCAATAGTACACCACGTGTAGTGGAAGGGGAAAGCGCTTACGCCGTCCGTTTCGGTGGACGGACGAAGCGCCGTGCGTGTCTTTGTCAAGATGCCGAAAGTCAATAAAAAAACCAACACCTCCCAGAACGCACAACTATCGGGTGGGTCTGTCACAAAGCTGCCCCCCGGCATCTTGCTTTTTCTCACTTTTCCTCATTCTTTTGCTTTCTACGGCGCTCCCGGTGGTCGTTTAGTTTCTGAAAGGATACACATTTATTATTATTTACATGCAGATTCGTTAAGGTGTGCCCAGCAGGTTGACCCAACATGTCGTTAGGTGCTACGCTGCTCCTTTGTGCCTGTCTTTTACTTGTTATTTTTCGTGTTACATGGGCTCATTACGACCGCTGCTTTGGTCCTCGCCATGGACTTGCTACAACTCTTGCACTGCACGCCAACCATGTCCGTGCTGTGTATGGGACCACTTCGCTTCCCTTAACCTGGCCGCCCGTCGCTAAGCCTTTTGACCAGCATGGCACCCGCCGTGCTAGCTCTGCCTCCTGGTTTCTCCTGCTTGTGCTCTTCGGTGATGTCAGCCCGAATCCTGGACAACCCACGCGACCTGTATATCCCCGCTGTGAGCACGCTGTGTATGACCACGTTGCTGTGCTTCTGTGTGGCGGCTGTGATCGCTGGCTGCACCAGTCGTGTGAGAGGGTCTCCCTCGGCACGTATCGCCACCTCTCCGTGTCATCCTTGCCCTGGATTTGCGCACCGTGCTAACTCCCAACATCTCATGACTCGCTTTTCTCCAAAGATTGTCCGTCCCGTGCAGCCCCACCGGCAAGTCACCCACCCCCGGCCCCTCCTAACTCCACTGTGCTCCAGCGCTCGGTTCCTAGCAGTCCTATGATCTGGATCTCGAACGCACGATCCATCCAGAACAAGATACCCGAACTCCAGACAACGATGGCATCAATGCCTAACACGATCTTCACCCTCTGCGAGACTTGGCTGGATGCATCAATGCATATGATGGGCAACTCGATGCGCATCCGCAGGGATCACACCACCTCCCGTATTGGTGGTATGCTCGTCTCGATCGGTACCAAGCGCGCTGTGGTGCCGCTGGCGCGAAGAGTTTGGAATGAAAAGCCTGGAATCGCTTTTCATCGAGGTCACCATCAAGTACCAGAGATTACCTAGCTGGTCTGCACCTACTGCCCATCTGGCCAGCGTGCCGAGTCCTACAGCCCCCTCCACTCGTCGATTGAACATGTTATGTCCTTGCAAGGCACTTTCCGCAACGTTTACATTCTTGGAGACTAACGCCCAGATCGATTGGATTGACCCCCTCACCCCAGTCCCACAAGACCCTGCATCAGACTTTCCTTGAGACTATGGAGTCGTCTGGCTTTACTCAACTCTGCACCGAACCTACCTGTACCTCCCCGGCTGGTGGTACTTCCTACCTCGACCTCTGCTTCACGTTGGACCCCACACTCGTCCGGAAGTTTGTCTTTCCACTGTGCCATTCACCTGACCACGTCCGCATCTATCCCGACTTGCGGCCCCCATGCCAGGCTTGTTCATTCCTATAGGAATTTGATTCTGGTCATCAACAGCGACTTGTTACTATCACCCCGTCGGATTTGTGCTATCTGAACCAAACATCAACGACATGCATGACCTCTTCACCGCTCTAATGTGCTCCCTGGCGTCCGACACTGTTCCGGTTAAATGCTTCCGTCACAAGCACCACGCTCCGTGGATTACACGCGACATCATTGCCCTGTGTAGGTCCAAGGACAAGCTGTTTTGCCGTGCCCATAAGAGCCACTTCTAAGATGACATCCTAGCTGCTAAGCAAATGCAACGGGAGGTCAAGCAGCAGATTCGCATGGCCCATCAGTGCTTCAATGAGGACAATGCCACCAGAGCGGTTAAGGAGCCAAAGCTTTTCAATTCCCAACAAAAGCAGTCCAAGTGTCCTTCTTTTCTCTTCAGTGGTGATGCAGTCTCTTCTCCGCCTCTCCTTGCAGAATCATTTAGCTGTCATCTCTCTTCGGTGTGGACAGCTACTCCTGACCCATCCTGTACCGCGTCCTCAGACCTGCAGATGAGGATGTTTTGCCCACGGTACCGCTCTCACACAGGCTGCCCACCCTGAAAATAACCGTTGACGATGTTCTAGAGGCTGTCTCCCTCATCAATGCATCCCAAAGTCCTGGTCGCGATGGCATCCATCCTTTAATCTTCAAATCTTCTTTTTCTTCCATGGCCCACTTCTGTTCTATGTCCCAAAAAATTCTGGACTCTGGCATGACACCCAATGCGTGGAAGATTGCCTACATCACACCTGTTCACAAGGGTCACGGAGACCGCGCAGACCTGTTGTCACACCTGTCGCACCTTTGAGCGCATCCTGAACACAAAGCTCCATGCCCATCTTGAAGAGCATGAACTGTTGTCCCCGGCCCAGCATGGTTTTCGCCACAACTGCAGTTGTGAGACTGCTCTCGGGGCCCTGGTTCATACAGTCAGTGCCCACCTCGATCGGCGTATCCCAAGCGAACTTGTACAGCTTGACTTGTCACGCACTGCTTTTGACCGCCGGCCTCGCACCGCTCCACTTGGTAGCATTGAGCTCAAGGGCATCTCAGGTGTCCTGCTTTCCTGGCACAACTCTTTTTACGATATATATTGACAGTATAACCCGGAGTCACGGCTGTGTCTCGCTTCTGTATGCTGAACCTGACCTTACTCCAGCCATTCTCAACCCCGCTGACTATGTCTCCCTTCAAGCCGACCTTGACATGTGTCACCGATGGACCAAGCGGCACAACTTTCCCGTCAACGCTGACAAGTCCTGTGCAATGACTTTTACTGGACTGTGCCGTCCCCCAGGAGCGCCTGCACTCACTCTTGGGGACAGGGTAATTTAGCGTGTGTCCTCCGTGACTGTACTCCGTGTCGCGTTAGATGCACCTGTCTTTGCAACCTACGTTCACCGAACAGTAGCCAAGTCCTGCCGCATGCTTGTATCTGTTGCTTGCACCACCAACAGCATTTCGGCAGCTCTACACTGCCCTTGTATTACCCTGCCTAGAGTACTACTCTACCATCTGGCAGCCCCACTCCGCTGCTCTCCGGGCTTGTCTCAGCAGCATGCAGCGGTGTGCTGCCTACACATATTACAGCTGCTGCACGCCTTCTGCTTTACACCATTTTATATACACAGGCTACAACAGATGGCTTGCTGCGGTTTTCCTCATGGCAGCCCCTTGCATCGAGGGTGCAAGCAGCCACAATCCGTCTGCTTTGTCGACTCCCGGCTGCTGGTCACCAAGAAGTAGTGGATGCTTCCCGCCTCAACAACCGCACAGCCCGCCTCCAGCCCGATCCTCACCCGAACAGCAAGGCATAGTTCTTCATGGCTGCCTTGTGCTGTAGCTCTCTGGTGACAAGTGCCCCCTGAACTCCCACAAACATTTCCCCCTGATTTCCACGACCTTGGACCTATCCTGAAGGCTGTGCAGCACGTGATGGATTTTGATATTACCCCTCCCCCTTTTTTGTTGTTGCTGTGTATTTTGCTGCTTTTTTTTTTTTAAACTTAGTTTTTCACTTGTGTGTGCAATAATGGGCCCCAGGTTGGGACCGCAAGCATCCGAGTATGAGCATCACTGTCTTTTGCGACCCTGTGCGCCTGCATCAGCCCGTCCAAAGTATGAATACAGCATTATTAATTATTATTATTAAAAGTGTCTTTCGTTGGAGATCTTCTGGGCAGATGCCGAAAGCTATTGTCTGAATAAAATAATTCAGCGGTGTGAAACATCCACTTGTTTGTTTGTTAATTCATTTATTTGGGATTGGGTTTCACTGCCTGCGTTAGGACCTCTTTGGTAAGCTGCGCGTACATGCGTGCAGACGTATTGTGTTGCTTTGGCTTTCAGCCATTTAAGGCGCGTTAACTCTAAAAATGCCCACCTTCCACAGTCGATGCATTTGGCCAACCCACCGTCATCTCTGGCCTTGTCATTCCCGTCATGGTTGAAGCAGGGTCTTCAAAGTAGAGGGTTTTCGCAAAGCGTCCCGTCGAAAGTGAGGCCGATATTCATTTCCTCGGCGGGCTGCAGCTCCACGCAACGCGCGTCTGTTGTCCGCTGTTATCGTTTCGTTTTACAGGATACTCCTGCTTGCACTGTTTCTACGGTTGACACCGTGATCGCTGGCTCCCCGGGCTCGAGAACTGCCTTAGTTTCTGTTTTTAAATATAATAATATTTATAAAAACACACATATTAACCCAAATGTCCCAAACACACGCAGCGGTTCACGCCGGTTCGCGGCAAACTCTTTAGTTAGTTAGTTGGCGGTAGCTAACCCCTTTTGAGACGGGGTTCAACCGTTCAACAAAGGTTCAGATTGCCGACACAGGTAAAACTTTTAGTTTCTTGTTTTGTTCTAGCTTTTCCCACTTTCGGGACAATCGCACGCAGTCTTTCCCACTCCACGAGAATGCCCTTTGTCGAATCCCAGCATTTTGGGAATCCTCCCTTCGCTATACTTCGTTTCAGCTTCGGTCCGAGCGCGGCCGATGTTATGAACCAAAGGGCCAATCAAGCAGCGTAAAAAGCGCAACGTCATGGCGTGCTCTCTGCGCTTGACTAGCCGGCGGAGAAGTATGCACGTAGGACCGGCTAGCTTTATCAACTGCAGAGAGCACGCTATGACGTTGCGCTTTTTACGCTGTTTGATTGGCTCTTCGGCTCATAACATCGGCCGCGCTCGGACCGAAGATGAAACGAAGTATAGTCGCCCAGGGCGGCCGCCCAGAGCGTTAGGCGACTCCGGGACCAGAGGGCGCGAACTGCCGCCCAATTCAAGAGCTTTAGCTTCAGCCATGCTCCTTGATCCATCGCTCGTTTAGCATTCTTTTCAGCATCATATGTACGGTGTTTACCAACGTTGTGTTTACCGCGTGAAAGTGAAGGCGGTGAAGGCGTTGATTTCACATTCAAGGAGTTCGCTACTCAACAAACAGGTACTGTTCCCAAGACTCAATCGTTAGGTGCGAAGTGATAGCTTTGAAATAAACTTCACAAGGCCCTGGTCACGGCCGTAGCTTTATGTGAGACTGCTTCAACGTCGACTTTTTGCGCACGACTGCATACTTGGGTAGTAATTCAATTACAGTAATTTAATTACTGTAATTTAATTACTTTTCTTGGTAATTTGTAATTGTAATTAATTACTTTCGGCTAAAAGGAATTGTAATTGTAATTTAATTACTTTCTAGCGTCAGTAATTGCAATGGCGCCGACAGAACCTCTCTGAAAGCCTCAGCGCCCGCACAAGCGGCCTAGCTCTCGGTGAAACACCCACAGAAAGACACGCACTCACACACACGCACAACATAAATAGCGTCGCATTGTTTGTTGTTTTGTTGCTTACACTGCGGGCTGAGAGAGAATTCTCTTTCGAGCCTACCTCAACGGCGCCGTGTAGCGCCGTCTGCGGTGCGAGCAGAAAACAATAGCGTAAGCATGCCAAAATATTGAAAGATAAAAAAATTTAGCTTTAGCTTTCAGCTGAGGTTGGGAATTTTAATTGTTTATGAAGTTATCTGTCTTTCTTTTTTGCCAGATTTTTAAGTCCCTCTTCCAGTACTGTCGCATATTTTGTTGGTTTTACTTCGGATATTATTTGCATAAGCATTTGGGAGACTGACCTTACACCTGTAAATATTGACACCAATGATTCGGGAGCCCCGATTTGGTTCTTATATATTTCTGAGCCATTATAATTTCAACTCAATGTAAATAATTTACAATACCATGTTGTACGTATGTGAATGCGGTCGCATTAGGGCGTGCGGATTTTTGTTTTATATTAACACTTGTAAAATATTAATATATGACTAATTGTCGCATTTCTATTTGCCTAACAAAAGTCTGACAACCCAATTGTTTTTAGCAATCTGGCGTCTTCCAGCATATGAACTAATTTATTATTATTTATTAAAAATATAAGAGCGTAGTACTTCACTGCCCCAAACTGTCAATTTCTATCATAAATTAAACAAAATTTATAAAAGGAAAGTAAAATATGTGATATTTAGGCAGCGGTGCTTAAGCCTTCTCAAACATTAGGGCAAGGAATGAACAAATATGTTGCATTCTATACAACTCGTTTAAAATTACATGGCCCCAGTCGAGTCGCTCTCAGACACAGGTAATTGTAAAGTAATTGCATTACTTTTTAAAAGTAATTTGTAATTGTAATTAATTACTTTTTATGTAGTAGTAATTGTAATTGTAGTTAAACTACTTTTAAAGCCAAGTAATTGTAATTGTAATTAAATTACATTTTGGAAGTAATTTACCCATGTATGCGCACGAGTAGCGTCATCTGAAGCCATAGGCAGCCGGCAATGGCCAGGCGGCGCCACGAGAGTACTGCATTCAGCGCCACAAGCGGAGGCGTCTCTGTAAATGGGGTGGCCAATCTGCCGGTCGGGCCGTTGCGGTTGGCGGCGACCCCGATTTCAGCAGTCCCCGTGTGTACCTGCGTCCCATGTCCGTGGTTCTTTTCTGCGGTTTTTTAAGACCATCGGGAGCCTTAAAGGGATCATACAACAAAATTTCAGTGCTCATTTTTTGGTCTATATGTGTTCAAAAGAGCAGTATTACATGGAACATACCAATATCTTGTTAAAAAAGTCTCGAAAAGGAATTTTAAAACAAATTAAACGATTAGCAAAGAGCACCTGGTGGATGTCGCTAACGCCTCGTTTGTAATGCTCGTCTAGGAACCTTGACAGCTAGTGACGGAGGTTGTCTCGCCTCCGGCCACGACGAGAGAAGGGGGGAAGGAGGAACTCCCCTCTTCCCGAGAATCCCTTTTGTGTGTCGCAGAAGTCGCTATTGTCCCCCTACAAGATTATAGAAGATTAACCCGTCACTCAAAATTCGTACAAAAGCAGCCGCTTCGGTGGCTGGAACGACTAGGCTATCCTCTCGGCATCAGCCTCGCCGTAGCTTTGCTCGTCTCGAGACGACCTACGTCACGATTGCGTTGGATGTCACGTGCTCTAAGCTGGGCCTTCTCCGAGCGCTTGCCAGAGTGGGCCGTTTATAACGAAAAATACAGCCACCAGGATCAAAATACAAACGTGCGATTGTCATTTACGGATATTGTGGATCATATTCAACCTATTTTTGAACACGACGGGAATATTTCAAATTTCGTTGAAGTATCCCTTTAATAGGTCCAAGTGTTGAGAGAATATTCTAGAGTCATTTGGACACCAGTTTGAGTTGTCTTCACTACTTGTGGCCCCCGATCGGTCTGTGCTTCGCTCGTCTCCCAGGAAGTGATACAACACAACAAGAAAGCAGCGAATGGGTTTTTGGTACATCCCGGTTGCCCGTCTTCGAGAGCCGGCAGTCCGGATCCGCCTACCCTAGTTGTCGCCCGTCGTTCAGAGCTCACAGTCGGAGCCCGTGTCCAGGCCTGCGGATCGTCCCTCCCACGCCAGTGCTGCGTAGGCTAGCTGTTCCGGGCTATCACAGCCAGAGTCTCGCTGTGCAACCACTCCGGGATCGTCATAGACTATAATAGGCCAGTATGGTCAGGGTTCGCCGCTTCCGCCGGTCCTGATCCGTACCTCACTGGTGGAATTCTCCGAGGTTCGCCATGGGCCAGACCAGCCAGAACGGATCTATCGTTCCGGCCCCAGCCTCGTGCAGCACGCTCTTCCTCTTTCCTCGCCGGCTGGCCCCCGCTCGCGCCTCGCTCGGCCGTCCTCTCCTCCCGACGCCCACACACACTAGAATAAAATTCGGGTAATTAGAACCAAACTCTGCATCCTACAGAACCGTATGTACATTGCAAAGCCTGGTGTAAAAAGGCGACAGGCAACAAAGTGTACGTGCAAGAAGGATATTTACTCTTCGCACGAGCTTTTTCTAAAGAAAAACTTTAACATCCTGCTTTCTGCACGCCGTCACATTTGTTACCAGACTCAGCATTAAATTTGGTTGCTGAAACAAACAAAACTTTGTGCTACGAAAATCTACTATTTGAAAACTCGCAGTTTGGAAGGTTTGGTTGTGACCACGCATGCCGAACGGCATTAGGAGTGCCGGAACGGGCCGACGGGCCTTTCGCTTGAAGACCTGATTGCCCGATTCTCGAAGTCACAGCGAAGCAACAATTGACCCGATGGTTCCTATCGTATTTCCCTATGCGGCTGTCAAAGTGACTCGTAATACAACTTGTATAAACATGCTATTTTGCCGAGTAGTCTGCAAAACGAGCTCGTCCGACCACTTTCCAAGCCTGCAAATATATTTTCGTTCACTTCCCCCCCCAACAGTTTCTGTAAAATTCACTTACTTGATGCGTCGCACTGCAGAATCCACTTCTGTTGCCGTGTCGCTTCCCAAGATCTCGAAGGGAAACGGTGAAGTTTGACGCTTGAGTCATCTTCACGACTGTGGCCGTCTTTCACGCAGCAGCAGCAACATTTTTGGGAGAACTCTAGGAGTAGGCGGGATGTTACAGGAACCCGGTGAGGTCATAGAGACGTGAAGTTGGGACTTGATTTTACGAAAAACGGTTCCAAAAAAAGCTCACGCCGATCCGAAATGCAACGTTCACACGTGGTTTCTGGATGCGTCCGCCCGCAGCCCCCGCGACCCACGCAGGCCTGGCCTACCCAGTTTCTTTATTTTGCAGCCGCTAGATGGCACAACGTGTAGCGCCAAACTGCATTGCAGGTTGCCTATAAAAACATTAAAAAGGTGAAGGAAGTAGATCCGGCAGCGGCCCGTTCACACTCTTCCAACCGAGTACGATCGAGAGAGACGAGACTTGTTAAAACCTTTTAAAAATTCTGGTGGTGGTTAAACGTTTTTTTTATTGATGTAAGGGTTATGTCAAGGCCTCTTGATAAATATCATCTAGCCTTGATGGGGATAGGGAAATGGGTGATGAGGGTAGGGGAACGAGAGGTGGTTAAATGATTTGAGAAAGGCCCGCCGAGTTACGTAGCCCAACAGAGAGGTTAATATTTGTTTCCTATTGAGGTTGTCACTGGCTGGTCTTGTCCATTCTCTCTAGTTTGTGGGTCTGGCTTCTGCGAGCAGTTCGTATATGGCAGCTGGTCTTTGCTTGCTGATGGCCAGACAGTCCCATATAAGGTGCTGGCAGGTAGCAGGTACGCTGCAAGTTTTACAGAGCAGGGTCTCGGCCGGGATCGTTCGGTGAAGTCGGCTTATAAAATCGAGCACGCCATACTGGGGTCAGGGTTGCGCATGTCTGGAGCCTTCGGATGCATACTCTCTCCCACCTGGTGAAACCTGGTGGGATGGGGCAGTCGTCCATGGGGAGCAGGGATGCCAGTGGTTGTTTCCTGGCTATCCGCTCCATCTCTTCCTGTTCCTCTGGGTCCGGTGCCACGGGTTTCTCTTTGACCGAAAAGTAGGCGAGTCCTTGTGAGGGTACGTTGTCTTGTAGTCTAGCCCTCGCGGCCTCGTTTGCCTCTTCGTTTCCTGGAATTTCTATGTGTCCCGGAATCCATGACAGTTCGAGCCGGCTTCCTTTAAGATGTAGTGTTTTTGCTAAATTCTTGATTTTTTTGTGTAATATTGTTCTTGGTGCCTATGTGAAGACATGGTGAGCAGTTCTGCTGTTTTTGTTCTGGGTGTCATTGGTGCGAGCCTACTCTCTTTTTTGGAGGAGCTCTCTGCTAACCAGGCTACAGCCATTCTCCCGTCATTGTCTCTAGCTGCGTCCGTATATAGGATTGCGACGTTTTCTTGTTCCCTAAGTCTTCCGAGGTCTTCGAGGTGTTTTTTTGCTGCAGCTGCGCGACGTTTCCTGTGTCCTTCACCTTGATTCTTAGGATGAGAGAACACGCTGGCGCCTGGAACTGCATTCCACAAGAGCGAAGGTTTTGCGGTATTTCCCAGGTCAAATGTGCGTAATACGTATAAGAAAGGCTCGTTTATAATTTTGACAAAAGTTTTTCGAGCCAAGAAAGAAAGGATAATGCGCGAGAGAAATAGAAAATATGCCGGACCGCCAAGTTTCAGTCAGTCAGTCAGTCAGTCAGATGGACCAAAACCCTTTTAAAACAGGGCGGGCGCTCCTAGGAGGAGTGCCTCTGGTACCGTAAATAAAATAAAATAGTCACTTCTGATGTGCACTGTTGGGGTTGTTCAGGCGTTCCGCTCTAGGCAAGGGGTTTCGCGGTGCGGCAAAGTTGCTTCCACGCCACCAGGCGGCGTTTTGTTGCCTCCGTCGAATGATTCGAGCCGTGCGGTTTTTACGGTCATTGTCATCACCGCCGCCCTCCTCGGCCTCATCTCCGTAGCCAAGGGCCTGTTCTACACTGCGCTGCAACGCGCTTTGCCCTTGCTGGTCGATGCTACTGCATTGTTTCAAGATGTGCTCGACAGTCTCCTCGTCGCCGCCACAGAGCCCGCAGTTTGTGTCCTCTCCATAGAGCTCAAATTTGCGTCTCTGGGTCAGTAGGGAGCCCATTCGAGCCTGGAACAGCAGCGCGCTGGCTCGGTCTTCCCGCTAGTGTGGATAGGGCGCTGGTTCCTTCTTGTGTTTCCTGTACAGTTGGAGGCTCTGTTTCCTCTGCATTGTCCTTCTCCAGTCCTCTATTCCGGTTCGTGCCACCTCTGTCCGTATTGTCCTCGCCCACTCCCGTTCCGTCGTCGCCAGATGCCTTGTTGTGCCCCCACTGTACTTAGAATCTACGGTCTTTATTCTCTTCATCCAGCCTGTCTTGGACCCCTGATATCGGATGTGGTAGTACATCCTTCTGGCGTAGCTCTCTTGGGGAAGGAACTTTAGTCTGCCCGTGTATGAGAGCTTCGACCTGGCCTCTCGTATCGGGTGGGTGGACCATCCCATTTCCCCGGTTACCGCTGCGTTTGCTGTGCAGCTGCTCCCCCCAGCAGCCATCTCCCCAGTTCGTATTGATGTCGATCCAGACACTTTACCACTGTCTCACTGTATGTAAGTGCATCATTCGCGTAAGTCACTACTGGGACTGCAAGGGATTTCCATAGTACTCTCCCAACCGAGTACTTATTGTATGAGTGCCTGGCGAGATGCCACACCACCGCCTTCAGTTTGTTTGACTTTTTAATTATGTTTTCTTCCTGTTCGGTCAGGTACTTCTTGCTGTGCGTTATTGTTTCACCAAGGTATTTGTAGGCTGTTGTTTTCTGTACCGTTTGATTTTGTAGGTAAAAGGTGGTGTCCCAATTCACGTTGAAGCCCATCCACTGCATTTTTTCTACATTAAATTTAAGGTTGTCCCTCGCTGCCACCCTTGTGCAGATGTCCATCATGTGCTGCATATCAGCTGAGAACTCTGCGATGAGCACCACATCGTCCGCGAAGGCAAGGCATGGGATGCGCGTGTATTCTTCATCTCCGTCCTTGGTCGTAGTGCTCAAGCGCAACCCTGCCCCTTCCTCTTCCAGATGTTTGAGAAGGTGGTTTTTGTACACATTAAACAGTGTTGGCGATAGGGGACACTCCTGTCTCAGTCCAATATTTATTGGTATTGGTTTTGATTTGTAGTTTTCCAACGTGTACCAGGCCTCGCAACCCTTGTACAAGCTCTTCAGGAGTTCGACACTTTCCTCCTCGAGTCCGCTCTTTTCCATCTTATCCCATAATTTTTGATGTGGTACTGCATCATGTGCTTTCTCTAGGTCTAGGAATGCCAGGAACAACTGGGAGTTTTGGATGTTTTTCATTTCTATGGCTTGGGTTAATGTAAATAGGTTATCACTTGTTCTCCTGTTTTGCCGAAAGCCATTTTGAGCTTCTACGAAAAAGTTGTTTTTATCATACAAGATCTGTAGCCTGTGGTTTATTATGCTTGCAAATAATTTGCAGACATTGCTGATTATTGCGATTGGTCGATAGGCATCGAGGTCTTTTGGGTCCGCTTGTTTCCCTTTATATAGGAGCTTTGCTCTTGCCTGTTTCCACACTTTCGGTATTTCTTTTGACACCTAGATGCCATTAAAACATGCTCTGAGGTTGTCTACCGCCTCTTTTTTAAGTGCCTTCAGGAACTCGTTTGGAATATCGTCCATACCGGTTGCCTTCCTGTTTTTCGGTCCTTTTATTTGCCTCTTCATTTCCCCCGTGGTTATGGGTTCTAGTATGGAATGCTTCTGTATTTTGCGTTTTCCCAAAGTTTCTTTTTGACTGTATGTCTCTTCCGGGGATTGCTTCAGTTCTTGTTGTTGCTGTAAGAAGTACTCAGTCATCCATTCTTCTATTTCACATTTTTCTTTCAGGTCTTTGCCCCCTCTTTGCAGCATAGGTGTATGTTCTTTCTTTTTCTCTGCGTGCATTCGTAGTAATTTGTCTCCAGAATTTCTCGTTTGATTTTTTCCCCTCTTTCAGTATGTCTTCCTCCGTCTTTCTGCGGAACTGTTCAATTTTTGTGGCCACTAGTGCCTTCACTCGCACTTTTTGTTCTTCAAAACATTCCCACAGGTAGTCCACTTGTGCTTTGGGGTAGCCTTTTCGTTTTGCCCACCTGTGCTGCCTGTTGATCTCTCGTCTCTTCCCAATTTCCTCCTTTACCTCCCTGTCGAACCATGGCCTTCGGTTTTGTTTCCCTTTTCTGGTTTTTCCCACTTGTTCTTTGGCAGTTTGGGTAATTAGGCTCATTAGTTCTTCATATGGGTTTTCTTTTGTAATTTTTTTTCTCCAGTTCTGATGCAAATTTTTCTATTTTATCTTCTGCTCCTAGCTTCCAGTGGTTTTCCTGGATGGTTGTTTTTGCTTTTTTTTTCTGTCTTTGGTTGTTGGTGTTCAGTTTTAGCAGTCTTCCGTTATGGTCGCTTGCACAGTTGCTCTCGTCTATGTGCATAGCGTCTATCTTGATGTTTTCTTTGCCCGCTTCGTCGTTTATGAGGATATAGTCAATTGCTGATTTTTGGTTGTTGCGGCTCCATGTAGTTTTTCCCTCGCATTGTGGCTCCAGGTTAACTGTAGTTAAGCTGTGTTTTTTTACTAGTTTCCTGAGTTCTGCTGTTTTGCTTTCCCTACCATCCAGTTCTAATATGTGGCAGTTAAAGTCACCCACAATCATTATCGGTTCACTTTGAAAGGTTGAGCCAATGTCTTTTGAGATGCAGTTGTAAATTGATTTGTTCCATGCCAGATCTTCATTTGCAGTTGCCATGTAGGTTGTACAGATATTTAGTTTTCGATTTCCCTTTAAGTTTACCGTTATCCATGTGTGTCCTTTGCATTTCATTTCCTCATGTCCTTCGCTGTATTCAACCTTTTCCTGTTAGACCACGAAGCCCACTCCTCCTCCTTTTTTCTCTCCGAGCATTCTGTTGCAACCCAGCCATTTCCACTGCTACCCAATAGATGTCGCCAGTGTGTCCTCTCGTTGTAAGAGGTTAGGTTTGCTTTAGAATAAATGAATTGCAACTACCTAATTTTGATTGGAACGTATATTTTTTATATCCGTAAGAACATTAAGAAATGTTTGTTAGCCCTTCAAAAATTATGTTTTTTGCGATTTTGATATATTTTAAAACAGGATAGGTCTAGCACACAGTATTTTTGTTATGCATTATACTCGGTGGTTTAAGATAAGCAAATTTGTTTATTTTACTATGCTCTTTTAAGTTTGATGCCATACCCCCCATGTGTGGAAGAACATTTTTTTCCTGCATGTTCAGAGCATACAAAACATGAGGAACAAGCTATATTAAAACTAACACGAGATCTATATAAAGGAGATCACGCATTATCAGCCGTGAAAGTTTAATTTAATTTTATTAAATTAAAAAAAAATAGTTTTTCCTGCTGCAAAACTACACTTTTTGTAGAAAGAGGAACATGACAGCTTTTCTAAATGGGTGGCTCCGAGGGTTCCGCAGTTCAACGAATCTACAAAACAAATTTAGCATTAATGTAGGGACACCGAATGGGTTCTTGCCATATAGTTTTCTCAGATTTTGTATTGTGCGAGTCTTAACTCCTTTAACTGTTGGTATTTTTACCGTACTGGCAATGCAAAAAGGAACAGGTTGTTTTGAGATACCTTCAAACTCTAGGTCGCATATAGGCTACCACCCATTACTAGGCACGCAGAAATTTCATTTCCTTATCCATTCGTCATTGTTATCTTGAAATGGTCAAATGCTTGGTGTGTCTTGTGTGTTACTTTTACAGCTGTCTGACTAGTAAAATACCGGGCGAGCGCCCACTCAAGCTTTGGAGATAATCGCAAAAAAATGGGGGATGGGCGCTTGTCCCGTCATCAATTTTATATATAATGGTACTGTGCATATTTTCTCAGGTCTTACAAATTTGGTAATGGGCGCTTAGTGTGGAATGGGCGGATGTGCGGTATTCTACGGTAGCTTGATGTGCTTGGAGGGTGTGCTGACTTTGTTCTTAATTACTGTCATTGCTCATTGCATTTGGATCCTAGAATCTCAAGTGGTCCTGTGCGTCCCTCTCGATCTTACAAGACTCCTCACAAACCTGACCTTGGGCAGCGATTCGAATGGAACCAATTCAGTCCTCAAGTCGCGGTGAGTTTTTTTTTTGTTTCCACCTTTTTTATTAACAGAGGACAGTGACGGTGTCTAGACGACAGGTAGTCATACTCTAGAGCAGTGCTTTTTGTATTGCTGTCCACAGACTCCTAGATGTCCGCACCGATTCAGAGATCCCCCACCAGAGGGAGCTAAGAGCGCAGATGAAAATGTGCAGGGTAATTGGATTTTTCTTCGAGGAGAGGGAGGCAAGCAGCGAAATTGAATTTGAGGAGAGGTTCATGGCAGCCGTAAATTGACTTTGGACATGCTAAATGTCAGGCTCCTATTGGTGGCGTGTGTGAAGTACAGGGGGCACTTCTCTAGCTATCATCATCATTGTTTGTGACGCCATGGGTAGGACAGACTGGGACAGACCGCGTAATTCTTGGATTCTTCGGCTCATCAGCTCGCTTTATGTGCATTTTGATTAATGCGCGACAAACCCTCTTTCATGCATTGCATTTATTTGATATAGTGATATTTGCAGTAGGACATTTTACCAAAGCTTGAAACCATCACATGCGTTGTCATGCTTACAAACAGTTTTTCGCTGGGTTGTTGAAGTGCTCAAATGGTGGTGTGCTGTTATCTACCTCAGTACAAAAAGCAGGATGATGAAAATGGAGTATCCAGCGATTTTCTTTACCCCATTACAACGTCTACCACAGTGAATAGGCTGTATTTTATATTTAAAATACCAGGTTTTTGAGGCATTTATATTTTGTTGGAACGACAAGATTTATAGAAAAGTTACCTTTTATCGAGCAGGTATTCGCGCAACTATATATCTTTCTACAAGACACCCATTAACGTCATGCCGCATAGTTCTTATGGCCGCCGCTCGCGGCTGCAGGTCGGAGAATATTCTTATTTTTGTCTCGCGATTACGCAGCGGAATCGCAACATTTCAAAGGAAGGAGGACTACTTTGGGCCCTTACCCGTTGTGATAACAAGTTAAAATGACACCGCCCCGCCAACATGCTGGGGTTTTTAATAGAACAATTCACTGCAAAATTACGCAAGCTTTGCATGTCTCAAAAAAAGATATATTCTTCATGAGGCAGTTTTTGCTTTCCTCATGATAATATTAGCAGGAATCTCAGAAAATACTTGTGATATTGGTGATATTTTGTAAAGGAGAGAGTTGGTAGAGGTATTGCTTTTCTATAAATGTCACTGGGCTGTGGGGGTGATTGCTGGGACGAGCTTCAAGGGATCGGGTCCGAAATACTAAAAACACACAACAGCTTTCTCTTAAGGCCCGTTCACACTCTTGCGACCTCTTAAAACTGGGTTCCTTGAAACCTCTTACGACGAGAGGACACACTGGCGCCATCTGTTGGGTAGCAGTGTAAACTTGGCGGTCCGACATATTTTCTATTTCTCTCGCGCATTATCTTTTCTCTCGGCTCAAAAACTTTTGTCAACGTTATAAACGAGCCTTTCTTGTAGGTTTACGCACGTTTGACCTCGGAAATACCGCAAAACCTTCGTTCTTGTGAAATGCAGTTCCAGGATCACCCCATAGATGGCGCCAGCGTGCCAGTGTGTTCTCTTGTATTAAGAAATTTTAAGAGGTTTTAAAAAGTCTCGTCTCTCTCAGTCGTACTCGGTTGCAAGAGTGTGAACGCGCCTTTAGCCCCGTTCAGGGAGTCGCCAATTTTCTGTTGGCATCGCCCCAACTCCAGACCCACTGGGGTACAGGGTTGAGACCTTGTGCCAGAGCCACAAGAAAGGGAGTCCCAATTTTCCTTCTGTACCCAGTTGTGCTACTTAGTTGTTCTTCAATCGGTTTTCCCTAGATAATTTTCACCAGTGCTCGAGCCTCTTCTCTGTTGCATCCACTTTACTGTAATCAAAACAGTCATTTTCTCCAGCAAACCTCAGGGCCCCTGGTGCATCTGTCACCCATCTGGGAAGGGCAGCACTAAACTCCTTACATGTTAGAATCACATGTTCAGTTGTTTCCCTGCTATTTACATATGGGGCATATTTTATATATATCTTCAAATTTAGCCATGTATGTGTTTTGCTCCCCTTGTCTGTTTCTTAAAGGACACAAGCAAGGAAAAAAAAATTTGTTTAAACAGCTTAGATGGAAAAAGATATCATAAAACGATTTTACAACGAAGAAAAAACATTTTTAGAGCTATATTTACGGCGCTATACGAATTTGTAGTTGGCGCCGGCGGGAGCCGCAGAAAAGTGGCCCTTATTTATCACGTGACGGGCCCATATTTGTCACGTGGGGCTTGCACTCTTTCGGAAGCTTCCTATGGCCTCTAAAGGTAACTTATTCATCTTTGTTTGAAGTATAACAAAAAACTAAGATTAATAAGTAACTTTTAGAGCCCAAAGGAAACTCCTGAAAAGCGCAAGCAGACGTGATAGACCTGTGCGCCGGTCAGATGACGGCGGCGGGCGGCGCCCCGAACCAAACAAACTTGTGCGGCGGCGGCGACGACGGCGACGTGGAGAAACGCGTTGAAGCGGCGTTCGCACAACGCTCAGCGTGCGGCGTGCTTGGCTTTACGGCGCCGGCGACGCAGGGTGGCGGCGCGCGGGCCTACCACGTGACCAGCGGCGGCTCCAGTGGGTGCCAACTACAAATTCGTATAGCGCCGTAAATATATCTCTAAAAATTTTTTTTCTTCGTTGTAAAATCGTTTTATGATATCCTTTTTCATCTAAGCTGTTTAAAAAAATGTTTTTTTTCTTTGCATGTGTCCTTTAAGACTCTTGTCCTGAGCTGAGCCAGCTAAGTGCTCCCTCTGGGATTATCGCCTCACCAAGATCTGCCCACCATTACCGGACTGATTTTCAACCAAAATGTGGCTGCCCTTAAATGTGCATAGACAGAAGAGGCAAGAGAAGCTAGAAAAGTGGCCACAGAGACAAACCTGAAGAACATTTAAACACAACGAAAGAAGGAAATGTTAAACATTTGGCTGGAAAGCCGGATAAACTGAACCATTCTTTGGTGCCAAGGTCATGCCTTTCGAGGGAAGCGTAACAACCTACAGCCGAAAGTATAGGAACTCTCGGTGAACTCTAACCCAAGATCTTAACTAAGCCCCTTTCTACTTTTACTAGTGGACCCTCTTGTGTCCATGTAATAATAAGACAAACCTGCCTGTATTTTTCCAGTTTGTTCCGGAAACTAGCTGTTGATAGCCTGCACTGCAATTTTTAATATTCATGAGGCAAATTTCGCGCCACTGTCGCTTTGTTTTGGGGGTGTCAGGTCTTCTATGCGTTCTTACACAGTGGCAAAGAAAATCGAGGTCGTCCAATGGCATTGTGAAAACGGGAAAGACGCACACCAGACGTACGTCTCGACACATCAAGCTCGACCGGATACGGGAATGGGACAAGAATTTTGACAATTTGCTACAGTCAAACTATGGGAAAGCCGAAGTTCGACGAAAGCTAAGTAACGGCGCGCCGGTGTTCAGTGAATACGTGGACGACGCACTCTTTTAATACCTGGAGCGCGAAGAAAGTGCAGAATAAGCCATTAGCAACCGGCTTCTTTCTGAATAGGCTGTCAAAATAGCCAACGGCATGCAGTCGGGAAACATCGAGGAATGCTGCAAACTTTTTTTTGCGGCCGACTCTGGGGTGGTTTTGAAAGTGATTAACATAGCAGTGACAAATTTTTGGCCTAATAAAGTCTATGTTCTCAGAGATAAATAAAATATTAAATCTGCGAGGGAGAAATTGGTCCCCCGAAATTGTGTCTATATAGCGGGGCGTCCATATTAGCAAAACATGACTGCACCCCATGTTGAAATTCTTTTACTCACAACTTAAAAGAAGACTTTCCATCTGACCTGCCATAATGAAAGTCATTGCCAATTAGAAAATGACATATCTAACAATCTCTAGAAATATTGTGTTTTTCCACTTTCTGAATAATTAGGGATCCAGCCCCCCCCCCATATTCAGATCCAGATTCTAAATCCAAAGGTACTGTGGTAAAAACATTTTCTTGTGACAAAAATAACATTTTTAGAGAACAAACTTTTCAAGGTGATAAGACATGTGAAGTATGATATAGAAACCAAAATAATAAAAAAAATTGAATTTCTTTTTGTGTATTTTCACTTTTTAAGATTAGGAACTTTCCTTAATGGTGCCAGTTGCATTTGAGTTCTTCTGTGAATCAAATTTCAAAGTGCAGAAAAATACTAAACTGTACAGCTGTGGCAGAACTGCATTAATGACTATTGCTTTCCAAGCTTAGTGGCTATCTTAGGTTGTATTTTCCAAACTTAAAGGCTATCTCGATTTTTTTCCTTGTGTGTCATTATGCAAATGGCCTTCTAGGAGATGGAGCCACATTGTTGGGGGAGACCAGCTGCCCACTGAAACTTGCCGAGGACATCTGGTTTGGATGCTGTTCCTGCACCTATGTCACCAAAGATCAGCGTGTAATTGTGAGCCACCTGGCTGCTCATGGTGATGAACAAGCCAAGTGCCGGCATCCTCCCATATCTGGCTCTAAGTCCCAAATGATCGGCAACACTCAAAAGCACAAGAGTGAAAAGCCATTCAAGTGCAAGCTTTGCCCCAAAGAGTTTGCTTATAATTCCCTTCTGATCTATCATAACCGAACACACACTGGTGAAAAGCCATTTAAGTGCAAGCTGTGCTCCAAATCCTTTGCTCGGAATAATAATCTGATCTGCCACAATCGAACACACACAGGTGAAAAGCCATTTAGGTGCAAGCTTTGCCCCAAAGAGTTTGCTTCTAACTTCCTTCTGACTTACCATAATCTATTGCACACTGGTGAAAAGCCATTTAAGTGCATGCAATGCCCTAAAACCTTTGCTTTAAATTCCCATCTGCAAAGCCATAATCGAACACACACTGATGAAAAACCATTTAAGTGCAAACAGTGCCCCAAAGCCTTTGCTCGAACTTCCTGTTTGAGATATCATAATCGAACACACACAGGTGAAAAGCCATTTAAGTGCGAGCAGTGCCCCAAAGCCTTTGCTCTAAATTGCAATCTGCAAAGCCATAATCGAACACACACAGGTGAAAAGCCATTTAAGTGCAATCAGTGCTCCAAAGCCTTTTCTCATAAATCCCATCTGAGCAATCATAATCGGAGGCACACTGGTGAAAAGCCATTTAAGTGCAAGCAGTGCCCTAAAGCCTTTGCTGAAAATTCCAATCTGCAAAGCCATAATCGAACACACACAGGTGAAAAGCCATTTAAGTGCAATCAGTGCTCCAAAGCCTTTTCTCATAAATACCATCTGAGCAATCATAATCGGATGCACACTGGTGAAAAGCCATTTAAGTGCAAGCAGTGCCCCAAAGCCTTTTCTCTTAATCGTTATCTGATCCGTCATCATCAAACACACAGTGTTTAAAATCCTTACAAGGGCAAAGAATGCCTGAAAGATTTTTTCAGAATAAGAGTTTACCCACCAGAAACAGATGCACACGTGCAGAATGCCTTGTTGACCCGTAAGTTAGGCATGCCCCCTGTGTAATCATTTAAATCATGCGCAGAACTTTGCCATTTCAATTGATGTATGCATATGCCCGAGCTGAACATAGGTCCCAAAGGCTTTGCTCATTTTTTAAATTCGCCACACTGAATCCTTTATGCACAATAAGCCTCACAAATTCTTGCGGTGTCCCAGGACGTTGTCTATGCTATCTTACCTTATCGGGCACATGCTAACCCATGAGGTTCACAAACCTTAAGAACATTTGCGTAAAGCCTGAACGAAGTGGGCCTTTCAAATGCCATCAATCTCCGAGAAACTTGTATTGGAATTCCAGCTTAGTTTGCCGCATAGACTGTGCACACAGAGCCAGACTATTTGGACCTTGCTCTGGAGCCTCTTGTCTAAATCCCACTGTTTGTCATCACTCTAATGTATTGGTTAGTAGTAAATGATTCATCTCCAACTGTGATCTAGAAGCTGGGTCAATAAATAGGAGACATTGTTTAATGTTTTTCAGAGCAGCTACTCTGTTCTGCACCTGAATGTACATTGGGTCATGCTCTAGCTCTTGTTCCAAGCTCCCTTGAACTCGCTCGAGGTGTGCTCTTTGAGGCGAGGTCTAATATGTTTGTAAAAATGTCTTTATAGTTTTCCCTTTATACTACTATCTACGCGGAAGATAGAATGTAGCGAAAGTTAATGTGTGACCAGAATTTAATCTTATTTATTAAAAAGAAAAAAGGTTGGCAATTTGAATTTCTACATTGTTTCTTTCAGCGGCTGCCGATTTTGGTACTGAAGTAACGGCTCGTTGACACCCCTGCGACTGCTTACGACCGGATAGGCTAGAAACCGGTTTTATAAGCCTCTTGTAAGGCTTACGACTTTTTACATTTCTGTGCAGCCGGTAGGCAGCAGTCACGAGAGGCTTGAAAGCCGGTCTTGTCTCAGTCGGTCGTAGTGAAACGCAAGTGTGTGAACGGGCCTTAAGTAGTGTGAAGTAACTTTTCCAAGATTTTTCTTTTGACGTCCTGCACCGTGGTGAGACCTCATCATAGCATTTTCTTCAGTTGGGGACTGATCGCCGAGTGTGCGTGTGTGTGTGTGTGTGCCCCACAACGTTTCCTGCTACTAGTTGGGACATCGCTAGTTGAATATCCTTTGCACTGCCCAGCGGGTTTTGCTATATATTAGCACTGTACCCATTTTGAATACAGTGTAATGCCCCTTTGGAACTGCATTGACGCAAGTTTAAGAAAATTTGGAACTAACATGCTTGTACTCTAAGTGTTTTCGCCTTCCTTCCTTGCAATGTCATCTTTGCAATCATGTGTTTATATGGCATCTACTTTGAGATGTAGGTGTCCTTGTATGCTGGAAAATTCCTCTTGCTTGTTTTTGTGTAACACAGGTTTATAGTTTGTTTCTCTGCTTCACTGATGGCTAACATTGTTATATTTTTTATTAGAATGAGGAGGGTCGGTGAAGCCAAGTCTCAATGAATACTAACTCAGCCATGAATTTGCTTTGGTTACAGGGTCCTTTGAATTGTTGCTGAATGTGTGTTTATTTTTGCATTGTGTAATTAATTTGAAAGCATATCTTTATTGCTATGATTTTTTTTTCTTTTCACTCTTTTTCGTTCGGCTTGAACAAAATTTGCGGATGATAAATATGTAATCAGACTTTTGTTTCACTGTTTCTCGGAGATAAAGGTGCACAGGCAAACATACACACTGCTGTTATCCTTTTGTCTGCCATTGCATACCTTAGCTGAAGCAAACGTGCCACAGGCGGAGTAGCTCTTTAGAAAGTTCCCGCTTTGCCATTCTGCTTGATGCTGGGATCTCGCTGTAGCAGTTAGAGAGTGGTGGCTTCTGGTATCTGTTCTGACAACAGCCCAATTCCTGCCCTCCAGCTGGCTTATGCAGGAGGTGACATCATGTTTTTTGTACTGTTTAATACTTGTGAAGGCATTGCGCTGCATTCTCAAATGGTATGAAAAAGACTTGGGAGTCTAGGAGAAATTTGGACTGATTTTATTGGGCTGATACTCCTCAGGACAGGCACCTTTGTAAATAAAAATTGTTAAACGACAGTTCCTTCTTTTCAGACATCACTATCTTTCACTTATGTGACCGCAATATTTTGTTGCACCAGGCACTTGTTCCTGGAAGGCTGTAGTTGTGGCTCCTGGCTCTCTTCAGCAGAACTTGTAGATTGGATGTTTTCATAGAAGTTGGAGACTTTCTTGTTCGTTTTCTTAGCTTAAGGAACGTGGCAGCTAGTTAATGGTTACAGGGCATGTGGGAAATGACAACAGATACATGTACAAAGCCTGATGGCAGAGTTTCGGCCGTTTGCCGATTGTGGCGAGTTGAAAGGTGTTGGGCCCACCCTGGATTTGCTGAATGCGAGAAAGACATGTAGGATCACTGACAAAATGAGAATGTTGGTGCGTGTCTTTTGAATGCCCAGCCTCCATCATGCGCTCCATGTCTTCCGGCGTGGATTGGCAACGTGTGCGTGCTCAAGGTGCAGGAGACTCTAAAGTGTTCTCAAACCTATGTGCCGAGGAACTGAGTGTGAGGAGCACACTAGAATGCGCAGGGGCATCAGAACACCAAGCTCTGGTTATCGAGTTATCATAATGCATGCTAGAGGTTCAATGGCACTAGTGTGCTGTCGCAAATTAAAGCAGGCAGCAACCAGTCAAAAATTTACTTTCGGTAATGCATTCATATTAGAAGAAGTGAGTGCATATCCGGAATGATTCCTATGTACTAGGTAGCTTGGAGCATTTCTCAGTCAGGCCGTCGAATAAAAGGTGAGTTACAGCGTTTTTTTTTTTTTTTTTCTCAAATTCATCCCATTAAAAACGGTGCTAAAACGGCTTCTTACATATATTGATGTGCACTGTCGGACACTGTTAGTGGGAACACGACGTCTACGGTTTCAAGCATGAGGGACGTACGTGCTAAACGAACGAAGGACATCTGGAAATCCAAGGGAGATGACAAGAACTAGGCACGTTGCACTGGATCTGTAGCTCCCTGTTCGTGAACGATCAAAATAAACTGAAGCCACATAATATAGTCCGATTTTCAAGAAGTAAATCCTGCTTTCTTTCTGCTCTGTGCGAAGATGCTTGTCGTATGTCTGAAACATGCTCAAAATCTTTGAGAAAAAGTGTGTAATAAAAACTGCCGGGCATAGAAAATAATTTTAAAACAGACATCTTTCATAGTTCACATACTTTATGACTAGGGTTCCGTGTTTTCGAAGTTCATTTTTCGCCGAATTCGGAGGGTGTTTCTCGGAGTTTATTTTTTTCCAAAAATTTTTGAGTTTTTCTGAGTTCATTTTTGTTTGATTCCCAATTCTCCAAAATTCGGTGTTTAATGAGGCAGTGTTTTCTGCTAAAACAAATTAAATAAATGATATCCGCATGTAAACATATGCCAGATAAAGAAGTCAAACACGCTTGTATCAATATTTCTTAAGCTGGATTTGGCGTTGCTGCCATTTCTATTGGAAATACTAATTTGTCCCACGACAAAAGTAGCACACAAGTGTTGCTTCGATAAACATCAATACCTTAAAATCAAACTCTTGGAGGAAGTCAGTAAGCCGTATTCATCCATCCATCAATCTATCCCGCGGCTGCGCGAGGTGTGGTTAAGGACCGATCTACAAAATAATTTACCGTATCCTCCTCACCACCCTTCCTCTTTTCTCCTCTCTCCCGGTATCTGGACGAACGGGGAACTCCTTTTGTTGCTGTATCTTAGGGCTGGTTAAGCAGGGAGCTTATCTCGGCTTATCCAGCCTTAAGATGCAGCAACAAAAGGAGTCCCCCCTCCCCGTCTGTGAGAAGGGGAAAAGGGAAGCATGGAGGGGAGGATTTGTTTACTTTGTGGAAAAACTTTTTGTAGGTCAGGCTTTAAAGGGGTATGGAAATGAAATTTCAGCGTTCATTTTCTAGCTTAAATGTGTTGCATGTTGCAGCATAACCTTAAAAACACCAGTCTTTCGTTGAAAGGCACAAGTAAACTAAATTTAAAGCTAATTGAACTTATCTTTCAATGTGCACCTGGTGGATGCCTGTGAACCTTAGTTGGGACGTAATCTAGCAACGTTGGGGATCTTGCTACCTAGGTCATGACGTAGCAAGTGCCGCACTAAACATCGGAGCAGCGCCTCTCTAGAAGTATGCTCAACTGTTTAAAGCGGCCATGAAACAATCTTTCAATTTTTTCTTAGCTTTCCTCCTCAACTCACAAATCGCGCATTGTACCAAACAGTTCAAGAAGACGGAAAGGAGGGACTCCCCTCTTGCTCAGACACGCGTGTGTGTACCCAGACACTGCTATGCTCCCCCTAGAAAATTAGCCCATCGCTCAAAACTCGGACAAAAGTTGCTTTCCTTACCCCGTTCACCCCTAAGCTGACAGTGCTGTGGAAGCTACGTGCTCCTTGGGCCAGCCACACGCTCGGCACCCCACGGGTACTTCGAACGGCTCGGTTGGAACGCGTTGACGCTATTCACACCACCACAACGCTGACAACGCCACCAACGGCAAAGCTCATAATCACGCCAGCCTTTCTACGTCACTGAATGCGAGAAATATTTTTGTTTCTGTTTGCGCCGGATATCCCCATGACGCATTGCGCTCTCCGTTCGCTTCTCTTCGAGCGCTTGCTCAAGTGCAGCATTTGGAACGAAAAATATGGACAATCGTTCAAAGTACAATGGTGCGATTATCATTTATGGTCATTATCCTTCATGCTTGACTCATTTCCCAACGAAATTCGTATATTTCAATTTTCGTTTCCGTACCCCTTTAAGGATGTAATAGAGTAGATTGAGCTGCCCCTCTTCCCAATTTTTTGCAATCTCTATGTTCCATAGCTTCCACTATTACCAAAACGCAGTCTCTTCTTCCTCTAAAGCACAAATAGTATGGCCCAAACAGGAAACCAAAACAGTGGCTCTTGCTGTGACCTGAATTTACAATGACCTGTCGTCCTGAATCAACCTTGACGAGAATAGTGGTAAGACCATTTATGACAATGGTCAGAGATTTGAAAGATAATTATGGTGGCATTTTCCCAGAACGATTGACCCTGCGCTAATCAAAATGTAAAATACTGTCTTTTTTTTTTACGGGGCGAGGGGATGGCACATCTAACTTCGGAGTTTATCGGATAAATCTGAATTGACAAAAATTTCTGCGGCGGGTGTTTTTCTGATTTATCCGAAAACATGAACTCTACCGTATTTACTCGCAGAATGAACGGACTTTTTTTTCCGAAAACTCTATGCAAAGTTGGGGGGGGCGTTCATTCGCGAAGTAAAATTTTTGCGTCCGTATTTACTCCCATAATGAACGGACCTTTTATCCCGAAAAATCGACTTAACTTCTTATCTCTTTGTGCGCGGCGCCGCGCGACTCCAAAACCAAACTGCGATGCACAAAAAAAAGAAAAGTGCTCCTCTCCATGTTTTTTTTTCTTCTTGCTTCCGTGTTTTTTTTTGCTTTTTTCCCCGCCTTTCGCAAGTTGTTTTGTTTGCCCACGCTGCCCATGCATTCGCGACCTCGGTGTACCAGGATCGAAAAGTGTGTTCATTTCGAGGGCTTCTCGCTTCTCTTTCCAATGTGCGAGGAGGAGGCGAGGACAGGATGCTCATTATGTGCGCTTTGTTTAGGCGAGGGCTTCTCCGTTTTTCTTTTTCTTTCTTTTTCTTTCGTATCTCCTTGCGGGCGACGCGCAACCCCGAGACTAAACTGTGCTGTGCAAAAAAAAAAAAGAAAAGAAAAAAAAAGCTCCTCTTTGTTTTTTTCTTTTCTCCTGGTTCTGTAGATTTTTTTTTTGCCGCCTTTCGCAAGTTGTTTTGTTTCGCTTTGCTTAGGCGAGGGCTTCTCAGCTTCTCTTTCTTATCTCCTTGCGCTCGGCGCCCGACCCAAAGTCCAGACTGCACTGCGCAAAAAGAAAAAAAAAAAAAGCTCCTCTCCATGTTTTTTTTTCTTGCTTCCGTTGGATCTTTTTTTATTTTTTAACGCCTTTTGCAAGGCGTTTTGTTCGCCCAAGCTGCCCATGCATTCGCGACCTCGCTGCACCAGAATAGAAAAGTGCCTTCATTTCGCGCGCGTGGGGGGAGGGGGTCAAAATTTTGACGTCCGAGTTGGGGGTGCGTTTAATACGCGAGTGAAAAAAAAAGTCGAAATTTTGAGAGCCGACTTGGGGGGTGCGTTCATTAGGCGAGTGCGTTCATTGTGCGAGTAAATACGGTATTTATGACCCTCATTCTTTATGTTTTGGTGTTTGTAACAGCTCGTAACGATGGAATACGGGGTCATTTTCACATAGTGACAGACTGGCATATTAGCAATATATTAGGGTCGCCGTAATTCTGGCGTACCTTGAACACACTCTATATTCATTCAATTGTTATTTTCTTAGAATCGTCGCTTGTTTTTACAGACCTGCTGTGGAACACAGGTTTTGGTCGGAAATATAGCGATGTTAAGTGTCGTTCACTGATCAAGAAAGTGCGCTAACTAACACAATTGCACGTTTATACTGTTAATAAAGGTGCATGCTGTTTGGTACCACCTAAATAACAAAAGATTTTCATGTCTTTTTCCGCCGAAGAGATAAAATGCACATGCGTTTTCTCATAGGAATGCACAGGTGCACCTCAAAAGTAGACTGGTTGCTGTCCGCTTCAATTTGCGTCACTGAAGTCGCATAGACACTCGTGCCAGTTGAACCTCTAGCATACATTATAATAACTCTATGCCTCCGATTTGGTATGATTAGTGCGTAAACCTAAAGCTGAAGGCAGTCACCTTATCTTCTGCGCTAGAAGTTGCTCGAGCAAACAACTTCGTGAGCCCAGCCGAGTATTTTGAGGCAAGGTTCTTCTGCTCATGTTTCTGCGTTGATGTGTGATGTTTGACAGTGCTGATGCGATCGAATTTCACCGTAAATCTACTCGCGCAGATAGTACACCTTGCGGCTGTGGCATCGTCGTCCACGGTCAGGAGCCAACTCTCATACTCCAGGTTGAGACCTCCAGTCTTTCTGGAGCATGCACCAACAGAATTTTTGCTGTTTCGAAGGAGGAGAATTCGCGCTCAGGGTGCAAGCAAAGGAAGCACGTAACCACTGATGCTGATATTTGCTCGATTCCAATAAGTATACTTGAAGGAATCTTGCTTCCAGTTTTTATGGGCACAAGATAGAAACTGGTTGACAAATAGCGTAAGAGTTTTGGTGATTGACGCCTGGAAAGCCTCGGTACAAACCAATCGCTTCGCTGCGCATGGTATTACAAAAACCCAGTGTACAATACGAGTTGTAGCAGAACACGGATAGCTTTGCCCTTCGGTTCCGCCTCAAACCTAATATGTGCTTAACGTCCCTTTCAAAAAAAGACGGACACGTCTCGGCATGTAATCAAATTATGGCAGGCATTTAAAAATAGTTAGAGCAAGCCAGAACATAGCAGCGCAAATCGATGCTCTGAAAGAGTGCTGAAAAAGCGACAATGCCGGCGTCTTTTTTTGATCCTCTGCAATTGCAAAAAAAAATTTTTGTTTTGCTGATGTGCATTGTGGGGGGGGGGAAGGGGTTCACTTACAATCGAGTTGACTTACAATCGTGTAAATACGGTAATCACGGCTGTGAGAGCCGCACATTCCTTCCTAGACATCGTCGGCACGTGTCTGGCTGTTGGCACTCAAGCAATTTTGAATATCGCCTTATGCTTGCACAAAGCTTTCCGAAAAAAAAACAAATAGCAAGAAAGAAAAAAAAAACTATGGAAGTTCGAAGGGAAAGAAGGTCTAGTAGGGAGCGCATACGCCGACAGTGTCATTAGACACGCGATACCGCCGTGCGTCTTTGCCATGATATAAAAGCCGTAAAACCAACTCCTTCCAAAAGGAACATCAATAGCCTCACAGCTGTCAGGAAGGCATGTAATTATTTTATGGTAGGCATCTGGAAACACTTGGAAAGAAAGTCTGAAAAGGATGTTTGGAAAGAATACCGAAGAAACTAGAATGTTGGTGTGTTCTTCTGATCATATACAATGGCTGCACTCCAGCAGTGCACGCTAGCAGGAACAATGAGCCGCCGCTCAACGTGCAGCTCCTATTCTGCCTATTCTCTGTCACTTTGGGATGCAGGCTGCCTACTAAGTGGCAACACCTGCCAGAGACGTTCACCTCTTCCTAGACATCGTTGGCACATTTCTCTGTCCTTGGCACTTATACAATTAAATGTAAAACGAACAGAGGGAGGGGGAGGGAATGAAGGGGAAAGCGCCTACGCCATCCGTCTTAGTGGACGGACGAAGTGTTGTGCGTGTCTTTGTCAAGATGTCGACAGTCGTTAAAAAAAGGCAGCCGGCAGAATAATGTTTCCGAAATTCTACCGGCAGTCCCATCCCATTGGCTGCCTGACGTCACATGACACCTGCTGGGAGAATAATTTCCCGAAATTCTGCTGGGCATTCTCCTCCCCATTGGCTGTCTGAAATTATGGGACAGCTGCCGGTAGAATACTGACTTCCTTATTCTCCAAGTATTTCATGGAAACGCGTTTCATAGACACGTTTGCTCGCTAAAAGATCATTCATCCCCCAAGCGGCGAATGACGTTTTAGCAAACAGCAACGTTTTAACAGGGACGCGTGTTAACCCACCCCCCGCACTGCACCCCCCACACTGCAACCCACCTGGTCCCACCCATATATACACGCCGCTTCCAGGCGACAGTCTGGGGCGGCTTATTAGAGAAAAAAGCAAATCTGAGCTGTCGATGGGCCGATGAGAGTCATTAGGTAGCCAAGGGGATGAGACTTCCCGTAGAATTTTGGAAAAATTATTCTGCCGGCTGCCTGGCAGAATAGACACTGTCTTAAAAAAACCAACACCTCCCAGAAGGCACAACTATGGGGTGGGCTTGTCACCAAGTTGCACGCTGGCATCTTGCTTTTTCTCACTTTTCCTTATTTGCCTGCTTTCTCTCATTTTCCCAGTGGTCAATCCATTTCTGAAAGAAGGATACACATTTATTACATGCAGATTCAGTGAGGTGCGCACTTTTTTGCAAAAAGTGTCTTCCGTTGCAGATCTGGATAGATGCCGAAAGCTACTGTCTGAATAAAATAATTGAGTGGTGTGATACATCCACTTGTTTGTTCATTCATTTATTTGGTATTGGGTTTCACTACGCTGATCTAGAGAGGAGTAGTGAGTCCACATGCTGGCCGGAAAGGTTACTCTTCCTGTGGACGCTAGTAGACAACGCTACCGCCGCCTTCCCCTGAAGTTCTTCAGCGACTCTGGCTACGCTCCGTTGACTCGTGGAAAGCTCTGTGCGATGACCGTTGTTTTAAATATATTTCTATGAAAAGAATATTTCCGAAATCATATGTTTGAAGACTATCATAAAACTACCTATTCCCGTGTTTCACTGCTCCTTGTCCATCTCTATGTTATGGAATGGTATACAAGTACTTAGATTGTGGAAATATAAAATGTCTCGGTGAAAGAAGGTCATCTAATTTCATATCAGTTCGAGCCATAACAGCATAATAACTTGTGGGCTCTACCACCAATAGCACATATTGACACACTTTATTAAATTGCCAACAGGGCACACTTTACAGTGTATGCATTTGTTTTCAGCAGAATTTGTGTGCTTTGAATGAAACTAAAACTACAAACAAAATTTGTGGCTGCCTCAAGTGATAAATATAGACAATTGAACAATGAAGTCGTGTATGTGTCTTCATTGCAATCATATGTTAATTGTATAGATGTCGTATAGTTGTCGTGAAGATAACAGCTTCGCTGGTCCTCCATGTTCACGTGAAGTGGATGGGCTCTACAAATTTTGTAAATTTTGAGAAGTGGAGGCTTAATTCAAGCAATAGTGAAGGTCAGTTGAATGTCTGTCATGGTTTTAGTCTGAGCTGCATATAGTATGCTATAATAAAATGAGTGCATTTCTTCTATTGCCCTTACAACTGACCACCACCACCAGCATCACTTGCCAGAATAAGTGCCCATCTCTTACACCTGAAAAGTTTAAAAAATAAAGCAAAGAACATATCAATTGCCTACCTCAGACTTGTGAGCTCAACCAGCGAACCGAAACGCTCCTCCGCTCTCCGAGCAGACCGGAGTAAAGTGGTGAAGCTTGTCACGTGCGCACGTGCGATGCAGTGAAGCCAAACCTGTTTTGTACCCCTTCTTCATATTTGCTGCCCATACCCCACTTTTTCAAGATTATCTGTAATATTTCGGACGGATGTTCGCGTGGCATTAAAAAACGACATAACATTGTTCATCATTCTGTTGTTCTAACCCTCCGTATTGAGTTTACCCCACAACTATGCTAATTTTTCTGTCACTATAGTCCTCCTCTTAGCCTTTATTATAACGAGGTGCAATGTTTTTTATACACCTGTTTCATTTGCCATAAATATGTGAAAGTATCTGGGGTTGTGCAGGCTAACAGCACTGTTGTTGTGCTCGGGACTTCTGCACTTGGTCATGCTTTGCATCGATTTCTACCGCATAAGTTGCTCCGAACGGGCAGTTACAGCCCTTTATGTCTGAACAAAACACAGGAAAGACCGGCGAGCACTAGTTCTAGCCAACAGTGTCACATGCTGTACAGACACAAACCTAGTATTGAAGTATTAAATGGGCAAGACTGGTGAAAATAAAGTGCAAAAATTGTGGATATCATTATTAGGCCAATTCCAGTAATGTATTACATATTTCAATAGATGTTTCCCAGATATCCAGCTTAAAATGCAGCACGAGCATTGTGATTTTATTATGTTGGCATTCCTGCACGCAATGTTCAAGCTTACTAAGTCAGACTTTCATGAAATAATTGTGCCGTACTATCTCGTAGGCTGCAGCAGGCTAATGCAGAACACCAACAAGTACATTTAAGTCGCCTTGGAAAAGACTTCTCATCCCATGTAGTAACCGCTTTAAACAGTTCCATATTGCTTGAATAATTCGAAAGACACCAGTGGTACGGCTACCTCGGGGTGCTTCAGTATGCCCTATGAAATAATTAAAGTACCGACGAGTGCACACAAAAACAAACCTTGATTCAGGGGCTGCTTGGTGAAGCAGACCATTGGGCTCAGTTCTTACTAAAAAATAGAGGAAATGTATAGAAGCTTTATTCCTTTCTCGCTTCGAAGGCCTCAACATTTCTTTTGGGAAGGGCCATCCTCTCCTTATGCCGCCTCTCTTTATTCTCTTCGGCCTGCCGAAGCAAGGCAAGAAACTCCGTGAGCAGCTTGTGGCCGTTGTTTTTCCGGGCCTTATTGTGGGGCCTTGATGGTGCTCCAAGAACGGCGATGTCACTCGGCCAGCGTCTGCACCGTCATAGCCGGAGAATTCTTACTCGTGCCAGCCGCTTGGTCTGCAGGGTTCCTGCGACAACAAATCATTCATACAAATTCAAGCCCTATCAATGTTGTTGAAGTGCAAAACATCGGTTTGCATAGTATACGAGACAAAGAAAAGTAAACGGTAGTTTCGTTTGAATATACACCAGTGACACCCAAAGCCATGAACAGAGGCAGGCGAGGAGTTTCCTGCATGACGGCTTTGCTTTCGCCTTGCATAGTATTGTATGCAACTGTCAGACGTTAGTTATCAATAAACTTTATTTGATTTATCTCTAGCTCTTGAACCATTCCACACCTTAGTCCACACTGCCTCGTCTAAAGTGTGCGGGTAGTCTATCATAAAACAGATAATGAAAGCACAGTGCTCAACTGTTTTTGCACCGTTTCACACTTGCACTTTCGTGCACAGAACAGATGCGAACCAATGTAGGCAAATCGTACAAGCCAACTGCTAGTACATATTTGCACTTGAATCCACAGGTAACGCACTCCGGACAACAGAAAATATATCCATGCTTTTTATAACAGAAATGAAACTACGAAGAAACATGAGGTCGTACCGTAGGATCAACATGATGCATTTTGTGAGAAGAGGTTAAATCATTGTTCTCGAATAAATATACTTGCTGACCTCTAAAATGGTTGCTTCAGATTTTATATATTGGTGCTGTGAGATAGTGTGAGCTTAATCATTTTATGAACAATAGATTTATTCACTCTGGCTCCAATTCCCTAAAGGGTTTGCCACTTGCAGACTCTACTTCCCTTTTTTGGCTCCTTCACATTGCATGGTGTGCTGCTCTGCAGTGCACAGTTGCAATGTGGTATAGCGTGCTTGCCGGCCACCAAATCTTTATGGAGGCCCAAGCATCCTCAAGTGTATGTTAATTCATGAACGCTCTGCTCCCTTGTACCCAGAACCGTCAAAGTCGAGTTAACTTTGCTATTGAGGTCATTATGGCTACCAGCTGTGATGAATACGCTGGCATCTTCACATCATACAATATAATTTGCTAAGCGAATGATGTTTGAAATACTCATGTGGACAAAGAACGGTTAAAGTTTACTTTCCTATGATACCCACACTCGACGAGTCTTGTTTAATGACACGAGTTTTGGTTACTATGACCATACTATTACGACACCTCAGATATGATTTATGAAGTCCCAGAAGTAGCTCAGAACAGATACACAAGTCTATTGACTAGAAGCATAAATGTTATGATTGATGAAGTAAAATGCACTTGCAAAATCAATGAATGCAGTTCACAACAATTCGTTGTCTCTGCCCTTTTCCAAGTCAAGTTTCGCTACAGAAATATCATTTTATGTAAGTTTTCGAAATCACTCTCTGACAAACAGAGAATGTTATGAGAATCTGGGGATCATGAGGTTCTATACGTTGGGTCATAAAGAATCCACTTTCAATGTTTGAAGTTTGAACACATCCTTATCTAGAAAAAGAGGTGGAAGTGAAACCTGAACATTCTGATGCATAGACTAATCCACTATCTCGAGTTGCTTCACATGAGGTGTGTGCAAATAAATCGGCCTGTGTTTTTTGCTTTGCGTAGACGTATCAACCATTCTTGTAGAGTAGTTATTTTTAATTACCAGTATAATTTTGCCTGCCTAACTCTTTCCACACCTATTTTAGAATCTTTGTCCTTACCAACAATGAAGTAAACCAGTAGGTATTTCAATTTTAGAGACACCCTTTTTTCAGCTAGGTAGTCACAATCGTTGAAGTTTATGTATTATGCTGAAATGTTGCAGTAGCTATGACTGAAAGTACCTTTCAACCGAATCAATGCTTCATAGATTTATTGATATTTCATTTAACCTACATTTCAAACTTATCAGTGTTTCACAATAATATACAATGGCAAGGATTTGAATTTTCGACAAAAGGATGCTGGAAACCTAATTAGGAAGTACCAACATGCCTCTTTGTCCAATCGAAATGTTTCTGAAAAGCCTCGACAAACTATTTTCTCTTATCTCATTAAGTGTTACCATCACCCAATCTAGTCTCTCTTTACCCTACAGTATGTCCTGATTGTTCTGAGACAGGTTTTTATGTGAATTCAAGATAAGTGTACACTCACTCACTGGCCATAGCTCTGCACTTGTGCAGGGCCAAGCAGGAATACAGGGTTCACACTGTGCTCCTTTTCGAGCACTTCAAGTTCGCTTGAAATAAACATGCACAAGAATGGAAACTCAGTTTTTACCTGCTTCTCTGGGAGATTATTGATTCCATTCCTCGATCCAGCAGACCATGAAACATGGTAACATTTCATTTAAAAAACTAAGAAATGGTGTGTCGTCTTTAGTATAAGAGCTGCTCGTAAAACCAAGTGTGTGCAGCACGTGACATGAAACTTTACATACATCCGTCTGCAAACACACTGGCATGGTATTTGCATACCAGGCACACTGGCCAGTGCAGGAAACAGAGCTGGGCCCGTTACTGTTTCCAATCCACATAAACCACCTCCCATATATTTCTAACACCACCATTCGCTTATATGCGGAGGACCACGCAATTTATAGGAAAAGATGTAATGTATCTGGATACCCTTTTACAAAGTGACTTGTTGCGTGGTTGGTCAGGGTGTCGAGAATGGCAGATGAAGATCAACAATAGCAAAACTAAATTTTTCATCTAACTACAGAAGTACCCAGTTTGATCATTCACTGTTTAGCATATCAATTGAAGCTGTTACAACATACAAATATCTTGACAGACAAATTATTTACACCTTATCATGGAAATCTCAGATATATATATACCACTGCAAAAAGTAGCCAACAGATCTTTATCATCTTTATAAGGTCGCATAAAAAACTAAACCCATAGTGTGTAATACTTTCATTAGTCCTCAGCTAAAATATGCATCACTGGTCTGGAATTACTATATCTGGAGGCAGCAGAAAACCAGGCTGATCGCTTCATCCTTCCTAATTAGGATGCCTCTAGTAGTGTTGCATTAAGAGTTGAAATAAGCCCTTGATTTTAGAAATAGAGATTCAAATTACCATGTTTTGATATGCCTGCAAACAAATTTATTATAGTTTTCCTACAAAAAAAAGCACCCACTCTTTGCTGGCTTTTCCTATCCATCTTTGCACACACCGCTTTCTCAGAACTCAACTAGTAGGCCCAAGCTCATCATTCTGAAATAACAAAAGTAGATACTTTAAATCTGCCGTATCACCACTGTCCATATTGCAATTTATTATCAGGTTCACATGTGTTAAAAAAAATGCAGTGCTCATTTAAAACTGCCTTACTTTGGTAGTTTAACCCCTCCTCCAATATTTAAAGGCTTCTTTTGGGATTTAATGATGAAGAAAAATAAAATAAAATGAAATTGCAAAACTTAATATAGTGCACTATCATCTCCTTACATCTTTGCTAAATAGAAACATAGATTCGTCAGAGAGCAGGAGTTGGTTCAGGTACTTGCGACTTATTCTTATGGCAGAAAACATTTTCGCATATCGCATAAACATTCTCAAATAAATTGGTACAACTGGAAATAATTACCTGACGATAAAGGCAGCTTCTTCAATTGACTAACATAACTTGGTCGTCAAAAAAAAAAATGGCCCTTCTTTTTCGTTGTAACGTAAGATGATAAATTTCCGAAGATTGTTAAATAATGGTATGCATACAAAAAAGAGTATATATATAGGGTGGTTCAAGTCACCAGGCTCGATCTAAAATGGACCGTAAAAATCGACGCCTGCACGTAGAAATCTAAACTTTTCATCAAAGGTGTAATTCACAGGTCGGTTTTTTCTTGTAAAATCACAAAGCGTAGCTCTCTTTCTGTAAAAAATAAGGCCAAGAAACTTGCCAGGGTCTACGGCGGTCAGCAACGCAGACGACAGGGGTCTAATAGCGGGGTGTGTTTGGCATTCGTATTGATAGATGGCGCTACCTCCTTATCGCGACGGCTCGCAAACCACCGTGATTTATTAAAATGAATATAATCTCTTTAAAATGTACCTTCGCTCAAAAAATGAATGCGAACAATAAAAGCAAAACTTACAAAGTAAAAAAAAAACACTTCTGCATAACGGCGGTGCTTTTGCTGCCAACGGATTTCGTCTGCGTGTCGTCTGCTATCTTTTGCTGGCCGGCTGCACCTTCAGACGCTGCTCCCGACGCCATCTATCAATACGAACGCCAAACACACCCCGCTAGTGGGCTTGGTCCTCTGGGTCGCCGCCCGCCGTAGACCCTGGCAAGTTTCTTGGCCCTATTTTTTACTAAAAGAGAACTACGCTTTGTAATTTTACAAGAAAAAACCGACCTGTGAAATACACCTTTGACAAAACATTTAGATGGCTACGTGCAGGCGTCGATTTTTACGGTCCATTTTAGATCGAGCCTGGTGACTTGAACCACCCTATATATATATATATATATATATATATATATATATATATATATATTCCATTTTTTTAAAATAAAACGAGGGTTTTTCTCGAAAAAGCACTTTAGAGCAGTCGCGAGTTTACTGCGTCAATTTGGGTGCAGCCGGTTATTTTTTAGAAACCCGCGCTCGCAAGCGTGCACATGGTCCCGGTCGTCTGAGGCAAAGTTCTCTCGAACTTGCACGTGACCCGATCACTCGCAGACGTCGCGTTTCACTTTTTCGTTCGCTTGAAGGCCCGCTCCATAGAGTTATTATAATGTATGCTAGAGGTTCAACTGGCGCTAGTGTCTATGCGACTTCCGGGAGGCAAATTGAAGCAGACAGCAACCAGTCTACTTTTGCGGTGCTCCTGTGCATTCCTATGGGAAAACGCGCATGAATTTTGCCTCTTCGCCGGAAAATAACGTGAATAAATTTTGTTATATCGGTTGTACCGGATTGTATGTACCTTTATTGATATTGTGAAAGTGTAATTGATTTAGTTACATCATTTTTATTTACCACTGAACGATGTTAAACTTCGCTTTCTTTCAGGCCCAAACCTCCGTTCCATGGCAGGTTTTGTAAAAATGAGCGACGATTCTAAGCAAAATAACAATCGAAAGGAATGTAGAGTGCGTTCAAGGTTCGCTAGCATTCCGGTGGCGCTTATATATTGCTAATATGCCCGTTCTGTCACTATATGAAGATGACTCCGTCGTGAATCTTTACGATCTGTTAAAAAATAAAGTATGTGGGCTACGAAAGGTGTGTCTTTTCATTATTTCCTATGTCGGGCAGTTTTAATCGGGCACCTGCTCTCTGGCTTCTCCCTATTTGCAAAGATTTGGAGCGTGCGGGTGATGATTTGAACTCAGAACAAGCATCTTCGCACATATTCATGAGCAGAAAGAGTAAAGCAGTACTTATTTATTGCACGTCTGACTATATTACGTGGCTTTCAATTAATTTTGATCGTCTGCATCCACAGGAGGTACTCATCCAGTGGTACTGCGTAGTTCTTGCCGTCTCTCTTGGTTTTCCACATGTCCTTCGTTCGTTTGGCACGTATATCCCCCATGCTGGAAAGCGCCGACGCCGTGTTCGCGCCAACAGTGTCCGACAGTGCACATAAATACACGTACGAAGCGGTTTAAGCACCGTTTTTCATGCCACGATTTTAAAATAAAACGCCGTAACTGACCAATTATTTCGTCTGCGTGACTGAGAAATGTTCCAATGTGCCAGTACGTATGAAATATTCGTTATATTTGCTCTAATAATCGAGCGCAGCGAGAAAATGCACTCGCTTTCTCCCATAGAAATGCATTACCGGAAGTCAATTTCCGACTGGTTGCTGTCTGCTTCAATTTGCAGCAGCACACTAGCGCCACTTGAATCTCTAGCGTACATTATAATAACTCTATGGCCCGCTCCAACGTTCTCCATTTGTTTTGAACTTGCAGGTGCCTGACGGGCTTGCTTAGAAATGCCTCATTAAGGTGTCCGGCTAACTTGGACGACAATTGCTTTTTTTATTTTTTGCTCCAGGGCCTTTCGAAGTTTTGTACAACTCTATCAGATATTTCGATTGTTGTCCTCGGAAACGTTTCCTCCGCTTTCGTCGCCTTCTTCGGTCACGCCCGTGGGGAGTTCTGATGGAGCCACTCGGACCCATACCCCGGCACCTCTTGGGTATAATCTTCGAGCACAGCGTGCAGACGTATTGTGTTGCTTTAGCTTCTTTCAGCCATTTAAAGGGTGTTTCCTCCACAATTACCCACCTTCCCCAATCCCTGCATTTGGCCAGCCCACCGTCTTCCCTGGCCTTGGTCGTTCCCAGGGGCGGATGCAGGAATTTCCTGAGGGGGGGAGGGGGGGGTCAGGTGTTGGTCAGCGTACCATTTGTTTAGGAACGCCCTCCCCCTCTCCCTCGTTTCACGCCCTAAATTTTACACATGCAGAAATCAAGAGGGGGGTCAGGACATCCGGACCCCCCCTCTAAATCCGCCCCTGGACTCGTTCCCGTCATGACCGAAGCAGAGTCTTCTAGAGGGTTTTCGCAAACGTCCTGTCGACGCCTGGACTCGATGATGTTAAAATTAAAATTAACTGTTGGGCTAGTTGGTTAAACATGATGTGAAAAAGCGCAAATGGTTCGGAAGAGAAGAAGGGGACAAAACAAAGCGCCTGGTCTCGATTTTGTACCGCCCCCGTAACGCCGACACAACGCGCGTCTGTTGTCCGCTGTTTTAGTTTCGCTTTACAGCTTACTATACGCTTGATTCACTGACTTGACACCGTGATCGCCGGCTCCTCGGGCTAGGTAACTGCCTTAGTTTTTGTTTTTAAATATAATAATTTTTATAAATCAAAATCTCGCCCAGCTGTTCATGGCGATTCGCAGCAGACGCTCGTTAGGTGGCGCAGGGACCAGAAAGACGGCCGTGCGAAACACCAGTGTCCTTCGCAAGCGTAACCTATGGAGCTGCAATTGATTTCTGGTTACAAGGGAACTCTGGAAAGCAGCCATGGTACCTGGCCTAACGTTTGCTAATGCTGTTGTGTGCATTCCTGGAGACGTGAGGGACATTCTGGAGCGCCGGCAGCGCGAAGTTGGGAGGCAGGCCCTAGGCTGCCATGGCATGGTGGCGAACGAAGCTGTCCAAGGAGATCTTGGATGGTCATCGTTTGAAGCCAGAGAAGCAGCTAGCAAGATCGGCTACGACGGGCGTCTGCGACTCATGGACCGAGGACGGTGGGCCAAACGACTATTTGTGTACATACACCTGACAAGGATACAGACAAAGTGGAGAAAGCGACTGTACCAGCTGGAAAAGAAATATGGCTTCTTTACTGTGCCCGTGGCTGCCACTACAGAGCAAAAGTGGGAACTGGAGGTGCGGAAGAGAGTGCGCGAGGAAGAGGCTGTGCAGTGGTCGGAGGCGGCCCGCTCAAAGTCAACCCTGCAAGTGTACAACCGCTGGAAAAATGAAATATCGACAGAGACAACCCTGTATGATAATAGCCTGGGCAGCCGCCTGCTTTTTGAAGCACGTGCGGGAGGGCTAAGAACGCTAGTGTACAGGCAGCGGTTTGACCAACAGGTACAATCAACATCATGCCGGGCATGTGGCGAAACCGAGGAAACTATCAAGCATATTGTGCTCTCCTGCCCAAGTCTCGTACCAAGACACCCGGTGGATTGGGGCCAGGCGCCAGACAACGGGCTGCATCTAGACGAGGCACATTCACACGAACAATTTCTGGCAGAAGCCCTCGGCTTCCGAGTTGGGGACACAGGCAGGGATGCTGTGTGCTGGCCCAGTGCGGACTTAAATCGCGCTGCAGTGGCACTGCAGCCCAGCTGGAAGTGCAGCAACGCAGTCGAGAGGACTAAAAGGAGGCTGGAGGACTGGTGGCGAAGAATGCAACAGTAGTGCAGTTTTTTTTTCTTCTCTCCGTTTTTATTCGGCTAGGTATGATTTCTATTCAAACCGCCCGCTTCAAAGGGAACAGCCACAAAATCATCATGATCATCATCATCATCAGCGTGCCGCCGCCCGAGTCAAGGGCTTCTAACCGTGTTCTTTTATCCATCGCTCATTTAGCATTCTCTTAGCAACAACGGGCCCGCGTGAAACTGAAGTTGATTTCACGTTCAAAGACTTCTCTGCTTAACAAACAGGTACTGTTCCCAAAACTTAATTGTTAGGTGCGAGGCGGAAGCTTTGAAATAAACTTCACAAGGCCCTGCTCACGGCCGTGGCTTTATGCGAGACTGCTTCAACGTCGACTTTTCGGGCTTTTGCGTACGAGTAGCGTCTTCTGAAGCCGTGAAAACGGCGCGCTCGCTTGATCGTTTTAAGCAGTTACCAAAATATTTCATACACTAGCGGTGTTCCCGAAATGCCGCCAGTCGAATTTAGTGTAAGTGGCATTGAAACCTTATTGCAGAACATCGATGAAACCAAAGCCAGTGGTCCCGATGGCATCTCACCACGCGTTTAAAAAGGTGCGCTCAGGCAATCTCGCCCTATCTATACTTAATTTATACCCAGTCGCTGGCTGCGAGCGTTCTACCAGATGACTGGAAAGTTGCTCACGTTGTACCTATCCACAAAGGCGGTTCGAAGAAGGATGTCTCTAATTACAGGCCTATTTCATTGACGTCTATTTTATGTAAGATTATTGAACACGTTTTTTATTCACAGATAGTGTCTCACTTAAACGCAAACAATTTGATTATCAGTGAGCAACACGGTTTTTGTAAGGGATTGTCTTGTACAACACAGCTTGCGGAATTTTTTCACGGATTAGTATCTGGTATTGATGAGCGCAGAGAAACAGATTGTATTTTCTTAGACTTCCGTAAAGCATTTGACACGGTTTCACACTCGCTTCTTCTCCAGAAACTTAAGATATTTAATTTAGATTCAACTGTTATTAGGTGGATTGAAAGCTATTTGTCCCAGCGGCGTCAATGTGTGGTTTTGAACGGCAGGCAGTCTGATTACGTTGATGTTACATCTGGAGTCCCCCAGGGCTCCGTCTTGGGACCCCTTTTGTTTTTAATTTATATTAACGACATTTCTAGCCAAATAACATCCCGTATTCGACTGTTTGCTGACGATTGTGTTTTATATAGAAGCATTACGAGTGAGCATGACGCAGAACAATTACAGAGTGACCTGGTACGTGTTGAAAACTGGTGTTGTAAATGGAAGATGAATTTGAATCCAAAAAAGTGTGTCCATTTAAGTTTTACTAGGAGTAAGAAAAAAATCGATACTCAGTACAGTATAAATAATGACTTCATCAAAACAGAATGTACGTACAAATATCTGGGTGTTACATTATCGAATGACTGTTCATGGAACGCCCAAGTCGATGATGTAGTCTTAAGGGCCGGCAGGGCATTAAACTTCATTCAGCGAAATTTAAAATGTTCCGAAACAAACTTGAAGAAAACGGCATATCTGACATGTGTTAGACCAATTCTAGAATATGCATGTGTTGTATGGGACCCTGCGCAAAAGTATCTAATTGAAAAACTAGAAAAAATTCAAAATAGGGCAGCGAGGTTTGTTCTGGGACGATGTGGGCAAAAGGATAGTTGTACTGACATGAAAAGAGAATTAAATTGGGAATTACTCTCAGCCCGACGGAACAAATTAAGACTGAAATTTTTGTTTTCAATATTTAATGGTCGACTGGGCATTAACAAAGACGATTACCTAAAGCAACCGCACTATACTTCAAGCCGGACCGATCACTGTTTTAAAATACGAGAATACCGTGCCAGAACAAACATGTACGCTAATTCTTTTTTTGTCAAGACCATCCAACAATGGAACAAGCTGTCGGAGGAACAAGTGTGCTCTGCAACCGAAGAATTGTTTTTTTCACGTTTGTAACCCCCCTGCAGTAACGCCTTCGGGCAATGCGGGGTAACTTATGAATAAAGAATAAAGAAACGGACCAATTAAAATTAAAAGGAGACTGGCAGGTAAAGGAGTAGCGGATCAATGTAGCGATGCAGGCGAGTTGGTTAATGATTACAAACTGGTATCAGCGCGCAAAAAATAAAAAAGGAGTAGTGGACAGGACGAGTGTCTAACTTCAACTTAACGTTTAGTGAAAAGAAAACGCCGAGGTAAACAGCCACACCGTCATGGCTCAAAAAAGTTCTCTGTCTTGTGTAAATACACCGATGTTTGACGCAATTATCACTCACTTTTCCTATCTCGTGGGCTTCCAGCAATTCTCGCAGTTTTATGAGCCCCTTTGCCCAAAATCGTGATGCTGTCAAATTTCGGCTGAGAGATGCATGTGACCAATGGATGCCTCAATGTCCTTCTCTTTAGGGTGATGCCACCCTTTGTAGTACCCGATGCCGACAGTACGAGCTCACGGGGAAAATACAAAGGAATCTGCGGAAACAATGTCGCCATATCACAGTCAGCGCCACAAACGCGTGCAGGGGCACGCTCTTTCACGCGCTTCTGAACAGAAAAGAAAAATAAACCTGTGGAACAAAATGACCAGGCGCCACTACCCTAAACATGAAGGCACCCTAGTCACTCCGCCTCTCACTACGTAACGCCTCCTCTGTACGGTAATAGGGAGTTTTAGAATAACATATGCAATTTTAGTGCACCCTAGCGCTAAATTTTGCGCTTGCGTTAGCGCACGCGACGCATGAGAGTTTTAGAATAGTGTTTCTCTGCCGCGACGCAAAAGCCAAAGCATCTCGCGCTTGCAACGCCACCAAGATACAGTCACCATTTTTATTTCACACATGAATTGCTGTAACTTGAAAAGAAAAAACAAGTTACGGTATTTGGTCCAGAGTAACATTATACATTTGTTTAAACGGGAGATTGCGACGCGAGCGGTTGACCGGTCGTGTCCGCGTGCGTCGCCTCGGCAAGAGAGGTCGTGTGTACTAACCTTGGCCGATAAATGTTAGCGCGTCGCAAGCATCAAGTTCCCAGTGATCGTTGACCACCTTACTGGGTTTTCCAAACCGAGTGCAATGTCGTCCCATATTGAAAATCGCAGTCGCAAGGATGCCCCCGACGTCGCGCTCACGACGCCGCCAAAGCGGCCGCAGCCATAGTCCTGGGAGCCGCCATTTTTTAACTGTGCTCGTCTTGGCTTTAGCCAACCAACTTCTCATCACAAATCCTCCTTGGAGGAGCGCAAAGACTCTTTGCGTGCGCACGCAGTTTTCAAGAAATAGCGCACGCAAAGCGCAAAACATGGTTAGCGTTCGGCGCATGCGCACTGGCGACGACGCTATTCTTTGCGTACGCAAAGAATAGCGTCGTAATCATTAGACAAGTCGTCTCCCTCTTAGCGCTGGGGTTGCAGTGACGTCAGAATGACGCCGAGTTCTGATTGGCTTTGACTGGAAGAATAGCGGGTAGACCTCAATGCTAGATGCCTCAAGGTCTACCCACTGCGTTTTTTTTTTAGTCAGCCAAGAAGAGCTTGGCATTCTGACATCATCGGAACACCTGTGCAAGCAGATGAACTTGCGCTCCGTAAGCTTCCTACAAGACGGGATCAAAAGTTTGCGGGGCACGGGAGCGTCAGCCGAAATGACTGGTTGCGCCTTCTGACGGCACGCAGCCGCTTTCAAGATTCACGCTTCGAGAATGTGCTTCCTTTCGTGCTCGAAGTCATGTATTTTTTACTCTCTTCCGCCCGACGTGCACGAGATAACCGGGACCGGCGCAAGGTGCCGCTATTAGCGTCTTCCTTTGAGCCGCACGGAAAACGACCGGGGTTTCCCGTGGTGCAACCAAAATACGTCACGGTGCGCCTGCACGCACCAAGAGTACGCCTCTCAATGGAAGTTGACATTTGCTGCGCCATCTACATTGTGGCGTGCGAAGCTCTGAATCACGTGATCACGCGCGAACAATTGCGTTGTTTTTAAACCGTCAACACCGTCGCCTGCCGTCGCTGTCGTGCCGTTGCATTGAAAAGACAAAATGATCACAATAATAACTGATGGCACCCAGTCCCACAGAGTCCTGCTGTCAGCAGATCATTTACGGCAAATACAAGAAGGTAAGAAATTACATTACTTGATCTGGTCTTGAAAGTAAACATTTTCGACACAGAAATCTGACTGTTTATGTCATGTATCGGCCGTAAAGCGTAACGTTCAATAACGTTGCGTAGGTTACACAGGACGTAACTTTAACTTATATTTCCGTCGGACGTAGCTTTCTTCTATTTGGAGTTCCTTCAGACGTAACTCGAAACCTTGAGGTAAAGTTACGTCGGACGTAACTTTAGTTTTTATTTCGAGCTCCGTCGGACGTAACGCTAGACGTTGCTTACGACGCAAGAACGCAGTGTCTAGCGTTACGTCCGACGGAACCTGAAATAAAAACCAAAGTTGAAAGTTACGCTTTACGTCATGACGTAAACACACAAAAAAAAATATTGTTAATTATCACTGCGGTACGTCCGATGCAGCATTCGTTAATTGGTTAAAATCGCGACTCCATCTGTACCTCCAGGTTTGTTGAGGGGGCTGGAGTGTGTTCCTCTTGTATCGGGGCTTGCTATATCCTTGGCGTCACAGTAACGTTAATTTTTTTTTCTCGTTTTTTCTTTTCCTTTACGACAATCTCTTTTTTTTTCTTTAAAGATTGACGATTAGTGCGCGCTTTCCACCTTTCCCTCGCTTCCTCCTCTCTCCCGTCTAGACTGTCCACCGTTGCTGTTTTCTCCTCCCCCATGGTGAGGATCTTCTGCCTTGCAGAATCTTGAGTCTGGTCGTCAGCCTTTGAGACGATTTCTTGCTACGCTTTCTGAGCACTCAGACAATTGAAGCAATTATTAAGAGAAATAGAATGGCAATGTGAAACAAACGTGTGCTGTCCAGAGCAGCAGGGTTTCCGGCAGACTTGTTAAAGACTGGCACAATCTTGAAGTACCACTTAAGTTGCCACATGCAGTGTGCGAGCTTTGGCAGTGTTTTCTTCCAGACTGTCTTAAATAAAGAGCCGTTTTGAGGGGGCCGCCCGGGTGCAAGAGTGACAATAGACCGGCCCTTAGCCATATCAACTTTGCTCTCAGCACGGGTCAGCAAGGGTTACAAGCAGGTGTAAGAAATGCAATAAGGATATAGCCAAAAGTGTTTTCATATCTAAAAAAAAAAAAAGAAATTCAATAAGTTGTTCAGCAGCCTTGATGTGCGAGGAACACACTCCAGCCCCCTCAAGAAAGCTGGAGGTACGGATAGAGTCGAGATTTTAGCCAATTTACAAATGCTGCATCGAACCTAGCGCAGTAATAATTCACAATATTTTTGTATTTAAGTCATGTATCGGTCATAAAACAAAACATAGGTTGCATAGGTTACACAGGACGTAACTTTTATTCCGGGTTCCATCAGACATAACTTTAATTTCCATATTGGGTTACGTCGGATGTAATTCAAAATCTTGGGGTAAAGTTACGTCGGATGCAACTTTAATTTTTATTTTGGGTTCTGTCAGATGTAACGCTAGACACTGCGAACAAAGAAATCTCGAACCAAAGGCTCAAAACAATCAGTTTTTCAAGGTCGACTTGACTCCTTCAGGGGGTGACCAAATGGAACGGGACAGTGAGAGCTTCAACCTGCCGTCCCATTCCATTTAGTCACCCCCTGAAGGAATCAAGTCGACCCCAAAACGTTGGGAACCGATTGTTTCTGAGCTTTTGTTTTGAGATTTCTTTGTTTCATATTGATCAGGTCTTTATTTATTAGGCAGTAGAGTACTCTAAAAGTATGGCACCCACACTGCATCTGCACACGGCATCAGAGCTGGGGCTGCTGACACCGCACGGCTGCTGACACCGCACGCAAAGCCAACATACCACTGGTCAAATTTTGCTGGTCTTTTGCCGCATAAACATTATCACGGGCTGATGTTCCTCGGTGCTGAATTATGTGAAACTCCAGGATGTAATCTGTTAATACCTCATGCAGATCCGAGGAAAGCACACTCGCTCCTTGCGAGCATGTGTGCTCGAGATGACGGAGCATCCGACGTCACATCGGTGCCCAAGGTCCCAACAACAGAAGGTATGCACGCAAACCTACAGCGCAACAGCCCAAAAATGCCGGTCTCATTGTTTTGTGTAAAATTCTGTGAAATCATATTGCGCCGTGCATAGGGAGACTTGTCTATTACATCTAAGAGACGATATGAACATCGCTGTGTGGCTCCTATAAGGTATTGATGTCGGGTAATTATTTTCAATTGATAACAAGACATGATAACTCCCAGCCAGTATTCCAGTCTTTTTTTTTTTTTGGTGGCAGTGACATTTTCAGAATATACAAACGGTCTGGGTTTTCGTGTATTTTTTGGTGGCAGACATTTTGAGAATATACCATTTAGGCAGGTTACAAAAATGTCACGGCACACAACATTCATGCCTGCGAATAATTGTGTGCGTGATCTTTGTAAGGTCACGAACACACCAAACTTGGAACAATGACAAAATGCTTGTTTTTTTGTAGGGTGTGAATATAATCCTGTAAGGTTTATGGCACGTGGCCTGACAGGTGGAATAACACCTTAAATTCTGGCTTCACAAGACATGCTGCCACTATCAGTGATAGTGAGATACTAGCTCCAACATATACAGGGTGTTTCAAAATAAAGTTTTGACTCTAAAATTGTCCACAAAGATCAGGGACTCGATTTATCAAGTAGAAACTTACCGTGAATATGTAATATGTATGCTCCCGAGTATCACTTTTGCAGCAAACAGTTGTACGTAATTACACAAACACACGCCAGTACAACGCCCATTCACATAGAAATCAGGTGGGGTGAAGACTGAATGATAGTATGAAGGGCGAATGTATGTATTAGCCCGGATTGTGCACAACCTAACAAAGTTTTGGCACTATTTAAGGGATGATAAGATGCACACCATGCTGGCACAAAATCATCAGAAATCATCTCAATGAGTGCATCCAAAGCCAGCTGAACAGTAAGTTCAAAGTAACTCGTGAATAGCAGTGTTGTTTATCATGTTTTCCAGAGCTCCGAGCGGCAGGCTGCATCACGGAGACCCCAGCAGCTGGAGCAGGGTCAAGTGTGCAGACCCCAGCAGCTGGAGCGGGGTCCAGTGCAGACACCTCAGCAGCTGTTGCAGGGCCAAGCTCTTCACAACAAACAGAAACTCCACAGTCCGGTGTGTGGAAAGCGAAATGTTGAAGAAATCAGATTTGTTTCTAATGAAAAAGTTTTGCACATGGAACAGTACAAAATGTAATCTAGTTTGTTTTCTGTGTGATATCTGGATATGTATGTGCCATTTTCCCAACTTGGAAAAAAAAAAAACAAGAAACAATGTCATGCACCATGGTACAAGAGCAGAACAATGTGCTTGGCAGGTGATCAGAGGTTTCTGATAGAGCTTGTTTCTAAGAATAATGATCCAGAATTTAATTTCCTCTGTACTCCTGTTTCAGCACAACTTGGCAAGTGGCCTAAGCTACAAAGTACATCAATCAGTGTCGAGGCTCTTCCACTTGAATTGGCTTGCAAGGGCTGTACCGTTCAGCCTTGGTCAAGTTATGCTGATACAGGGTTTAGTAAATTCACAACATTAACAAAAGTTAAGACGCTTCACGAAATTCTAACCAAAAGGAGAGCTGTAGGGGTTGCACAAGAATGTCTTTCTGCATATGTGGACGGTGGTGTCATCGCTGGTTGTCAGCGGCGGAGGCCTGACTGGTGGCCTTGAACACTATGGTCATCTTGGTGGCAACAGTGTTCTGCCAGTCTCATCCAGTGCTGCTCCATGGTGGCAGCTGTGCTAATGCCAGGCCGTCAAGAGAAGAGATGGTGGCAGCCGGGGTCCGTGGACCTCAATGCTAGTGAGGTATCAAAAACAGCCACAGCAGTGATGCTTTAAAGGACAAATGTAGCTAAATTCAGATTACTACACCAACCGTCAAAGGTCGTTCCTTTAAGAGAGGTATAAAAATAGTGGAAAAGTAGAGTAGGAAGCAGATGAAAATTTGGTTCCCATGCTTTCCAAAATGTGCATGGCATATTTTTTTTTCTTTCCAGCAAACGTGTGGTCGGAGGGCAAGACGCGCCTGTTACTGGATGGGTATAGCAGATACCTGTCTCAAGTGGGACCCATGAAAAGGTTCCGAAACAAGAAGACAATGTGGACCCAGCTTTCTAAGGACCTAGCGGACACATTGAACTCGTGTAAAACTTGGGAACAATGTGAGAACCGCTATAAAACTGTAACAAAACGAAAAAAAGTTGCGGTCCAAAATAACAATTCAACGGGAGCAAGTCGGGAGCCAGTTCCCTATGAAAGTGAACTGGCTCAAATTGCTTCCATTGATGACAGCATCCACCCCGAGGTGATCAAAGGCGTTGGGGTTGTAGTCAAAAAATCTACAGCCACTGACCCCACTGATGGGGAACAGCCCTCCTTGGGCAAACCTCTGCCACGACCGCCTCCAGCAAAGCGAACCAAGCTTTCAATGGAGAAAGTCCTCTTACAAATACACGAGCAGAGAGAAAAAAACAGAGATAGGCGCCACAAAGATCTTATCGCCGCAATCAGAGAGACGTTTGGAAGGGAGGAAAAGTAAGCCGTTTCAGCCTTCCAGTAATGCATATTTCATTTGTCTACTTTAGTAAAGCCCATGCATATTTTTGTGCCATGCTGTATTCATTGTTAATCTTTATTTAAATGTTTTTCATTCATTATATATGGATCCTTTTGGTGCAATGTGTTTATCATCCTGGAAATAATTTTAATGAGCTATTGGAAGTCCCACATTTTTTGTGTTTGTGGGTGCATGTTGTTTATAGCTTCGTTTTTCTCTGTTTTTAATTCATTATATATGGATCCTTTTGCTGCAATATGTTTATCCTAGAAAAGATTTTAATGAGCTAGTAGAAGTCCTGCATTTTTTGTGTTCGTTGATGCATGTTTTTTTATAGCTTTGTTTTTCTCTCTTGGAATTCAGACATTTAGAGCAGAAGCATGTTATGAAAATATTTTTTTGTGTACTTTATTCTAGGATATTATGAAAGGATGCTTTATTTTTTTTTTATTTCAAACCTGGTTCTGCTGTTTTGTGCAATGTGACCCCTGACTATCAATTGTTTTATATTGCGTTTTTTGTGAATGCGAATAAATTGCATGTAGAAAATTACTTTGTGTGAAGGTACAGTTGCAACAGAAATTAATAGCTCCATGCAAGTGCACATTTTTTTCCGAAGGGAGCTTGACTGGCAGCTTGCGATAGAACTAGAGCTGTTAACATCTGCCATGATAAGTTTCCTTCAATTGAGCGTCTTCCCCCGTCCACTCCACGTGGACTCGCCATGACGTCAGCTCTAGTTCTATTGCAAGCCGTCAGTCAAGCGCCCCTCAGACAAAAATGTGCGCTCGCACGGAGCTGTTAACTCTACTTGCGACTACAATTTATTTGCACTTTACATACACACTGCCATACAGACATGCTAATGCCATAACACTCGTTATGTTTCACGTTAGGAGCCTACACAGGCGATCCCGCTTGTCCTCTCCTAGTTGTCGGAGTAGGGCATCTCTATTGCTTTCGCTCTGTGGGGCTGTAGAACTAGAGTCTTCCTCAACCTCGCTCTCCTCTTCCTCTTCTTCCTCATCACTGTCATCGATGTCACTGTCACCATTGTCCATGCAAAGATTGTGCAGGACACAGCAAGACATGACAACATTTGCCATTTTTTCTACAGTCCAGAGCTCAAGGCTTTTCAACTGGCGAAACCTTTGTTTTAAAATGCCAAACGTATTCTCAATGCACACTCTAGTGCCACAAAGCTTCGCATTGAAACTGGTTTGACGTCCGCTTAGGTTTCCATAGTCACGGTAAGGGGTCATGAGGTGCTCTCTAACCTGGTAGGCTCCGTCCCCAAGGATGTGGTACCCCCCCATGCAAAGTTCAGGTAGCTGTGGATATATAAATGAAAGCTTAAGATGTCTAGAATCATTGATTTTTCCTGGTGGCCCCGTACATACGTCAATAAACTTCTTGTGCGCATTGCAGATGCCCTGCAGGAGTATCGAGGTCTGGTCATGTCTATTTACGTAAGTAGACCTGATCTTTCCTACAGGGCACCGCACTGGAATATGCGTGCCATCAATACATCCAAGAACCCCTGGGAAGCCAGTCATCTAGAAAGAAAGTGAAAGGTGGATAAATTAAACAAGAGTTTTGCGCATCACCGCACGGGCTCGGGCCGAGTAGCAGGCATTTTCTCGAGTCCGGGCCGGGCTTGAACAAAACATTTTTTGGGCCGTGCAGTTTTGTGCCGCAAGTTCTAAATTGTTGATAACAAAAAGCATACTCATTGACCTTTTAGGTTCAATGAAAACAAACAAGCGAAGTGCAAAGCAGGGTGTCTAGCAGATTATCATTTTGAAATTCCCTGACAATTTCAGGTGAAATTCCCCGACCACTATAGAGTCGGTTAAATATATAAGACCATTACAACACAAGGTATTGAGCATTGAGCACTGTAAGGATCATTTTGCTCAGGCTTAATCTAACTTGCATATTCCGAAATATTCGGCTTCGTCCAGTCCGGATGAAACGAGTACTTTCTTGCTGCCGACATTGTCAGTGAAGAGGCCACTTTTGGAAACACGGTGAAAACAAGATGCTCAACCACACACTTCAATAACCGAAAGGCAGCATGGCCACCAGATGCACACTTTCGGATACTTTCGGCTTGGATTGGATTGGGGTCTGCGACTTTTCCATTTGTTACGAAATCTAGTAGCTCTAACTGGATCTAACCTAGTGTCGCTTCCTCATCCAATCCAAGGCTTGGACTGGATTTGTCGGCTGTCCCCTCTGCATCGGGTAGCACATTCTACGTCGGGTGAGCAGAGCCCGCGCTCCGCTCTAAGCAGAATTTATTGCCTATTTTTCTGCCCCTAAGTCCTCAAGTATTTGCTCAGGGCACTCAATGGCATTTCCGGCTCAATTTCCCTGACTGGGCTCGCTTTTTGACAATATCCCTGACAATTCCCTGATTTTTCCCGGTAATTAAAATTTCCCTGACAATTCCCGGTTTTCCCCATCGCTAGACACCCTGGCAAAGTCACTAAGGTGTCGTTCAAAAGAAATAAAAAGATGTCTTGCACTTGGAATGCCTTAAGCGCATAAAAGAAAACGCTTGGACTCCACCAGCATAGTGGGAGAGTGCGCGCTTTATGGATACTTGAGCGAAATTTGATATATACCCGTCGTGTTCAGAAATAGGCTGAATATGATCCACAATATCCGTAAATGACAATCGCACGTTTGTATTTTGAGCCTGATGGCTGTATTTATCGTTATAAATGGCGCACTCTGGCAAGCGCTCGGAGAGCAGCCAGCGTAGAGCACGTCACATCCGGCGAAATCGTGACGTAGTTTGTCTCGGGATGAGCAAAGCTGCGGCGAAGCTGACGTCGTCAGGATGCCCTAGCCATTCCAGCCACCGAAGCGGTCGAAGCACGCCAGCCATTGAGCCACCCACTGCAACTAACCGCAAATCTGCTTTTGTCTGAATTTTGAGTGACGGGCTAATCTTTTATAACCTTCTAGAGGGAGAATAGCCACGTCTGGGACACACAAAAGGGAGTCCCTTTGAGTGGGGAGTTCCTCCCTCCCCTCTTCTCTCGTGCTGGCCGCTGTCGGGATGACGTCGGGTTTAAAGCATGTATAGTTCTTGGCGAGACAGTTATTGTCACTACCTGTCAAGGTTCCTAAATGGGCATTACAAATGAGGCTTGAGCGACATCCACCAGGTGCTCTTTGCTAATTGTTTCATTTGTTTTAAAATTCCTTCTTGTGTTTTTTAACAAGATATGTGTGTGTCCAATGTGATACTGCTCCTTTGAACACGTAGAAACCAAAAATTAAGCGCCGCAATTTCGTTGTAGTACCCCTTTAAAGGTGCAAACGTTTGCGGGCTCATGTTACGAATCATACACGCTCAGGCCAGACTCATAATCGTATTAAAAAAAAAAAAAAAAAATTGTCGGGCTTGGGTTGGGCTTGGGCAGTGTTGCTACTGGTTCGGGTCCGGCCGGACCTAGAAATTAAATGTTCTGTTGGGCTCGGGCCCGGGCCGTTTCTCTACCAGGCCAGGTCGGGCCGGGCCTAGAAATTCCAGCCCGAGGCAGTGCTCTAACCTGGCATGGCCCGTCACAGTCAGCCTAGATGGCAAAGCCACATTATGGGCAAGTTCCCAATGTGAAATATAAAATATAAATAAGGAAAGGACATAAAAGACGAGGACGGACACGACGTTTCCCAACTGGCAGTGAGTTTTCCAGATCTATTGAACTTAGCTGTTCAGCTTTCGAAGAAGAATAGCTGAAACTCACAATTACGAGGGATGACTACGTAGTGCTTGGTCAAGTCCCTAATGCAAAAGAGATTTGTTAAATGCCATACACCCCCCCCCTGTACCAAATTTCGACAGCAGTTTTATGCCCACAAGGTTATCCAAGGACTGGTTGAAGTGAACATCACTTTGGCTCAATTATGTTATTTAAACAATGGGCTAATCCTTTGAGCTTTTTGGGATGCTACATGCTGCTTGCAGAACAGCCTTTTGGCAGTCCTGTAGCTGATAGTCCTGTAGGAACAGAGCATTTTCATCTCTATCTATACGGCAACAACTTTCTTATTCGCACAGACCACAAACCCCTTGTGCCCATCCTCACCAACCCACGGGCATGTCCGTCTGCGGTGAATAGAACACCTTGTATTGAGAAGTCCAAATACAACTTCAGAGTGGAGCACACCATGCCAAGCTCTCCTGCTGACGCACGCCTGGCTCATAGCACTAATGCCTATGTCAGCTTCATCGCCCACCACAACATTCCCAAAGCCATGACTTGTGCAGAAGTAGCTGCCGCTACTATAATTGACCCTCATATACAAAATGTGATTGCTGCCCTCAGCAATCCAGCCAGGTAGAACGACCCAGCACTCTGAGAGTTTATATACGTACAGCACGAGCTCTCTCTGATGGACAGCGGCCTCCTACTGAAAGGAAATTGCACTGTTCTACCGGCTGCTCTCCAGCAACAGGCGATATCTCTCGCTCACATTGGGCACCAGGGCATCTCCAAGACAGCGCTCATGAAGTGAAAAGTATGGTTTCCCCACCTAGACAGAATGGTACAAACTACTCTCAAAAGCTGTATGGCATGTCAGGCGACCACCGAACATCGACGCTCTGACCCCGTCGCGATTCCATAAAAAACCAAATCACCATGGGAGGCGCTCTCACTTGACTTTGTGGGGCCTTTCCCTAACAGCATATACATAACGGTCCTAATGGATGATACGTGACGCTACCCCCTTATGGCGGTATTTTTATCGTTGGCGGCCCCAACTGTCATCACCAACCTTATGAAGATCTTCAGTACTTTCGAAATTCCGAGGGTCGTCAAAACTGATAACGGGCCTCCATTCCAAAGCCTTGATTTCAAAAACTTCGCTGACTCGCTAGGATTTTACCATCGGCGCATCACACCTTGCTGGCTGCAAGTGAATGATGAGGTCGAACGATTCATGCGCACACTTAAGCAATTTATACGAATGACAACGATGGAAAACTCTACGTGGACTTCCGAATTGAGCAAAATTCTAATGGCCTACAGGGCGACACCTCACTCAACAACAGAGAAAACACCCTTCCAACTACTCTTTGGAAGACCCATGGGCTACCTCCTTCCCGATTCTGCAGACACTAACGACGTGCCACAGGCATGGCAACAGATAGATTACGCAAACCGGAAGAAACACAAGATTTACACAGATGAACGCAGACATGCGAGACCTCACAACCTCAAAGTTGGAGATTGGGTACTACTTTGTAAACAACCTCAGTTGAATAAGTTCACTCCTCCTTATGACCCGCTGCCATACAAAGTGATCGAAATCAAAGGAACACAGGTAACTGCTCAGAGATCAGAAAATGATCACAAGAAACTCCAAACTCCTCCTTACAAGTACAAAGCTCAGAGCACATGATGAAATGGCTAATACGGATGATGCTGAGGAAGAAAACTCCATGAATATGCCTCATACCCACCCTAACCAGGAGCCTGATCAACACATCGACGTGGGGGAGAGACGAGAACTACAACCCAACGAAGCTCAAATATCCAGTGAAGGACGACGACCGGCTCCGGAAGCTGAACAACAGCTCGACGTGGAGGAGGACGAAAGAAACCAGCGATTCTTTGAAGCCCCTGCCCCTGATCTGTCAGGAACAGCACAACCAGTCCATACAAGGTGCCCTCCTGCAAGACTCGGGGACTATGTCTGCTCCTAAAAAGCCTTTCGCTCCGTTCACTTCTTTGCTTCTCGGGGGAAGTGATGTAGAATTTATGTTTGCGCGTGACCACCGTATATAGACCTTTTCTGTGTACTCTTGTCCCCAGTCACCTAATAGGCATATCCGGTATGGGCGACGAAAAAATACTAAAACGTTTCAACCTGTAACTAGTAAAAAAATAAGGGGGAGGCAAATCGATAATGTGTGACGGCTACGCTTATATCCTATAGTGTCTTCTACTGGCGTGGCGACGGCAAAACAATGTTTTCGCCCATACTGGAAGTGACGACAATTCAAGATGGCGGCGCCCTTGAAGAAAGGGTCTATAGCGGCGGTGAACAAAAAAGAGAATACGAATAAAGCCAGTGAATGGGAATGGCTGCCCCATATTTATTCTGCCTGCCGCAGTAGCACTCAGTTTATTCAGCACACTTGCAATGCTACACACACAAGGCTCTATCTAGATGCTTACCACTTCGAAGTCTTCAGCGGCCGCCCTTTTTTCACTTTGCTTGTTTGGGAAGTGGATCTGTGCTGCAGCGATACTGTCCAGGAAGCCAGTCACTCCGTCTATCATTCGAAAGAGGCTACTCTCTGAAAGGTTAAACCTCCCGGCCACGTCCCGCATGCAGGCTTTATTGCCTGCAAACCTATAATAAAAGTGATGTCCCTTTATGTAGGTATGACTGTTAATGATGGCACAGCGTCTTAAACTGGAAAGAATACAATAAAAGTATGACAAAATAATTTTAAAAATTCGGTTGTAACCGAAAAAAAGATCAGTGCTCGATCAATGGGTCCTTGCGACCTATCAAGATTATTTCAGAATCGCCCTTTGTGAAGCTGAAGGATAGAGTATTCAACATTCTACAAAGATCCTTTGAATGGCCAAATTCTCGCTATCAACAGCTCTCCCCTGTACACTAGTGTTCCCACAGGTCATTCCTAGCTTCAATCCCCACTCATCACACTGGCATGTGGTCGTGTAATCACTACAGCGTGATGAAAGGTAAGGACCCCTGGTTTTGGGGGTCTTTAATCATTCAGTTGCCCATCTGCAGCATAAACACTAGATGTCATTCTAAGCGAATTAACCTTCCACTGTCTAAAATTGTAATGCAAAATCTTTTGACTTTGGTAGGCAGTGATATGTTGAATGCACCTGAGAAGATATATATCTCATACCACTCACCACAAGAATGACAGTATGTGCAGGTGTCTTCTGTGGACGTCCACCATTGCCTTCATTGTGTGGAAAATAAGCTGACTGCCCAAAATCATTGATCAGATCGTAACATACGTTCCGATTCAAACGGAAGTTTCTTCTGAACTAGAAAGCAGTGAAGAAAAAAAAGAAAATCACCCCGCCAAAACGAAGGCTTTAGTAAACTGATGGTCAACGGCCGTGGCTGTTATGCTCATGTGCTGGACAGATACTTTAAATTTGCTTGCCGGACATGTGATCTCGCACTTGTTTTACAATTTTTTATAGGCAACGTTTCCACGTTTCAAGCACAAATTTCAATCAAAGCAGGTGAAGTCCCTACTGTGGGGCATATTTTGTAAAGAGGATTGAGGCACACTAGCGTTATGTGTGCATGATGATGCTGTGACGGAACGTCATTTCACCTTTGGGGTAGTAAAGACGGCGAGCAATTTTAATTAAATGCATCGATCGCTCGAGAGTTTTCAGCTACATATGTTACAGGCGACGCGGGCAAGCGCGTCGCCTGCAAGATTTTTCGCATCGAAGAGACTTTTACGCGGCGGGACTAAGTTGAAGGCTTGCTTGAAATTAAAGTGGTTCTTGACAAACCAGTCTCAAATAAAAGCACCGCGAAAGCTGGGGCGCCCAAGCACGAGAGAAGCGATGCTCGTACGCGAGCTCTGGCAGTGCTTACTCTCAAACTGTTAAAAGAACGACATACTTGGTGTTTCTAGGAAGCACGCTCACAGCTTCATTCCAGGCAACATGTATTCCCTTCAATAGTTTAAACGACTTCACTACAAGCACGATAAAAACAGAAATACGAGAAGCAGGCGACTTGGCATCGCGCCTTGTAACTTAAAATTACCTCCTCGTCGGAGTAGCGGTGAACAACGTTGTCAACGTAGTCTAAAATTTTGGGTGTAGGAATACGCTTGTGCCTAATAGCGGCCAGCAGTTCCTCATCTTCGCTCTCGGCACTATCGGATTCAAGTTCATTTAATAACTCGAACAGTAAAGCCTCCTTCATCTGAATACCGCTCGCCATGTTGCTCTTGGCAGTGTCGAGAGCACCACAGGAGAGCACAGTGGTCGAGAGTCTCGACACTGAAAACCTGACTGACCTGACTACTTTTTCAGTGCGGCGACGTGCACCACTCGTGCACACGCGTGCCGTGCTCGTCGCGAATGGAAGTCGCGCCGTGTGGCTGCCCGGCGGGCGTGCGCCTCAATGGAGGATGCGATCGCTATCCGGTGCACGCGGAGTGCGCACCCGTGGAAGCAATGGAAGACGCTATATGACAGCCATCATGCCGCGCGTCTGCCTCGGCCACCGTGATGGGTGACGGAGCTTGCGCATGCTACAGGTAACGTTTCACGGCACCTTGCGCCAGTCCTTGTTATCTCGTGGGTGTCGAACGGAAGCGAGCGAAAAAAGCATGACTGCGAACAGGAAAGGAAGCGCATACGCAAATCGTGAGTCTTGAGAGCCGCAACGCACCGTGAGAAGGCGCAGCCAGTCTTTTCGGCTGGCACTCCCGTGCCCCTCAAATGTTTGCTCCCGACTGTACAAAAGCGTGAGAATGTTAGATTTGCATTATCGTCCACAAAAGCAAGACCACTCAAAAATGAAAATTTTTATTAAGATTTGGAAAATAATTATTCACAACATCAACACTATTTACTACATTCACAAATAACTATTTACTATGTCAGCGAGGGATTGGAACCAATTACCAAGAAGAATTTGCATCTCTTATATTTTAACGTTTGATAGCAGCAAGGGCTGTGTTTGTTGTGTGAATATTTTGGGTATTGCACCCGTCCGATTTATATATTGAGCGCATGTTTCGGTGCAGTGCACCGCGGACTGTGATTGTTAGAGAGCTTACTTTCGTTCGTTCGTAAGCCCCACCCCCCGGCTGCGGTAGACCACTGCACGGTCTGGAATTTCTAGGCCCGGCCGCCCGGCCCGACTCGGCCGCCCGAAGGCCTGGCCTGGCCGACCCGGCTCGGAAGAAACACTGCCCGGTCCCGGCAGAAGTTTTAGAGAGAAGCTTGAACCCGTCCCGAGCCCGACAAATTTTTTTAAACATAAGCCTGAGCCCGGCCCGAGCCATAGAGTTATTACAATAAACGCTAGAGGCTCAGCTGGCGCTAGTGTGCTGTTGCATTTTGAAGCAGACAGCAAGCAGCCAGAAATTGACTTCCGGTAATGCATTTCTATGGGAAAAAGCGAGTGCATTTTCTCTCTGCGCTCGATTATAAGAGCAAATATCACGAATAATTTGTACGTACTAGGCACATTGGAACATTTCTCAGTCACGCAGACGAAATAATTGGTCAGTTTCAGCATTTTTATTTGAAATTCGTGGCATGAAAAACGGTGTTTAAACCGCTTCGTACGTGTATTTATGTGCACTGTCGGACACTGTTAGCGCGAACACGGCGTCGACGCTTTCCAGCATGGGGGATATACGTGCCAAACGAACGAAGGACATGTGGAAAACCAAGAGAGACGGCAAGAACTACGCTGTAACACTGGATAAGTAACTCCTTGTGCACGCAGACGATCAAAATAAATTGAAAGCCACGTAATATAGTCCGATTTGCAATAAATAAGTTCTGCTTTATTCTTTCTGCTCATGAATATCTGCAACGATGCTTGTTCAAATCATCAACCGCACGCTCCAAATCTTTGCAAATAGGAATAAGTCAGAGAACATGTGCCCGATGAAAACTGCCCGACATAGGAAATAATAAAAAAGCACACCTTTCGTAGTCCACGTTTCTTACATTTGAATGTTTTAATTTTAACCGATCGTAAAGATGCACAACGGAGTCATTTTCATTGAGTGACAGGACGGGCATATTAGCAATATATAAGCGCCACCGCAATGCTAGCAAACCTTGAACACACTCTACATTCCTTTCGATCGTTAGTTTGCTTAGAATCGTCGCTCGTTTCCACATACCTTCATTGAAACAGAGGTTTTGGGCCTGAAATAGAGCGAAGTTTAACATCGTTCAATGGTAAAGAAAAATGCTGTAACTAAAGCAATTACACTTTCACATTACCAAAAAAGGTACATACTCTCCGGTACAACCAAAATGACAAAAGTTATTCATGTTATTTTCCGGCGAAGAGACAAAATTCACGCGTGTTTTCCCTTAGGAATACACAGGGAGGCTGGAAATGAAGACTGCATGCTGTCTGCTTCAATTTGCAACCGGAAGTCCCGTAGACACTAGCGCCAGCTGAGCCTCTAGCGTTTATTGTAATAACTCTATGGCCCGAGCTTGACAGATAATATGTGTGAGCCCGAAAAAGTTTTCAGGATTTAACCTACAAACTTTCTAAGAATAAAGCGAGCATATTTGATTTAAATTTATTTTAAACATGGACCGAGTTGTTTTTTTTTTTTGTTTTTTTTTTGACACAATGAATATTTTTTTACCTTTGACGATGTATTTTTGAGAAAATGGGCGAAATATGCACTTCATAAGTGATTTTGAGAAAAAAAAAAAAAAGGCAATATTTTATTTACTGTATGCATTTCTTGAAGAGATATTGGACTTTTTGTTGTTCGATTTGTTTCCCGAAGAACTTTCCTTTCTACACATTTCTTTTTTTTTTTTTTGTGAAGAAATAATTACAATTACGCTAGTGCATCTTCAAAAGGCTGTATAAGCATAAAATTGTCTATGGTAGTTAGCTCATCTTTGGTGGCATAGTAAGGCCCCTCCCCAAAATGCAAAACCAAGCTCACATTTTTTGTCTGTTTGTTTGTTTGGAAAGCAGAAGAAAAAGACATGCATGTTGTACCCTGCGACTGGTGTGCCCTCCTTTGCTTGAACGTATATTCCCACTATGCTGGTGGAATCATATACGTTTACTTTTATCCACGTGAAGGCGTTCCAAACGCAAGACGTCTTTTTTTTTTTTTTAACGGCGTTGTTGTGATTTTGCATTTCGCTTGTTTGTTTTTCTTGAACCTAAACGATCAGTGAGCAAACTTTTTGTTATCAACAATTAGGAATTTGCGACACACTACTGCCCAGCCACGGTTGGGCCGGCACGGCCCGAAATTGTTTTTGTTCAAGCCCGAGCCTGGTCTGGGCCCGAGAAAATATGTGCTACCCGTCCCTACTCCGGCCCGCGGGCCGGGCCGAGCTCTGGTCTTCAGGCTGGCCCGGGCCCGTGCAGTACCCTGGCGGGCATGCGACGATCAAGCAATGCTGACGGTGGCGTACCTGGCCCGGGATAAGAGACGTGCTGCCCGCCGCGAGTGTCGGGTACCAGCGCCTCACGCGGCAAACTCTAGCAAATGGGAGAGGGTAGCAGGAAAGGGCATGATCCGGGGGAAAGCACTCATGTGACAGGCATTATCATATAGAGGAAGCGTTCCACTACGGGAATGCGCGTCCCCAGAAATATCACGTGACCACTTGGAAGGGGCCGCCAGTACCCCGCCGCAGAAAAGAGCGTCTGCATGCACGCCGTAATGGGATCTTACGAGGCGTGAAGGGGCGTGTGAAGGCGAGGTTGGTTTCAGACGTGTCCATTCTTATTAAATAAACTATGTTATTCAAACCTATTTTACAGGCAGCATTAGGTGAAACTGAATTGTTAGGCAATAGTTTTCTCGAGCACGATACTTTGAATTCTGGAATAAGTTCCTGGAGGCTGTACTCACAGCCGTGGCTCCTGTGAATTAGGTTCTCGATAATACTTTTTGCGTTTTCTTTTTCTTTTCCACGTTTCCAACACACTCAATGCTATTACGTGAACTATTGGCATAGTTAACATATTCGTACGCCCATAAAGATGCTTCCTGAATCCTTGCTCCTACACATTCTTTCGCAAAATAACAAGCACACATTTTTTTTAGGTTGATTAATACGGAGGGTTAGACCATTCCACAAGGAAAGTGTCATCTTTAAAAGCTCTACTCAATATTAAACATTTCAAGGTTAGTTATTTTATAGAATGCACATAGTGCAAGCGTTTCACGAACACGTGTGTTTTATTGAATTATTGAATACTCGATTCCCTAACACATTTGTTTAATTGAATAGTCTCAATTCACACGCTTGTTTTATTGAACCACTGGTTCCGCACTTCAGATACAGGAAACTCGGGGAAGGCGACTCCACTTGATATCCTCCCGGTCGCCTTGCAGAGCGGAATGCAGCAGCACACTATCGCGAGCTGCTACGCGTGGGTGATGGCAGGAAAACTATTAACATGACAGCACACCTAGATGCGATCACGGGGGTTACCTGGAGCTTAAAACAAACTCCACTAGTACTCAAGGCATCCACTGCCGGTCGTGCTGCTGGCACATGCACACAATCGGCAGTCGCTGCGTCTGCGTGTGGTCGAGTTACAGCGCCAGAAGGCGGGGTGGCGGTTGAGCGAACTAAAAAGTACAAAACAAACAAAACAAATACGGCGCGCTAGGATAGCCTCGGATGACCTGGTCGCCCCTATAAAGCCGGTTGTGCATGTGACGCAGTGTAAAGGAAGATGCCTCCCAGTGGTAGACCGCAGCGATCATTCACAGATCAGCCAGTCTGGCCTATGTATACTCGGCCGCATCTCAGCAGGATACGATAGACCACCCCGACTGTGCACTCAACATACTTATTGCTGTGATATACCGCACATTTGTTGCCTCTCCCACCCCTGTCAGTCACTGTGGGGCATAGTTGTGACATCATACTAGGCACAAAAAGGACAAACTGAAAATTGTTGGGCTCTCTCCGGAGCCGGAGCCCATAGGACATGAGCGGGAACGTGTCCTTAAAGGGTAACTGCAAAGAAAAAAAAGTGTTTTTTAAACAGCGTATTGGGACAAGCATGTCACAAAACAAATCTTCTGTAAAAAAAATGTTTTAGCAATATTTTTGTTGCAGGATTTATTTTAGTCGGAGTTAAAACCTTTCCACATTTGAAACTCCCGCTCTTTCGACATGCGCGGAAGAGAAGTACACCCCACCCCTTGCTCTTAAATTTTCTCTTGGACTGACTTGGCTGCGGACTTGAACGACGTTCGCAGCGTCTGGACTTCCGGTGCATCTTGTGGAAGATATGCCAGATCAGGAAGGGGGGGGGGGGGGGGGGGCGAGATACCGCCGCTTCCCATGCAACCTCCTCAGAATTTACGGCGCTCCGTGCTGTCGGCCATATGAAAACTCCGTACCAGTGTTGCTGCATCTGTAGGTCATCTTTAAGTTAGAGCTGACAAAGAAAATCTGGCCAATGTGCAACGCCGATGTACGCTGGAAGCTAAAGCCGGTTTGCTTTCGTTGTTTTTATTTGGTCGAAGAAAATCTGGGAACAACGCACATTCAACATGGCGCCGGTATTGTTTTGGTCTGACGGGACACGAGAAAATCCGCGGTTTGTGAGCACATGCAGCAAAGACGTGGCCGGAGAAGTGCCCATGTGATGTTCCCAGAAGATAGAAAGTATCATTCATAGTCATTGTGTGTGCTTTGAAAGCGAAGGGAGTCACAGGGTCCACAACTGCGCAGTCACAAGCCAAGGTTAACGACAGCGCTGCGTTGACTTCGGCGATCTCGTTCTGTTTGGTGCAACACGGCGATGCAACAAAGAGCTGAAACATTCGTGGTGTGTGGTGCGGTGCTTGGAGGTAGAAACCCACACTAACACGGAACGTAAACACGAAAACGCAAATATATGGTTGTGCTACTCAAAAAAATATGTGGACTGGAAGGTAGACACGACTTTTCGGGCGGACACCCTTCTTCAAGTGATAGACGCAAAAAAGCGGCAAGGAAAAAGCAAGGGTCGTACACGTCACAAAATTAGGGGTAGGTACATTGGTCGAGAGGAAGGGGAAGGCGAAACCATTAGTAGACGGAGCACAACTTCTTCGCTTGTCATCTAATGCAGTATAAAAAAAAAAAAAAGGCAAAGCAAAATTTGTGACGTGCAAGTACTACGGGATCTTGAACTTGCCTTATGGCGTCCTCCGCGAGAACACGACACCCAGAATGGTCTTCGGGGGTCTCCAGCCGCCACAACCACGACCACAGCGGTAACGACAGGCAGACGCGCGGTTCGGGATCGGTTCGAGGAAGCCGGCCGTTCTGAGTGTCGGGTGGCGTGTGTTAACTTTGGCGCCGTTTGTTTCAAAAAGATTAAGAAAAAACAAATACAGTTATGTTAACAGCAGTAGGGACAATTTATTGCTATTCATTTTGAGTGTTAATTTATTTGCCTCCGAGTCCACAGGCCTACCCAGTGCCGAAACTGCCTACGGGGGAAGGCTATTCCAAAATTGAAACAGCCTTCCCACCAAAAAAGTCGAAGATATGCCCCCGAGAACGTCACAAGACCACATGGTTCGACGTGACGTGGACATGACTGTGACTACACGAGACCAATGTTGCCTGACGCAACCAAAGTTTCGGTTTCGGTATCTGCTCATGTTTAAATTAAGATCACGGGAATAATATTCCACATTTTGCAAATCCAAAGACGTAGAGCTGTTTAGTAGTGCTTTGGGAAATGAAATCGCATGTAAGCCTAAACTTTTTTGGAATTGAGTGGAGTTGCCCTTTAACTGTTAGTATTTTTACCCTACTGGCAATGGCAAGAACAAACAGGTTGTTTTGAGATACCCTCAAACTAAGTCAGGTTTTATAGGCTACCACCCTTTACTAGGCACACGGGCATTTCCTCTCATTTATTCGTCATTGTTTTCTCGAATACCAAATCTTTGGTGTCTCTTGCGTGTTATTCTCATAGGTGTCTGACTAGCTTGATGCACTTGGAGGGTTTGCTCACTTTGTTCTTAATTAGTCATTGCTCATTGCATTTGGTTCCTAGCATCTCAAGTGGTCCCGTGCGTCCCTCTTGACCTTACACGACACCCTACGAACCTGACCTTGGGCAGCGATTCGAATGGAACCAATTCAGTCCTCAAGTCAAGGTGAGTTTTCTTCTTTTTTTTTTCCCACCATTTTTGTAATCAGGACAGTGACTGCATCTAGACTATGCAATACAATGATATACAATACAAAAACCATCTTTATTTACTTTCTTTGAAAATTATACAATATAGAGCCCACATAAGCCAATAATGGCTTTTGCATGGGACAGAGCAGGAGCCTCTGGTATTGCGCAAATAATAAAAGCAACAGAGCACACCAATATAAGTATGAATTACTGCAGTTCCACCTCCTTTTACAGCTAATATTGATTCCTGTAACTTTAAAAATATATATGTAAAACATGTCCAATAATATTGAATTGTCTTACATACCATAAAGGATACTAGTGTTTGCAACTTGCAAGGTAATTCTAGAGAAAAAAAGAGCCTTTTTTATTACGCGTTTTTGGGGATACTCTATTATCTATTCCTATTACATTTCACGGGTTCTTTTTTCTCTTTTCATTTACTCATGTTTTTGCTAGTTTTTTTTTTATTCTGGGGGATTTTATTATTCGCCTCGAGATCGAACCGTGTCACCACCGTGCGGTCGAAATTGGAAACATGCGAAAGCGGGGATACCGCCCAGCATCGTCTACTTCGGGCGCACAATCAGAAGCATGGATCTCGATGTCGCAAGCCCGTTTCCGGCCGAGCCGAGCCCTTTTTATTAAGCGCTCGTTTTTGTTGTCGTTCCTTCTTACTAAAGGTTGTGTTGTATCGTGTCACATTCGCGAAAATTCAGCAAAGCAGTTATTATTAAAGGGAAACTCCGCCGATTTTTCGAGCTACCTAATCCAAAGGCATAATCTGAATGCGGATGCCTTCCTGATTCCGAAATGCTATCTCGTTCTCCCAGATTCACTCTAGTTAATTAAAAAAGTGATATTTTGTTTGCTGCCGAAACCGAAACATCATTCTCCCCAGTTTTCCCCGCCACCCAAGCTGTGACGTCACGGATGTGCAGCGAGGTGCGCGGCCGGCAATCGGGTACACTCGCGGCCGCCTTTCTCACGTCTTAAAGCGAGAAACCCTGGGCGTTCGTGCTATTTGAAGTTGATAATTATCTATATTTGCACAAAGTATGACCTTGGACTATGTCCTAAACTATGAGAAAGTAAAAAAAAATGAGAGCATTAGGAATTTTGTTTAAACCGTTTTTGCAACTCGGTACGCTCAAGCAGCGGCTCGCTAGTTTCGTGATATCGCTAGTAAATCCGTTCTCCTTTTATTAGAAGATGGCTGGCGAAGAAAGGTCGAAGAGACACGCAATACATTTTTTGACAAATTGTCAGAGCACCACGGAAAATGCTCGAAATGTGGATACAGATGCCCCACACGCTCGTATAACCTGAAGGAACGTGCCATTTGTTTTAGGTTTTCTTTAGAAAAGTTACTGTTGCAGGTGCCAGCACGTGTAACTACTCTTATGGCATGAATATGCTCCTTGGTGCTTAAGTAATTTAGCAAAAGATCTATAGACCATTTCTGAAAAGCGCTTCTGGTCGATGCCATTGCCAGCGTTCGTGCGTGTGGCGCCTACATTGCTCGCCTTCCAAAGCGACGAACAAGTGCGTGCTGGGCCACATGTAGACTGTGATTCTAGTAAAATATGAAATGTATAGAATGGGAACTGCATTCGTGTAGATCAGATGGCACGTTACTGGTCATGAAGATCGTGTTAAAATGGCAATTAAAAGAACTCTGCAACCACCAAGCCAAACATCAAGGTGCAAGGAATGTGTATAAAATACACAACTACACTGTTCATCTTCAAATAAAGAATATTTGCTTGAAGATACAATAGTGCATAAGGTACAGAAAGACACCACAAAACTTTTAATTCAAAATGACAACAAAAATTACTAAAAAAAATGTGTACCCGTTTTTTGTTTTTTTTTGTCTTTTGGAGTAGAATGCAACGCGTTCAAACACCCATCCACGAGAGTATATGGGAAGGGGGTAACTCTATATAAGATTTTTTAAAATTAAGTTTTGGTCTAGCACAGTTTTCATCAGCTGTAAATTTGCATGCCTCCCCTCAACAACATTAATATTTTCATGGTTTAAAAAAAGCTTTTCAGCCCTATATAAAATTTCTCCGCAATAGAATAAATTAAAGACGTTTTCATCAGTTCTTCTGCAGAGAATATTGCACGCCAACCATTTGACAAAGCAGGCAAAGGCTCTGTCGTATATTAATGGAGCTCAACACCTGCTCCATAAACCTCTGTAATAGCAGTCAGGAATAGCAATATGTAAAAAGTCATGTCTAAATTCAGACTTAAACAGACGCTTCACTTCTTGTCTTCAACATATCGGCCGCGTGAGTGGAACTCCGAAAGTAGCCCAAGCTAGATTCGATGTCCGAAACAGAAATAGTGCTTATAAAAAATTTGAAAAAATCACTGAGCCAATTGTGAATAACAAATGTGACTGTGCAAAATGTCGACTATAGTGCTAGATTGTGTACTATTTTTCTCAATATTATTAGTGCTCTTCTTTGGACGGATGTCGTAGTGGTCACGGTGGTCACAGCCGGCTTGAGTTTGCGCTTGCCGCTCTTGAAGCTGTTCCAGCTGCTGAAGGATACTCGACTCGCAGCACGCGGCTATAAAGTATTCCGAGCATAAGTGAGTATGTTTCACGTGACACTAGTTCTCTCGGCACACAGCTCGCGCAAAAGCACCTTGACGTGGCTGGCCTCCATTGCTGCCGGGGAACGCTTTTTTTTTTCTCCCACGAAAACAAGTGTAAAAAAGAATGCTTTTTCTCGGCACTGTTTCTACAAGCTATCGCGGAGCACAGACTGCTACCCATTGCAAAGGAACTTTCAACCTTGAAGCTGCGAAAAAAATAATCTCGATCGCTGGCGCCCAGAAAGCCACTTCGCGGCTGCCGGAGTCGCTCGTCCACCTGCACATCCGTGACGTACGCGGGTAGGAAAAAGTAGGGGATTTTTCATTGTTGCCAGTAGAGAGTCGCCTCCTGGAACCCTCGCGGCTGGCGTAACTTGAAAATACAATAACTTCACGGAAAAATTTTATTTTTATAAAATATTTTGGTTATCATTTCAGAAAGAGTTATTGATGCGATCTGCACGTTTCCAGCCAAATCGAAGTCTACCAAAAAATCGATGTCGGACGCTTCCAAAATCATAGTGTGTTGGTTTGTATACAACCGCTGGTGCCACGTATTATTGTTATCTCGCACTAATCATAGCTTTCATAAAACATGCAATACTGATTGGAGCTGTGGTTTGATTAGAAAATTAACCCGACTTTGAGCAAACGTTGGTTCTTATCAGGTTTTTTACAGCGGAGCTGTTAAGGGCTAGATCCCCAGGATCGTGTCCGTGTATGTCGACAAAGACCTACCTGGACAGCTACCGCCATCTATAAGCGACGGTGGCAAGCACACAACCAGTATGGTTTTCGCCGTCGCTCGTAGATGGCGGCAACCTTTTCAGATATACCGTATTTACTCGCAGAATGAACGCACTTTTTTCCCAAAAAATCGATGCAAAGTTAGGGGGGGCGTTCATTACGCGAAGTAAAATTTTTGCGTCCGTATTTACTCGCATAATCAACGCACCTCTAAATCCGGAAAAATCCACGTAACTTCTTATTCTTTGCGCGCAGCGCGCGATCCAAAACCAAACTGCAATGGGCAAAAAAAAAAAAAAATGCTCCACTGTTTTTTTTTTGTTTTTTTGTTTTTTTTTTTTGAACCTTTCGCAAGTTGTTTTGTTTCACGCTTTGCTTTTCTTATCTCCTTGCGCGCGACGCGCGCCTCCGGACCAAACTGCCCTGTGCAGAAATATTAACACGGGAAAAAAAAGCCTTTTAAATGTTTTTTTCTTTTCTCTTGGTTCCGTGAAGTTCTTTTTTTTTTTTGCCGCTTTTCGCGAGCTCTTTCGTTTTCCCACGCCCAGCATTCGCGACCTCGCTCACCAGGATAGAAAAGTGCGTTCACTTCGAGGGCTTCTTGCTTCTCTTTCCGAGGAGGCTATTTTTCCTATGCTATAAATGGCATATTGCATTCCCATTTTGAACTTCACGTTGTGACGCCTACAGAAATATTAACACGGGAAGCCTTTTAAAGTGAAGTAATTTTACAGCGGAGCTGTTAAGGGCTAGATCCCCAGGATCGTGTCCGTGTATGTCGACAAAGACCTACCTGGACAGCTACCGCCATCTATAAGCGACGGTGGCAAGCACACAACCAGTATGGTTTTCGCCGTCGCTCGTAGAGGGCGGCAACCTTTCCAGATATAATAGAAGAATGGATAGTTGAGTGCGTGGGTGGGAATTCATCGTAGGAAACAGCGCGAAAAACAGACGACGACGAAGAAGCACGCAGTGTATCGAGTACAGCTCCACTGGTCTTCCTTCTTCACGAGAGTGGAAAGGCTGAACGTTTTTTAAGTTAATATTTATACAATATAATCACCCTCGGTGACAATCACAAGCACGCTGAAGTGGTTTGCCGTGCAAGCCTGTGTCATAAAACAAGTAAAGACGTCAGAAATGTTAAAGCAGGCATTTTTTACTTTTTGCTAACTTTCTCCAGCACAAGATTCCGATTAAACGGCAGAAAAAAAAATCGAAATCAATGTGTCATTTGAATAATTTGAAGGTTAATCGATGAACTGCCCAGTCCCAATATGCGTTAGGTGAGGACGGAGCGTGATCGGAAAGTCTCGTGGAGGTCGCTAGCCCTCATCAGTAGAATAGTGTCGCTACGGCTGATGCTGTCTGTGTCGTGGTGCGGGTTGTTTGTTGGAGTTGCAGAGTCTACTGTGCTTGAATGGAAGATTATTTAGCCAGAAGTTTAAAGTATTAGCCTCTTGACATTTGCGTCCTTTACCAAGAACATTGAAGCGGGTGAACTCACACTAGCGCGAAAAGCATCTAATAACACGCACGCTACTGCATTGCTCGGTTACACTCGTTCATTACATTCGCGGCAGATATATTAGAACACTTTGTTTCACATTGTTATCAGTTGTCCTGTAAACGTACAGTTTGCGGATCGTAACTAGCAGAGGCACTCTCTACTGATCGCAGTGTAGTAGAATTGTTCAGACTCCGAATGACTTACCCACACCATGGCTCAGTAAAGGGAAACATTGGCTGCAGTGGAACTCAATAGCACGGTAATTTCCAATACAGCAATAGTCTCTCTTCATGCTAAATATTTATATTACTGCAAAAGATAAAGGTTAAAAAAAATGCATTGAACCTGCAGTTTCACAGCCCACAGTACCAGTATTATGTTGTTCGGGTTGGAATGCATTGGTTTGTTGAATTCCAAAGCTGGTAAACCGATACATATATTTTTAAAAAAAGGGAAAAAAAGTAACATAAATAGTGCAGTTCACCCGGAGACAGGCATCCGTCACGGTGATCCATGCTTCCCAACGTCTGCCTAGGGCAGACGCATCCACTTGAGCAATTATTTAAATTTAGGCTGTATGCTGGTAACACGATTCAGTCTTCACCGAGGCACCGAACAGTACCGCACCATTTTCCACTAGAATTTTTTTCACACCGATACTATGCGACAAAATAAACGCAAGAATCTATGCCGTGCCATGCTTCTATCCCCGCTTTGATGATGATGATAGCGCGGCAGTAGCGCCACCTCTAGGTTGATCTCGAGGCCAATATGTAGCTCATCCCGTAATTTATTAAAAAGCTTAGCTACTAATATTTCCTTGTGGCCTCTCCATGTTTTGTCTTTATAAATGGCTCACCAAATTTTTTATTCGGTCTTAAGAAGACACACCCCCTGGGAGGGTCAACTTTTAAACTCTTGGCTTAAAATTAATAAATTAATTAAATTTAGAGGGTAGGCTGGTGGTCATGCTAGAGGGTGCATAACAAAATTTCAGGTCTGTTGGTTATGTGGGAAGGAAATTAGGGCAGCTTCTATCAGCAACAAGCCTACATTGTTTAGTTAATCTATCGTCGGAAAACTATCACAATATTCAAGATTTTTATTCGCTAGATATGTAGCAGAATGCCTAGGAGGTGCGGCTATGGAAAGTATTTTTGTGAAAAGTCATTTATCTCTATCAATTTTCTTCTTGCAAAACTGGTCAACTTTTTGGTCTTCTGTGTCTTCGACAAAATGTCAACATTTTGTATAAAAGACATCCGTAAAGTGACAAAACAATTCATAGCCACATTCCTTATTAAATTTCAGTCAGGAAAAGTAAAAAACGAGCCTTCCCTGTATTGCCATTATCAAACGATAGATTGACTAAAATGGTATTTATACCAAAAAGTGGAACGGAACAAAATGTGTTCAAAGTGCTCCAAACCCTGCCTTTTCTTTAGCTTCGGTGGACAGAAAATAATTTATAAAAAATAACTATGCAGTGTGAACTATTTAAACTTTCTGAGAATACTCTCTAGATGTTGGTGGATGTATGTAATTTTTCAAAATCAACATTTTTTTGCAGAATTTTTTTTTCTGGGTAGTGTCCTTCCTTAATATCCCTTCTTTTACATTTTCCAGCCTATGTTTGTTGTTGAAAAAAAATGTTTTATAATACTATCATACTTCATTTGATCTCTCAAATGTGACATTCCTAGTTCTTAATGCATATAGTCTGAGAGATCAGTTTCTTTGCTTCAGTAACCAATATTCCTAACTATCCTTTTTTTAATCGATTCTAGCTTTAGTTTAAATATTTGGCACAGTGCCCATAAAGTGTTATTCCATATTGAAGTATAGATTCTCCAGTGCATTGTATGTCATTTTAAGTAGGGATTGCTGTGCTAGGTCTTGGATATGCTACATATATGTCATTAATACCCTTAATTTTTACAAACCTGGTTTATGTTAATATCCCATTTGATATGTCTGTCTATATGCAAACCCAGGTATTTAACATTCTCAGTGTATTTGAACGAGACTCACGAGCTGTTGTTGCAGTTCTGATCATGCATTTTTATCGAAATTTCATTTACAATATTTTTTCTTAAAATCTCTAAAGCATATTACCTGCGTTTTAGGAACATTTACGATTACTACAGGTCTTACTTGAGCCAGTTGGTACATACTTGAATAGGGTCAGCTGAACAATTACAAATTAGAGAAACGGTGAGAGGGAAAGACATACATACCGCTGACTATCAACTTGCTTCCTTTAATACTTCGTCTTCCTTTTTCCTTTTCACTAGAGCTAGTGGTAAAAGCCATCCCCCATGTCCACGCACTGCACCCATTAGGGTGTTATGCGGCTCGTGCCGCGTCCCAAGTATTGCCTTTCTTTCACGTGGACTGTGATAGGCGGGGTGCTCACGCACATTTGACCACTGTCTTCGATGGCCAGGGCTTCGATTACTTCCCATGCATACGCGTTCCGGTGCCGCCCCGTAATGGTGATATTGTTAAAATTAGGAGTGCACTTGCAGGACATGCAATGTGCAGAAAGATGCCCGGCCGATGTTCCTTTAACAGAAGCCGCGTGCTCCCTAGCTCGATCGTTCACACGCCGCCCCGTTAGTCCTATGTAGCACCTGCCACAGGGAAGTGGTATGTTGTACACAACGCCACTTTGGCACGGAGTGTACTGCGTCCTGTGAGCAGTTGTGCATTGCTTCTTTTCGTCATTTGTTTTTAGATTAGTTCTGCGTCACATGGAGTAGGCCTTGTTCGGTGCCGAGCACACAACCCTAATATCATGCCTCCCGGCAATCTTTTTTAGGTTGTGTGTGAGTCCATGCATGTAGGGTATGACCACAACGTTTCTTTGATTTGTAGCTTGCGATGGAGCCTCATTCCCCGCATGTTGGCGTTTCAACTTCTGGCAAATGGTTTCAGAGACGGCCACCAGGAGAGACTCTGGATAGCCAGACTGGCCAGACTCACGTAGACTCGCTCACGTAGAC